>CM066913.1:30455576-31055576 GCA_033964015.1 Scolanthus callimorphus
TGTTAAATATGCGCTTTGAGTTTTTTGACGAGAAAAAAAAAAAGCCCTCCCTGCAATGATAGTCCTGCCGGGAAGTCTCTATTTTCGAAAGAAGACTCCTTAGGTAAGCGTGAGTTCAACGTTTACTTACAAGCATAGAAATTCGTCATTTGGGCCGCGCTTCACGCACATGGTTAATAATATTTCGTCATTAATTTGCGGCGCATAGTTGCGCGCATGAAAAATATAACCTAAAGGCTCAGGAGCCCTCATTCTCTTACCCAGAGCTCCCCGACTCGTAACCTCGCGGGGGAGGCTCTGGTGACAGCCACTGACGCATGCGCGAGATTTAACACAGAGCCGCTGATGAGAAAGAACTTTTTGCGCATGCTCCAACGCTCAAAGTTTTATCAGCTATTATGAAGAATGAGACTGCATCACTCGGACAACGGAGTCTATCTGACAGGGCAAGCATTTATAAGAGAGGGGGGGGGGGGCATCAGAAAAACTGGTCACGTGATCTTTAAGTCGTGGGAAACGTTCGCTTGACGATTGTTGCATTTTAAATAGATTAGATTTCACAGTTCAGTTGATTTGATTGTAGAGGGAGTTAACAAACGCGCACTCAAAATCAAACGATTTGAGTGTTTATTTGTCCAAATTTCTAACCGCGTAACGCCTAAATCTCAGAAAACCTCGTAAGATACAAAATTAGCAAATTGAAAAACGAAAGACTCAAATTATAAACCCAAATAAAAGAGTACATTTGCTAGTAATTCATTTATTTTATTTCCCGATTGATAAAAGGTTTTAATTAATATTTATTCCCATGCGCTAAAAATAACTCGGCTAAAGTAATTCAATTAGCATCGTCTGGGAAAACAATTGAAACAGCAAAACCAAAGTTTTGCACTTCGAAGCCTAAAAATACAAAAGTTATCTTATCTTCCAGTTGGTAAAATAAGCGAATCCTTTCAGGAGCAACTAGTGTACATGTTGGGAAAATTCCTCCTCTAAGAAAAGATGTGTAAATTCGTAGTGAATCAACTTCTCACGCAAGTACTGTCTCGCTTTATGCTAATTATGTTCACAGATTGGAAATTTCTAAATCTGTATATTTACTAAATCTAAAGCTACGACAACTAACCTGACTTCTATGACTATTTCTATAATAATAAATGCCTTTTTAGAACAATTCAAACAAGTAAATGTGAATATTTCCCTTCCTGGCATGAAGTCAATTTGAATGGCGTGTCATGTGAAAAATGCAAAAGTGACTTCGACGTTTCGCTCTCATAGAAAGTAAATATTTGCGGGCCGCGATTAATTTTTTTATATGATAGAAATGAAAGGCTGGGAATAATGTAAAAACATTTTTATTGAAAATTCGATGCGCACCAGCTGAGATTCTTGCCCGTGAATTCTAGTCAAATTTAAGCAGAACGATTTTTGCTTTTGACGGGGCTCATGTAGGGTCCTGTAAATTTTTTGAAAAATCATAAGAAAAAATAATCTTACCGTTTTCCAGCCGTCTAGATGACCCACTTTTACGGGATCGAAAACAAAATCTCAATATCTTTCTCTTTCAGGCTTTGCGAGGCTTCCCAATCTAGGCAAAGTTTTGCGATTTTCGGTGTCGCAACGAGCCCTATTTGGGTGAAATCAGACTTGACGAGATTTCTCGAAAAATTAAACTCGCTGAAAATTTTAAACTCCATTTTCGAAAATAGTTCCATATGGGAGCTCATTTTATAAAATAAACTGGAGGTCGATTTTTTTGATCTGTCGGACGATGCTTGATATTTACAGGCAGCGGCTCTTAACATGAGACAACACTGATATAAGATCGACGAAACTCGGTAAATAATAAATAATTCCCGAACAGGAAATATATATATGTTATTTACCGGCTGGGAGGTCCGTATAGGGAAAAACTGTGACCGAGGGCTGGAAAATGTTGACCGAGGTCACAGTTTTTCCTATACGGACCGATGAAAACAAGCACGCGAAAATGGTTACTGTGACCTAGGTCAGAGATAGGAAAATATCGCCCCCGCGCGCGCGCTCTAAGAACCAATCAGAATGCAGAATTCGTTACCGTGCCCTCGAGCAAAAAAATTAATCCCAGAATTCCTAAAATAACTGCAAATAATAATATTCCGATAAAGGCCGGTTTACACTTGCAATTTTTGTTGCATTGTCGCGGCGATTTTTCTCGCGCGAGTTGCAATTCAAGCTCTCCTGTGTAAATGTGATGCAGGTGCGATTTCCGTGCCCTGTTTTCTTCAAATCGCGTCAATTCGCAAAGAGTTTCGAACATGTTTGAAATCTTCGAGACATCACCTTCAAAATTCGCGGCAGATCGTGATGAGTTGCACCTAGCTTACATTAGTGATTTTGAGTTGACGCGTACGTGGGAGAAAAATCGCCGGGACTCGCGCAACAAACATCGCAAGTGTAAACGGGCCTTAAATTCCATATTAGGCGATTCTTTCCCAGTTTAAATCGACCTCTTCGTTATAAAGACTTCCTCGGGAAACTGTGGGTGGGTCATCGAAAACCTCTAGTACATCTGGATTTGCTAAACGTGTCATAGCACTTTCCGTGTAACTTATTTCAACATAGGGATTAAACACTACTTTTCTGAATGACAATACAAAACTGAAAAGTCTTAGTTTTCTTTGCAAGAGTATTAATTCATATGTAATCTAAATTTGATGTTCATGAGTAAAATAGCTGTAACCAAGAAAGGGAAGTTTTAGAAAAAAAACAGTTATTTATTATATACTGTGTGCGGATTCCGTGAATCAGTGAAGTGATACGATATTCACTTCACGGCATTTCTGCCCAATCATTGAAACTAGCGATAGCAGCAAAGAATGTTTTCAAACATTTTTAGGCTTAAGAAACACATCAAAATCATTTTCCTACTCATTCTACTTTTACTTGTGGTTTTCTTTAAAATATTTGCATTTCTCACTTGTTGTCATGTGGTTTGAAATTGTTTTGAAACAGCGGTGGATCTGGATTCAAAATGGATGCAATGTTCCAATAAAGTCGAAGACAAACAGAGAGAAAAGGCAAAACAGACCAAGGTATCGGACTGACGCTTCGGACTTTTTACTTTCTTTCAGGGCGATTTTCTCCTTTTTCTCTCTTTTTTACTTCTTGTCATGCAAACATATTGACTTCAAGTGCAAATACTCGCAGCATGAGCGGTGAAAGCGTTTTCAGACATTTTTCTGCATTCTTTTGAAAGCACCCAATCAGGTGTCACAGCGGCTCGCACCCCCCTATGGCTAAACTAGGTCACATGTAGCGTGCAACATTTGTGTCATTCATGTCTCCATGAAACATATCTCCATGGAAACATTGCACGCGTGTCCTTGACACATCACATGTTTTTTTTGTCTTGTGAAGAAACATTTTTTGTGTCCCAGCTACAAACTTTGGTCGCACACCACAATATTTCTCGTGTGGCTAAACTCGGAAATGTTTCTCTTTTTTGTGTGTTTCCGATACACACGCGTGCGATGTTTCCTAGTTTTTAGCCGCTCCGGGAAACATTCCGGGGGAGGGGAGGGGGAGGGGGACTATTTTTTGGTCGGGGATGATCTTTGGAAATTTTCTGTTTCACCCCTGAAAGATACCAAACATTGCGTGGCTCAAATAATATGTTACCCTCAGAGATACCCTAAAGGATGAGGCCTTATCACTTATATGCCAAGTAGGCGCGAAGGAGACAGGTAAGAGGTATAACATACCCACAAAGAAATTTCCGTTGTGACTTAAATTGTTTAAATTATTGTCTTCTCATCGAGTAATCTCTCTTTCTTGCCCGGTTTTTAGGAGCACCACCATGACACAAAACAATTTGGACACATATTTCGGCCCTAAAAGATAACAATTCCCCAAAATGTTATTGAAGATCAAGATCACCTCAAGATGAGACCGAATCACGTGATTTTAACCCCTAAAAGACACGACGATCATCCCGGACCAAAAAATATTATAGTTCCCTCCCCCAACCCCAGGGGAAACATGCAGGACATAAATGTCGCTCGCTACATGCGTTCTAGTTTACCCTGCCAGAGGTTTTTTTTTCTGTCAGTCATTAGCTAGCAAAGTTGTTCGCGTGTCTGCGCAAATCAAAACAACCACGCGACAACCAGGCACGCGAGCAGCTTTGCTAGCTAATAAAAGACTGACAGAAACCTTTGCTAGCAGGGAAGTCCGGTTTAACCGTAGCCTTACCAAAGCTTCGTAATATTCCTTAACATCCTAACCTATTGACGTTTGTGTAAAGTAAAAAAAAGTGAAGTAAAGTAACCTAATTTAACGTCGATAACTCGTAATAGACTTCGGCTAACAAACGTGAGGTGGACGGTTCATAACTTTATCCCCCTTTCTCTTATCAGAGCTCCAGGTGAAAGAAATTCAAAGCTATAAGCAAGCTCCTCGGAACAGAGAAAAGTTGATACGGTTGGTCGATCCGGGATTCGAACTCAGGACCGTACGCACAGTGTGCCATACACAAGCACACTGCGCCACCTAGTCGTACCTTGTGTCTATTCCGCTTCTCCTCTAATTCCATGAGCCGACCCCGCCCTCGCTTTGTTAACCGCTTAAGGTTACTGAGAACCTTCGCGCACCTCCTCAGAAAAAAAATCATACAACTCCTTAGTTTAGCCAAAACATGTCAACCTATATATCGCTGGAAAGCTTATGGAATGGACTAGCGGACTATGGCAAAAAGAAATAACTTTTTAATAAACATAATTTTTTTGAAGGTTTAAATAAAAATGTGGGTGTGACACTTTCAAGAGCTATCGCTGCCGAACTGCTTGACCTTGACTCTCAAGTAAAACATTGTTTTAATCCTTAAAGGTGTTTCTCAAAAACCGTGTCTGCGTTCAAAAGTTATGGAACTTTTAAATTTCCCAAATCAAATTTTATAGAATTTTCACGCTCCAAAAAAGTTCCTTTTGAACTAAACAAAATTTTAAAAAACGTAAACACGATTTTGAGAAACACTTTTTAGGATTAAAACAATGTGTTCCTTGGGAGTCAAGGTCAGGCAGTTTGGCTCTTTAAAATGCCACACTCAATTTTTTATAAAAGTTAAAACAAATTATATTTAATAAAAATTTACTTCTTTTTGCCATAGCCCGCTAGTCCATTCTATAAGCTTTCCAACGATATATAGGTTGACATAATAGGGTAAACTAAGGACGAGTACGATTTTTTTTCCGAGGACGTGTGCGAAGGTTCTCAGTAACCTTAACAATGGACAGTTATTTTCTTCTGAACATTTAAAATGCATATATACTGAAAGTAAAAAAAAACTATTGCAATCGCCGTCTTTTCCATAGTAACTAGGGACGTTATATGCACATGTAGGTCGTATTGGATGGAGTATTCCAACCTGATGATCAGGACGCATTTATTGCAGTGGATGACATCCGCTTTAGCGGAAATAACGGTAAGGGAACAGTTGACCAGAAAAAAAAATGTCTATTGCACTTTATTTAGACTACAATTCAAGCGCAAAGGGTTCTGATAAGGAACATTTATTCTACTAGAAGTGGACTTTTTGGATAGTATTGAAAACGTACCTTTGACGTGTCGGTCGAAAGCAATCGTGTGTAACAAACCATGTCCGCCATTTTGAACAATAAATCAGCGGCTCAGATGTTGGAGTCAGTGTCAGATTCAATACAGAGAACATATGGACAAAAACTACAAAACCTATATTTTCTCGCGCTGTTAGCGAGAATCACTTTGGTTCAACCGGCCTCATAAAGGACATTATGATAGCAACAACCTAACCCTAAAAGCGAGGTCAACTTCCACAAGGCCTGTATTTTCCCTCAATGGCATCGTTTTGACAATAAAATCGATTAAATGGTGTCTATTAACATTTGTGCTTTGCAGTAGCTGTAATCTCCTTCAAATACTCAATATTATTCATGAGCTTATCAGCCAACCAGAGCTCTCATTTTGTACCACGTGTAGTACCTTGAAATCCCACGAAAATACTGCAAGTGGGACGTGAAAACCTTGAATATTATGAATATCTTTAAATTTTTCTATAAATAATTATTCAGTTATAGCAGTAATAATATAGATGCAAAATTTCTCGATTCTGATTGGTCGAGAGCAGTGCAATTACAATGTAATTGCACTGCAAAAAAGTAATTGCACTCAAAATGAGTGCAAATATTTCATGAAGCTGATTGGCTAGTAAACAATGGCTTTTTTGTACGAGCCAATCAATTGCGCGCTAGTTGTCACGCCACACGATTCTGTTTGAGCTAGTCTTGTCAACACGGAAACTTGTGGAAAGCAAAATGTGAACTCCTTGTGGACTTGAGCACGACTTGTTTTAGTTTTCACTCTTTATTACGGAAGGATATGATGGGAAATCTTCGTTGACTGTGAATCTAGCGGCTGGAAATGCCAGCAATGAAAGTCTACAAGAACGCATGAGATAAGGACAGTTTCGCACAGCAAAAAAGTAATTGCACTCAAAATGAGTGCAAATATTTCATGAAGCTGATTGGCTAGTAAACAATGGCTTTTTTGTACGAGCCAATCAATTGCGCGCTAGTTGTCACGCCACACGATTCTGTTTGAGCTAGTCTTGTCAACACGGAAACTTGTGGAAAGCAAAATGTGAACTCCTTGTGGACTTGAGCACGACTTGTTTTAGTTTTCACTCTTTATTACGGAAGGATATGATGGGAAATCTTCGTTGACTGTGAATCTAGCGGCTGGAAATGCCAGCAATGAAAGTCTACAAGAACGCATGAGATAAGGACAGTTTCCCGGGTCCAATTCCTGTAAATCTTGGTTGTTTAGCTGTTACAAGAAAGGTTTACACAAGAGAACACTTCAGGTATGTCTCCTGTGGAAGTTTACTTAGCTATGTTTACCTTTCTGGACAATATTTTTCCCGTTTTGCTTGTCATGACCGAAAATGCACAAACAACTTATTTTTGTATTCAATAGCAATTCAAACTGTCGAAAGAAACCTACGTAATTTTACCTTGCAATCTGAAATAAAGTTGATGTTTGCAAAAAAGAATTTCACCTGCTTCTTGTATAAAGTGAATTTGTTGTGTCAAGTTTATTTAAGTCGAGTTAGGTTTTGTAAACTTTGCTCGTTTGTTTGGCACGCGTTCGGTGCATTTGTGGCGGCTGTAATTGCAAACCTACTGTCTTTTCTCTGAACATTTTGCATCTATATTATTAATAAGTAATCAAACGACTATTCTCGTTCAATTTGGGATTAATTACACTCGTGAGTTTTTCGAAAAGCTCAATTGCACTTGCCCTACGGGCTCGTGCAATTTCGATACTTTTAACTCACTCGTGCAATTAATCCCAAATTGAACTCGAAGTCGTATGATTACCTATACTTATAAAGCCAATATATCCTTGTAAAATCCAACTGAGCGGTGCCCCAAAATCCAACTGAGACCCAAGCGGCCGTCATCTTGAATTCACGAAGCCGCTGATGGGTGAAACCGCTGACTGCTCGCGAATGTCCTAAATTTTTGGTGATGACTAAACCTCAGTCCCCCTTCACTTTACGTTTTTGATACTATCCATAAAGCTCAGTTATAGAATAAAAATCGCAGTACTGTATGAGTAATATGTGCTAAATTGAATGTTTTTTTTTTTAATTTTATTGGATAGATGTCATACATTGAAAAATCATCTTTTAGCTTGCCAAGTGTAGCTCGCTATTTAGACTGCTAGGGATCAAATGTTCGAAGAAATAATTTCACTATGTCAAACATCACATTATCCCCCGGGGAGAGGGACTCCTATATCATCCGGGAAAGGGTTCTCGTATCTTTTAGGAGGTCAAATTCGGGTTTGAGGTATCTTTTGGGGCAAAGAATTTAAAAAAAAACTTTTTTTCCTAAAGTGGTATCTTTTAGGGTGTTTATGTACTCAACGATAGTCCGCGCGAAGAGGAACAAAGAAGAACGCATTTAGTAAATTGTTTTTACTGCAAGCAATAAAGTAATGGATAAACACTATTTTTGTGAGTTCTTTTAGGGGCTAAAATTGTGGTTGACCACACCCACAATCCCCGCCAAAACTGTTGACCTATTTCTCAACGTTTGAACCGTTATTCTTAAAATTCGGTTCCTTAGCAAGAATCTCCCACAAACAAGCCTTTTTCTACCCTCTTCCCCAATCAGTGTTGTTCCTGTAGGGATATCATCGGAGTTTTGTACGGTGCAGTTGGGATTTCAACATTGCACAGGGGAAGAGGGGTTGGCGCATTAATGTTGTCCTGTCTTTGGTCGTTCTTGCGAGCATTTTGTAGCGGAGCTCCCGCGGGCGCCGAAGGCGCCCGCGTAGCGGAGCCCCATAGCTACATGCAGGAGAAGAAGGAAACATAACAGAAAAGTGTATACCCATCGACCTTGATTTTCATGGACTTCCGGTTGTGTGTGTGTCCGTCGTCGCACAGGTAGCCCATCAGTTTTGAGCGGGAAAATGAGCACGCGCGCGCCTTGAATTTTATTTGCAAGGGATTTTTTTTTTCAACCAGCGAAATGCAGAGGGAAGAGGCCTCTGGCTCTGCTAAGCAGGGAAGAATTTTCGACAAGAGAAGGAATTTGTTTTCTTGCTCTTCACGAAAAAATGAAACGTTTCTGTGACAAGCTGCCTCATTTCAAGGTATTTTAGAGTAAGTCTAAAAGTCAAATTTACTGCGATGAGGTCGAAACGTCGAGATGGATATGTCGATGAACACGGGAGGTTCACGAAGGAAAAAGAAACGAAGTCAGAGGGCGAAGAGTGAGAGAGAAGAACCAGCAGCGAGCAAATGACATGTCGGAAGACAACTACGGCCGTCGATCGAGAGAGAACGAAAAATTATGTCTTCAGTAGGGGATGAAAGTACCCTAGCCAACATGTCGAAACCTGAAGATAAAAAGGCAGAGACTAAATACAACGGAAAAAAGTGTCCAGAACATTTTCCTCAGAATCTCAGAAGGAAAGATAGAACGACGGCGCGGGAAGAAGAACGAAGGTCGAAACTCAGAAGACTGTCGTCGTCTGTGCAAGGAAAAATATTCTCAAGGTAGGTCCTCACGAAAAACTTTAAAATTCAATCGTAGTTTTATAAACTTTTTTTCTTTAACTTTTAATTTTCTTTTAAATTTTCGTTCCAAGTTTTTTCGCGTCCCGGCGGCTCGCTACGCTAGTAAGTTAGAAAATGATGAAAGTTCATTAAAAACGATGGTGGCTGTCGGGAGATTTACGTTACTTGTTTCGTTTGTTCGAGGATTCCAAGTGTAATACGCATTTTTAAGTGATTTCAGTTTGACAGTGATTCTACTTCCGTTGCCATAGCTTTGAGCGATAATTATTGTACTTAGGGAGAATTTAGGTATTTGCTTGCCCATTAGGCAGCCATGTTGAATGAATAATTGAACGCCATCATCGAACTTTACTTTGGCAGGGACCAAAATATTGGGCTTTTGAGGCAGGAAAAGACCTAATGTCTATCATTTTCGCTGTATTTAGCGTTCTTTTAAGGTCCAGAAGCAAAAAAAAAATCGTTTTATCAAAAGAAAACCGGGAGATTTTACTTAAAAACCGGGAGAGTTGACGTCCTTGCTTTGGTCATCAAACAATGACTCAGCAATGCAATCTCCGAACTTCCGATTAGGCAATGGTACAGTAATTCTTGAGTTTATTAACCTGTTGTTCTTAGAATTGTGGAATATTTTATCCATTTCGCTGAGCCCTGAGGTTTGACTGAGGAACTAGTTGACTGCTTGATTTAATTTGTAGGTTTCCAGCTTATGTTTTTCTGGCTTCACAGTGTTTACCGCATATAACAGGCAAGTAATCATTAGATTATTTTGTTTCACTGTCGGATCAGGCACGAACATTTTCAAGCATATATCTTGTAGGTAGCGCAATTAGTTTATTTGAGATTATTTTTGTCTCCCAAATCATTAAAAAAAAGTTAGTTTTTACATTGTAAATAAAGTGTAAGTATACTTTTTAAAACCAGACATGCTGGGAACAACTGACAAAGTGCATCATTCACAGTTGAAGGGGAATCTGAAAATTGATTATCTTAATACAGGAAAAGAAACAAAATTTAGGCATATTTTTTTTTAGAACAAGATATTTCTCCCTCATGATATTTGGCTTTTGTCAAGCTTGAGTTTAGATGCAATTATATTTCAGTTCAATAAAAACCTAGGACAATTCACATATAGTTAATATTTGTCATAAAAATGAAAATAGTGAACCTACAATTATTTTTATCAGCTGTGACATTGTAGCTTCATGTGATGTTTTCCATAAGTCATCTTGTGAGGATTAGCTTGCACCCCCGGCCGGGCCCCCTGCAATCATCACACTAAGTGGAATATCCTCAGTAATGACTGTAGCCAAACATAAAATGTGTGGTTCCCAGGGGGTACTTGGATATAGAAATGACTGGGGGTCTGACAGAGCTCCAAATTTCATACCCCAAAAAATGAGCCATAAATTTTAAACCGCCCGCCCATAATATCCAACTTTCTTAGTCTAAAAAGGCCATTTAATACCGGCATACACATGATGCTGTGAGCTGCTTATGTTTCCCGAAAATAGCTTAAGCTTTCGATCAACCCCCCCCCCCCCCCCCCCCCCCACACCCCCCAAATACCTGGTAGAATTTTAAACCCAAAAAATTCTTTCTACTACAAATTTCATACCCCCCAAAAAATGTCAGACCTCCACATCACTTTTATATCAAGGTACCCCCTGGTTCGTTATGGTTCCAGAAAGTATTCAAGGAAAAAAGTTCTAGAGTGGTTGCGGGTCAATTTACCTGCTTTTTTATATACAAATACTCTATTTTTCTTTTGGTATTCCAGAGGGGTGTGTCACTTTTCAACACACTTCTGTGGAGTGAGGGAGAGAGGGAACCACACATAACACTCAGGGTCGTAGCAAGCCTCCAAAAACTGGGGGGGGGGGGACAACATATAAAAAACCTCAAAGCAGTTTTTTAAAAAAAGTTTAAACTCTTTTGCCTGAATGTGAATTTGCCACATGTTTGGGAGAACTTTGAAATGCAGGGTGCAAAATTGGGAGTTCTAAGGGTTGTTTGGTGAAAAACTGGGTCCCCCGGCCCCGGTAAGCGCTATGGCCCTGACACTGTTAACGCACCATAAATCCTTGAATTAGTGCCTGCTGGACACTTATCCACATAAAACATTCCTAAGCATATTTTTAATCGATCGGAAGCAAATAATTTCTAAAATACTACCATATCATAAAATACTACATAAAATACTACCATAGCATAAGTGTGTCAAAAACGATACTTCTGTGTGTGTACCCTGTGTGCCTCCTGGACAATCAAACAGAGACATCGTAATTATGGAGTGTTAAAAAATCAACCTTGCTTCAATCAATACATTCCTTTTAAAGTGGTGAATTTGAAAGTTTGAATGTTATTCATCCTTGATTTAATGTTTTCATTATTTTTATGGATTTTACAAAGATAATGGGACTCCAGTATGTTCCGTTACTAAAATGTATAATAATATCCATGGCTATATGCTTTCATTTGGTAAATAGACAGGAAAAGAAGATCTGTGTTATAGTTTCAACATTTTTTAATGGGTTCCTATTCTCTTTCAATTTCAGTGACAAAGCAGCAGCCAGAGATCGCTCTTGGACAGGCCATCCATGGCATAAGGCAAAAATAATATTAACATATTATGGCTGTAGTACATGGGAGGCAGAACATAAGTGAGGGGGCTGATAGACATTATGTATGGCAATGTGGGGGGTGGGGGAAAACAAGAAAATAAGTTCAAAAGTGGATGCCCCTCCCTTCTGAGCTTCTAGGCCCCCCCCCTTACCATTCAGTGGAATTCTTAATAAATTAAAAAAGAAGGTGCAGCTGTATGAGTGGAAAGCTCATTCTCATTCATGGTACCATATATTGGATTGTACGGGGATGCTCGGCCCGAAAGGGGTAGGGTTTCAGGCTAGAGGTATAAGAAAGGGGTAGGTTATTGGTAGGGTATTGGTATTTTCTGGAATGACATATTTTAGTAAAAATACACTGCTCTTGTAATTAATGGGACATGTATACTGTGATTCAAATTTATAAAAAACTCATGGCAAATAGTTACTTTTCTCTTTATTGCACTTTTGTTCTTTGTTAGAATTATTCCATTGGGAGGGGTTAAGTATGCTATTTTTTCTGAAGGAAGTTTCTTTACCCTACTTGACGACAGGCCAAGCTTTATTGTGCCAGTGTAGCAACATACCAAAGAAGACACTGTATACATATCAAGAGACATTTTTCTTGTAAAGCATACTGTGACAAGCTATCTACAATGGCAACCTTGTTTTTGTTTCATTAACACAGAAAAATATGTAACCGGGAGCTCCGCTTTTAGCCAGTGGCTAAATCTATATATTAGCGTTGTTTAATAGTAGTCAGGTACACAGAAGCTCAAAACGTGACACCCGCGGGCATCTTTTTCTGATTTTTGGCAACATAGCTACTTTTATTAATTCGAGTACGCTGATTTCCAAAATCGTTGTTGCCAAAGCCCATTTTGTTTTAACATGGTGTTTTCTGTCATCAAAATGACGTCATTGTCCATATATGGCAAACCATCTCTTTTCTTGTTTTAAGACTAAAGTAAGTACTTTTTAGCAATCAAACCAGCTTATTTTAAACATAATAGTACAAAATGTAAATTTCAATGTTATCAAGCTGTTTGCGATCATAAAAGATGACGTCATCATCCTTATATGGTAAAAATTATATTTTAGCGGATTGAAACTAAAAACACACTCTTTTCTCAAAACACAGCACACTGATTTTGAACGTTATCACCAAAAACGACCGTTTTGATGTCGACGTGCTTTTAAGGTCGTCATTATGAGATGACGTCATATTATTGATAGTAGAGTGTTTTGCGCTAGTGATGTGTCAAGCTTTAAGATTCGCCTGTAGCTAAGGATGTGCCCTCCGGTTAAAGAGATCCACCAATTGTCTTGAACTCGTCGCCTGGTGTAGTGTACTTCCTAAACCAACATGTTTAGGCGTCCACTTGCTTCCGTTGCTAGCCACGTAAACAATGTCCTACGCGATGCTCAAAACTCTAGTATGATGGCTTTGTTCAACGCAATCGCTATCAGAGATATTCTCCAATAGCTTCTGCCCTCCAAATAGCACATTCAAAAACATGTACAAACTATCCGGTACAGCGGAAATTGCGGCCTCATCGGTAACATCAAATCCCTCGTGCCCTGGTATTTCTATTACATCTTTTCCTATTTTCAATGCGACATGAATCAACGATAGGAAATCATCCTCTTGTGGTCGATAGCTGGGGATAGTCAACATCGCATCTTCATCGCCATCATTACTTATGCCCTGGTTGTAGCTGTCTGCTAGGAGCTTATATGAGTATGTGTAGGGAACAAGTAACGGTTCTCTTTCCGGGTTGTCCCGCTTTAGCGGCTGGACAAACTCAAGCAGGTCTCCAACTTTCTGCATAAGTTTTTCTTCGAACGACGTTCTCCTGCTAACGTAGGACTGCGGTATTTATGTGCCCGTTTCATTTGCTAACTCACGATTTTGTCGCAGCGGCTGGACAAACTCAAACAGGTCTCCAACTCTCTGCATAAGTTTTTCTTTGAACGACGTTCTCCTGCTAACGTAGGACTGCGGTATTTGTGTGCCCGTTTCATTTGTTAACTCACGATACCGTTCCCATACGTCTGATAACTGGAGCACGTGATTCCGCTCAGCTGCATGCTGGAGTTCGTAGCAGAGAAAAATCATTGCAATGTCGGTTATCTGGGATTCCTGTTTGTTTTTCCCTGTCTGATATTTGTAACTTGCTAGGCACTACTTATGATATTTACCTTCAGCAGCGATGAGGTCGTTCACTCCCGCAAGGCGTACTCTCATTGTGTTATCCAAGTGGGATAACTCAATAATTGAGTTACTTACATTAAATGACGTTATTGATACAATCGTCTCACGATAATTCGCAGGTTTTTGGCAAAACAAGCATAAGCTCCAGTCGACAGGTACAAAGCTCCTTCTGCTACTTCGTTCCGGTCTTAATGTGCTAGCTGATGGTATTTCCTCGTCAGCGACAGCGCTTTTCCTACGTTTAGATTCGATTCTCGCATTCATAAATTTCTCTGTTAAGCGCTCAATTTTTCCCTTGTGCGTGAAGTCAGAGTAGCATTTCCTATGCCAGTGCAGGCCACAAGACTCAGGTCGAAATCCATTTGTATCAGCGAGATCCGTGATGCGCTTTATCGCCGCTCTGTATCGCTCGTCGTTAATTGCCTGCCTAGCTTGAGCAGCCTCGAGTAAACTTTCCAGCCCTGTTGCTTTTGCTTGCTTACAATCCTTTCCTTCATAACAGATCACGCAAACCTCTATACTTAGAGAACTACTACTACGCTTCCTACCAGAAGTGGCCATTATAGAATCGTCAGATCTGTTTAGGTTCCTGGATCTTAACTAGAAGCTTCCTAACACACGAAGGGAAAGAGTTAATTTCGCACGCTAATTATCCCAAAGCAGACCAGGAAAACAACACATTGTGAAGCGTCGCGTCTACAACATAAAGTGCCGCGCCCTAGTCTCTTTCTAATTGCGTGCTTTGCTGTGCCAGAACAAACTAGAAAAAAAATAGTCAAATTGCACATTACGTTTTTCATTTCTGAGTACTGTTTTTTCTTTATTTATGAGATTTGATTAACTTGAACAATTTCATATATTTATAGTCAAAGGGTAACATTACTTAGACTTTCTGTGAAAAAAAAAAATGCTTTGATAAATAAGTTCTTACCGGAAAGGTGTGGTTAGTTACCGAAAAGTGTTGCTGTATGTTTTTCATGACAGATAACGATTTACTTTTTAGAAATGCAAGTTTTCTTTGAATCGTAAAAAACTGTCATTCTCGTAAAAAAATTGTAAATTATTATTGTTATTTATTATTATTATTTATCAATTATTAAAAAATGTAAATTATTATTATTATTATTAAAAATTGTCAATGACGCAATAGCTGCATACCTTAATACAAGGTTTAATTGCACAAATTATATAAGTTTTGCAACGTTGATTTGAAATTTGTGTGGACAAACTAACTCTACGCGTTTGTGATCCAGTAATTTACCATATATGGAATATGACGTCATCTCATAATGACGACCTTAAAAGCACGTCGACATCAAAACGGTCGTTTTTGTGATAACGTTCAAAATCAGTGTGCTTTATTTTGTGAAAAGTGTGTTTTTAGTTTCAATTCGCTAAAATATAATTTTTACCATATAAGGATGATGACGTCATCTCTTATGATCGCAAACAGCTTGATAACATTGAAATTTACATTTTGTACTATTATTTTTAAAATAAGCTTGTTTGATTTGCTGAAAAGTACTTGCTTCAGTCTTAAAACAAGAAGAAAGAGATTGTTTGCCATATATGGACAATGACGTCATTTTTGATGACAGAAAACACCATGTTAAAACAAAAACATGCTTTGGCAACAACGATTTTCGAAATCAGCGTACTCGAATTAGTAAAAGTAGCTATGTTGCCAAAAATCAGAAAAAGATGCCCGCGGGTGTCACGTTTTGAGCTTCTGTGTACCTGACTATAGAGGGAGTGTGTCAACTAGTTTTGGCGCAGATTGCAGATTAGTATATTTTAGGGGTCAAATTTAATTTGCTGACGAGCACCCCCGCCCGGTTGATATGGGAGTCAAACCCCCGGTTGATTTGCAATCGACCGAGCTGACAGCGTAACTAAACACTATTCTAATACATTCTAATACTTTGAAAAAGGTATAATACATTGACAAAAAATATAAGATATTTAAAGTAGTATAATACATTAAAAAAAACGCCTTCCATCGGCAGCGTCATTTGTTAGACTAATTATTAGCTAATATTTAGACTGCAAGGGATAAAAAATGCAATGCCATTTTATTGGTTCTGATTGGTTAAAAATACGCACCGAAACCTTGTTGGCGCGCGTTGTGTGGCGTCATGCACTTAGATATATTTTGCTTTGATGGACTGAAATGGCGTAATATTGCAAGCAAGACAAGGATTGACTGAGACTTAATCGACACAGGTGCCACGTTCGTGTTCATTTTGGAAATGGAAGCCAATTTTGCCAATATTTCCTTTGAGTTTGTCATGATTTTTGCCGAGAGCTCTGTTGAGGCTGTCATCAACATAGCATAAACATCGAGTATGGCTATTTGAATTGAACATGAGGAGGAAAACACTATGTACCTCAGCTTCGCTACGGCAGGTAACACAAACCTCGGCCTTGACAAGTTTCACATTATGATGGAGCTCATAATTGTTTATTTCTTTCCTTGCCTGTCGTTATTTACTAAAGCACATCAACTTTTTTAAAGCTTCAAGTTGTAGAAAAATAACATCGCCATTACACGGATCCATGAACTGCACAAATGGTTCATTTGTTGGGAGTGTCTGCACGTTTACTTGTCATGGAGGTAAACGTGTCCTTGGAACGAAAGTCCGTCAATGTCAAAAGGACGGGACTTGGTCAGGGATTAAAGCAGCTTGCGAGGGTGAGGATTAATTAATCTCATAGCAAATTATGAAAACATCTCATTTTCAGGTTAAAAAGAACAGAAACAGAAAAAGTCATCAAGTACACCAGTAAATGTTTTCTTCTTATACAAATTTATTAACTTTGGGTAACAGCACTGTGATTTTAGGTGCTGTGCGTCGCAAAAGGATGACAGTTGACAGTTTCGGGAATAGGAGCGTAATATTTCCGCATTCAATGTTTAAAGTTCCACATTCAATATTCAAACTTCCACATTCAATGTTTAAAGTTCGCCATTCAATATTCAAACTTCCGCTTATCGGTCAAACTTTACAGTCCTGGGTGACCTTCATCAGTTACGTGTGACCACGATGGCCTCCCCAAAATGGAATCTGTTACAAACAGCCTGAATACTAAGAAGGCGCGCGCGCTAACGATCTATAGTTGATTTCGAGTTCGGTGATGGGAACGCCCGAGACTATATGCTGAATGGTACAGTGATACAGCTTTTAAGAGAGGCAGTCTGTAAAGATCGAGGAAGGCCGGAAAAACGGATTTTTACCTAACTTGTCAAGATAAAGCCCATCAATAATATATAAAAATTATGACTTTGCGCTGAATATTTTACGAGAGACAACCCGAAGTTTGGAACAAGGTTAAAGCGCTGGTTTAAGCCCTTGGCGAGGCCGTTTCAGCATGTATATTATAAGTAAAAACAAGAAAACAGCCCGTCACTTCGTGACGCTAGAATACTCAACCTGAGTTCCCCGTTCCATTAACTGCTGATTTACATTACTAATGACCTCCCTTAAGAAAGACCCCCTGCCGCATGCCGAAATAAATAAATGAAGGTGAGCCCCAGAGCCTTTTTTGTATGTTTTGCACTGGTCGTGTGAGTCAGTACGGCTCTGAAATCTGTCTAAGTCCGAAGAACCCGCTAAAATTGAAAACGCAAGCCTATTGCACAGAAAAACCATTTGACTTCGGAATTGTTTGCATGTTTATTATATATCAGTTAGGGAAGAGAAGAAACAGGTAAAGTAAAACTGTTCTAAGAAATTTTTAGTTTATCATGTTTTTTTTAGAGAATTTCATTCGTGCGCTCTGTAGGCAGTGGCAGTGGCATATTGTTCAAACTTGAATGAAAATTTTTCTCAGCTCGAATCTTTCGAATTAAAATTATCCCGGCACATAATAGTAAGTAATCTGTAATAGAACCATTTAGTTTTGAATGTCTATGGGAAATGAGTTATTTTTTAGTTTATGTGGGAGATTTCAACATGGCCGCGATGGCGGATTTGTTCGCTCGCTGAAAAAATTGCTTGAATTAGAACTTAGCCAAAGGTCAATCTTTTCCAACAAAAACACGCCCACTTGTCGAGAGATTTCCTTCTTCTCTTCGGGTGTGTGTCCTTCGTTTTGCGATACAGCGTAAGGATTTACACTTTGAGAATATTATTCATGGCTTTGCTTTGTGTAAATTTGTCACTCATTTCGCCTTAGCGCGCGAACAGGAAAGCAAGGCACTGGTGTACGTTTGTTCAAGCTGAATGAAATTTTTTTCTCAACTTAAAGCTTTCGAATAACAATTATCCCTGCACATTCCTGACAGTAATCTGTGACAGAACTATTTAGGTCTGAATGACTATGGTGCTTTCGGCTGTGCGAACTAAGTTCTTCTTTAGTTTCTGTGGGAGATTTCAAAATGGCGGCGATGGCAGCTTTGTCCCTCGCTTAAGAAATCGCTTGAATTAGAACTTAGCCCAGGGTGAATCTTTTCCAACCAAAACACGTTCACTGTCGAGATTTCCACCTTCTCTGCAGGTTTGTTAACTTCTTTTGGCGACACAGCTTCGGGCCTAAGCGGGGTGAGTGCGAACGATTTAGCCAATCAGAAACGTTTGCGCAGACAACCCGATTATAATAGTATAGATTCTAGGAAATGCGAATCGTTACGCAAAATCTAACTTGATCAATAATTAAAGAAATCATTGCTGAACATTTGGATGGGTATTTATTTCCTGGACGTAATTATAAAATATTTTTTACATTTTGCGATGCAAATTTCATTATTCGCAAGCTCGTGCAAATGCTATTTAAAACTCTCATTGATTTTACTATGGGTCGTGAAAGTGTGCAAAGGTGTGGTTAAAATCTCTCCTGACTGGCCATTGGGAATATGGTGCAAATTTGTTATTCGCAAGCCCATGCGAATGTTACTCAATAGTTTCGATATACAGTGTGCAGAAATTGCAAAAAACGTTGCGAAAATGTAAATTCGCCATCCCTTGAGAAAGTGGCATGAATTTGTGTGTTTGCTATTATTTTGCATGCCTTTTGCTTTGTCGGTGGATTTCAAATATTGCACTTGTTCAAGGCATGGCTAGCAAAAGTAACGTAAATATATGAACCAATTTCGCATAGCTTTTGCTTGCCCTAGTGATGCATTGTGAATATGAAATTTCGTGCAGTGCACGCACCGGTAAACAAGACAAATCAAAATGAAGATGACACGCTCTTATCTCAGCGCCCGAAAACGATCCTCGATCTTTATAGACTGCCTCTCTTAATATTCCAACTTGCAATATTCTCGAATACATCAAACTACCAATATTCATATTCAAACTAATTTTTCTAATATTCAAATTAACTAGACTAGAAAGTTTATATTTAATATTCAATGTTCGGCCGCTTCACCTCCGAGACAGCTTTTTCTTAGACATGGTGCCCAATGGCCGGGTCTTGGCACAATTAAATACGACTGAGTATAATAATTAAATACGACACGCTGCTTCAATGATTTTATTCCGAAAAAATCGTAAGCTTGTGTCTTTTTTATCACCATTTTCGTTTATCTTGATTTTCAAAGCAAAGATAAGGTTACGCAATGGCTACAGTGCAAAGGACGGGGATGTTGAAATGCTCCTTGACAACAAGTGGAAGCTGGTTTGCCGTACTTCATATGGGGATTTAACTACTGCAAAAGTTGTATGTCGCTCCCTTGGCTATGAAGGAAATGGTGTCATAATCAGCACAGAGAAACGTCCTTATATGGAAGACGCGTGGATGGCTGTGCAAAGATGTTCTGGCAAAGAAACATCCATCACTGATTGTCCGGGCACCATAGCTCGCTATGCCTGTCCGTTTTTCAATGTGTTAACCGTAGACTGCAGAAACATGACATGTAAGTCGCTTCCCCTCCCCTTTCGTTGAAGACTCCCTGAAAAAAATCCTTCACTGCAGACTACAGCATATGCGAACAACGTGCTTCAGGTGGAATAAAAAGGGCATCAGAAAATGTTTCTAGGGTACATGATACAAAAACGAAAACCTCTTATAATCATGTTTATTGGGACAGCCAGGTCGTTGCCTCCAAAACGCTTATACTGACTTGTTCTTTTCTGCTTCAAAAGGTTTGCCTTGTAATAGTTTGACACTAACAAAACCTTATATTTATGTAAACTAGCTAATTATTATTGAATTTATTCTCATCATATTGCGTCTCAGGTCCAGTAAACTGCAATTGCGTTTTCAAAAGGAGTTTGGAAATTACCTGCCACTCTGGTTTGGCGGAGGATATCATAGATCGGCTTCCCTACAACACAGAAATATGTTAGTGTGTTTTTTTAGTTTAAATCACTTTATCGTGTTATAACTTGAGCAGAATCTACGTTTGAGCTAACGATTGTCAAGATGTATGTAATTTTCTTGATATCAAGAAACTGAAGCATCGCATTATAAAATATAAAGCGCTCTATCTGTGGCGTGTTGTCAAAGAGGCAAATGTAAATAATAACGTCCACAAAGGCACCTCTCTTTCTTTTTTCTCTTCAGCAAGTTCTTTGGTATGAACATGAGTCAACTACACAGTCACTCGTTTCGCCTTGCAATGCACACTCAGCTCAGCAGCCAGGATTATTTCTACTATCTTTTGCGAATGTAAGTTTGTTGACATTTTTCTCAAATTGCTCTGCTTCTGTCTATCGGTCTTTGATTATTTATGGATGACACATCCTGTCAAACAGTAAAAACAAGCTTTGCGGCTAAAACAAACCCAACGCCCAAACTCACCCAGGCTAAAATAAACACAACCGCCCAAAGTACTGAAACTTGGCTTGGAGAATTGGATTGTTTTGGCATTTTCAGAATTTTAAAAATAGCATCTCAGTTTAGTATAGAGTAAGGTTTAACTAATGTTACATTCTAATTCACTTCGTTCAAACGAATGTAAAACATGTTCCTTCTAAATAATTTAATAAAAACACAGGAGACCATATAAGGTTGTTTACACGCTCGAACCATATGAAGAGTTTTGGCGAAGACATGAGGCGCGGTTCCTAAGCCGAACGGGAGTACCGAAAAAACAAAGTACTTAGAATGGCCAGTAATAGGACACACCCATGAAAACCCAAGAAATTGCTGATGGAAACTGAAGATTTCAATATGGTGGTATCCACTTTTAAGATCAAAGGGAAACATGAAGCAACCTTTTTCAAAGTAAGATATAGCAGTTTTCCAATCTTCGTACTTGAAATGTTGCTCGGCTAAATGCTTGTTAATATATCTCAAATCTAGAATAAGGCTCTTTTTGCCATTTCCTTGAACAGACACTGATAACGGGTTTGTGACCGTAGGTCATTCGGAAAGCTCTGTAATCCTGCCAGAGTTCAAAAGTTCTAGAATGGCCTCCATACGAAATCAGAATTTTAAAATGTAGATTGTTGTTAGGGAACATGGCTGGAAGGGGAACAGTCGAAAAGGGTAATTTATACCCTTGTTCTACAACATTTAGTATAAAGTTGCAAGTTCCTATTTGTTTCCAAAAGTCTAAGTTTTTACGGAGATTGCCTTTGACACTGGGTGTAAATCTTCTTCTCCTAATTCGTAATCTTCATTTGATACCGGCATAGTACTTTCAAATTCATTCAGTGGGCTGTTCATCTCATGCGCGGTACTGTGCGCCTGGTGCTGGTGTGGAAACGGTGCTTGTCGCGGGTTGGGCTCCACTGGTATTGTAGGGACGGTAGTATCTGTGCTCATCTTTCCAATACGTTGCCCTGCAGTCCTTAGCCCAGTGACCATACGCGTAGCACCGATGGCATCTGTTTCTGTCGTTAGCTGAGGCTCCATTCCCTAGTATCTGGGTAACAAAAAACAAATATATTGGGATATATTGGCGTAAAAATGGCCTAAGTTGTAGTAATGATGCTGAAATCCTAGTATGGAAAACGAGCGTGAAGTGAACTCACGACGCGAAGGGCGTAGTATAAATAAGGAATCCAACAATAGAAAACTGTTAAAGGATGTAAATACCGATATGCTTAGGTTACGTAACCCTAAAAATAGCAAACAAGGGAATGCGATAGCAATCATAACATAGGAAAATACATTTAACCTGGGAAACCTGAAAGTTTTGAGGGTAGGTTAGATTTGAGTTGTGTCTATGTTGCAGGTTGAAATGAATGTCAGTTAGAAATGATTTTGAACTAGGTCAAACTCAATCTAAACTAGGTGATTTTCAAAAGTCCAAAGAGAAAAGTTGGTTAGGGTTTGGTTTAGAAATGGGGATTGCATTTAGTTTCCTGTGAGCGCTAAAATCAGAATAACACTAGTTTTACAATGGTTAGAGTTTTTTTTTTTAATGTGGTTTGCATTTAGTGATAATTACATTCATATATCACACTTGAGTAATTTCTGGGCCCTCTACCCCATCGCAACGACTACATGGCCTAGTGGTTAAGGTAAGACAACACTAATTAAGAGGTTGAGAGTTCGATCCACGTCAGGGGCAAGAAGAAAAAGAAAAAAAGATACTCATTAGTTAAGGTAGGCAGGTGAAATAGGAAGATATGGAAGAGAGGGAAATAGGAGTTTCGAAACAAACAGAGAAGAGAACTTTTTAAAAGTCCATTGTTATGAGGGCGTATTTTGGTCGCCTGGCCACGGCACGTTGCGGATACAACCGGGCTCTCCTTATTGGCTCATTTGGTCATGGGTTTTTTCAACGTCTGCTATTCGGCGGGGGAATTTCTCCATTTCTCCACTCCGCTAATTATTCAGTCTGCCATCTCTTTATAATAGAACATTTGATTTTACTTTATCAGCCTCTGCAAATGAGGTTTTGGACTGCCAAAGGTATCCAAAATTATTTCTTATCTTGATACGCTTAAGCGATTTAAATAATTGAAATATCATATCATCTGCTAGTCTTTCAACAACCTACCAACAACCTCAACCTCTTGCAACATCAGATTAGCAAAAAGAAGCATGCCCTACCCGACCATTGTGCTTTCAACTTGGCAAATTGGATTTTTGTACGAACAACTAAGGTGACGTCAAGATCTCAGTAGGTTCTTCAGTAAACTAGATCGAAGTCTAAACACGGCATAACATAAACTCGTGGAATTCCCAAGCAAAAGGTGCAACTTTCTTTATTAATAGACTTAGTATGGCCAAGGTGTGACCGTCGTTTCAATGGAAGAACCGTAGCTCTGGCCCAGAATAAAACAAAAAAGTGGCTTATAATTAGTGTTATTGTAATCATCGCTTGTATATGAACTTCAGTAGCTTTTGCCATTGTTGTTTACAGGACTCTAAATAATGCCAGTATAGAGAAAGTTCCGAGTGGGACATTCCAACTCTTTGAAATAGTGGAACTGTAAGTATTAAATATGGAAAGACATGCTAACTTGCTTTTATATAATAGCCTCTTTGATTTCTAAAGGGCAATTTGTTATTTGCTTTGGTGAATCCGAGTAGATAGAATATGCCGTTTCACGTTTCACTGAAAAGTTCACAGCATCCAGCAGCCACAAGGCAGCAGCTAAAAGCCGGTTTACGTCACAAACGCAAAAACAAGTGATCAGGAGACCTATGACCTCCTACCCAAACAAGCAGCAGCAAAAAAATTGTATTGTAGGTTGAAGTTCATACCCATTTTTGAGAAAGGCGACGAGAAAGGAGAAATGACAAACGACGAGAAACCACGCCATCATAGGACGGGCCTGGGACTCTAGCGTGACAATGATGAAGTGCTGAAGTTATAACTGCTATGACGGGCTTGTGGTGAATCATAGCTCGGGCAAATGTTTAAAAAAACTTACCTCATCTTAAAAGCAAAGAAGTGTAGTCACAGATAACACTTGCTTTGTACTCTTACAATAAAGCAGCAGCTTTATTGTATTCCCTTGCCAAAGACCTACAAGTGTCGCTAAATTTGGAAAGCAAGCCCTTCCAAGAACTGGATCACTGATTTTGTAAAAACTTCCCTCGCTTTGACAATTTTAAGGAGATCTTGGATATTTGCAAGGATCTTTATAGGATAAGCAAGTGGAGATAACTCCACAACGGAAGACGATTATTAACTGATGGCCATTTGATTCGTGCCACAGCTCTTTTGTGATGTAAATAAAACTAACTTGAAAAGTAAATAAGCATTCCTTATAAAAGCATAGACAAATAGAGATTCACATATGGATTATGGTGTCAGGCAAATCAATACCTATGAGAAACGGTGCAAAAGCCAACTAAATTATCTTTGTATAGGCAATACGACTTCGAGTTAAATTTTGGATTAATTGTTTTTTTAAAAGTATGAAAACAAGAGTTTTTGAAAATATGAAAATTGAGCATTACTACTTACTAACCGATGGTGAGGTCATTACGGGAAATATCAAACCGAAGCTTCGGTGTATCAACCGGGCCATCTTCTGCGAGGTTGATGCACCAAAGCTGAGGTTGATATTTCCCGTGTAAACTCTCTCTTGTGTAAACTTTCTTGTAACAGCTAAACAACCAAGATTTACAGGAATTTGACCGGAATATTTCCGTATCAGTGCTTTCGTGTACACTTGTGCAGTTCATTCATCGCTGGCTTTTCCCGCTAGATTCACATTCAATGAAGATTTCCCTTCATGTCCGTCCATAATAAAGGTTTTGTTGCTGCTTCGTTATACAATTAAGGTCCAAGCGAATTTTCTGTAAATATAAATTCGGTCATAACTTTTATAATATTCGTGCGACGATATCAAACCTGAAGGACAGTACAAGGTATCTTTTCGCAATAGTTTAACATATTTCAATCTTTATTTTCATGAATACATTGAATAATATCCAAGCTATAGTGGACCCCACGATATTTCAAAATTGGTGTTTAATTTAATTGCCTCCGAAATTTAGAAAGTCTTGGCCAATTCGGCGGAACCAGAATTGAGATTTGTTTGCTTATTTATTTATTTTGGTCTTATTAAAGGGACTTGAGCTGGAACAACATTAAAAGTCTTCGTGACATTGAGGAGGGTGCCCTTTGGCAGAGTGGAAAAAGGTATTACCAGATAAAGGAGAGGCCTATACGGTGCGCAAACCTGCACAGCTTAAAGGGACACTCGCACGTATGCCTGACAAACAAATAATTGAAATCGCAATCCAAATCGGCAACAATAGACTGTTTTCACGATGCTCGCGCACAGCAAAGTGAGATTAGCAAACCCTGGAGGGTCACTGCTGAAACAAACATGCTCGATTGTATAGAAGTTTGACACATAGCTGGATAAACAATACACTTAACGCTTATGGCCTTTAAAACCAAGATGATGAGTGCATAATGATTTTCACGAAGGCTATTCCACCTTATTCCCAGGCTTGATATAATCCTTAACTACAACAACATAGGAAGCATAAAACTCGGAGACATAATGGGGAAGGAGCTACTAAATAGCTTGTAAGTACATTATCCAGTGTTACGGACTTGTCACTGTTTTATGTTTGCCGTGTGTGAGTTTGACTATTGGTTCTCTTCCAATTGCGTCGCATTGTGTGCTTAATTCTCTGATGTACTAACTTGTCAGCCGTCACTGTTCAAAGTAATTCAAATGCAAATGAGGGGATGTGGTACATTAACACACGATCAAGGTCTGCAAGTCAGTTCTTCCTTTTGTGCTACGAGGAATAAGGTCAGTAGGTCGCTTTTTTGTTTCTTTCTCTCGATATTTCGCTTTTCGGGCTTCTTTCGCTTGTACTTCCTTTATAGTAATTCTTTTCCACACATTTTCTCTCCTAGCGCGTAACTTCGCTGGGAAAGTAGTCCATTGTATCCGTTTAAAGCGGGCGACCGCTCGCTCCTCGTGTCGTCCGGTCATGGGGCACAATACGATACAAGATGTCGTCCATTTACGGAGAGCATGCGCGTTGGTGCTCAAGTGGCACTTAGTCTCAAATTACGCGTCGCTTCGAAATGCAGAGAAAACAGTGAACTTTGAAGCAAACACACATTTGAAATCACACTAGCTACAAAAATAATGCGGTATCTAAATTTCCGTAAGTCCAAAACAACTAAAACATACCTTATATCCCCTACCCTTCGATTTTACGTGGGATAAACTCGTCTTAAATGGTTCCCCAGAACGATGAAAATTCTCCTTTAAATCGACACTTTCCGCCATACTTTGTCTGTAAGCCACGGGAAAGTAGTAGATGTTTCGTGTCCAAATATATGCAATTGCGGCCTCCTTCTGATTTATCTGGAATTGAAGTGTTCATTTCTGATATGAACTCGAAAACACTGCAGAAAATTACTTCTTGAATGGTTCCAAAAGCCGTTCAAAACACAGTAATTCATAGCTTATTATCTTTTGTTCTCCTTGTCAAATTTAAAGGGCCAGCGCGGCTTCGTCACAAAGTTACAGAGCTCGTTTCGCAGTTCACTCTGACTCGCATCTCTACGGCCATGTTTGCTTCGTCTTTCGAGCCATGTGAATAAGCAACCACCCCTTCAAATAGCACAGGGAAACCTACGAAAGTTATGCAATATTTACAGGATTTCGCAAAATGGAAAATATCGAAATAAAAACTTAAAATGTCGGACGAAAAAAGTTACCTCGAAGGAGAGTTTATCAGAAATGTCTAAGCTCGGTGATCCTGATATTAGTTACGCAGCAAAAGATCTGCAAAGAAGCCTCTTTTTGCCTTGAAAATTCCCTATCCTACACTGCGATTGTGGGACAAAATTCTCTCGGCGGTAGTCCCTCAGCCATCGGTAAGCACCAAACAAAACCTAGATTATGTTTACTGCTCGAAAGGTCTATTGAAGGCGGCATTGTTTGTTTCACTGACGACAAGGGTATAAGAGATGAAATAAACAACAGTCTCGCTAAGATTGTTAGCCAAGTTGTTATGCTATACAAAAAAACAAAGGGAAGAGGAAGAAAAGACCTGGATGAAAGGGTGAAAAGATTTCATATATTTGATAATCAGACAAAGTCACACGAGGACATAAATGAAGAGAAGTTGAACTGTGGAAGACAAGGTATGAAAACCTTGACGAGGAAAAAGAAATATTATTTAATGAACTGACCCAAATAATTAGTGAAAAAGATGTTGTCATGAGCCACTTGCAAGACACAAATAAAGAATTGGAGGAATATATTGTTCAACTGGAGTAGTCTTCTGATACCAAAATATTTAAAGGGAAATCATTGTCAGAATGCAAAAATAAGGCAAGGACTTTGAATATTTTTTTTTTCAAGAGCAGAAATTGCTTTGTGGTTTAGCAAGTCTTTTGGCCTAGACATTGAAAAAGTAATAATAAATGAGACAACTACAGGCAAAAGGCGAACAGTCAGCATACACCAATCTGTAACAGACCAGCAGCCGCAGTCATCTGCAACCAATCATGCATCCACTGGTGACCAGGGTGAACAGGAAGAGACCGAATCAAAATACAGTAAACTATCAGATTTTGAAAAGAAGCAAATGAAGAAATTTTATTTATTCTTGATAAATTCTGTGTAGGTGATGCTTTCTATCATGAGCTATCCATGGTAACAATGGGCTTGCCCCAATCATACTTGATTCAGCAATGTAGAAGTGATTTAAATGATTTATGCCACATAGTCAGGCTTCCATGCAAACAGCCTGGTGCTAAGGTATATTCAATTAAAGACACAATAAAGCAACACATTGAAGAATATTTAACTGCAAAATCAAGATACAACAAGATACAGATAAAGATTAATGGAGATGGGGTTTTGCTCTCATTTTCACTACTCCAGACTAGTGAAAATGTGATGACCGCTAAAGGCAACAGGACTATTGCAATACTGAATGGAAAGGAGGACTATGACAATCTCCTACAATCGTTTGGGGAGATTTTCAAGGAAATCAATGATATGATTGAAGAGGACACAATCATTGTTCAAGATAAAAGAATTGAAACAGAATACTTTTTTGGTGGTGATTATAAATATATACTTTTGATGCTTGGGCTTAATGGTGCCAATTCTACATATGCATGTGCATGATGCAAGGTCCACAAAGACGACAGGTGCAAAACCGATCCACACTTTAGCTGTTTCATTTCCACGAAACTAGCCAGAACACTTTATGAAATAAAGAAGATTTTCTTGTTCTAAGGAAAACTGTGGTTGTTGTAGGAGCGCTTTACTAAACATTAATTTGAATCATGTTATTGCTGATGAACTCCACCTATTATTAAGAGTGACTGACAGGCTAGCAAAAAAATTGATTAGAGAAGCCCAGGAATGGGATATAGAAGACACCCTTTCATCAGGTAGCAAATCTGACAATCATATACAAAACTTACTTAAGGTCATCCGGTCATGTGGCATTACATTTGATATCTGGAGAAAAAAGATGCCAATGACAAAGAAACCAGTCAGTATGACTGTACAAGCCTCATGGGCAATGATAAGAAGAAACTTCTGTTTCAGCTGCCAGATAAAATGGAAACTTTTCTGCATCAGGACACTGCCAGCAAAGTAATAAAGGTCTGGAAAGGTTTTGCAGCACTCTATGCAAAAATAAATGAATGGAAGCCAAACATGACACCTGATCAGCTTTGGCACGAGGCTAAAACATGGTTCAATGACTACACTTCTCTTGCTGGGCTATGAGAAGGTCATGAACGCAGTAAAGTTACCCAATACATGCATATTTTGGTAAATCACATGCCCTGGTTCTTGCAATTACACAAATCCATAAAAATTTTCACTGGTCAAGGAGTGGAAAGAAACAATGACTTTGCAAGGTCTATTCTTTTACAAAAGTCCAACAAGTTGGATGCTATAGGAGATGTGCTAAAGCAAGAATCAAGGCAGTGGATGCTAAGAGAAAGAGAGCGTGACCCAAGGGAATACAATAAAAGAAAGCGGAATACTGGGAACATGAAATTATAAACAAAAAAACAAAACATGATTTAGCTTGCCAAGCAGGAGAACAGGCACCTGAGTCAAGTCAGCCTGAGCAGAGTCAACCTGAGCCGAGTCTACCTGATAATCAAAATGATTTACCTCCTAATCAGCCTGAATTTAGAAATTTTACAGTGGCCCAGCTTCGACATGAGCTGAAAAAACGAGGAGTCAAAGGTATCTCAAAGAAAAAAAGAGCAGAGCTCTTTGACTTGCTAGAATGATGAAGTACATATAAAATAAACTCTTATCTATGGTTCTACCACACTAGACATAAATAATGGCAGTGTAGATATAATAAATAGTTTGTAATGCCAATAGTCCTTTTCACATTTCCCAATTGGAATTTTGGCCTGAAGTCGAGTCTGCCATTTGCCAAACAAAACATCGGTCAATGATAGACTTGACTTCAGGCTAGAAATCCAATTTGCATCACAATAGAGTGAGAAAGTGTAAAAAAGACTATTGTGATATGATATTGTATCATGTTCTTAAAATGGAATCAATTATAACTTTCTCAATGTACACTCTTGGAGTTGTAATAACTTCTCCCCCTTTTAAAGCTCGAATTTCTGGTGACTTGGAGACGCGAAGGGACATGCGCACTGGAAATTTTATTCGAACGCCATCTCCATTTTTGTCTACACACTCATCCCATTCTGGATGGAAATTACAGTCTTCAAAGTCCACACAGCTGAACATGACAGCTTTCTTGTATTGGCTTGGTGATCCCTTGCCACTGAATAATTTCCTGAAGCAGTCATGGTGGAAATTTACTGCAGCAGGACCACGAGACTTGCTTTTTAACTTGGACACAATCCCTAACAGCAAGGAATCAACATTCTCTTGAAGCCTTGACTTGTTCACAATTGGTTTGTTGAAAGACCTTATAAAATAAAGGATATTTGTTTTGGAATTAGCTTAGGAAAATAGTGGAACAGAGTTTCTTAAAATTATAAAATATTTCATTCAAATAACACTTCTGGCTGATGCTAAAGTTTTGAACATAGCACTATTCACTTTTAAATAAATAATAAACCGTATGACTGATCGATAATTATGTCTAGATTTAATTTAATTAACCTATAAAAGTACAGGAGGAAAACATTTCCAAACCGATTTCATCATGTCATATATTCACCAGACTGTTTGACTCACCGTATCAAATCCGGTGTAAGACTCGTCTCCTCTTCCCAGCTACAATCAAAATAGCTGTACCCTACCCATTTCAACAAATATTCATACTGAAGAAGAAAATAAGCAACGCATATGCAGGCCTCTACAAGCGTCAGTCCAATAAACCGAATATCAAAGTGTGATACGAATAAAAACATTTCCACCAGCGGATCGTCACGAAATCACCCTCTCGACTTCATAAAACCTTCCTCGGGCATTACTTTTTCTTTGCCTTTCTTGGGCTCCAAAAACGCGTCAGTTACAAGGTCTAATTGCTTTAAATATCCAGCCTGTGGTCTTTTCCTTGCAGTTTCCGCCATATTGGAATGTCCAATATATCCGCGCCCGCGCTACTTCCCGCTGACAAAACCTAGAAATCTGCGCCTGCAGTGCTGGTCAGCCGACTGTATCGCATTGTGCCCCATAAGACTCGACAGGAGAAAACCTAGACAAGGCCTGGAGAGAAGATATTTCAAGCCATTGATTCCTTGAATATCGCCGTTTTAAAAAGAACGGTAATTATGTCAATCAGTTAACAAAGCGAGCTAAGCTCGCTAGTGCGATAGTCTATACTAAGTATGATAATCTTCAATGTATATTGCATCCATATATTGTTCACAACTTGACTAAGAGCTGCTTCTTGCAAGAGATATGACTAATTTGCCTCTAGGCCTTAACAGAGGAATACGGTCTCTTTCTCGGCACGCTGATCCTGAGAATTATGCGACTGATGCCTTTTCTTATCTTGGTCCAACTCAAAGCGCTATGCTTTTCCACCTGTAAGTCTGCTCCCTCAGGTACTGTTCCGGCGAGGCCGCTTACCGTTTTGCCTCGAGTTAGAAATAATTCGGTACTCGCGCGAACATCAACTATATCTTTATTCAACAATTCAACGTGCAATTCAAAAGGATATCGTTCAGCTGTGATCCTTGTCCGCCCTTGTAGACTTCAAATATTCTTGCCTTCGTTGGGATTCTCTCGAGAAACCGTAAATTCATCAAGTAGAAATCCGCGATTTCTCCTTGTCCGTCCTTGTAGACTTCAAATATTCTTGCCTTCGTTGGGATTCTCTCGAGATACCGTAAATTCATCAAGTAGAAATCCGCGATTTCTCTCCGCGATGACTCTTTTCCTTTAGCATGGAAACGAGGCTGTAACCGGAAGTTGGCTATTTCGCTGGAAACCGAGCAATTATTCTATCTGATCTCAATGAAATAGATATTTTGTGTCTTCTTTAACATTATTCTAATACAAGTGACTCTTTTTGAGTATTTTCTTCTTGAGACTAGTCGTTTGGTTAGGAAGATTTGGCGAGATACGCACAACCGGAAGTTGGAAATTTTTTTCTAGAGTAACGGGCAGAAAACTAAATCCTAAAAATAACACGTAGCGTACTTACTACTGGCGATTAAGATTACCCTTAGAACAAAATCTTAAGGGAAATAAGCATATAAAATAGAAGGTCTACACGTGTACAGTACACATGGTTTCCGTGTTCATGCCTGATATTTAAGCGAATCATTTACATTACAAATCACTCCATCAGTTATTGTATTTTCGCTTGCTCGTCCTAAACATGAATTTGAAAGTATTATTAGTACAATGACAATTTGAGCGCTGGCGTTGCTCTCGCGTCTTTTTTCTTTAGGATCTAGTACAGGCTGGTAGGACTGTGAATGACAGATGAAATTGTCGCCTTTTGATAACCATAAGAGTAATAAAATGGCATTTTCTGAATTCGTAAGATCGCCGTTTTCATCTCTTCATTAGATATTAGTCCTATTCTTCTGAGTTCCTGTATTCATCATCTGCTGCTCCTCTTTTATGCTGCTTTTGCTCCAACATCGAAATTAACTCTGTATCAAAACTGAAAGTGTTTCAATATTGCGGACCAGTGACTGACGCCTGACAATGGGCTAGGGCCTCCTTTTCGGCTTGCGTGATATTTTGCGGTCGGCAGTAAAAGTCGGTACTCAAGCACAGGACGCAAGTGCAGGAATCAAGCACAGGACGCAAGCACAGTACGCAAGCACAGGACCCAAGCACATTACGCAAGCACAGGACACAAGCGCAGGAATCAAGCACAGGACGCAAGCACAGGAATCAAGCACAGGACGCAAGCATAGGACGCAAGCACAGGACACAAGCACATACGCAAACACAGGACACAAGCGCAGGAATCAAGCACAGTACGCAAGCGCAGTACACAAGCACAGGACGCAAGCGCAGTATGCAAGTACATGACACAAGCACAGGACGCAAGCGCAGTATGCAAGCACACGACGCAAGCACAGGATGCAAGCGCAGGACACAAGCGCAGGAATCAGGCACAGGACGCAAGCGCAGTACGCAAGCACACGACGCAAGCACAGGACGCAAGCGAAGGACGCAAGCGCAGGAATCAAGCGCAGGAATCAAGTGCAGGACGCAAGCGCAGGACGCAAGCACAGGACGCAAGCACAGGACGCAAGCGCAGGACGCAAGCGCAGGAATCAAGCGCAGGACGCAAGCGCAGGATGCAAGCGCAGGATGCAAGCGCAGGAATCAAGTGCAGGACGCAAGCGCAGGACGCAAGCACAGGACGCAAGCGCAGGACGCAAGCGCACGACTGAAGCGCAGGATGCAAGCACAGGACACAAGCGCAGGAATCAAGCACAGGACGCAAGCACAGGATGCAAGCGCAGTACGCAAGCACATGACGCAAGCGCAGGATGCAAGCACAGGGCACAAGCGCAGGAATCAAGCACACGACGCAAGCACAGGATGCAAGCGCAGTACGCAAGCACATGACGCAAGCGCAGGATGCAAGCGCAGGATGCAAGCACAGGGCACAAGCGCTACATCTATTGGTCCCCTCACGTCTGGTGAAGATGCACTTAAGGCTCATTTACACGGCAAGGAATTTTTTGGCACGCTCGGATAACAAGTGGTACGGGTACCAAATTTAATGGCACGGCTCGGGTGTATGCGCTTTGCCGGACTAAATTGTATCTAAGCTGGACCGAAATTGCACCCGTGCCGGGTCTACGTGGTAAGGTATTCCCAGAACCCTATACTTTATCAACATCCATATTTGTAGAAAAGAAGGGATGTTATATTTTGATCATTATTCACGTAATGCACGGTGCACACTAGCGATATAAGGACGTTATGTTGCAACGAAAAAAGCATGGGAAAATAATTAAAAGATAATCAATATTTTCCTTGGATTATCATTAGTTAATTCACCAAAGAAATCTTAGCATCAAAGACATCAACTTTTTGAAACCACTTAATTGTATTCGCGTGATGTTTTTCTGTCACAAATGTGCATCAAGCTAAAAGCCTGGAAAATACGAGGCACAAAATCCCTCAACTTGTCGCGCAAAATTTTTGCGTTGCAAGTTGGTGTTCGATGTTGCGCGTTTTTCATCTCGCGCCACAACTTGTCACGCAACCAAAACATTTGTTACAAATTGTAAAAACCTATTGTGCGAAATAAAGTGCGGGTCTACTTTGAGCCACAAATTCTGTCATTGTTGCTCGTTTTTCATCAAACACACAACTTGTGATGACAAACGAGCAAAAAACATTAGACTTGCACGTAAGTGCGACAAGTTGAGGGATTTTGTGCCTCGTATTTCCCTGGCTGAAGGCACAAAGTTCGTCCCCATTGGAATGCTCAAGAAGCTAAGAGAAAGTATAACAGAATTTCATTTTCTACGTAAAATAGTGAATATCCGGCGAATTCACTATTCTACGGGCATTAGTTTGGAATTAGTTTTGGAATGCACATCAAATGAACTGAAAATACGTACCTACGTATAATATTTTGTTGCTATAGCTTGTTTCTGTTAGAAAAAATATTTTATTTCACTTAAGGATACCGTAAACCTTCGCGGGTGTCATTTTGACGAATTTTTTGTTTTTATCCCAGTCGATAAGTTAGGGTAGGAACTTCAATACTCCAAAAAAGAAAATTAAAATAACTTATATTTCACGAAGAAAATAAGAAAATCTAGTTTTCAACTGTATTGCGTTACATGATTCAGGGGCTATAATCTTTTAATCTTGTTTACTTAGCCTTTGGGTCAGGAAATTGGCGCTTCTTGCCTGGCATGTTCTTGCCTGGCTTTCTTCGTTGAAGAGGCACTTTGCCCATTATTTATCAAAATTTGGCTGCTGGAAATGGTCGAAGTTGTTGGAGAAAGCGATTACCACAAGTACCAAAGCTCAAGCACAACATGAAATCTGAGCACAGTAATACTTTCCCGCGCGCAGAGAAGGCTTGTCTCCAATTGGCCGATCGTGTCACGTTTGTTTGCTCTCCTGCTGTTAGCGCTTCAGATGTTGACACAACTTCAAATGGCTATAACTCGGTATTGATTTTGCTGCCGTTTCAATGGAAAGACCCAAAATGTTCGCCCACAAGGATTTGCACGATTGCTTTTAAATTTTGCGAGCAGCTAGTCCAAACTTTGATCTTCGAAAGTGTGTCGGCGATTTTTGATATTTTGATTTCTCGCACTTTTATTACTGTTCGAAGGCCGAAACTCGTCAAATAAATGAACCTTCAACTTTTGGAAGTTCTTATTCTGGAATGGATTAATATATTAAAAATCGCCGACACACTTTAGTCATTCAATGAGTGTTGATTGATTTAAGACTGAATTGAAGCCAATGCGCGCCGTATTTCTATACGAACATTTTGCATATTTAAATCGCACCTTTTTATCGTTTTCCTTTCCGCGTTAGAGCAGATTTCGAAAAAACAGAATAAAAACTGCGTCATCATAAACTACGTTTATTAAGCTTTAAAATGATATCTAGTTTTGGGGGTTTATTTCAATGCACCGCGTAGAGAAATTTTGCGCGAAAGGTACCCGCGAAGGTTTACGGTATCCTTAAGACAGGTTATTTTACAACTTCGAGCAACGTTTGGCTAAAAATAGTGTTACTCAATGATTTCTATCCTAATTTGTAGATTTGTGGTCCACATTTCGAAATATCACAAAAGACAGAGGACTGGGTTCGCGCCGCCACAGAAATAAGTGGTCAAAAATGGAAAAATTCTATAGAATCTATATAGGCTCGGTTAACATGACCATTTTAGGTGCGAAAAATATGTCTATCTGTAAAAACTAAAACTTATTTTCTCAGCTTCCTGTGGAATTTTTTTACAGGGGCGAGAATACACGAACACTACCATCAAGACCTTTCAAATGAGACTAAAATAGAACTTTTTTTTATTTCGAGTAACAATATTTTTTGCCGCTTTCTGGCAAAATTGCTCGAAGTTCTAAAAAAATGTGTCTTAATACTAAATATGAATCTTCTTCTGTGATAAACAAATAGCACATCTCGAGAAAATATCTTATAGATCGGGCGGAGCATTTTAAACTGATTCGTGTAATCTAATTAGAATTAGCTTTCGAAAGACTCGAGTGCAAAATATGTGATACACCAAATATGAGATAAAAAATATACTGAAACACCTATAGCTGGAAAAATATGTAGTTCACTATCATCAGAAATAGAAGATGGCGGCTCGTAATCTGATCTTAGGCTGATCCCACTTTTCGTGGAAAGGCGCGTCTTTATAAAGACGCGCCTTTCCGTGAGACTGCCGGCCTAATCTGATTCAAGTGTAAATTTTTGACCCAGGTGTCACAGTAGCTTGGTAAAGAGTCGAATTCTAGGAAAAGTACTCTGATTCACGCAAATAAGGAAATCCCGGATTCCACATGTTCCTTTAAATAAATGAAAAATTATGTTGACTTCTTGATTAAGCGATGTGAGTTCATCGGCTTAAATTGCATACGCTTTCTGTCGAACTCTATTTTTTGCTCAAAATACCAGAAATACAATGTTAGGTTGTTAAACAGGTTTTAAGTATTCATACTTAGATATTTAGATCTGAAAAAGATCAATATGGAAGTGTTCTAATGTTTATTTTCTACTTTTGTTACCACGCGGGCTTTACCCTGTGACACAAGATGGCGGCCATTCAAGATTTCGAGCACTGTCTCTAAAATCTAAATTTCACCACTTTCCACCACTAGGACTAAATAGGACTTTTGATATGTTATTAAGCATACAATTCTGTGTCGAAAACCGTTGAGATACCTTCTGTTGCAATTAGTTCTAGGTTCAACCCATTTTTTCGATAGATGTACTGGACTAGAAGGGAACAGAGAAACAGTATGCGGGTGTCTGACTTCAGGCTTTAAAAATGTTTCACCACATATGGCACATGTGACCTGCCGTGCCAGTGTTATTCTGCACTTATCATGGGTACTAATGTATTTAACTGACATTCGTTTGGTCAAGGAATTCCCAAAACATTTATATAATGTTCCTCTATCTGTAAAGTCCCAGAGAAGTTTTTTGGCAGTTTTGCTATTCAAGTTTGAATTAACTAAGTTTATAGCAGCATGTTACAATGCAAACAAAATGTTACTGATTTAAAAATGAGGACCCTGTGGGCTTCTTTACAAGCTTTCTACAACTCAAAGGTCAGCTGCCTCAGTTTTTGGAAACTGCACCGCAGATTAGACGGAATTAAATGATATATTGATGTTACCTTACAATATCTAGTAAACCACCACTTTTTTCAATGGTCTGAATGCTTTTAAAATTATTATATTTATCTATCTGACACATGAAATATATAATATACTATAATGTGGTTTTTGTGTGGATTATGTTTTGTTTTCCATCCAGTGCTTATAACGATAATCGTGGTCGAAGGCTGGGATTGCCCTCGTCTGAAAACGGGTCCCCTTCACCGCCAAAAACTTCAAATAAACTAAGTATTGCCGCGCTTCCTCGGGGGAGCTTATCAACAGGGACTCCAATATTTTTATATTAGCCATGATGAACTGAGGGTAGTGGCTTCAGTTGTTTGCCGTCGTGACCTTAAATCTAAAATCAGAAGGTAGCAACGGCTTACCTTCAGGCCTGGCGGGATCCGCCCAAGAAGTATCAGCAGTAGCAGGTTTGCCTTTTTGAGTCTTTTGAGGCGGTTTGACCGAAAAGTGCCTCGACCGCCGCGAACTCGTCCTCTAGATTTGGGGGCGGTGGCGCAGATGTCGATGAAGTCGCGATACCCATGTCTCCTGCAACAGCTTGTCGCTGGGCCTTGGATGATGCTATGGCGTTTCGGAGGACGACTTTTAAACCAGCCAACACCCAAATCGGAGATATCGCGCTCGGTTAGCCCGAGTAAAATTTCCTCGCTGTCCGAATCGTTTGATGAGAGCATCTCCAAAAGATTGTCTGGAAAAGCATGCTCAGCCCCAAACGACAATAGCCAGGAGGAGAACATAGACTTTTTCCCCTTTTTGTTTCTTGGAGGTCATAGTAGTATTACGATAGCCAGAAAAAAGATGACAAAAATATGAATGATTTCGCGACGACTGTCTACAGCTTTTAGTATAAACCAACTAATGGTCTATTACAAATCCTGCATGCTGATTGTCTGAGCTTCTAATGGACTATTAGTGATAGACCGTGCCTGGCAAAACCACCACCTTTCTTTGCAAGAAAACTTGATTTTTTCAACATAAAATAATGTCATTCATTGCCAAAACCGACCAACCAGTTGGTTTATACTAAAACAATTAGACCTCTCGTCCTCATGTGCTATGATATCAACAGACCATTCGGCCTTCGGCCTCATGGTCTATTCATCATAGCACATTCGGCCTTGAGGTCTAATTGTTAAATAGCTCTATTCACAATAGTCTCCTTACATTAAGGTCAAAATAGTTAATGATTAATCATCGTAATTATACTGCCAGTGACATTCCTCATTTTCTTATCCAGTCCAAATTGAATGCCAAATCAATCTTCATCTTTTATACTTTTGTACATCTAGAACAATAATTCAAAGAACTATAATTCAAATATACAGATCAGGGTTCTGTAAGTAGTAAATAAAATATGAGCGGGAGATCTGTATGGGAATTTACAATGGCGAGGCGTTAGCCGAGCCATTGTAAAGCCCATACAGATCGGACGCGAATATTTTATCTTACTTGTGAAATTAAACAATAAGTGGAATGCACTATTCTATTACTTTTTTAGCCCTCAAACAATTCAGCACTGTGTACAATTCAGCACTGTGTACAATTCAGCGCCACAGTGTGGCTAGGTTAGTTTACATATTTGTATTGCTATCTCCAGAGTAGGGAGGGGGAAGGAAAAAAAAAGTGGTCACCCCCCACCCCCATACATGGTACCACCGTAGCCATGTATGGTATGTCATGTTGAATGTATACACCTGTCTCCATCGTGTACCTGTGACCGTGCTAACACACCCACACTGTAGTCATGTGTATGTAGCCTAGTGGAACTCGTATGCACCTGTATTGGACATGTGTGGATGAAATCGCAAAAATTAGTCACCAGGCATCCAAAAAGTCCTCACGTCCAAGTGGGCCATGTGTGTTGTCCCCACAAATTTAATTAAAACTACCTATACAACACCTTCGCCACTCCAGGAAGAATTGACTTGCACGCCTTGATTTGCATTTGAATTAGTTTCAACTGTGACCACTAACTAGTAAGTACATCAGGAATTTTGCAAATTAATCCGATAATGCTTCGACACATGACTATAGAGAACTTCAAGTAATATTTAAAAGCCGACTATGAGGACTTGACGGGATTTCAAAGTCCGCGCAATTAGTTCCAGTCCGAGGCGGAGCCGAGTTTCAACTGTGGCTCGGCTAACGCCTCGCCAGAGATGTCGCCTGAGCTCCTAGACTTCAAGAAGTGACAGGAAAAGTAGGCAATCGATATCCTGGCAAGACTTTGAACCAGATTGTTGTAGGCCTTAAATATGTCTTAGAGGAAGCCAATACAACTGACGTGAATTTCCTGGACAAAAGTAATCCTGCGTAAGTAAATAATTGTTTGCAAAACTTTGATCCGATTACTTTAAAGAATGAAAGACTTTCTTTGAAACTAAATTATATAACTAAATTATACATCTATTATTGATCGCAGTTACAGTGGACTTAGAAAGCTCCTTGACTCAGAAATGAAAGAAGCCCAGAAAGCCGACACTGTGAACAAGCAGCCAGAGAAAGAGAGGGTCACAGACGAAGAAGAGGAAAACATGCGGCAGGCCGGTGTTTTTGGTGCTAAATAGTACAGTTAATACTATTGTGACCATTAATAATTATTCTATGTACACTTTAACGTAGAATGTAGAAATGCAGAGCAGAGTATAACAAAGTCTATGATGTGGTTTGAGTGGTTAAAACTTTGCAGGTCTTTGAAATCCTGTTTAGTTTTGCTGGCTGTACTTTGAAATCATTAAAATTCATATTTCAAAGTACACGTACCTTTGAAACATCAATAATTCACGTTTCAAAGGTACTAGTACTTTGAAATATGAATTTTAATGATTTCAAAGTACAGCTAGCAAAACTAGACGGGGTTTCAAAGAACTGCACGTGGTACAAATGAAGAGCTCTTATGTGAATTATGTGAATTACACTTCAAGATAAGTAACCTTTCGTCTAATTTAAATTATTGCTCCTTTTGAATATGATGGAGCGGAATTGACTAGTGGTGGGAGATTATTCCATACTTTTGGCCAGCTAATGATCAGCGTTTCTGCAGCTCGGTATTGATGCAATAGCAACGTTTCTGTCGTATAAATTTCAGAATCGAGCTGCGAAAGTTATTACTAATTTTGATTTTGATTTTAAACGACTGTCCCTACTCTCTTATCAACACGAGGGGGATGCTCCCGACCCCCAATCAGCATTCCCGCCTGAATCTCATAAAACCGCAGGTAGATGTATACTTTATCCATCGATTTGGCCATAAACGGGAACGTTTCTAAAGCTATCCTTGTATTACGGAGGTAATAGTTTTATTTTCCCGTGAACTCCATTATATCGAGATTCAAGGGAAAATAAAACTAACTACTAACCGAGGTGTAGCGGTCATTAGTGTTTTATTATATAGCCAATAAGAAAGAAAGAGGAAAACAACAATTTCGACCGAAAACTACTGCTACTTACAGCCAAACTACAAAAAAGAAAACTTTCTAAGTAAGCATAAATTCTGGAGGCTCTTGAACAATTCCAAGGTTGTAAAAACTCAACAATATTCAAGTGTAAGAGCTACATTTAAAAAAAAAAATAAATACATGTACGTACGATTCACGTTTTTTTTTTTTATCTAATTCATCCACAACTTGGTACACAAAAACCAAAATGCAAAATTGTGTTCGAAGCCGCAATTTTTCTGTTCACTATTAGAAGTGATACTTTCCAAGTGGGCAATAATTTTAGTAGTATAGGGGGCACCGAATTAGCAGTTTTTTTGCGGGTGAGCCTGCGGGTGAGCCGGATGACGTCACAGACAATTTTTTTGCGGGCGAGCATGAGGGTGAGCCTGGTGGTGAGGAGCCCTATTGTTATCGGAGACAATAGAAGGATTAACACTGGAATGCTTTTGTTCAGGAGGGATTAAGAAAAACAAAGGGAGACAATACCAGGATTAACTAAGGGAAGGCTTTTGTGTAAGGATTAGTGTTTGTTGACTGCAACTCGAATATTAATTATAGTGTAAGGTTTTGTTTATACGGAGATAACATATCAGAAAATGCAGAGATATGGCGTATTCTCTTTTTTATAAAATGAATGAATATCGATTACATACAATACTATTACATAAAATACTACCACTAACGGTTAGGTAAATAAACGCTTTATTAAGAATTGATTACAAGTCTAAAGTCTGTTCACTAGCATTCTTGACTTGGGTAGAGGTTTCCACTCATCTTTTTTCTTGTTGTAATACGATCCCGCCATGCAATCATAACACCGCAGAAAAGACCCTTTCCAAGCTTTTCCCATGGGTGATTGCTTTTGACAAACCGGGCATTCGTAGAGTTTGTCTTTATCGTAACGTCCGGACATTTTATCTTGCCACAAGCATTTTCCACACCCAGCAATATCGATGCAATAAGAATTGTTCCCTTCACAATGACTGCATAAACCATCGACTTTCTTTTCAATGTCACCCGATACTCCATCTCCCTGTTGACTCTTTTCTTCGTCACTGGATTGCTCAGTTTCCTCATCGCTGGATTGCTCCTCTTCGTCATCGTCACCAGCAGATTGGTCAGTTTCTTCATCACTCTTATTATTACCGTCCGTTTCATCATCGCTAGATTGGTCGCTTTGTGTCTCTCTGCTTTCATAAGTAACTACATCGTTCAATGCTGCTTTGTTACGGATCAATCTTTTATCAACTCCTAATTCTGCCAGTCCCTCGAGAAAAGACTGTAAGCCTCTTGGAGGTGAAATATCTTCGCTGAAAGGTAGTAATACAAACTCTACAAGATCAGCAATAACTGTGTTTGGTATTCTGCGTTTACGACGAATCATTTCCCCGTTAGGAGACCAAATCAAAATATCTTAGAGCTATACTGTGCAGTAGGTCTCGGGCATCTTGATAGGGAACAGCATTTGAAATCTGACTCAACACGTCTTTGATTCGAGGTTGATCTTTTGTCTCCTCGTGCTCATCCTCGTCATCGCTAGACATCGCTAGATCCTCAAACGTGACTTGTATTTATACCCTCAGAGCAGTAATGCTAAAACAGGGACGAGTAGGTCTTTTTGTGACAAGATTTGCTTTTTTTCTTTGAAAGGGGTGGAACCACTAGCCAAGGCGCCTAGGTCCTCCCCGTGTCGTCTTATGTTACTAAACTCATCATCACCCAATGGAATATATCCATTTCCAACATTATGGGCAATCTGAGTTAGAGCATGAACTTGTTCTGGGGTGGCTGTGTCGAGAAGGTATTGGCGCTGATGTGGCGGGCAACTACACAATGCTTGAAGAAAGCCGAGGTTGTTCTTCACTACCCGAGACATGGTTACATACATACATACATACACACATTTATTTATACACGGTTAAAAATCATCAGTATAACATACAAACATATAGATAAAATGATTACATGTAACTGTTTTCCATGATTGCCGTGTGTGAGTTCGGTAACTACAAAAATTGGGTGATACCCTTCTTAAATTTCCCCAGTGAATCTGATTGTCTCAGTTCATCTGGTAGACTATTCCAAAGTTTGGCCCCGTTGTAACTGAAACACCGTTTTCGGTAGTTTGTTTTCGGCATCGGTAGTGCCAACTTATTATCCTGGTTTCTTAGATTATAATGAGAATCACAGGAAACAAACAGATCCCGTAAATATGAGGGAAAAAGACCATTGAGGGTTTTATACATTGCAACACCTAGGTGTTTGTTTCTTCTTGTGGACACGTCGTCCCAACCAAGAAGATTACGGAGAAGAGCTGAGCTAGTGTCAAAGGGCGATTTTGTTAAGACTCTGGCAGCGTGGTTTTGTAATTTTTGCAATTTATCATTGAGTTTGCTGTTTATTCCATGCCACACTGGACTGCAGTAATCGAAATGTGGCTCAATGAGCGCTTTATAGATTTTGACAGCAGTGTCCAAGGTGACAAACGGCCTAATCCGTTTCAGGGCGCCAATGCCAGATGAAATTTTTTTCGATATCTCATTTATGTGATTGTCCCAACACAGATTTTTGTCGATAAATACGCCCATGATTTTGTTTCATCAACCCTTTTGATCTTTTTTCCCCTCAATGTTTATGTTTATAGGACGACCATCAGCTCTGGCACTTAACCTTTGTCTAGAGCCCATAATCATGAATTCAGTTTTGGCCACGTTTAGGCTTAACTTATTGGCTTTTAGCCATTGATTTAGTTTTGAGAGCTCAAGGTTGATTTAAATCTCGAGTTCTTCAATGGCCGGAGCTGATATGCTTAGATTTGTGTCGTCTGCATACATTCGTGGGCAAGAGGTGCTTAAGCAACTAGATAGATCATTGATGTACAATAGAAACAGAAGTGGGCCAATTATGGACCCTTGAGGCACCCCACCTGTCAGGTTAGAGTTACCGGACAAGTGTCCATTGACGTTACACCTCTGTTTACGGTTGCTTAAATACGACTTGAACCACTTTTGGCTGTCATTTGTCACCCCATAGTATCCCAACTTGCTCAATAAGATCTCGTGGTTTATCGTATCGAAAGCCTTTTTTAAATCAATAAAGATTACACCATTGAGTAGGCCTTTATCAATATTAACTGACCAACTGTCAGTGGCTTCGAGCAGAGCTGTTAGGTACTATGGAGTGATCTGAAGCCTGACTGTTGATTTGATAGCAATTTATTATCATTTAAGTAATTATAGAGTTGATTGTGAACTATTTTTTCAAAGATTTTCGCGACTACTGGCAGTACAGATATTGGTCGATAATTATCAGGGTCCGTTTTCGAGCCCTTCTTGAAAATGGGCGAGACTTTTGCTAATTTCCATTCCGATGGAAAAATCCCGCTAGTAATAGAGCGATTGAAAATGCATGTCAAGTAAGGAGACACAACATCGACTGCCATTTTCAATAGTCTACATGGAATCTTATCTAATGCTGTCGCTTTATTTTTATCTAGTTTGTTTATTAACTTGCGTACCTCAGCTTCTGTTGTTACGCTTAGCGAAAATGATTTCTCAGTTTGCGTTAAATATGACTCGGGCTCAATCGCAGTGTCCGTGATACCGCTGGCCAATTTCTCGCCAATTGTAGAGAAATGTGAGTTTAAGGCTTCTGCCATAGCGGCAGGGGAAGTTATGCTGGTGCCTTCTATTTTAAGTTCAGAAATTTCAGTTGATTTTTTCTCGCGAGAATTTAGCTCGTTGATAATAGACCAGGTTTTGCGCATGTCGTCTTTTGATTTTTCGAGGTTACTAACAAAATATTGGCGTTTTGCCTTCTTTATAGCGTTGTTGACTGAATTCCTTTCTTTTCTGTAATCGCTCCATATTGTTGAATCATTTGATTGTTCAGCTCTTTTCTTTAGATAGTCGCGCCTACGCATTTTTCCTATTAGATCACTATTGATCCATGGCGATTGTTTTTTTGCCTATTCTTTTATGGCGCAGCGGAGCGTGCTTGTCTAAGCATTTCATAAAGAGCAATTTAAATTCTTCCCACATTTCGTCAGGATCAGTCAACAATGCAATTTTACTCCAGTCATTGAGTTTTAAATCGTTAATAAAATTGACTTCATTGAAATTTTTGAGAGAGCGCTTTTCTATTGTTTTGGTTGTGCTTTTGTTAAGATAATGAATTTTTCTTGTCATGTAGACAAGTGAGTGGTCGCTAATACCCAAATGCACGACATTGGAATCCACAATTGTGTTAGGCGAATTTGTAATGCATAAATCGATCAGCGATTTTGTTGTTTCAGTCACCCTGGTAGGCTTGGTGATCAGTTGGCTAAGGCCATATATTTGTAACACATTCAACAATGAGTGCGAAACGTATCAAGAGAACCTGGGAGTAAATTTGCATTACAGTCGCCAGTCAAGTAGAAGTCGTGACTTTGGGAATCGATTTTAGCGATAATTTCTTCTAAAGCACTGAATATTTCTGAAACTGGCCAAGGAGTCCTTTGTGGTCGATACCATGTCGATACTACAAATGGTTTGGAGTGCGGATTTGAGATTTCGATTGCAAAAAACTCAAGTTTTTCGTGTGCAAGATCACTGCGGATTTTGTAATTGAGGTTGCTACGCACATAAAAACAGACTCCACCACCATTTATAGTGCGATCTTTTCTGATGACCTCGTAGCCAGGTAGAGAAATTTCGTGATCTTTAATTGATTCATCGAGTTTTGTTTCGTTGATTGACAGAATATCTATTTTCTGTTCGGATAGATATAACCTAAGCTCATCGATATGAGTGGTTAGTCGGTTGATATTTAGACAGGCCATGACGAGGCCTTTTTTGGAAAAACTAGTGTAACTCTTTTTTTCATTATCGTTGCTAGTCTTACCATTTAGAGAGTGGGACCTGCTTGTTACCTGTGATTGAGGGCTGTTACCGGACTCACAGGCGGCAATCATCTTACAAATGAAACAGTGCCAGTGGAGCTACCCGTAGCGCCCGTCAACGCCCGCTACAACGCCCGTCACCGCCCGCTACAACGCCCGTCAACGCCCGCTACAACGCCCGTCGCGCCCGTCAACGCCCGCTACAACGCCCGTCACCGCCCGCTACAACGCCCGTCACCGCCCGCTACAACGCCCGTCACCGCCCGCTACAACGCCCGTCACCGCCCGCTACAACGCCCGTCGCGCCCGCTACAGCGCCCGTCAACGCCCGCTACAGCGCCCGTCGCGCCCGTCAACGGCCGCTACAACGCCCGTCAACGGCCGCTACAGCGCCCGCAAGACGCCCGCAATGAAAAGTATAAATAGGAGTGTTTCCCGAATCCTTACCCATTACCAAACAAACGGTTGAAGTATGAACATCATGGTAAAGAAAGCTGTTTGTCCAGAGTGTGGAACAGGATTTTCACGTCATTATGATATGGAGAGACATAAAAAGAAACATCATCCAAACATCGTTACAGGTGAAACAAAGGACCGTAGACAGGACGCCCACTAAAGTGCCTGTCAATCCCCGTCACGCCCGCTACAGCGCCCGTCAACGCCCGCTACAGCGCCCGTCAACGCCCGTAGCGCCCGTCAACGCCCGCTACAACGCCCGTCGCGCCCGCTACAGTGCCCGTCAACGCCCGCTACAACGCCCGTCAACGGCCGCTACAACGCCCGTCAACGGCCGCTACAGCGCCCGCAAGACGCCCGCAATGAAAAATATAAATAGGAGTGTTTCCCGAATCCTTACCCATTACCAAACAACGGTTGAAGTATGAACATCATGGTAAAGAAGCTGTTTGTCCAGAGTGTGGAACAGGATTTTCACGTCATTATGATATGGAGAGACATAAAAAGAAACATCATCCAAACATCGTTACAGGTGAAACAAAGGAGCCAGAATCATCCATACCTTTCCGTTTTGGTGTTCACGAAACATGTGGTCCCTTTCAACATCCTTTTACGTGTATGGTGGCGGGAATGACCGGAAGCGTGAAGACTGTTTGGGTCCAGAAACTCCTTGAGCATTGGCAAAAGACAATCTCGCCTCCACCCCAACGCATAGTCTGGTGCTATGCTCAGTGGCAGCCAGCCTACACCGCCTTAGCCATGTCTACCCCACAAATAGAATTCGTTAAAGGAATCCCAACCAACATTGAGCAAGACTCATACTTTGACGTCAATGTGCGGAACCTCATTGTCATCGACGATCAGATGATTGAAACTGGGAATGATAACAGGATTGCAAACTTATTCACCAAGGGATCCCATCACAGAAATCTGTCTGTGATTTATATCCTACAAAACCTATTTCACCAAGGAAAAGTCAATCGAAACATATCCTTAAATAGCCACTACCTGGTCCTATTCAAGAACCCTAGAGATCAATTGCAAGTGATGACGTTGGCCAAACAAATGTATCCACGCAACACACATTATTTTCTTGACAAGTATGAAGAGGCCGTCAGGAAACCTTTTGGCTACCTGTTTCTTGACTTAAAACCAGCAACCAACGACAACTGCAGACTACGCGCCAATGTCCTTCCTGGGGAAGTGTCAACCAATGAGAAAAGGAAGACGCCTTCGGGAAAGAGCTTCTAAAATTTCTTAGTTATCAAAATATGGATGTTTCTCCAGAGAAGCGGCGCATGAGAGAACTACACGACAAAATGAATGACATCCTTCACAGTCAAACTATGAGTGAAGGTGACAAGGTGATACGATACACGCAGCTTCAAAACGATTTGTTGCGAATGAAGCATCAAGCAAGTCACACCCCTTAAGCGAGTGTAGAACCACCAGTAACAACACCTACCTACACTACTCCCCAAAGTATCCCGTTATCATCACCCGAGCCAGCCACGATACCCTATTCGGCAAAGGTGGCAGAATCTCCCAAGACTTCCTTTGTTCCGCCGATCCCAACACTTCCAGAACTTACTTTGACACCGCCACCATCAGCGAGTATTACCCCAAAGAAGCCAAAGAAACCAAAATTAAAAAATATATTAGAGAATTATTTGGATGATGATGCCGATAAAGACGGACCGTATCTAAAATCGACGTTCAGACGCTATCGGTTGCGTTCTTACCGTTCTTCTCCATATAAATTAAATAAAAAATTGTAGTTAATAGGGAAAACTCTACCTCAAGTCAAGAATACTAGTGAACAGACTTTAGACTTGTAATCAATTTCTTAATAAAGCGTTTATTTACCTAACCGTTAGTGGTAGTATTTTATGTAATAGTATTTTATGTAATCGATATTCATTCATTATAAAATAACTAAGATAGTACGCGCGCTCTCATTGGTCGACAGGTGTGTTTAGATGAGAGTATATAAACACGGTTGGGACGTGACGCCCGGGACGAGCGCTGCCTTCTTTTTTCATTCTTTATACATTTTGACAAAACCAAAACTTGAAGCAATGAAATTGTGAAAGCAGTGCTGTTTTCGTTTTAGCTGTCATTGTCGTCCCATCCTTTAACCACAAGTTCAAAGAATTGGCTTGTCGACTTTTTTAGTCAAAAACGCGTGGTAAGTAAATTTTCAGGATTGTCAACATTTTCGTACGATTAAGTTATATCTTACATGATATTTTTGTCCTCCAGCATCCTCTTCCCTCCCTTTATGAAACGATTTCTTTGACTTCTGGGAACTTTTTAAAGTATACATCTCGTACTAAGAGGAGAAAAACAACACAAATCAAGTTAAGCGACCCAACTAAAATTCTGGATTTGGAGACTTTCGGCGAATCGGCTAGCCAAAATGGAAATGAACAACGAAGACCAAATTATTGAATAAATCACAATTTATTGCTGTGAGCGAGCGCAGCGAGCGAACAGCGAAACTAATTCCGACGTTCAATGCACTTTTCGATAGCTGGGAGCCATTAATTTTCGGTGTGTAGTGCATTTTTCGATAGCTGGGCGCCATTTTGGATTACGCGCGCAGAGCGTTCTGGGACAGTCGCAAGATGATATGCCGTGAAGCATCGAGATTTTTTGTCTGGCTGGGGACTGTCTGTCTGGTCAATCGATATCAGCAGGACAATCGATATCCAATCGATATCAACAAGGGATCGCCTCGTTATGGTGCAAGTTAGCGAACATGAATCGCGACTCCTTTGGAATTTGTGTCGTCACATTTTCAAGATGGTGGTTAAAACTCTGGTTCTTCGTCCTAAAAACCGTACTCTCCAACGCCTGAGAGCAGACTTTCGTTTCTAGGTAAGTTCCTTGTTTCTTTCACTTGCAGTTTTTAAACCCCCGTTATTATTTCTATACCGAAATGACCTTTTGTCGCAGAGTTTTTGCTGTGTTTCGAACGATTGTAGATTCCACGGCAACCAAAGCACATTTGGCTTTCTTTCCATAGGACTGACCCTTTTCATAATGAATGCCAAGCAAGACAAGCATATTATGCAGGAAGGTTGTGATTACAAGGGTTTTTTTACAAGCAGTTGTTAGCTGTCCTAGATACAGATTCCTGATACAGTCATTGTAGCAGAATTAATACTGGATTGTCTCAATTTATAATAACATGACCAACCTCTGAACATGCTCAGGCTTAAAAATAATTTTGAGATCTGTGGAAACTCCATACAATGGTTGTGACAATTGTACTAACAGTCTACTGAATTGCACTCCACATGACTGTATGAGATAAACACACGGAAGATGTCATAATACAATGGAAATAACAACCATGACAATGTTACTACTATGAATTCGACTGTGAATAAATCCAGCAGGATAAGGCAGCGATGATTAAAATAGTGGAAACTAATGCAAAATGCCAGGGGCAAATTGCTTGGTTGTTTGGCAGTTTCAAGAAAGTTTACACAAGACTTCAGGTATGTTTTCTGTTAAAGTTTACCTACAATAGTTCTGTTCACCTTTTTAAAACTGTATGTAATTTTACCTTCGATCTTGAATAAAGTTGATGGTTGTCAAAACAGAATTAGTAATTGCACATCCTGCTTAAATTGTATTATAATGAAATTCTTGTCGAGTTGGTTGGTTCTTTGTTTGGCCTGTGTTCGGTCTTCTCTGACAATTTTTTCATCAATAATTATTATTAATAAGGAGTAATGGTACAACTATTCTCATTCAATTTGGGATTTAAATTACACTCTTGAATTTTTCAAAAAGCTCAAATTGCACTCGCCTAGCGGCTTGTTGCAAATTATTATAGGCAGTCTCCTCCACTAACTATGATGCAATTTTGAAAAACTCTCCCCTGCAATACTGCAGTACGCCTTTTGAACTTAGAGATAACATGACCCAGTCACCCTTTAAATGAAAAGCTTTGCCAAATGATGCCCAGAAATAAAAAAAAACATGATGATTAATCCCAATTGAACTGAAAGTTGTACCATTACCTATACAAATGTTGTAGTACAAGCCTTACATTTTTTTCTTTAATTTGACTTACCGGTATTGTACTTTATTATATAGACACGAGTGTTTTACTGGGAAATACGCCACTTGTAGATCTCATACGAAGCTACATCCGGGACCTGAGTGTCAATATCCTCACTACTGAGGATATCGGTCCAAACAAAAGTGCTTGGAAATCAATTTGGAATATTTTTTTCTGCTTTGTCTATATAATAAAAAGAAAATTACATGGTGGCTTGAAGATATGAGTTTTATTTTCTTGTGTCAAAACAGAATAAAGTCAAGCATTTTCAGTCTCTGACCATAATATAGGCACCCATCAAAGTTTAAATAACATTCAGAATAAATGGCAAGGTAACAGATTGGAAAGCAAAGAGTACTTGCATCTTGAATACAAATTGTTAACTGAGTGACAAATGAAGTAAAAAAAATGTGAGGGGCTCGCTTCTTTTATTTGAAGAAATAGGGTTATAGAGGTTATGCATGATTTCTACAAATTTAAAACAAAATATTTTCTTGATTACTATTTCTGGACAATAAAAATGATTTCAGTTACAGCTGAAAACACTGTTTAAAGGTCTTACCAGCTCACAGCACTTCACTTTCTATTAGAAACTTCTAGTTTCATTACTTTCCTATTCAATTTTTCAAAATGATGTTCTTTCTCAAGCCGAGGTAAAAAAATCGTTTTCTAGCAAGTTAACAAGAGTTGAAAAGCATTAACAAAACATGATATTCTTACCGGCGATCGGCGTTCTTTGACTCGAGTTGCTTCAAAATTCAAAAATTCAATGCGATCGAGTTCATTGACATTCATTGACATTCGTTCATGCCATCAGCAACAATTGAAGCCTCCATAGTATCATAGTATCATAGTATCATAGTATCATTCCAGTCTGGTATTTAACATTTTGCTTGATTTGAAGATCGAAACAAGACACGCTATTTTTGCTTTTTCGATGCGGAATTCGCCTTTCCAAAACTCGGCAAACTCGGCAAGTCAACACGAAGGCCGTTCTTGTATGGAAAATTCCTTCGGCTTTGCTATTCTTAACCCGTACATCCCTTCATTGACATTCCCTTATGCTTCAATTACCATAAACACCATAGAAGAGGTCAATAAGTCGTGAAATATTTCTTAGAAAGCAGTTTTCTCTCACCTTCCCTTCGCAAAACTTGCAGCCAACTGAGTGAAAAACTTGAACACATGCGATATATCACGCCCTCTGATCGGCCTGTTCAGACCGTCGTGCGGTAAGGAGAATTTATATATTTACACAAAATGTTGAAATAAATTAATTTTAAATCTTTCGCTTCAAAAAGTGAAAGATATTTTATAAAAGCAATAGAGAACTTTTTTCCCAGTGTCTACGTACTCTGATGCAAACACTCGGGCAGGTTGGGAGAATTCTCGACTGGTTATGCAGCCACTCGACCTTCGGTCTCGTGGCTGCATAACTGTCTCGAATTCTCCCAACCTCCCCTCGTGTTTGCATCAGAGTATGTAGACACGGAAAAAGTTCTCTATTGTTCTAAAGTTCTTAATGAAATAATAAAGAGAATAAACCATATCTCTGCATTTTCTTGCGTTATCTCCGCATAAACAAAACCTTACACTATAATTAATATTCGAGTTGCAGTCAACAAACACTAATCCCTTACACAAAAGCCTTCCCTTAGTTAATCCTGGTATTGTCTCCCTTTGTTTTTCTTAATCACTCCTGAACAAAAGCATTCCAGTGTTAATCCTAGAATTGTCTCCGATAACAATAGGGCTCCTCACCACCAGGCTCACCCTCATGCTCACCCTCAAAAAAATAGTCTGTGACGTCATCCGGGTCACCCGCTCCGCGGCTCCGCACCGGGCTCCGCAAAAACAAGGCTAATTCGGTCCCTACATGAGGAGCTTAACGCGACTCGAAAAAGTGGCACCCCACAGGCTAGGGAAAATATTTTGCCCTAACCTGCGGGAGATCACACTACTGCGTGTGAGCAGATTCTGTCAGAACGCCGACTTAATCCAATAAAATACCTCGGCAGTTTCGCAACCCGCTTTAGGTTAGCTATTGCTACGTGAATCAAAATACCGCGCTCAGAACACCATGACCAAGCAACAAAATACCTTGCTAACCGATTAATTTCATGGTAAAAAGCGCACTTTGGAAATCGAATACCGTTATAGATTCATAGAAACATTCATTCCTAGTCCCATATGAAATAGCGCGGAATTCATTATATACTTTCTTTACATTTTTTAAGCCCCGTTTACGAGTTCTACAGAAAAAACATCCTACAATTGTAACTATTCCTCTTGGTTCAAGTATAATATCTCCTATAACGGCGCGAAGTAATGATAAATAAACAGGCCGTGCAGCCAACAGTGTATGCGCTTCAGCTACTAGTATGAAACAAGCAACAACTTCCTGTTTCAACTTTTGTGCCTCCCGGTTTTGAAAACAAACGAGAATCATGAGCAACAATATTGACAACTACAGAATAAGATTGAGGTTCCGTATCCACTATAACCTGCATCCCTCTATAATTCTATGGAAGTAAAGAATGTTCACTAAGTTATAGTTATAGGAACTTTAGTATTACCGACATGTAAATAAAATACCCATGTAGGCCCTGTGATATAAACTAGGACCACGTGAAAACTAGGACAGATCCCGACAGGTAAATAAATACCCAGGTCGGCCCTGTAATTGGCGTTAAATGTGAAAACTTAGACTCTTGTATGTGAAAAACTAGGACAGAACCCGACAGGTAAATGAATACCCAGGTCGGCCCTGTAAGTGGCGTGAAATGTGAAAACTAGGACTCTTGTAATGTGAAAACTAGGACAGAGCCCGACAGGTAAATGAATACCCAGGTGGCCCTGTGATCAGCGTGAAATGTAAAACTATGACTCTTGTATGTGAAAAAACTAGGACAGAACCCGACAGGTAAATGAATACCCAGGTGGGCCCTGTAATTAGCGTGAAATGTGAAAACTATGACTCTTGTATGTGAAAAACTAGCCACGATTCAGCCAGGAATATGTTATCTGGTATGGTATCTCAAGCGGTGCTACGGCTTTGTGAAGATCAATCCTCTCTCTTATCATTTCATGGTACTTCATAATCGAACAGTTCAAGAAGGAATAACGCTCCATGCACAGTAGTTTTTCAACAAAATTTTAACGTTTAACCAAAGCACACTTCTTCAATCTGCACGTTCTTTCAAATACTTACTGTTTACGAAACTTTTGCGGTGCAAACGGCACTAGAAAACGCATACAAGCGTTTCCCTTAGGTTAGCTGTGTGTTTTCCTCGACGGACATAGTTAGATAGGTCGTACTCGTCTTGTATACATGCCCTCGAGTTTGCCGCCGAAACAACAAAACTATCTGACTGTTTATTAAAAAAGATGTAAAGTATTAAATCACTTGACGAGTGGTCGACAGAAATCACTTAAGCCATGACACTTTAATGATGTAACTGAAATATAATTAACAGGCGCCCCAGCCATAATCGCGTTAACTGCTTACGTCATAGGACTCGCGTAAAGCTCCTCATGATACTACTAATTTTTCCGCGGGGAATACATGATTTTAGTATATTACACGGGAACCTCCGTAGATCGCGCGTTTTGATGGGTTCGCCACAATATTCCAAGATCGAAAGCATTATCTCGAGATTGAGGAGCCCGAGTGCAAGTTGTTCGCATGTTTTTACTTTCTAAAGGAGTCGAAATGCAACAAAAATCCTTCTCGATTACCTTATGTTGTCTCTTCAGTCTTTCAAGGTGAATCAGATAGGGAAATTTTTTTATTTCTTGAACTTCAAAAATTTGCTGTTGTTTTTCAGTTCGTCGGAATCAGAGGTCGATGATTCGTTTCACGGCACTTTTGAGAGGCAAATTAATTACATTCACAACAACATATTAATTAAAGACAATTTTGTCGAAAACATATAACAAGAAACTCTTTATCTACTTTGAACATTTACCTGTAGGTTGTAAGGCACAGTAAATCGTAGAAGCCAGCCATTGAGTGCAGTTTTAGAGAGAATTTTAGTTACACGTCGCCAAGTTGACTCGCTTGGTCACGAGCCATCCGACATCAAACGTCTATTTAAAGTGGTCTCTTTTTTATGAACAAGGCTTCCTCATTGTCCTAGAGTTTGAATAGGTTAATTTCCCAAATTTCTGTTTGAATATTCCAAGCGAATCTTCAATTTCTCTGCCAGCGGGTTGAGAAATATAGTCATCCATCGGTGTTGAAATGGCGACCAAATCAAAATGTTTTCAGTGAGGCAACTCTGCAGTTCCATAATCCAAAGCACAAAACGTGAATTTTTTCTCGAATGCATCCTTGCAACATTCTAAAAAATTAAATCCTTTATCGCAGTCGATATTAAGGTTTTAAAACAAGTGATTTATAGAGTTTTTGCTTCTCTAAAACAGCAGCAAGTTTCCACCATATGCTGAGTAGCCGAATGCTTGTAGTGAAGTCTGACGTAATGTCGCGTGCGTGACAAATGTCACGCATACAGAAAGAGGCTACAACATGTCGACAAATGCTACATTTAGTGTCGTTCGGATATGTTTTGGAGTGTTCCCGTGTAGTATATTCTAAAACAATAATTGTTAATAATAATTGTTAATTATCTCACATCTCTTGACCTAAGAAAGTCAGTCATAGGATGCGTTCAGGGCGCATGAACACGTGCTATTTCATAACTTGTTTTATTTCCTTTACAGGTCTATCACACATAACAAGATAAGATACATTGAGTCGAAGGCTCTTGCTAATTGTTCAATGATGATTCAACTGTAAGCACAAGACCGCTTTGAATGCTAGTTTTTTTATCCCAATCAATTCCGCAGAGGAGTACAGTCATTTTGGATAAAAAGCCCAATTTCTTATGGGAAATGTATAACAGACTCCCTTAAAACCGCTTTTTGAAATGGCGTTTTAAACCCTGAGTAGACATTTGGGATGAATTTCTACAAACGGAATTTTTGCTACAAGTCTCATTCGTTAGGTGACTCGATCGAAATTCAAAATGCACCCAATGTGTCTAGAGCGCAAAGTTGCGACGGCCAACTCAAGGCCATGACTTTTGTGTTTTCTCCTCTATTTTTATCATTCTTTTTTTCAAATCCTACTTATGATGTATAAATATGTTATTGACAACCGATCTTCTTAAAACCATTTTTACAATTTACAATCTAAATTTTTGTGAGGCCCTAATTACATATTCCGCTCGTACTAGAAAAAAAAAAGCCGGTTTTTTTGGGCACAAATTTAAATCCAAATTCCACGTTTTCAATTCTCGAAATAACTATCTACAAACAAAGTCTTATTCTTAATTTATCGAACTGAATAGAGAATACCGCAATACATTTCAGGAAATGGAAATGGATACTTTCTCTGATTCGTATGACGGTTGACTGAGGAGGCTCTTTAAGGTGACTCCCACAAACTAAACGCCTTTTTCAGATATTTTTTAACTCGCTCGCGTCGCGTTAAAAATGGTCGGATATGTTTGAGCTCTGGATATGTTATACCTCGACTGTCGGTGCTTTTAACTATTTGTTCGAATTTATTTTTAAGAGGCGCATTTGCTTATGCGAGCCGATATTCTAACAGTGGTATTTTTACAAAAGTCCGTCCTGTGCGAAAAATCTTCAGGCGTTGTTTCTGAAACTTCGAAATTTGGGTCATTCGACCTTCGTTTTTTTGTCATTCAAGTTTGTTGAAAATTGTACGAGCGAAAATTGCAGTACAAGATAGAGCCAAAAATGACCATAAAAGTGGAGTAATATCAAAGTGCTCTTATTAGACTGCCAATATAAATCCGATTTATACGATTTACGAACTCAGCAATCAACTACTCCTCCTGGGATTAAGTTCAAAATTTCATGGCCGTAGCTTTACAGATAAATTCGCGATTACTATTTATTCAGGAGCAGCTAAAAAATTATAAAGCTAGAAAAATCAAAACACAACAAATCCTTCATTTGTTGTAGTTGCGCGCAAAAAGATAAAACGCAATTGCTTGTAGTTTTTGTGTTTAGCTCCTTCTTGACAAGGTAGGATATTTAGTTTCTTGAACGGTTCTTTTTTGAAATGAGAGGACAAACATTAGAACGCTATCCGTAGTTTGCTCAAAAATCTACACTGTAATGAGCTCCATCGGGTTTTGCTCGGTTACCTTTTGTTTAGGAATCGTTTGCTTGCAAAACAATGAGTTTGCACGTGAGAATCGTACCAGCCCATTGAAATATTTGCTTTAATGCATGCAGATTACTTCATATTCACTCGCGTGGAAAAACGACAGGAATAATAAAAGCACTTTGATATTACTCCACTTTCATGGTCATTTTTTGGCTCTATCTTGTACTGCAATTTTCGCTCGTACAATTTTCATCAAACTTAAATGAAACGAAGTTCGAATGACCCAAAATCTGAAGTTTCTGAAAAAACGACTTTTGTAAAAATACCACTGTTAGAATATCGGCGGGCATATGCAAATGCGGCTCTTAAAAATATATTCCAACAAATAGTTAAAAGCACCGATAGTCCAGGTTTAACATTTTCAGAGCTCTAAATATCCGACCACTTTTGACACGACGCGAGCGAGTTAAAAAATTCTATAAAAAGCGTTTAGTTTTGTGGGAGTCACCTAAATGCCAAACTGCGACTGAGAGGCTGAGAAATAAATCCTCCACACAAGGCATTGGTTGATTTTCCATTACGCTGCTAAACGCTCTTCTAAGAAATGGTTTTGTTTTAGCGCGACTCGTTTCATGACACATAGATATATTTATAACATGTGGAGATTCGGTACTTGGTATGCGCTTGGTCGCTGGTCACCGAACAAATCGCTGGTTCGTAAAACGAGAAACCGCTGAAATGTTTTTCGTATGCGGGCGACGAATGACGCGAACGCTGTCCGCTTTCGCGGGATTTTTCTCCTCGTACTTTATATCCAGCAGTATAAAGTAACAAACTCTTAAAACGAGGATTAAATACAACGAGCCCAGTTATTATGAGATTAGATAAGTTTGAAATTTCGTTAACGCGCAAATTATTATATGCAATTCAGCTTTCTGGAAAGAAAAAGCTGAAATTCAAGTCCACCATCCAAAGAGGCATCTACGGCAAGCAACTTCATTAGAGAAGGAGACTGGAGGACAGAAACAGCTGTAAAGTAGAAACAACATCTTTATAAATACTGTTTCATTGTTTTGTCTGCAGCATAGAGATACAAACAAACAAACATTATTATTTTTGTGATAAAATGTGGTCAGCTAAATTGAGGAGTAAAGACCTAGGATATTGAATACAAATTGAAACAAAATGTGTAGCCAGATTTGCGGGTTTACCCCCGTGTAAGAACCATTCCCAGAGGGCATCATTGTTGTGTTCAGTTATTTCATCGTGATTCGTTCTAATAAACAAAAGAGGCTTTGTGACGCAACTCATGAACAATACACAGTCCGTGTAGCCAGATTTGCAGAGATCAAATTAACTTTGACAGAAGCATAATAAATTAGTATAATCATCACTTTTATTCGCAAAAGGCAAATTTTGACACAAATAATAGCGCTTAGAACCAATTCTAGAACATATGTGCTTTGTAATCATGGACAATGTAGACCGGTTCAAATACTGGTTTCCGAACAGCAACTGAAATAATTGTTATAGATTTTCTATAATTATACGTGCTTATACGAAGGAAATCTACAGTTTCACCGGATGACTGATTGCCCCGATCGTAGTTTGTCAAGAGACTGCCAACATAGTTAAACTAAAAAATAATATTTACTGCGCCATCACAGAAACAATGACACTGAAACCACTAATTACCCAACTACAACCTGTTCGTCGCTAACTGACCATAAGCTATTCGATACAAACGTTTGGGCAAAGGCGATTTTTTCTGAATTTGGTTTGGAGGTAACGTGAGAGATAGAAACTTGAACTATACATTTATGTTTATAAATCACCGGTTCAGTCCTTGGTACCATGATCTACGAGCTATGCAATCATGGTTTAATTTGCTAGGTGAACGATTTGAGCAAATTTAAAACTAAATGCCTCATCAAATGACCGACTCCGAATGGACAACAATGCAGTTTGAAAAGATTAATGAAGCAAATTAACTCACCTTTTCGCTTTTATATATTTGTAGTTTCCGTCGATGTCAACCAACAATCTCTCAATGGTGCCGTTACAACATAACAGTGGCCGCCATGTTTGCTACGAAGGATTTCTTCTCTGGTCATACTGAGAAGAACGAGAAGCGTATTTTTCGACCATGTAGCCACTATTTGAAGCATCCTAAGCATGCCGGCCTTTTGAATGACAATAGGATAATGTCGAGGAATATTTTAAGCATCTTCAGCAACATTTACGCAGAAATAATCCAGAGAAATCGATGGGACAAACCGAAACGTAACGCTCCACTCCGACGAGTGGAATGACCAGTGGGCTTACTAGCGCATGCGCAGAACTTTTTCTCCACATGTTTATATTTATATCGAATGGAATCGAAAACAATGAATTAACTATAGCTATTGTATTGAAGAATACATCTAACATGTTTACTTTGGTATTTTATTAATGGTCATTAACTACGACTGAAATTATTAAAAATATATTTTTGCTGGTAGGGCCACAATCGACAAAAGCGCCCAATTTAGTTTAGTCATGAACTAATAAAATAATCTTATTCTAAACGGGTTTCAAGTTTTATATCGCTTTTTAAACAGCGGCCACAAATATCTAATACTTTTTTTCTCGCACGAAAGAGAAACATCCAACGTTGTGGGATTTTTCGAAAAGGTATTTAATGTAACGAAATGGTGCATTCCAATCATTTTTCAAACTGCTTTACAGCTGAAATCGTTGCATCGCGACCACCCTCTTTCAAAAAAGTCCCACTTTTGCAGTGCACTTCCGTTTCGTCAATCAAGCCTTGCTAGGTAACCGCTAAAATGTTCCCTCGTCTTTCATCGCCTACGATGAAAAAACTCTTCGAAGGCGGATCTTGCAGACCGAAAATCCATAAGAAGTTGGCTCTAAGCTGTATTTTGGCAGTCAATATACACATTTGAAAAGGTAGATTTCGGGATTGATGTTCCAAAGCTGTATAAGCGGGACACGAATAAACTCAGTCGTGACTCGGGTTCATTGACAGCACAAAACTACGAGGTTCGATCCGAGAGACTTCCGAGACTTCGATGGAAAGCATTACATACGAATTACAGTTAGACATGCCACAAGTCGACCTCTTCAAATGGTCACTAATTAAGAGCGGAACAAGCCGAAATGAGTCGCAATGCGACGAGAAGCGAGCGAAGAGAAATTACTATTATAACCGCGCGTGACGGTAGCAGTGCTAGCAGTAGAATCTTCTTGATCGCTCCACGCACTCGTCGCTCCTCGTCAAGTTGCGACTCATTTCGACTTGGAATTAGCGATCTTCGAAGTACAAGGAGTAATTATTTTCAATGTTGCAAGTCTAACTGCAATGCTTTTCATCAAAGTCTCGGATTGAAGCTCGTACTGTAGTTTTGCTGGTTTTGTGCTGACAAGGAACCGGTTTAGTTTGTGTCAAGTAACGACTGAGTTTATTCGTGTCCCGCTTCATAATACAGCTTTGGTACATCAATCCCGAATCTACCCTTTCAAATAAGTATATATGACTGCCAAAATACAGCTTGGAGTCAATTTATTATGGATTTTCGGTCTGCAAGATCCCCCTTCGCAGAGTTTCTTCGTCGTAGGCGATGGAAGTCGAGGGAACATTAGGAGGAAATTACCTAGCAACCGTTTGATTGACGGAACGGAAGTGCATTGCAAAGTGGGACTTATTGAAAGAGGTGGTCGCGATGCAACGATTTCAGCTGTAAATATCAGCAACTTTTCCATCACTTAGACAAAATTTTGCAGTGACGCTCAACCCTTGTTTCGCCTCGGCGTGATTATCCATATATTTTGTAATTATAGGAATTTAGAGGCAAACGAGGTAAAAACAATAGGTGACAACGCACTGCCACCTGGTCTGGGCGCTATGTGAGTATTTCAGCCAAGGTGTAGTTTTATGTACTAACTATTATTTTCTGGTTTTGTTATCCATACTACAGATAAAAACGTTTGCGATAAACAAATGATCAATAGACGTCTTTACCTATGCATGCAAATTGCTCATTTCAAACCACGAGATATTTAGATGACGAAGAGTTGTTCTCAAGAGTCTTCCTGGAATTTATTCGGCATTTTCACCTTGGTGTGGAACCATTTATAAAGGTGAAGGCATCACAGGATTGGAATGGGGAATTTGTATTTGGAGGTAACGAGATCTATACGCTCCAGAAACCACCAAAAAAGGCAGCCTTCAGATCGAGGCTCCATCCACGATCTTTTTTCTGCTAATATTAATTATTCGTTTGTTATTTATTCTGCCCGGTTTTTAGCTTCTTTGTAATATGCATTTATTAACCATACCACATCGTATATCACGTCGTCCGCCCGCGCGCGTCTAATAAACAACACATACTTTATTTGGGGGAAAAACATAAAGTATTAACACATAAAGTATTAACGGCATATCTGATTTTTGCAAACAATTTTTAGTGCGGGATGCTTTCGAAAGCTTTTTTAAAGTCTACAAAGCACGCGAAGAGCAAAAGTTTCTTCTTATATGGCTTGCTCTTTACATTTTTATCAATAATTGACTTAAGAATAAAAATACTATCAATAGTAGAGTTATTTCTCCTAAAGCCGCCTTGTTCTTTTTTGATGACACCTTGGGCGATAAGGCAGTCTGTTAATCTATTGTTTAAGACAGAAGTGAATAGCTTGCTTAGATAATAGAATAATCCCGCGGTAATTGTCCCAAATTAATTGTTCCAAATTATTGGAAAGTCACCAGATACTAAAATAGAATTAAACAATTTCTTTAGGTATGAAAGTAAAGACGAACGACTGCATTTAATCAATTCATTAAAATATTATCACGACCTGGTGCTTTGCCGCTCTTTAATAATTTGATAGATTCACTATTTCTGCATCATTAATTTCACAATCGAATGGGCCAGGTACACCGTATCTAGGGATCTCTATTCTTGGTGACGCATCATTGTTTATAGTTTTTTTAAATAGTCATGAAATTGATCGCTTTCGGTATGACACGAAGGAATTTTTTTCCTGCCGATATTCGTTAGCCGTTTTTAAAGTCCAAGTAGATTCCATAAACTTTTTGTAGCTCCGTTTTGTAGCTCCGTTACGCTTGCTGATTTTTACTATTGCTTTAAATATGTAAACATTGACGTCACAAGATATACGCCTATAAAGCTGGAGCTGTATGAAGCTGGTTTATTTGGGGTTGCTGCATAGAGGCACATAACAAATGTTGTGTGAGGAACAGTCGTGAGACCAGACGGCTTCATCCATAACAATCAACAATCAGTGATACAATATGTTTTTCGGTCCCACACTACGTCCCTAGTGAGTGAAGTCATTTTTGGGCCTGGATGATCGTCGTATCTTTTAGTTAAAATCACGGGGTTTGGTCTCTTTAAGGGGTAATCTCGATCTTCAATAAAAGCTAGGGAGATTGGTATCTTTCAGGACCGAAATATGTGTCCAAATTGTTTTGTCTCATGATGATGCTTCTAAAAACCGTGTAAGAAAGAAAGATTTTTCGATGAGAAGACGATGAATTAGACAACGTTAAAGGAAGCATTTGAGTCAAACGCGGACATTTATTGATGGGTATCTTTTACCTGTTTCCTTCGCGCCTACTTGGCACATAAGACCTCTTTTTTTGTGGTATCTTTTAGGTAATTATTTAAGCCACGTCATGTTTGGTATCATTTAGGAGTGAAACTGAAAATTTCCGACGATCATCCCGACCATAACATAACCATCAACAAGTAGCCTAACTGCAATAACTATTCCATGTTAAATGTAATAACAAAGGTACTAACATTTTGTTCTTTACTTTTTTATTTCTTTGTTACAGCTTTTTCCAGTTTAATAGGATCAAGAGACTCAAGAAAGAGGTTTTCGGTGCTTTAAACAAATTACGATCCTTGTACGTGTCGGAATTTCAAAGTCAATTATCTGTAGCTGTCCTACTTGCTTACATATTTTTAGTGCAATTATGCGAAATATATAGAGTGGATTTCAGATGAGTATTGACTTTGCGTTTGGTTTACCACAGTCATGTGAAGTCGGCCCTATCAAACCGAGAAAAAACTTAATTCATTCCATTCACTGCATTTGCACTGTAGCCAAGGGTTTGTTATTTCATAAGTTGGCAAATGAAAGAATGATAAATACTGTGCAAACGATACACAGTGGCGGATCCAGGATTTTAAGAGGGGGGTTCATTTTGCTGATGAAGTGCAGCGTATGAGGAAACAATCTATACCATTCCTTTTCTGTTGTCCGTGGCCCTCTCACGTGATGAAATCGTGGTTGCTACATCATAAATTTAACATACTGGTATACATTGGGTCACATAAAAGAAAAAAAAAACACTTAAATGACAAAAGGTATTTAGCGAACCCAAAAAAATCGGTTCGTTGGGAGAGGGGGGTTCTTTTGCACCTGATAACCCCCCCCCCCCCCCCCCCCCCCTGGATCCGCGCCTGATACAAAATTTGTGGGTGTGAAGTGTGTCTTCTCTTTTATATATCGTTTCCTCTTCCTTATAGATATTTCCTCTACAATGAGATATCGAAAATTGACGAGGGTGCATTCAACCTTAGTAAAAAGCATTTTATAACTGTGTAAGTATCAAATGTTAGCGGAGCTCCCGTGTTAGCGGAGCCCAATAGCTACATACAGGAGAAAAAGAAACAGCACAAAAATGTATATGCATCGACCTTGACTTTCATGGACTTCCGGTTGTTCGTGTGTCCGTCGTTGCACAGGCAACCCACAAGTTTAGAGCCGGAATAAAGGATAGGAGTGTACCGCTTGGGGTTGAAACCCTTAGGGTGCAAATACCCCCAAACAGGCCCTTTTAATTGGTATCTCATAAGAAAATAGGCACTAATATAAGAGTGTTGACATTTATTCAGGCGCGGAGGAAGAGGTAATAGGGCACCCTTTCTAAGGATCGAAATTGAAGTTCAATGCCAAAAGGTGCAAAATGGATACCCTTTTTAAGGGTCCAGAAACTAAAAAACGATACCCTTTGATGCGGCATATACCTATATAGCTTACATATGGGAGTGCCCCCGTGCACAGGCTCCGTTAATAGTCAGTTCAGTTCTAAAAATAACTCGTTCTGTGAATGAATAGAGATAAAAGAAAAGAATAGAGCGAGTAAGAAAGAAGATCTGTATGCTCTTAGTAATTGCCCTTAATGAGATAAATCACAAGATAATGCTCCTTCTCTCTTCAGTGACTTACGAATGAATAAATTAGAAGACATTACTACCTTCCCATTCGCCGAACTGGACCTCAGAAATGTGTAAGTAGAGCATACAAAAAGTTTCAGATATGATTAATCAAAGCAGTGCTTTATTGGGTCTAGCTGCAGGCGTTCATGAAAGATCACATAGACTTCAGCGTGACTTTCCGAGAGGTGATGTTCCTAATCACAAACTCGAAGGTAATTTTGAATTGGCCAAAATTGTTTTTTCGGATATCGCTCCCGATTTCAGAAATTCATTTCAAGTTTTTTTCCTTGATCCTACTGATGTATCCAACAGTGTTGCTTTCTACTGCTCTTGGAAATCCAACTGTTGTGTATCGAAAGGCAAAGGCTATTATCACTAGAATAAAGACAAGTCGGTTCTGGTTGCATTAAGTGCATTGTTAATTTTGAAAAAAAATCGTTAATTTACGTTTGCTAATTGTTAACTTCGACATCTGGGTAACACGGTAAACGGAAAGCAGTGGTTCCAGTTCCCGGAAATTCCTGTGATCAAATGGAACGGTCCAAACTGAAAAGTCACGTGAGTGTGACTGAACGAAATGGCCTTGATGATTTCTATTTACAACAAGCCAGAAACATATGAGGGAGCTGAAACGTGTAACAGCGTGACAACCTGCGAACAACTCGCTACCAATAAACACCATTTCCTATCTGGAAAGCAACAGATTCTTGTTTAGCCAATCAGCAACGGGAGATGTGATTCGTCGTGTTTTTTTTTAATAATAAAGCGATTGATATCACGGGGACGTCCCACTCTATCTAGAGAAGCACAAAATGAGTGGAGAACTGTTTTACTTCGGCCATGCTCGAGCCATTAAAAATTAAGAAATAAAAACATTTGTTCTGTGCCTTCATAGAGTTTTGAAAACCGAGGCGTTGTTTGGGAGAATTCGAGAGCAGATCATGAAGCACAAGACGAAGTCGAGTGCTTAATGATCTGACTCGAGAATTCTCCAAAAAAGCTTGTTTTCGAGACATCTCAAGACCTGCAGTGAAACGTTATTTTTGCTAACAGCTCTACAGTAAGCAACAATAGATGAAACCAGATCATGCCGATCTCAGTGTATTTTCTACAGTCGGTATAGAAATGTTTATTATAATTCTTCGTTTAAGCTGTTTGCCAAAGCAAACGTCTTTCATCTTTGTGACAATGGATTCAGACTCTACTTGAAAGGCCAAAAATGCAGTAAAACACAGCAACACAGGCAACAGTCAGTCAACAAGAATATAGAATTCCTACGCCAACAAGAAGCAGCCGCTTACAGTTTTTAAAAACAAAATAAGTGTGTACCAAGGCATGTAGATTGTAAAATCGCGCTCGCAGCATTTTACTTACAATTGAAACCGCTAGTAAAGTAATTTCTAAAGCGAGAACAATAAAAATCCGCCATTTTCAAGCAATTTGCCGCCGATTTGCCGCGTTATGGCGTCATTTCTATGACCTTCATAGAATTTTGAAACTCAGATCTCTTCTGCAATCAGAGCACGCGAACTATCTCTATTTTTTTATAATTTGATTTGAAGGCACCGTACCACGAAGAAGTACGAATGAAAATTTGAACAAATAACAAAATAAATAAAGAAAACTGATCAAAATGGAAGAAAAAGAAAACTACTTCCTTTGTCGAGCCTTACTTGTTTGTTTTCAATGTTTTGGCTGGATTGGATCCCCCGCTCTTCCTTGACATCTCATTTTCCAGTACAAATTCACCGACAACATATCTTGAAGTTTAGAACTAACCAAAGAGCACTGGAGAACAACTGTCATTCCCTTCTTCGCGGTGTTTGTTGCAAAATGGCCTGAGGGTCCGGCGCAAGGGGTTGCTCTCTCCCGCGAAGTCCTAGACGTTATGACCAAACCAACTGCTTTGTTCGTACGTGTAAGGTCACAATTGCCGACGTTATATTAATTCTTCAACAGTTTATTAGTCCCTAGCCATAAAAGCTCTGCTTTGGCAAAATCCCTCTCGAAGTCCCGGTTAAAAAGTGAATGGTGGTTTTAAAAACAACTTCGCAAAATATGCTTAATTCCTCAATCATTTTTTCCTTCAGACAAAATTATGCACTTTGGCTGTATTTGTAGTTCTTCCTACAAAATTCGGTTATTTTCCAGCAGGAAATCTCGTAAAAAGGACCCCAAAAGGCCGGCAAGGCTTACAAAAATCTGCCAGCATCGATGAATCAGTGTAGCTTGCAACCGAACAAAAAGCATCGAAGGCTGTCTTGCAGTGAAAAGACTCATCTGAATTTTGAAGTGTTTGGCTGAACGCAAGAGCACTGTTTTCCAAATATGGTGTTTACTGAATGCAAGTTGTTCGCAGGTTGTCACGTCAGATTGTAACAATGCGACATTTAGCTACGGAACACGAGAATGCTTCTGTTTATTCTCTGGCACTGTCCTGATTAAATATATTGTTTCTTGTACGTTAGTTTTCTAGGAAGTAACCAAATAAAGAAGTTTGACAGGAACTTCGTTAAGGACAACAATTTCTTAAACATGTTGTAAGTACCTTATAAAGAAATTTATGTTATGTCAAGTAACTTTTTAAATGTAATCAGATGATAATCTTAATTCAATAGTTTCTGTACACCTTTTACAGCAACTCCACTGATAAGAACCTAACTTAAAATTCTAACCTTAAAATTCTTATGTGGAGCGGGTTTTTACTGTATCACAGGCATATGCCGTTGTGGGAAAACAACTGTAATAAAGATTCAACCGAGGATGATATTATTTCCCATCTACAGATCTGTAAATTACTATCATAGGAAATAAAGACAATTAGAAAACAGCACTTCAGACTTCATCCTTTAGAACCCTTCAAGTGATTCAGGGTCACTATTCATTTCATTGCCATTTCAATAATGCATTTCACAATAATCTATTTATTCCGAATTCACAATTTTTAAATTTCTTGAACAACATTGAGAAATTATGCCAGAATCAACTTACAGAATTTTCTTGGTTCTCTGGCACCTAATATCTATAACGTGTTTATAGTTCTGAGAATGAAATATTTAGCATTTATGAATACTGCCTACATGGTTGCTAAATAAAAATCATATTCCGTCTCTGGAGATCTGAAGGTAAAGAGCTCCCGTTGAATAGCGCGTTCGCTGAAAGGACTTACTTATTTTGGACCTCCGTTTGCTTTTTCAGGGACATAAGTGACATCGAAATGAACCATATTGATACCAAACAGTTGACAGGCTTACCACGTTTGCTGCTTTTGTAAGTAGACCCTTACATATTGAGTCCCAGTCCTGTACGGCAACCACCCGACAACAGCAGAACACTTACAATAAAAAATAATATAATATATTATAGCAAAACAGAAGTCCTAGAAAGCTAAGGCCTTGAAAATACAAAATCAAAACATAATTTTTATCTACGCTTATAAAGTATATTTCTTGCTCTATTCTATTCTGAAGTCCTACTTTTGACTTTTGCAAGTGAAGGTCGCAACGAAATCGATGCTTTCATTATTTGCTAAACCAGGGTAGTGCTTGTGATACGCTTTCGAATATTGTTGACGAATGACAGCCTCCTCCCTAGATAAAACGTAAGACAAACGATACACTTCACCGTGTATCTTTCAAAAGAGTAGCACAGAATCATACACCGCAACAGACGTAATTATGTCCTGCGTTCCCTTAATTTAAATTCTACCTTTTATTACATCAGTTTGTCTAACTTCTCAACTTGTCAGGTCCTTTTTGCCGTCGCGAAACAACTGAATGAGCCTCTGAGCTGTGCTGTTAACGGAGCCCCAATCTTTCTAAAACCCATGATCCTAGTTCATGCAGAGAAAAGCTACCAGAGTTGTGTTTGTTTCTGCGCAAAAAAGAAAACATATATAAAAAATGTAAATGATGGGATAGGAAAAGGAAATAATAGACGCATCATGATTTTTACGACAGGCCTCTCTCTCTCTCTCTCTCTCTCTTCAGGTGTGATTTTATTGCTCGAATCTTACAACCATATGTACAGATCTCATTATGAATTCTTAATTAAGAATTTGGCTCCGTGGCATGCGCTGGCTAATTCGTTGCGCTTGTTTAAAGACCCCAATTCAGGCGTGCAGATGATATGATACTTCTCTGCTATGCAGAGGTTACACCTTTTCGACTTGTTGGAATAGGGCGTGGCACGCGTAATTATTTTCCACTTGATTACGTGCTGAAGCCCGTTGTCCTTTACAGTCCAGACATGCTTGCTAAGTTCTGTAGCGCACCTCTTGTTCTCGTGGACAAAGGATGACTTATGATTATTGCACCGGGTCTTGAAGTTATCGCCTGTCCAACCGATATAGGTTTCTTCGCCCGAGTTTGATGTGACGGTGGCCTGATAGATGCCTTTGGCCAGACACTCTTCGTTCAAAGGACAAGACGCTGGTACCCTGCAATCGCAGAGTCTCTTGGGTGTGGGGGGTTTGGGAGTCAGAATAGACTAGTTGTGTATTGAGATGTTCTTCCCCAAGATCGGCATACAAGAATAGCTTACTTTCAAGTGTTCTTGTTAAAGATTTTTCTGAGCGGGTGCCATATCGTGAAGGTTTCATTTTTAATACCCAACAACTTCTTGCCCACATTTGTTTTCACGCTCTTGCTAAATGGAGGGTTAAACCAAGTTACAAAGTATCATATCATCTGCACGCCCGAATCGGGGTCTTTAAACAAGTGCAACGAATTAGCAGCGCATGCCGCCACGCAGCCAAGTTCTTAATTAAGAATTTATAATCAGATCTGTACATAAGTACTTAAATACTTAAATAAATTTAGCTCATGGTACCTTGCACTAATGTCTGAGCTGCAGGACTTTAAGGTCTTATAGCCTGCGTAGGCGGCCAGGAGCCCGCATGTTAGTGATGGCGGGCAAGGCGGCGTCCTTAAAGGACTGCAGGTACGGCATTAGTAATTTGGGAAGATAAAAGGTTCCACGTCCTAATGGCTCTAGGAAAAAGGGAAAAGCTATACGCTGAGACAGATACTTGTGGTTGGAGATACTTTGCCTGGTTTGATCTGGTAGGGCGGGTATTTGTTTTACACATGGGGGAAACCTATGTTCACAAGATTGTTACGGATTTTATAGAAAAGACGCAACTGGGAAAGAAGGCGTCTGTCCTCTAAGGTATGCCAGTTAAGGTGTGACACCGTGGCAGATGTGCTGGCCCGCTGCTAGTAGTTGTTTAACACAAAGTGAGCCGCATATTTCTGTATCTGCTCCACCCTGCTGACTGCAGTGTGCGGGTTCCAGATAGATGAAGCATATTCAAGGATTGGGCGAACCATGGAGGTATATGCAAGTTCTTTGGCCTCAGGGTCACAAGGCTGAAGGGTTCTTCGGAGGAGTCCAAGTGACTTGTTTGCTTTAGATGCTACTTTAGAGCATTGTTCATTCCACTTGAGATCGTAAGCAAGCCTGACGCCCAGGTAGTCGTGGGAGTCCACCAGTGATAGAGTAATTGTGCCCTGTTCGCTTTCGCTTGTTTGATATTTAGTTGCATTGAATTTCATCTGCCAGGTATCAGACCAAGCCGAAAGTCTGTCTAGATCGCTCTGAAGGGCTTCATGGTCAGCTGCGCCAGATGATATTTGGCGATACACTATAGTGTCCTCGGCGAATAAACGCACTTTGGAATCACAGTCCAGCACCATATCATTAACGTATACAAAAAAAAGACATGGTCCAAGCACAATGCCTTGGGGAACTCCTGAGGTTACTGGAACCCTGCTGGAATGATTTCCGTCCACTACGACAAACTGGAAGCGATGTCCGAGGAATGCGCTCAACCAGGGCAGAGTTTTTCCAGTAATGCCATAGTGTTTCAGTTTGTGGATCAGCTTTGGATGTGAAACTTTGTCAAAAGCTTTGCTGAAATCCAACAGGAGTACATCCGATTGCGCATGGTCATAAGGATGTAAGATTCGAGCAATAAAATCACACCTGAAGAGAGAGAGCCACAAACCGGTGGCTCTTTCGAAACAGGCCTGTCGGGATCCATCTCCTGTATGTCGAGCACTCTCCGGAGGGAAGGAATCTCTCCACTTGTCTTATAAAAAGTATATATATTGCCTGGAGCACATTGGTTAATTTGAACCAAATACATAAAAAGCAGAACAGACAAAAAGACGATGCGATAATGCGATCCCATCGATTATAATCACGATTGGCTGAACGATACGGTACTGTCCTCTAACCGCTGTGATCCAGGATCGAATACGAAATATTATTTCTGTTCGGGTTGTCGTCAAAACTGGTTGATTTTGAGTGTTGAGCTTTGTCCTTACTGTGTTTTACGTCTTCTGAATGAATCCCATTGAATAAAAGCACAGTTGGCTCAGCGATACGGCGCTGTCCTCTTACCGCTGTCTGTGATAATTGGTCGACTTCACGTAAAGACAGGAATTTTATTTCTAAGAGAAGCTTTGTTCTACCAGTGTCTCACTTTCATTTCCTTACTGAGTTTTACTGTAGCATTTCAAAACCGACTGACAACGGACTGGCGTCGGCCACCCTGGTTTTACAGCCAGTATCGTCTCACTTTGTACGATACGATAAGTATTCGAAGGTTAGAACTGATTTCTGTCTAAGGTATTTTAATTTTCTACTAAATTTAACTCCACGTTCTTGTTGGCAGAAATATCGTGAGGTCCAAGATCGAGCACATAGAAGACTACGCTTTCTCGGAGTGCACAAGCCTTGGATGGATGTTAGTCCACGAACATTAGCTCACTTAGCTCGTGATTCTCAATAATATATTCATTTTTCATAGTATAGACAGAACATTTTTCCTTTAGTTACCCGTAAGGTGTCACGCCGAAGCGATCTTCAGACTAAGTTAACATTTTAAATGATATTTTCTATACTGTGAATATACCGAAAATAACTCATTTATGCTTACATCTTCCCTTGAGACAGAAAAAAGCAACAATAATATGAAACAATATGTTTATTGTCTTTGGTAGGATAGAGCGAATACAGAGCTATATAAATTTCTGAGAGGAATAAAGAACGGGGAACTTAGGACAAAATTAAGCGAACGCTATGTCACAATAACACAAAATATTTAACTTAAAGAGTTGATTTGTTTGAACATTAGCTTTCTTCTTCTTCAAAGCTCTCGATTCTGCCGCTCTGATCTTCTTTTCGTCGTCAGACCCCGAAGCAACCTCGTCGCTTAGATACTCGTCCACTGCCGCCCAACCTGCATCCGACTTGTCAGCAATACGGATCAATTTGTTTCTCTTCTTGATCGACTTCTGAGTTGAATTCAGTTTCGCTTCTAACTTGAGTAATGGGGCGGAAAAACTTGTGTTTTCAGGATCAGTAGATATATTACACCGGTTGAGCCCCGTATAAATGTATGGCAATAGAAAGAGAAGCGAAAGAGAAACGAATGAGAAACGCTGACGTCACAAAAAACCGGAAGGAGCAACGACCGAAAAGCAAGTGTCAGCATTTTGTCATTATGAGTCATACCCATTTTTGAGAAAGTCGGTGATGTCATATTTTGGTTGCTTGAAATAGATTATTTTAATTATTTTACTTAGAGGTCCGGGTATAAAACGGTTTAGTCATTTACGATGTTCATTTACGCATTCATGTTGCTACTGATCGTTCGCAAGATTATCACTATCCTTTGCGAGCTCTTGTTTTTTACGCGAGAGAACATGGAGAACGCTGCACCCAAAACTGTAGTCTATGTCAACCGAGATGAAGCAAAGATTGAACGTTTGTTAAAGAAAACATGTCACCTCGTGTACGCCGAATTATGCGAAAAGGCTATGCCCGAAGAACTAAGAGTTGCCCATGCGAGGAATGTCTAGTCGGCAATCCAAGTGAATACTGTTTGTCTGAACAAAGAGAAAGTTGGAGGTTATTTTATAAAAAGGCCAAACGTCAAGTAGACGAAAATCTTATATGGGAAACGGTGCAGGAAGTGTGTAGTATTCTGGACTTACCTCTGGATTCCTCTTGGAAAAGATATTTACCGGAACTTTACAAAAAGCGTTGGAGGGATGTTTTCGCGTGGTCCAAACAACAACAGAAATTCATCGCCCTACGGACTGCTTGGAAAGTATCACAGAGTCTTTTGCAATGAAAAAAAAAAAAAAACTAGCAACGAGTGATGAACTTTGTTTTAGAGTACCGTATAAAAACATGGTTGTTTGAAAGTATGTTGTGGTGCAATAAAAAGTAAACAAACCCTGAATATGTAATCCGTATTTGACCCCGAAAGGCAAACAACGTCACGCACTTCTAGGACTTGTTTATTTACACATATCCTCAAATCGGTCTTACATAAATTAAGCATTTGCAAATTTAGGAGACAACTTGATTCTAGTTTGATTTACTCTCTTTGATCGCCTAACTTTCTTTTTCTGTTCTGGCTCTGTCATGGTTTTTAGAAGCAGATGATCGGTTACACTACTAGATGGGGGGTGTCAAACGCTGGCGCCAATTTAGGAACTCTTTTTTGCTCTTTCAGGTATTGTTTCATTAGAGGTCCAACATCCTTCTTTGGATTCGCGTTTTCGTATTGAAACCACACCGCTTTAGGCGGCGATTTTTTCGATTTAGGTGTTGTAAATATGATGCGGGTGTTTTGGGTGGTGTTGGAAAAATAGATGATGTGGATTGTGTTGGTTGTAACACAGCGGCAGACTTTGGTTGCGGCGAAGCAATGGGTTGTGGTTCTCTAGTTACGCTCGAGGTTGATTCCGGTAGTTGGCGGGTTGCCATGGGTGCAAAACTTCGTTTTTGCAGATCCAGGTATCTGTTTAATAACGTGTCATACTCTTTCATAAGCACATCGCCGGTAACGAGTTTTGATTCAACACATTTTCCATCTCTTCGCCCACTTCATGCATACTGTTGAGAACTGGGGGTTGCAGATACGATTGTTTTTGAAAGTAATTAATCATTGACCGGTCTCCCTGACTTGACCGCGCAGGAGATTGGTAACTAGTTTTGTCGCTTGGTAGAATGTTCATCCTCAGCCTGCATTCGTTTCACCACAGAGAGATTTCTGTGATGAGACCCAGAAATGTAAAGATCCAACACTCTCTTATCGGATCCCGTGTTCGACATGAGATCGTCTAGGAGAATCATATTGTTTATTTGGGAGTCGAAGTACCAGTCCTCATGCACGTGTTGCGGGATCCCTCTATGAAACTCAATTCCAGGTATTGTGTTCATCATTGTGTCATAGGCAGGCTGCCATTGAGAATAACACCACACTATTCTTTGCGGGGGTGGGTCGATCATAGTCTGAGCGTTTTCTAGTAAATTCTGTACCCACACCGTCTTTCCCGTTCCGGTCATACCAGAAATGATCGCTGTAAACGGGTGCTGAAGTTGAAAGAGTCCACATGATGAGCTGGGCCTATGCGCGGTGAAATAGCTCGGCGGTTTGAGATTGTTATGTTTGTTATCCATATGACGTTTTAAGTCATGCAAACGAGAGAAAGTTTTCCCGCACTTGGGGCATTGGAAGCGAGTTCTTTCCATGTTCACTGTAGGGAGGGCAGTTGTAAATGACGGAGGGGGAGGAGGAGGAGTCTGAGACTGAAACTTCCAGCTGGGATAGTGAAAGCGACACTAGTAGTGACGAGGAATCTTCAGATAACGAGAGCACGAGTGAGTCTGAGAGTGACGATCGAAGCGATATTGATGAAAACCAGACATCGGTAGACGAAATTCTACAACAAATATTTTGTTCGAAGCCATTTTTGCTACATCATCAGTTTTACAAGGATTGCTGGCAAGACTGCGAAAACTGTGGACGGGCACATTATTTTTCATTAGAAAATGAGGAAAATTGATCTATTTTGAGAGTTTTTTCCATTAATGAGATCTCATATTGTAGCCGAAAAGATAATTTATCTAACCTTTCTACGGTTTAACACCGCTCGTATGTTACCCTGACAACACGCTAACCCACGTCTGTATTTGTCTATGCTTTAATAAAGAAGGTTTATTGACTTTTCAAGTGAGTTTTATTTACATCTCAAAAGAGTTGTATGGCACGCAATGTTTACACTCCATTATAAAATTGTCTAGTATTCGCGGTTGCTTGTCCGGCTTAATTTCCCCAGTCTTTGAAATCGGGGTTGGATATCAGGTGGTCGTTTTTACAAAAACAACAGAAGCATAAGTGATCCGTTTCTTGGTAGGATTTCCCTCCCCAATTTAGCGAAACTTAACGTCTTTCACCACAAATAAAAATATAGCTGCTGACACTAAGTAAGTGTACATCCCCCCCCCCCCCCCCAGCTCGCATTTTGAATAATTGTTTGACAGGCACTTTAAAACTGCTGACACTTCGATTTTTTTGTCTGCTGATTCAGGGGAATTTTGTTTACTCTTTATTCACCATATTATATTTATACAATACTCTGAAGTTTAACATTAAAATGATCGATCTTTTAACAGTGCTGCATAGTCTGCAAATATTTAGGGCGACCAATTGTTAAGACACCCAATTGTGTCACAAATGTTATTGACAAATCTCGCTGTCAAACGTTTTTGAGGGGTGGAGGGAACGCACATTTCAAAGAATATTTCCTCCGCCTCTTGCGCAAGTGTTGTAGGCAAAGCAAAGATGAACGTTTCTAGTTCCTCTGTATAATAAGTGCTTGTCAGCTCCACTAGTTGCTTGCAGAGCTCATGAATCAACAACAAGTTTATATCAATTTCTACTTTGCCGAAATAGAGCTCCCAGAGTTCTTGTGTATCATACATCAGACACGTATGATCTCGCTGGCTACAGTAGTTCTCTTTACACCCCTCACAATCGTCTCTGGCCATTTTCATTATTTTTCTTGTATACATCTCTACATAGAGATATGTAGCGAACAGACAAAGTTTTTTCTGTGCTGAAAAGTCCACTTCATCACTGACAGTCGTGACCACCCTGCCATCGTCACCGCCGACAGTTTTGGGTGCAGCGTTCTCCATGTTCTCTCGCGTAAAAATCAAGAGCTCGCAAAGGATAGTGATAATCTTGCGTTAAACAGTAGATCAGCGGTAGAACGATCAGTAGCAACATGAATGCGTAAATGAACATCGTAAATGACTAAACCGTTTTATACCCGGACCTCTAAGTAAAATAATTAAAATAATCTATTTCAAGCAACCAAAATATGACATCACCGACTTTCTCAAAAATGGGTATGACTCATAATGACAAAATGCTGACACTTGCTTTTCGGTCGTTGCTCCTTCCGGTTCTTTGTGACGTCAGCGTTTCTCATTCGCTTCTCTTTCGTTTCTCTTTCTATTGCCATACATTTATACGGGGCTCAACCGGTGTAATATATCTACAAGGATCTTCCAAATCTATGCTTCCCTTAAGAGAGCTGATAAGCTCTGTACTTTCATCAATGGCCTCAAGAATTTCCGTGTTAAACTGGAATTGCTTCTTATTGCCAGAAAACTTAAAATTTACGCTGTTATCTAATTTCAATTTCTTAGAAAGATTAGTTGAAGTGTTTATCTGATCTTCTGCTATCTCCCTTTTAAGAGAGTCAAACTTGGAATCAAAATAGGACTTTAGCTGGGCAATCGTTTCCTCGGATTCTCCCATTACTCAAGAAGCAAATTGACTGACGCCAACTAAAACTGTATGCTCTGATTGAGTTACCAAACAGGGAATCAGCTTAAATAATCGAGTTTAAACAAAGGAGATGTAATATAGACTAATTATGCATAGACGCTATGCGTTCACCAGGCAACAGGAACAAAAGAAGGAACGAATATTAGCATTAATTCATTTCGAGCTACTTGAGGCTCTTATTCTGATTGGCTGCATGGGATTTGTTATCATGCCTCCATTCTGATGTTTCTTTAAAAGCCCGGGATCTTTTGATTCAAGAATGAATAGCTTTTCGGCTAAACAAAGGAGGGTGGCCGCTATACGAGCGTGCGGGCTTCCACCCTTCCCGATGCAACCTTTGTTTAGCTGAAAAGAAATGAAGGCGTGAAAACACATTTAATGCAGCCAATCAGAGTGAGAGCCTCCTCGGCAGCACTATCAAGTAGTAAATTTTTACTTAGTCTGAAGATCGCTTCTGCGTGAAACCGCATGGGTAACTAAAGGAAAAATTGTTCCGTCTTCACTATTGTACATACACTCTGCTTCGCATCGGAGCACTCTCGGCAAACAGGACATATGAATTTTCTATAACTCGGGTATAAAGACTTACGCTGATTCTTCTTTCTGACGTCCTATTCAGATTGACAAACATGTTTTGAAAGGTTGCTAAGCAAATGAAAATTAGTCAGAACGGGTGTACCCCTGATCTCCAATCTTGGAGTCATAGAATGATGCCCGAAGATCCAGGACCTCTGCGGGAGCTAGCCAAAGATCCCCATCACAAAGAAAGGTCTGGAGAACGGAACTACAACGAAACGAACTTTTTTTTTTTAGAACGTATACTTTTATTAAGAAGATAGATTATTATTACATATATATGAGTAAACATGTTTTTTTTGGGTTATTTTACAAACGAACTACTTATTCTGTTGTGTAATAATAATAACAAATATTACTTTAATAATAGCTTTAGAGCGGTATTTGATCTCAATGCTCCTACGATATTAGATAAAAAGAATATAAGATAATTAATAATTTTAATACACCTTTTATCTAAATAAGATACATCGATAAATAACCAAAAGAAATAACATTGACAATCATTATATTTTTTAAACCGCTAACAAGTATTAATGCATAACTGTTATACCTTTAAACTCAGCTGGTTGGTTGCCCTAGTAAGAACCTCATAGAGCAACTATATGAAGAAATGAAGGTCATTTATGGTAAAAATCCATAATACGACTTTTTTCTGAAATTCATTTGATAGATTTCTAAAGTATATATTAGGGATCTTAAGCATCGACAGCGAAATGGACGACGACGACGTTTCATAACCGAGAAGAACTAGGGCGAGGTTTTCGTTCTCGGCGGGAAAAGCAAAAGTTAAGCAGTGTGTTGTTTTGATGAAAGGACGACGTCTTAGTTCAGTGTCAATTAATCCCCGTTATGGCATTCAGAGACGTCAGAAATCTACTTCTAATAAGTCACAACGATGGCTTAATCGATGATGATGAATTTCTTGTCCTTTACGATCTATGCCGACTTTCCTTTACGATTAATCCCGACTTTCCACACGATTTGTACGCCTCCTTCGACCCGGAAGAGCTTGATGAGTCCGAGAGTATGGCAGAATTTTCGAAAGCGAGACGTTATGGTTTTACACGAACTTGTACAAATTCCTGATACGATAACCTGTGGCCAGCGATCTGTTTGTGACGGATTGGAGGGTCTCTGCATGCTGCTGAAGCGACTTTCTTACCCATGTAGATATGGTGATATGATTCACAGATTCGCGAAACCAGTTCCAATTCTAAGCGTGGTGACTAATCAAATGATTGACTATGTGTATAACACTCATGGACACAAGGTATTAAACTGGAACCATGATATCCTTAGTCCTGCCAACCTACAGATATACGTGGATGCCATAACAGCCAAGGGAACTGCACTACCCAACTGTTTTGGTTTCATCGATGGGACAGTTAGGCCTATATCTAGGCCTGGAGAACACCAAAGAATTCTCTACAACGGTCATAAAAGAGTCCATGACCTGAGTCCAAAGCATTGCTTTACCAAATGGATTGATTCGAAATTTGTATGGCCCAGTTGGTAAGTGAAGGGGTGGGGGTGCATGTGACCCTTCTCCCTCTTGGGTAAAAATGTAGTACAAAATAATTTACAAGTAAAATTAAAATGCTAGGAAATACATACATTCGTTCAATTCATCATAATGACCCCAAGTTGAGAAATCTTGTCTACACCCAAGGAATGTTTAGGCCCCCATTAGGAAACATGCTACATCCCTTGAGATGCTGTTGCAGGGGCATAGCTAAGGGGTGGTCGTAGAGTGCCTGTGACCCCCCTTTTGAGAAGAAAAATACAGAAAAACTGGAAAGGAGCACCATACATTTTTAACCCCCTATCTCAAATCCTGGCTACGCCCCTGTGTTGTGGGAAAAGAACAGTTGACTCCAGGTTCAAAAACCTTTCTGTGCCTTGGGCACCATACATTTGTACAGTTTTCCCTAAATATTCCTGGCATCGTCAGAGGTCAAAAAATGATCTCGAGTCTCACACATACATTTTACTTTTATTAGAGGGAAGAAAGCATGATGCTGGAATGCTTACCGAGCCACACCTGTTGTATGATCTGCACCAATTTGCTTTCAGCCCAGCTGGAGTACCCCTGTGTGTTTATGGGGACCCTGCATACCCATTGCGAGTGCATCTCCCTTTTAGGTTTGGTGTCTTAACACCTCAAATGGAGGAATACAATGCCCAAATGAGTGCTGTGAGAACCTCAGTGGAATGGTTGTTTGGTGATGTCATCAACTCGTTCAAATTTAATGACTTTTAAAATCTCAAATTTTTTTTTAGTAGTGTTGGGAAGATGTATGTAGTTTCATTTTAACTTCGTAATGCATTAACATGTCTGTATGGTAACATGACATCCGATTATTTTGATCTCAGGGCACCAGCTCTTCAAATATATTTTGGCTGAGAAACCAGATAGGCAGCGGTAAAATAAATATGCACCCACATGGAGGACCCACTGTGGATTTTTTTTGTCCCTAACCACCCTGTAATTTGGCACGGGGGTGCAAATATGTTTGCAGCTTTCTCATAATTTCTTTGCATGTAAAGCAGACCATCTTTCTCTCCATATTGCATATAATCACTTGATTTTTACTGGAAAATTCATGAAGGGTGAATGGTCCAATTTCTACACCCACTCCCACTTTTGTAGATAAGGGATATTTTGTATTACTACAATATGTACTAGCTAGCCTGTTCACATTAAGGTGGGGTCCCCCACCTCCCATGTGAACATAAGCAAGTAAAATAAGAGAGATTATATTGAAAAAAGAGTAACATCCACTCCCTCCCCCAGATGTGAACCAATCTATCTGCACATTGCTGTAGTACAGGAAAAATTAGAAGAAATCATATACAAATTAATTGCCAAGATATTTTTTCAAAATCAACATGACATTATCAGGTATTGGAAGCAGCCAAAGTAGGGAAAGAAACCCCTGACCATAATATCAAGAACATATTGTGACTGACTACAAATTGTGTTAAAAGCAAACACGTTCCTTTGAATCGGAACTTTTATCAAGTTGGAACCCGGCTATCAATTTTGACAAACAAGATAGAACATCTACAATAGATCCCTGAGTTTGATATTGCTTAGTTTTTGTGCTATTTCTTGTTCTACATGTGCAAATAGTATTTTAAAAAATACAAAATATATAGTAATCATATATTTTTGTCTTTCAAAAGCTTTCATTTTTCGCATCAATAAAGACAACAAGTTTCTCTCTTTAACAAGGGTAAAGTTCATTGCTTTTTGGCCTCCAGCAAGACCATGAATACCTTATTCTGCTGGTTGAGCATCATTTGCAGATTTTGCTGCTGTATTTGTTGCTGTTGCTGCATCTGACTCATGAGTGATGTAAACATGGTTTGTTGCTGATTTGTAGCCTCGTTTTGCTTGGTCTCTGCCAGATCGAGTTCTCTTTTTCTGATGGCAAACTCTTCCTGCTTTAACTCTCTTTCTTTTTCTGATTTTTCTGACAGATATTCAATAGCATCTGAAGTGCTCCTTCTAAGTTTCGCCCCCTTTTGTTTTCCCCCGCCATCGTCACTTTTCCTTTTACCCATTGTTTTGAGAGCTTGCTGTCGGATCTCCCCTGCTGCAGCTTTGTCTTTCTCGTCTTTCGCTTTTTTTTTCGTCTCTTTCGACTTCACCCTTTTCGGCAGCGCTTTTTTCTCGCTCGAGAATCTCCTCGAACAAGTTGTCTAGCTCTGTAGGTTCGGGTACATCAATCCCAGATGCTCTTTCTTCATCTTGTAGTTTCTGTGTTTGTCTTGAAACAAGGAGGGCGTATCTATCCCGAACAGCTCTTGCTGTTACTCTGAAGACAGGATTCTTAAGAGAATTCAAATGGCTTGCTATATTTTCCCAAACTTTCCCTCTCTCGCTACTCCTTATCTTGAAGTTGTATGGCTCGCTGGCTACTGCTTCGCGGCACATTAGTATATCGTGTTCCGTAGACCAATTAAACTACTTATTTTTTGGTGCTAAAATGATACAAACATGGACATATTTAGCTAAATGAAACCTGTGAATACAAGAATACAAGATGTTCTAGCAGCAGTACAAGGCAAGCATTTGGAAATCAGGGACTACTCGAAGTGAAAAAAGGGAGTACGTTTCACACATCAGTACCTACTCTGGACATCATGTCACCCCACCCACTGCAAAACAAGCATCCCGTATTCCTTAGCCCTGCGTTTGAGGAGGATCTGCTCGACCGAGGAAGCATTCCATCAACGCTGTGATGAGCTCACGAGGTTCCTCGTTTCAAGAGGGTACAAACAAGATCTTGTACTGCAGAGCATCGCACGAGTCTCACAGAACCGTCGTTCCGATGTTCTCCAGGTGCGGTCTCGTCAGCGTAACAACAACAGAGTTCCGCTAGTCATGACGTACCATCCACACCTACGTAACGCCCCAAGAATTGTCAGAGACGCATTTCCCATCGCCTGCATCTCTGACAGGATACGCGCAGCGCTACAAGAACCACCTATGGTAGCATTCAGGCGCCCACCCAACCTGAGGGACCACCTGGTGCGAGCTCGCTTACCGGCATCCGAGACATTAGAAACCGAGCGAGGCATGAAGCTGTGCGGCGACAAAAGGTGTGGAACATGTGCATATGTGGATGTGAGCGCCACGTTCTCCAGCACCACTACCGGCAAAGAGTATAACATCAATAGCCAGCACAACTGCAAAACGAAGAACGTTGTGTACCTCATTACCTGCCAGAGATGCGAAAAGCAGTACGTTGGGGAAACGAGCTGCTCTCTACACGCACGCTTTCGCACACATAAGTGCACTATTAAGAACTGGGTTAAATATGCGGATACCAACCCCGTCGCTGCTCATTTCAACACAAGCAACGCGGGACACACTCTAGAAGATCTGAAGATTAAATGCATCAAGCGGGTTACTAACTCTAGAGACCTCACAGGTGTTGAGGGCTATTGGATGGACACACTGAAAACCATGGTCCCAAATGGCCTGAATATCAGAGAGGAACTCTAGAACTCAGCCCTTTTATTATCCCGTATTCTCTATCTTGTTTGTGTCGCGCGCAACCTTGTGCGCGCGCGCATTTGTGTATATATACGTGATTTCTGTAACGGTTTTAGTCGCCCTGAAGAAGGACCGAAATAAAGGTCCGAAACGTTGGCAAATCTTGCGTTTCTGTGTTGGTTTTTCCTTCTTTTACCTTTCTTTGGACAAATGGTTCTTGTTGTGCGGCCATGACTTTGGACGATGAACGCGCTAGAAAAAAATACATTTTGTTAGGTGAAATACCTGCCAGCCACTAAATGCATAACTTCAGCTAGTGCATGAAGAAATATATTTTTATAATGATTGAGTCAAAAGGGGAAAATTGCCGATTTTACGCACAAAAAGTACGTGTTTCTACTTACGTTCTCGCCTGAACGCCAAACTAGTAGAAATTCAGTCGTCGACGAAGGCTGCACGACGTTGTGACAACGTTGCACATGCGCAGAATGCTCGCGCGGGGAAAAAATCACTTCCGGTCGTCGTCGTCGTCGTCGTGTTATTTCGTTGTCGATGCTTAAGGTCCCTATTTACAACATCAGACGGCACGTCAACTGTTCTCGCCACTCATTTTTTTTGTAATTTAATAAAGGTATAGATATAGGTTAATTTAGACAACATTGGCAAATTTACGATGTTGGATTTTTCGTCACGTAGCTATCTCAGCACGTGATTGGTTAAGTGCAACTGGCTTTCAAGTATGGGATGAAGCTAGCCAACCAACCGGAAAGCGAACAATTTTCTACTGGGCTGTTCGAAAAATGTAACCCTATAAGATCGAAATACATACCGGAAAAAAAAAACGGAAAAATAGAACGACAACAAATGTGTATAGAGTAAATTGGCATACCAAGTATTACCAGTCAATTTATGTAGATGTCTCTCTTTCGTCGTAGATTCTTGGACGGAAATCGTTTGACAAAATTCGAAGGCACACTTTTGACGGTCCCAGATGGACCCTCACTATGTAAGTTTTCATGCATGTCACTTTTCAATTGATAAATGCTGTCCCACAAATAATTCAACACTTCCACGCTTTCAAGTCTGCTTCTTTTCCATAAAAAAATGCTACCGCATTTGATAGTTTCCACAACATTTCCACACTTATGCTATTTAATCTCGTCTGCTTCTTTAGACCTGTTCATATATTCATTGCTAGACGCTACTCTGCACCAGGTTTTAAATAACAAAGCTCTTCCCTGGCAGATTCAGTGTTCAAAGTTGTACACTAATAGCGAGTCCACACTAGGGCTGCCGAAATATGTTTCCAGATTTATCTCGTCCATTAGCACCTCCTGTGAAACAACACAACTGCCAATGTGTTGTTTGCCTCTAATGATTCCTACAGTGGTGCCTTCTAAATTGCAACTGAGCTTTTAAAGTTATTGACTTATGAATATTCAATGAAACTTCTTTACTTGACGAGGGTGAACGCACACTGAAAATCAATCAGCATGGTGTTTCCTGTTGATAACGCAACCTTGCCTAACCCGGTGCTATAGAAGCATTGCAAGAGTGCGCGAGTAAGGATACAATTTGATTCTGTTTCAGATCTCTCGCCAATAACCCAATCGAAGTAATTGAAGAAGGGGCTTTTCGTAACGTAAGATACCTAGAAACGTTGTAAGTATAAACAAGAACATCAGTACATAAGAAGCGAGCTAAGTATTACCTAAATACTACGCTAAGTATAAATAAAAAAAAACCAACAGCCTAACAACCTTCACAATAAGCGATAATCAGGATACACCATTTACTGGAATCTGTCATTTGCATGTCAAAACCTTGAGATCAAGGTAGTTTGGGAATGGAGGATAACCTTCACGTCCGAGGTGAAAATTCTGTCATGGCTACATTAAAATCAGAAGGTGAAGGAAAATGTTTAAGAGAGGCAACTATTTTACTCGGTTGTCAATTACTCAATTACTGTTGTCAGCATTTAAAAAACATTTTTGCTTTTTTCAGTTTTTCAGCTTTTTTCAGCGCTCTGATTGGCTCGCGAGCGGTCCGGAGTCCTACGATCCGGACCCCGGGTCCAGATGATATCGCGCTAATTTCTGTTAAACGTTTTATGCTGTTTCAGTGAAAGCAAAATATATTATTTACCGGCTTAGGGTCGGTCCAGATCGTGAAATACCGTGACCGAGACCGGAGGTCGAGGTCTGTATTTTCAAGGCTGAGGTCACGGTAATTTAATCCTTACAAATTGTTGGAGAGAGATTTAAAATAGCGTGTCGGAAACCAGAGCATGGATAATTGAATTTAGGTTATTATAAGGTGGACAATATATTTTCGAGAATCGTGGGTGATAAAGTTCAAAATTCCAATTCATGTCATATTACCGTTATTTGATAGATATTTGGTGGGAACAAATATACGCATACTGAGCACTGGTTCATTTAAATCGCGAAGCCTCACTATTGCACTGTAAGTATTTGTAAATTCAGCAATTTGTCCTCCGTATAAATCATGAAACCTTCTTTCAGTGCATATGATAGCACGTAATTCAAAATCAGTGACAACTATTCAGTCCAAATTGTCTGAATATTTAAAGTCCTGATAAATTTAAGTTGTTATCATTTCCTCAGCTCGGCAGGAAAGGGTTTGCCGGGTATCGAGGTCGAATTTACGGGCCGCGAGCTCCTCCGTGCTGCTGGTTATTGGTGTCGCGTCTCCGATAAGATGTGGGATTACTGTTTTCCGTGCCTGCAAGGCGAGTACAAAATCACCGGCGGCTTTACAGAAGATTGCAAGGAATGCCCTCCAGGTAAAAAATACAGTAAAAAAGACGTATATAAAGAACAAGCGATCTTAAAAGGTTCTTATGTATTACAAATACCGCGAACATACAATGCGGTTGGTATGTACAATATAAACCTAGCAGGTTCTAAAAAAAATAAGTTCTTATGCGCGGCCTTTTTTCAGTATTTGCAAAAGCGCACAAAATGTAGTAGAAGTGTGCAAAGATTAAATTCAAAAAATGTACTTAATGTACTTAATTCAAGAAAAGCGGAAGTGCGAGTTGCTCTCATAAGCAAAAAAACGAAATCAATTTTGCAATACTCTTTTTCTGTGTCATGCGAGCAATTTCGACACAAATTGGGTCCGACAAAAATTCGGTTACTAACTCTTGGCTTGATTTTAACTTTGGTTTGTCCCGCCAGGAAATACTCACGGAAAGCGGTGAAATCAAATTTCAAAGCTCGTCTATAGCTCATTCTCTTTGTATATGTTTAACGAAGGTCACGATTTTTATTAAAATTAAATTCTTCTTTGTGATTTGTCACCACTCATCAGCTCACCGCATTCAAGTCGTTCACGACTTCAATGACTGACAAGTTACGAGAAGCAACGTCCTCACAGTGGAGAAACAATTGTTTCAAATTACAAAAACTGAATGAAAAATTTATAGGAATAGGATAATATATAAGAAGCTAACATCGTTTTTCTGTAGGTCGTCAAAATTGACCATGAAGTGATGCGAAACGTTCTAACATTAAGTTCTACAATCCATAATTTAGGCCGCACAGCTAGATTGAGAAAGCACGGTCACCATATGTAACAATATTGGACTTGGGATCTTGAAGTAGTGGCAGATGCGAGGACCTAAGTCTTCGGCTAGGAGGGTAATGATGAAGTAGTTCCGAGCTGTAAGCCGTAGCAAGTCCATTAGAGCTCTATATGTGGCGAGAAGTATTTTAAATTCAATTCTCGGAGAGATTGGCAGCCAATTGAGAGAACATAGTACTGGAGAAATGTGACCATGCTTTTTGGTTTTAGTCACAAGCTTTGCACTACTGTTTTGGATACGTTGCAACTTCTACAGATGTACTTTTTGGGACGCCAATTGAACGAGAATTGCAACTATCCAGACAGGAGGAGATGAATCAGTGAACAAGCTTTTTGCAATCCCCATGAGAAAAATATTTGCGTATGCGCCCGAAATTACGCGGGCGCATCGGCATTCTGCATTTGAGATTGGTCGTTTCTCGCGATACAGCTTGCGCAAGAAAACAGGATTTATTTCCTCTGATGCGTTTGTAGCAAAGGCTTTAGACTTGACCGCGGCCCATATTTCGTGGTTCCGCTCCAGTTCCTGTGGTTGTTTTTCTCTTAGTATGCTAAATATTCAGTTCTTTCAACAATTCCTTACGAGCTGAACATCGCCAAAAGCCATGTGTAGATGCTCTTTGCATCCTCGCAAACCAAAATGAAGTGAGCTCATTAACCACCACGTATTCAAAAAGCATTCCGCATTTGTGGTGCCGAGCAACTTTTTTTCATAGGAAATGTCTATCTCCTCATCACTTATGGCTTCGGCAGCATTTGGTTTCCTTTTCCGTTCTGTTTGAGACGCCGACTTCTTGTTTCTAATGTTTTCCAGGTCTGTCAAATTCAATGTCTTCCCTAATATTCTTTACATCATTCTGGCTTTTTCGATCGCGTTTAAAACATGAAAAAACCCTCTAAGGGGTTCAAACTCTTTTCCGTCTTTCCTTTTAACTGTTATGAAATTAGCTTAGGAATTTGTGAGCTCTAGGTGGGTGGAATTTCTTCTAGCTTGCTCGTCTCGTTGTTCCTTTTCAAAAACTCCACATGAAGGCCAGCATGTCGTCCTGTTTTAGAAAGCGTATTTTTGTTCTGTAAAGAATATTCATCCCCTGACTTTTGTAGATAGAAAATCTTGGATTTGTTCCCATATTTTTGCTGATGCCGAACAATGTAAATAGTTAGAGGCAGTGACATGCCGGCTCGCCGAGGAAGGTCAGCCACCACCACAGAATCGATTTTAGGGCCAACTCTGTGTGTCCGCTAGGCCTATTTTTAAGTAATAAAAAATTTCTTTAAAAAGTCATAACTTGAAAAGGAAATCACATTTCCAAAGTCCCCAACACGATTTTCTAGAACCCACCCGCGTATAAGAACCTAGAACTTTAGCATAAAACAGGTTCTTATTTGATTTGAAAATACAAGGTAACATGGGGTTCACATGGATAATTCTAGCCTAACAGGTTCTTGAAATCCACGTTATTATATGCGGGTTTTTACTGTATTCGCTCTAAAATGAGGTATCACTTGTCAAGAGAGGATTATTTATCGTCACATTATGCCATTTAACGCTAAACTGGTGTCAAAAACGATATTTAACCATTATCCTGCGAGATTGCGCAGAATATCGTCTGATACTTAGCCGACGAGGGACGAGTTGGCTAAAGTCCCGAGTTGGCTAAAATCAGACGATATTCTGAAAAATCGAGCAGGATAATGGTTTTATTATTCAGCACATCGATAGCACAAAAAACCCGAGAAAAATGACTTTTGTGTATTATTTACGAGCTCAAAACATCATATTTTCCTCAGAAGGATATCGCAGGATAGCTGTCATGTACAGAAGACAGCTATTGGCGTTCCAATTACCATATTTGGGCAGTGCATCGATGTGCTGAATAATAATACTGTATATTTGCGAGTTCGGAACTCTCAAAAGTTGAACTGATTCACCTGAAAGGAAACCGTAAAGAATATTGGTTATTGTAAAATTATATACCATACTTTAGCCCACGCAATATGCTTTAAAATGAGGTAACACTTTTCAAGACACGACTATTTTTCGTCAAATTATGCCATTTTGACGAAAAGGTACCCCGAAGGTGTTCCGTAACCTGAATTCGAACCCGAAAGAGACGTTAATATACCTTTACCATAACAATGAGCAAATATCAATATAGTAATATATACTGTAATGGAGGGATGTCCTACGTTTTTACATCAATAAATATCCGGATTGATGTAATCCAAGAACCACCCGTAGAACTCAAAACGTTTTTTTATGAAGACCAAATGACACGTTGCGTACTTCCTCCATCATATCTTTCTTAAAGTATTCTCTATATCAGCAAATTTTGATATACATTCTTGTACTTGCTTTCTCGCAGGTGGTTTTTATCAGGACATTATTGCCCACGTTGGCGAAATCTCACATGGCCTTGGATGCAAGCATTGCCCTGATGGGACCTTTGTTTCCCCTGAAAAGGCTCCAGGACGTGTTGAAAGTGACTGTAGCGCATGCCCAGAGGGTAGGTTTACTGGACAAAATATAAGTAACGCACATTCACTGCACATTAGAGCGGTTTTCACATGACTGTCGTGAAAACCATTGCAGTTGAGCAATCACTAGCCAATTAGAATCGAGAGAAATCACGACTTGCTCCTAAATTGCTTTTTTCTCAGCCAATAGCAAGCCGAACCAATTACTAAGTAATTACACAATTGTATTTACTACAGAATTTGGTTGGCTGATAAAAACGAGTAGCCAACGAGAACGCAAAGCAATCGCAATTACATAACTAAAGTGTTGACAGTCATGAGAAATCCGCTCTATTAGGAGCTCCATTTTAAAACACAATCCCTTCTCTATTAAGTGTTATAAATAAGGGAGGATGAATCGGAAAACAGCAGCCCTGTGAAAGCAATATCAGGAGTAAAAGTTTCTAGTCCTTTTTGCGTGCCCATTATTCGATTACTGTTTTTCTCTTCCTTTTTTTTTAAATTCCTCTCACCAGCATGATCAACATGATTCATAATCCTTGGCTTTATTCCATTGCAGATTATACTTTTACTAATAATTTTTGCTATGTGTCTAGTGTCGTTTAACCAATTTGGCAAAATCATCCATTGAAGTTTCAATTGACCATCTTGTTTCGGCGCTTAATTTATGCCAACCACAGGAACTGATTTGGGAAAGTTTGCTGGTTTCCGCGCCTGTCCGTGCCTGGAGGATTACTACCGTCTTGTCCGGTTTGGTAGCTGCATAAGATGTCCAATTGGTTATCAATGCGTCAATGAAACCATCAACCTTAGAAGAGATTTCTATTGGTCCTGGGCAAAGGAGTCCAATAAACAGCTATACTTGACGTTTGCCGAAAAGCTACAAGAGGAGCGGAGCAATCGTGACATGTTCTATGATGCATTTAATGGGTCTTTATCAGATGCCTACAGATGTCCATTTATAGGTTCTTGCAAGGTTAGACATCAAACCTATATCGATGTGTGATATGTAAACAACAAGTTAGGAATTTCGCATTATTCACACGCTAGTCACAGTACTGATAGGTTTTGTTTCAACAGGGTGATTACAATGCCACCTGCAACATGGGATATGAGGGTGTTCTGTGTGCCTCTTGTTCTAGAGGCTACTATAGAATGTTCTCCGGGTGTAACAAGTGTCCTGCGAGCACTACCGTGATTGGTCAGTTCGTGGGAGTAATCGTTTTCCTTGGCTTCGTCGCGCTTGTCGTCGTACTCAACAAAAAGCAGAATTCTCCTGGCCAGCGTTCCTTGGTAGACAGCCTGTTTGGTAGTCTTAAGATAGTCATTGGATTTTATCAAATCCTTGGTGGAACGTTGAATGCCTTTTCATACATAAAGTGGCCAGAAGCGATTTCTAGTATCATGAAATATGCAGACGTGTTGCAACTTAACATTTTCACCATAGCACCCATGGAATGCCTCAACGAGAACCTCAGAATGGATCCGTATTCCAACTTGCTTGGTTTTGTGCTCATAAATGTTGTGGTGATCTTCCTAGGTCTGGCATATTTCTTTGGAAAGAAGATTCTCCTTCTCACTCTAAAGGCGGAAACCAATAAACACAAGTTACTGTTTGACACTAGGGTGAATTGTTATCGAGCAGTCTTTTTGTTCCTATTCGTCACATACCCAGCGACATGCACTAAAGTTTTCCAAGCACTTCCCTCCGGATGTCAAGAGGTCTGTAACGAGGAGGGTACCTGCAAGTCATACTTTCGGTCTGATTACGCAGTGGAATGCTTTGCTGGTAGCAAAACTAACCTCGTGTATTTCGCTTACGCTTCTCTGGGCTTTCCGGTTCTATTTCCGTTGGTCACCTTTATTCTACTGTGGCGCTACTGCAAGAAGCATCTTAACAGAGAAGAAATCGAAAACGCCCAAAACCCCGGACCTGGAAATGACATTGCACTCGGAATGCGCTTCTTGTATGAGAATTACACCGCAGAATGCTGGTATTGGGAGATTGTAGAACTGTTGAGGAAAATCATTCTTACTTCAGTCCTTGCATATTATGGCCAAGAGGATCGTATGTTTCTTGGTACCTCTGCGATACTGTCTGGCTTGTATGCGGTTTTGTTTGCCAATCAAAAGCCAATACCGTACACATTTGAGCACTGGTTGCACCAGGGCTCCCTTCTGGCCATCCTTTCCACACAGCTGATTGGAATGGTACTCAGGATACCGGAGGAAGACAACGGAGTGGACCTGCAAGCGGATAGCCTCGGCCTTACAATATTGCTGATATTTGCCAATCTGTTTGTCATCTTCATGATAGCGGGTAAGAGTTTACTGCATAAGCGGCCGCTTCTAAAACGCAAGGGCAGTTGCTTATGTGTTTTCTGTTCCTCGAAAAGGAAAGCATCCAACTTGATACTTTCTAACACTTCCTTTATCCACAGCACGCTACATGTACAACATCTGGTTGACAATGAAGGTGGTTAAGTCAAACCCGCAATGCAGCCTTGTATGTCTAATGAATGTTATACAGATAGTTTCGGAAGGAGAAGGCAGCCAAGGAGACCGACACGTTTCTGCGAAAAAGACAAATGACAAACTTTGAAGGGAGTCTGTCACGCCACTGCGCAGCTGCTCTGCGTCTCGCTCAAGTCTAAAAGAAGTATCGTCCCGTAACGATGGCCAACGAAGGCTAAAAACCCGGAAAACAATACGTATATAATCTCGCTACTTCTCAATCCATCCGACCATGCTTTTTAGCTTTATATAAGGTGCACTTGTACAAATCTATGTATAACTAGAACGTCCAGCATGTTTCAAAGCGATGAAGTTTGAGCAAGCTAAAAAAACAGTCTAAGTTTGTTTATGTATTTATGTCTACATTACCAGAAACATATAAGGGAGTTGAAACGAGAAAATGTCATACATTGCTTTCATAATCCTGAATAAACTATACAGAATAGTTAAAAGTACCATATTTGGAAACCACCACGAGCCAATCAGAAGCCACATTTTCGCACTAATGATTTTTGCATTTCGCGCGCTTAGAGTCGACCAAATCGCCGGCAATTACATCAAAAGCCTTGGAACAAAATAGGCTTACTAAGGCGAGAATCGATGACAACTAGTAATTTCGGTTCTTCGACATACCAAGGCCTCCCTTTGGCTGCGCCCCTGAGACAGGATGAGGCTGAAGAGTGAAACTACGGTACCCATACAAGACTAGGCCAAAGAGATTCAATCAAGTTGTACTGAAAGATAGAGCGGTTTTCACATGACTGTCGTGAAAACAATTGCAATTGAGCAATCACTAGCCAATCAGAATCGAGAGAAATCACAACTTGCTCCTAAATGGCTTTCTTCTCAGCCAATTGCAAGCCGAACCAATTACTATGTAATTACACAATTGTATTTACTGCGGAATTTGATTGGCTGAGAAAAACGAGTAACCAATGAGAACGTAAAGCAATCGCAATTACATAACAAGTCTTGACAGTCATGTGAAATCCGCTCTATCATTTTGTGAGTAGAAGGTTTATTTTTGTTCATGTCACAAAAGCACATTTTATAAGAAAGGTAGACTATAGTGTGCATTTCTCTTGGGCAGTTAACAAACTCAGCTACGCGAAACACAGAGACGCGAATCACTACAACATGGTAAAAGACTCACAGGAGAAAGCTCTGCTGACAGGATAGTTACACGTTTTCACAGAAAGAAATTTAATGATAACTTAAAAGAGAACAACAAATTTGGCAAACAAGTTTCTACAGAAATGCGAGTTACATGTTGCAATTAATAATATATGGAATCTCCCCCTCCCCCCAAAATAGCAAAAAAACACCAAGGAGCTGATGCCGTAGCAGTGGGCTCTATTTGAGGCACCATGGTTTTAAAATGCACTTCCCTGATTTACACTTACCTAACTGATTATACCACTGAATGGCAAATATATTAGACAGTGTACGCTGTAAAGCGTTTCAACTCCCTTATATGTTTCTGAGATTACTTAATATGTTATCTATAAAAAATAAATTTAAGCAACTGTATAATAGATTCGGAGGACTACGGGAACTAGTGAGAACTCTGTTCCAGACCCCCGAGAGGTTCACCCGAGACACTTTCTCCTGTTAGTGTTACGGACTACCTTCGTGGTAGTTTTCGTTAAAATGCCATAATTTCGCAAAAAAAAAGTCGCATCTTGACAAGTGATACGTCATATTTCTTCTCCTCAACTATGAATTGTTTATTTCTTCAATTTGATAAAAAAAACATTTTAGGGAGTTTCCTTTCCGAAGCATCGGGTCAAGTTTCGAGAGCTCCACGCACGCGGATTCAGACGCTTTTGTTCTTTAACAACATTTTACCATGGGCTTAGAGGTATTCTAAAAAACGGTGTTGGGGATTTTTTAAAATTTAAAACGAGCCGATTTTAGAGCCAATTTTGTGTGTCCGCTCCTTTTTTTATAAAAAGATGTAGAAAAAGTTCTTTAAAAAATCATAACTTGAAAAGGAGATCGAATTTCCAAAACCCCCGACACGGTTATTTAGAACACATCTTAGTCAACGCTAATATGGGGTCAGTGAACGAAAATAGCAAATATTCGCGAGGTTGGAACTCAAAAAAGTTTAACTGATGCACCGGAAAGGGAACTTTTGTAAAATTAAATGAAATTATATATCATAGTTTAGCCAAGGATATAAGCTTTAAAATGAGGTATGAAGATACGACCATTTTTCGCGCATTTTTCACGCATCTTGTCATGAAAAGTCCCATTAACAGGAAAAAGGGCTTCTTGATCCATTATAGTTCTGTATATAGGTAGCAAGAATTAGGAGTATCGTTACTGTTATTTCTGTTTAAACAGCAATGTAAAGATGACCAAAATTAATCACTTTGAGAACGTTAGCTTTGCGTTTGCATATGCAAATATCAGATATTGCTCTGAATATATATTGTATAATGGCTCATTTAGAAAATAACAATTGCAATCTAGTGGAGATCAACCATGTAAAAACGCGCGATAATCCAAAGTTGAATAGAGGAATAGGATGCAAGAAATCTGATTTGTAAAATTAGCATTAACCTTGTGTACGCACATGAAATTCTAATAAAGTTGCTTGTTACCACCCAATTATAGATGTCCCATTTAAAGTGTTTTAAATCAAAGACGTAGTGACCACTCGAACTTATTTGCTTCACTTTTAAATCAAATGAGTGCGGGTTTTGGGTTCCGTAGGCCAGTGGACAAATTGGGACCCGATTTGAAGGGGTGTTCCAAAACGGGATATCCGCATTTCATTCGGTGGTTGGTGTGTGGTTGGTGTGGCTGTACGGACGCAATTGTAAACACTCCTTTAAACGCTCCTTTTATATCTGAAACTCGTGCTTAACTGACCTAAAAAAAAGGGTACCCCAGTATTGTAAATTTATAAAAAAAATATTACACGGTAATAAAAAGAACAATGATGAATCTATCATCATTGTTCTTTTTTGTTTGCCGATGTCCACGTCTACACTAAATGCCCTTGTACACTTCATTCCCTACTAGTTTAGAAACCCAATATTGAGTCAGTGTTCAATTCCAAAGTGTTGTAAATCATCACAAGAAAGCGCCGGCCTTCACGCCATTTTCTCCACTCCTACAACGCAAGGAAAAGTTTGTCAGACGTTTTGCAACTAAATTACATCGTTACGTTATAAATCACTTGATTGTGAGTGACGTTTTCGTGTACTATTAGTGCAGTTCTTTCACGCGCGCACAGTTTGTGTCACTCAAACGATGAGTACGACTAGCTACAACAGCTGTTTTCTATTCTATTCTGTTTTCTATACGGGTAACCCGTTTTGTCAACAGAAAGCGTGCAAGTTAGTTTACTAACATCGCGTGACTTTCTTTCACTGACACGCCCTTTGTGAAAATGTTAACAATGTATCGCCGCGTTTGCTGTCAATTCCTATCAACTCAAGCCTACGTGCCAGGCCGAAGGGCAGTATTTTGTAGAGACAAAATATTCTATTGTGGTACCCCACTTGTCTGGCTGCTAAAAAATAGAGTTCTAAAAAATAGAGCTTTGCTTAAGGCAAGTATGCCCTAATTGTCATCATAGTAAGGCCTACGGCAACCGCCGTGCCAGAGTCGCGCCGTTGCAATACAAAAGAATAGAAATTTCTTGATTATAAAGTTTAACGAAGCGGCATCCTTTGAAAAAGGAAAGGTTCGACAGAAGAAGAGCGCGGCGGAAGTTCGGCGTTTGCCGTAGGCCTAACTCCCGCACTCAAACAGTCGGCCGATCCAAGACGCCCTACCCAGACGACTTTGCGGTCTGAGCGCGTAAGGCATCCGACAACGAAACAGCAGTATTCCCTAAGGTCACACCTAGAGAACAACAAAGGCAAAAAAAATAGGCCTAAACAATTACAGTTTTGCAAGAACGATCAGTTGGTTGAGCGGTTGCAAATACCGAAGTTTCAATGAAACTGATGAAATGAATTTGGTTGGTTACAGAAACAATAGCTATATATTTTTAGCGGGAAAAAAAAATGGTGAAAAGCTCTATCTTCCTACCAAGTTTCATGCTTTTTCCATCAAAATGAACAATTTTTCACCAAATTCCTGCACTACTGGTGCCTTGCCACACCAAGAAAGAGCCAAGAACAAAGATATTGTACAATAAAATGTGATTATGTTTCATAACAATCTCACTCTGTAAATTATGACAAAGCTGAATAAACAACAATTATTTAAAATGAAAGTATTCCTAAAGCATCCCGTCTTACAATGTATAAGGGAGAAGATATTTCCCTCCATCTCATTTGAGAATTTGTGTCTCTGGGATCACTGGATTCGTACATAGCTTGAAATGTAAAAGTGAAAAGCCGACGGCATCGCGTTATATGTACCAATATACGCTACAAATAGAGAGAAAGGACAAAACAGACAAGATTTGTGCCGACGTTTCGGACTCTTTACTTTCAGTCCTTCATCAGGGCGGTTACAGAAATCAGTTCAAGCGCCCTGATGAAGGACTGAAAGTAAAGAGTCCGAAACGTCGGCACAAATCGTGTCTGTTTTGTCCTTTCTCTCTATTTGTATTCGATTTTATTGGGACACTGCATCCATTTTGGATCCAGATCCATCGCTGTTAGTGTTTTCAAAACTATTTCAAACCAATATACGCTATAACGTTTTAAAATATGACATAATATTATTTGGCATTCTTCTAATGTAAACGCTACATACAAATCATCTGCAATAATCAAACAGAATCCCGGTTTTTGCTGTGGCTGCCAAACGATGGTGACTCCCATTTCTGCATGGTGTGCCTTGTGGTTTTTCCTTTAGGCCATTTTCAATCAAGTCATTCGGCATCGAATAGATCTATAGAGCGGTTTTCATATGACTGTAGTGAAACCAATCGCAAAGTAATTACACAAATTCTGAGTGAATCCTATAGGAGTAATTACAAAGTAATTGCGAATTACTCACGACAGTCCTCTGAAATCTGCTCTATAACGTTTTCTAATTATCTGAACTCAGCAAAGATTAAGTAGGGCAATATTTATCGAACAATAGCATATCACGCAGGTGCTTTCTTCTTTTGTGCTACAATTTGCAGCATTTTATTGATTTTCATAATTCTGCGAACTCCCACTTTACATTTGCGGACGCCAAACTGCGTTTCGGTTTCCGTCCATTAAACCAGGCGCATGGAGTTTTTTCTCAGTTTCGTGTGCATTTCATGGTGGAAAATTTGGTTTTAAAGCCTAGCTTAAGTCCTTCTTAGTTAAAAAAAAACTCCTCACAGAGTCTGCGTGAAATCACCCAGAGCTATTCAGTCGCTAAAGACGGAAGTCAAACCACTGTTTGTTATTTGGCGTAGAGTTCGCAGAATTATTATCAATTGCAGTTCGCAGAATTATTATCAATTGCAGTAAATGTATTTCTGTTTTTTTCTTCTTGGCAAAACTTGTCTTTTTAATTGAATTCCAATTTATTTTAATTTCAACAACATCATTATTTATTTATTCGCTACATACATCAACGCATTTGAACTTTTACATTTAGAAACATTGTTACTTAATGAAATATATACAAAGAGGTCATGATAAAGCAATCTTAATATAATAAGCTATATTATGAATGAAAAAGGCTTACGTCAGTTTTTTTGCCCACAGAAAGCGCAGAATATAAATACTTAATGTTGAACAACTTCTTGATATTCCAAATCTAAGTTTAAACAGAGGAAAGGTGGAAAAACTTTTCCGATTCAATCTTACAATCTTGACAAGAAAAGTGAAGGTGAGGTTATTCAGCAATGTTGGTTCGAGAATACTATATCATTGTTTTAAAGCTTCGATTCGGAGGCTAGATTCCATAAAAAATAGCACGAAAACAAGCGATATCGCTATCGATATTTTCGGCGGAATCGACTACTGACTGAACTTTCTTATATCGTATGATATTGCGTCTCAAATTCGACACAAAAGAGATGTCATATACGATTTGATATATGGAAGACACTTGGCAATTGTTAAACGGGTCTTTGGAGTTTATGGATAGTTTCTTGACAAAGACAGGGACCGTATTTTAATTCAAAAGGTAATGATACTGGAGGCTTTGGCAATTAAACGAGGTTTAGCTTTTCTTCCCAAAACAGCCGGTTTTTTATGGCTACTCTTTCGAACCTAGCTGAAAGTGTAACAATTCTATCAGAATAGTTTCATGTATCACGAATAGCCATATTGGTATTCAATATTCCTACTTCCAGAAAGCTTCAATATTCCCGAAACACATTCTGGTATTCCTTACTAGTATGAAAAGATTCATATTCCAACATAACTAGAATTAAAATTTTCAAACTATCTTTCCAAATATTCAAACTAATCAGAAAATATATTCAATATTCAAACTTATTGAAAAAGTGATATTCGATATTCAATATATCACTTCTTTCCCCGAAAATTGTAACGTTTCAAGGAATACCTTCGGGACTCACCCGTTCGAATTCAAGTTCTGAATGCAACTTTCAGTTTTTAATGAAGCGTTATTTGTCTTTTCCCAGTTTCATCAGCATCAAGTATGAATACTACTGTCAGACTTGTGTCATTACTGCTGCTATGGAGACTTCAAGGACATGCGGCGCACTGCAGAGAAGAGAGTTTATACATTGGGGACGAACAGAGAATCGGTCTCTTTCGACTGAGTGAAACAGGTGTGGGCAGCATGTCCTAGTATGCTATCAAACACGAAAATCTGTTATTACCACTGTATGCATTGCTACACGACTTCAAAATTCACTGTTGCGATGGTCGATTGGCGATTTTTAGCCGTCAATCAAAACCAAAACGTTGGTTTCGGCTACTTCTTTGGGTCGACATTGATTTCAAAATCAACTAAAATTATTGTAAGCTATCCTTTGGCATTCTGGCCTACAATTATTAACTTTCTGACTCAAGAAAATTGACATTACAATCCTTTTGCTGAGAATCGCAAATCGCAACCGTGAATTTTGAGGTCGCGTAGCAATGCATACGGTGGTAAGGTATGGGGAAAGGTTCAAGGATCCTTTGGCAAAATTGTTGCCATTTCGCCTGTTTTTTTACATGTATATATGTATTATATATCACAAATATTATTAATAACTTATTAATAAAGTAATAATAAAATCAATAATTATTTGTCAAAAATTAATCAGAATTAATGATACTAAGGTGGACTCCAAAAGGTGCCAGCGATTTTTTGTATGTTCGATATTTAGGGTTTTATTGCTTTTGGAAGTTAGATAGTAACCGAAAAAGCTCGAACTGAAAGAAAAATCGTCATAAAAATGGAACAAAGGAACATTTTAAAAATAGCTGGAATACTTTTGGAGTCCACCTTAGGGTCATCCAAGATGATACAAAACTGGGTGGTTCTATTGAATTCTGACGGACTAGAACTTGGTCAAACGAGAAAATCAGTTTTTGTCAAATAATTATTGATTTCATTAATAATTCATTTAATAGTTGTGTTCTACCTTTTAAACGCTTTAAAATGATTTAGAAAATAACACCTATGTTGTATTGTGAATGTGCGCATTCTGATTGGTTAAAAAGCGTGTTTGTAAGAGACCTGAGAAACACGATTGTCACGCAACGCTGTCGCGCGTGTGTGTGTTATTTTCTAAAAGCAATAAAAATACTTTCTGCGTGCTCTCTGGTGTCTTACAAACACTCGGGGAATGTTGGTCGAACTGATACAAATTGAAAGACACTAGCCTTCGGCTCGTGTCTTTCAAGTTTTGATCAGTTCTCCCAACATCCCCCTCGTGTTTGTAAGAAAGCAGAGAGCACGCGGAAAGTACTTTTATTGCTTAAATATAATACGTGTACGTAGCTTAAAAGATGTCGAAATTACAACGCTTTTGGCAAAAGAGCCCTTGAACCTTTCCCCATACCCTAAAAGATCTTAAAGGAGCGGCGTCACGATTTTAGCACACTTTTAGTGATGTAGCAAACATCCAAATAGAGCGGATTTCACATGACTGTTGTGAAAACAATTGCAATTGAGCAATCACTAGCCAATCAGAATCGAGATAAATCACAACTTGTTCCTAAATGGCTTTCTTCTCAGCCAATTACAAGCCGGACCAATTACTAAGTAATTACACAATTGTATTTACTACAGAATTTGATTGGCTGAGAAAAACGAGTAGCCAATGAGAACGCAAAGCAATCGCAATTACATAACAAGTGTTGACAGTCATGTGAAATCCGCTCTAACTGATAGACTTACTTTGGAGTGTGATTCCTTACCAAGCTGAAAACTATTAAGTAATGGTCCGTATAAGAACTACACTTTAAGCCAGCGGCAAATTACAGCATGCTGATTTCATCGACGATTTCATTGGCTTAGACACAAAATTCAGTAAAATTGCCATATAAAAAAACAATTTTCTCGGAATCATATTAAGAAAGTCCTGTTGTTTTTTACCAATCCGCACGGGCTGTCTGTGATATTTTTGAAATCTCGATCCAGGCCCTTTGGTCAAGGAAAAACAAAATGGCGACCGAGAGAACGATGTTTCTCAAACATCAGTTTTGGTGAATTTTCTTGCTACATTCCGTAAGATATGAGTAAAATTACTTACAGACCTTCCAAATAAGGTAAGGGTGATTTCCTAATAAGGATGATCACTAATATCAAGATCTTACCTAATAATGCTGTCAACATAATACAAATTTCAATTTATGTTCTTTCTATTCTAAGTTGAAGTACAATATAGGGTCCTATGTTGTTTATGCAGACCTCTGCCCTTGTGTTATAAAGTTTGCTAAAACAAACTGTGACATTAGCCCCTTTAATAGTTTCTAAATTTTCAATAAATACAGGTTGGATGCTCGCCAATCACGCGATAAAGACGATCTCTGTGATCTCAGAGTTTGACTGCCTGCACATGTGTATCGGACACGATAGATGCCGGTCTTTCAACTACAAAGGGGATCGGACACTCGCAGTGGTATATGTGTACTGAATGACGAAACTCGACACACAAGACCCAATATGTACATCCCGGCCAAAGGGTTCACGTATCACGAGCCGGAGGTGAGATATGGAGGATATTACGTGGCCGCGTGGAGATTTTATCTTCGAGTATTAAAAGTGTATCTCACTAGTGAGCGTGTTCTGTTTATTATATAAACATCAATTAAGTCCCAAAAATCCAGTTACTCGAAACTTTAGAACCCCTTTGCTTGATTTTGGTTTGCTTTGGAAGAACTGCATATAAGGAATAACTTGGGTTCGTTCCGCCATTAAATTCGCACGGAAAGCGAGATAAATTATATTTCAAAGTTTACCACATGGAGTACAATAATAGAAAAACTCCATGTCAAGCGCAATTCCTTCCAAATCCCTAGACCATTCTATATAAACTTCGACATGTATTTTCATACGGTTCCCTCCAAGATTTCTTGATGGAACTAAGTCGAGTTACTTATTGCATACAAACCTTTCAAAAGATGCTAAAATAAAGCCAATAGGTTTTGTACTTATAACCTGATTTTTGGTCACACGTTGCTCGAAACGCTAAAACAATAGCCGTTTTCACACTAGAGGACGGAAAAACTCGTCATGACGGGTTTTTCGTCTGACGAGCTTTCCATCTGATATGAATTTAGACGATTTCCCATAAAAAATCTGTGTCGTCCCGGTTTCGGAACAAGATTTCCCGTCAAAAATCCGTCTCGTCTCGGGGTTTCACACTAAGACGCGTTTTCCGTCTCTAGTGTGAATACGGCTAATATGTCTTAATTTGTTTGTTAGAAAAGCTGTCATTTTCATTTACAGTCACATTGTTCTGCGAATCCCTGCCGCAACGGGGGCCATTCATGCCAACTTGTCCGGAAAGGCCATCACATCGGCCACGAATGTAAATGTCCAAGTTCTTTTACGGGCCCAAGCTGCGAATTCCTAAAAACAGGTAATTCACTTGTATAAAGAGCAAGTTCCTGATGACTGTAGTAAGACACCTACAACATGCGACCAAAGTAGCTGCGTAGGCGATGTCTTGGCTTTTATAGACCGATCCCTATTTTGACGATAGCTCCGCCCACTCATAGCAAACAATAGGAAGTTCTCCCTACGGAATTCAAAATATCCGAGCAACAAACTTGAATATCGAATATTTTTCAATAATTATTCAGCTTTTCAAGATAAAAGTATAAAATCCAAATTGCATGCAACAACTTCTAACACCTCCCTGCAATCGGTGTCTTTTCCGCGCTCTATGCCAAAGATAAAATTTGGCTTGTCCGACGTAGCAACAGTAACTAGAGGTATTACAATGAATGCGGGATCGGTGAATTCCCCGTCCCCCTTATTCGATCTCGAAAACAACATTGAGTTTTCGGGAAAAGTTTTCGGGAAAAAAGGTTTACGACACGCTGTACGGTCCTGTGATTCTTATTGTGTTTCGATTGTGTTGTTCTTATTAATTATTCATGGGTATTTTCATGTCCTCTATGTATGACAATGGAAAAACAATAATAGTTAAAGTAAGGCCTAGGGCATACGTCGAATCTCACTCGCGTCGAATCTATTTAATATTTGCTTCGAGGGAGATTCGACTTGATTTAATTTTGCAGCAAACGTCAAATTCATTGTACAATACACGCTTCATTTGATCCCAGGAATAAATTACAAGCACGCTTTCCCTGCACTTTTCGTCCAACAAGTGCGCCCAAAGGAATGCGTGAAGCAGTTTCTTCTATAAAAGAATGCATTTCCCCGTGCATGCTGCGTGTCCAGTTGAGCGTGCATTTTGAATAATTTGACCCGTTCACACAACCAAATCAAAACAATGTGATAGAAAAATTATAGTTTTATTTACTACTTACTAACCGATGGTGAGGTCATTACGGAAAATATCAAACCGAAGCTTTGGTGTATCAACCGAGCCGTCTTCGGCGAGGTTGATGCACCAAAGCTGAGGTTTGATATTTCCCGTAATGACCGAACGGCAGAGGTTAGTAAGTTGTTTATTATATGGCACTTTTCTCAATTTTTACGAACCGGAAGTCGCCTCGTACATTTTCCCGCCGAAGTAACTCAAAAAACACGCGCCCGCGTCGACTCGCTCGACAAGAAACCCGTGTTTGAAAACCATGTCACATTTGCTCAAAAGTGATCAATCTCTTACTAGTATGGATGTCAAAATACTTCGGAATCAATTCTTTTACAGATATTTTCGAGAACATGCTTCACTTGAACAATTTTGAACTTAAACTTGAGCTTGTAACGCTTTCAAGAAAAACATCTTTAGTTTCGCAAAAGCTGGAAAGCTGCAAAACGTGTTCGTCGAAAACGAATTTTCAGATCTACACTAAACAGGGAGCCAGAACTGGATTCAACAGCATTGATAATAACAGAAAATTGCAATGTTATTTAGCCGACTGTATATTGAGGAATGGGTTTTGTACAAAAGCGGATGTCAAGTAAAAATGAATTCTACTCAACGAGATGGAGAAAGAAATATCAACGACATTATCAGTTATCGGTAAGCACAGAGTTTGAACTCGCTTTCTGTTACTATTTTTAGCTTCCAAGTTTCTTGAATTCTTAATAAATTTTGACTTTATATGTAGCTTTTACCTTTTGCTGCTATTAGGCTCCCTGTAGTTTTTATTTTCTCCGAATAGACCCGAATTCATAGCTTAGAGTAACTTTTGGCTCTGCTTTGCTTTTGTAATAGGTCATTTCTGATATTCAGGTCTTTATTTTCCTCTTGTCACGATTTTAAGATTTGTATTACAAGAGACAAATACTGTGTCAAGTATTCTTTGTTGTGAATTTCGCTGAAAATCTTTTTTCACTTTTATTTGAAGGAGATTCGAATTTTTGCGAGTCGTGAAGTGCGAGGTCATTACGGGATTTCTGAGAGGTCATGCCGGGATTTTCTTGACCTCGAAACAGCCAATCAGAGCGCGCGTACTATCGTTGCCATATAATAATTATTATATACTGGTCTGAGAAGCCTGTTCATCAGCGCGTTTTTCATTAGATCGGCGGGGTGCTCTTTCTTTAGAACAACTTTCGCATATCCTACTTTCTCCCGTGCTTTCAGTTCCATCCGTCTGTGTTCTCGTCATTTTCGAATACGCTGCCTTTATTTGCAAACCTGTATTTCGTAAGTCAAACATAAATATTTATTGAGCTCAAAACAGGAACAATCCAGATAGCCTTCTTTTGTAGGAATCTGCGACACTTTATCTTTATCTGCGCCATTTTATCTTTTTGAAGGCAAGTTAACATAGAACGCATGCTCTGTAAGGGGGGGGGGGGGAATTCAGGTTTTGTAGATGGGGGAGAGGCTGTTTTCACGACGTTTGCACAATATATCAAATTTTAATCAATTATTTTCAAATTTGCATGATTTATGAATTGAATTCGATGCGTATTATCCACTCGAATTCAAGTCGAAGTCGAACCAATTAATTAGGGTCGGACTAATTTGCAGCAAACGTTGCATTATACATGTACCTATTTCAGGATAAATAGCTTCGACTGAATTAAATACGAGTAAAATTCGACGTATGCCCTAGGCCTAATTTTAGCTATTTCACCTCTTTATGTTTCAGATCGACGCTCGAATTTTCAAATCAATTTTCCTAGACGATCAAGCGTTGACTACATAATGCTCAAAAGACTCCTCAACTTGTCGAAGTTCACCGTCAGTCTCAAAGTCAAAATCACACAAGGGACAGACCATACTTTTTTCTCGTACGCATCTAACACTCCCAATGGTATCTTCATTCATCAGCGCTCTGGGAAGCTCTGGGTGTGGGTTCAAAACAAGTATCAGTGAGTGTACAGCCTTCGTTGCTTGATTCTATTTTTATTCAAGGCTATTTATCTAAATTGTTCAACTTAAAACTAGATCCAATAAGCAGAAGTTCGGTTTTAGTAACATCCAGGCTTAGTTTATCAATGCCTTGAGCCAATATTTGACCTATCGAGTTCCTCATTCATGGACCTCTCTTCAACTTCCACCATAGACACACCTGAATTCTGATATAGTAACTATTAGTTAATATTTATGTTTGTGCATGTGAAGTGAACGAACACCTATTTTATAGAGATGGATCAAACGAAAAAAATATCATGTTCAATAGTGAAAATTAATCATAAAACATACCAACCAAAATGGCACTCCCGAAAAAACTTGCCACGCAAAGCACGGCGGGCCAAAACAGTACGTTGAATCGTGGCAGCTTTGGGACTCGGACGTGAGGCCTTTTGGGTAGCCTGGTGACTAATTTGCGGATTCATCCGACAATCCACTTCGGTAGCTCGTTTCTCACTCGTTGTTTACCGAAGAAAAGATCGGAAGGCGGGAAGCCATGGCCGAAGGAAGTAGCTTTGTTCTGATACCAAACATGACGGGCTTCGGAAAACAGAAGGCAGATTTCTGCTCTACTGGAAAGTGGCAAAATTCGAAAAACACAGAACATAGTCGTTAGCAGCTATTTTGACCCTTGTTTTACTTTTTCCATGGAGTTACTAATCCCTTTGAGTTAATGTTTAGTGCATTCTTGAGTCTTCAAACGGAAACGCTATGTTTTTATTTTTTTGAATTTCTGTTTTGATTTCGCGCGAGACCATTTCTAGTTCTTTAGAAATCTGTGTTTTGCACGAAAATATCGCTCAGAATCAGTTGGTCAGGTTTTATGAAATGGGAAAACCTTACGGAGCTGAGAAGAATTTTGAAGGGCATGGCAGCGAGTGGAATACTTCCAGTTCAGCAAGATAATGATGGTAGATGTGAAGTAATTAGGGCTTACTTCAGAAGGAAGAGTCTTGGCTACAAGAGGTAAGAACTGAACAACAGAAATATCAAAAGCATTCCTCCTGATTCTTCTGTCATTTTCGCGGGTTTTTCACTGCAGAGCCATGTGTTTTTATTTTCGTGTGTCGGTTGTAAGCTTACATCTTTCTGTGGATAGATTGCACTTCGCTTTAACAGATTAGTTGAAGATATTTCGAGTTAATAATCCTCCTTGTAGTATGCAGTGCTTAAATTAATTTCCTTTTTATCCATTTACCACCCTAACCGATTGTAAAAATTGTTAGAAAAGTTAGCTCTTTTAATTTACATCCGAGCGGCTGGTCAAACCGCGCGTTTCGTTTCGTCTGTGAACTTAAACTAAACACTACACCTCTAAAATTACATCTCCAAAATTGCTCAAACAGCTTTACAGCTCAAAGCAACTGAAATCATAGTCCATTGCAGTTTGATAAATCTGTATTTTTTTTCGCTCAGAATTCAGAATGTATAGTAGTAAATGCTTGTTAAGCTTAACTCAAGTAAGAAGTCTGAACAGCATCTAGAAAAACATTAAATTTACTTATCAGAAATGAAAATCAAAGTGTAAATCCAATTTCCCAATCATTCAGAAAGTAAGCTAATAAACTTATGTTCTGACACTTTCACATGAAGTTATGCTTTTGTTTATCCCAAAAGTAACTAAAAGGAGAAGCTTCCATTTAACTGAAAGGAATGATTTTCAGCACAAGAGGCCAATTTCTTAAACTTATACTCACTGTGCAATCTTTCCCCCTGTAAATGTTTCTATGCTTATACAATTCAGTGACACTTGTGTCTTTCAAAATGTTTCTGTACTTACAGAATCCTGCAATGTATATTTGAATTGAAAAAAAAAAGTGACACAGTATGCTTTTGTTTACCCCAAAAGCAGCTCAAAGGAGAATCCCATTTAACTGAAAGGAATGATTTTCAGTACAAAGGAGGTCAAAGTCTTATACTGTGTAATTTCCCCCCTGCATATTTTTCTATGCTTAAATTCAGTAACACTAGTGTCTATCAAAATGTTTCTGTACTTACAGAATCCTGCACTGTATATTTGAATTGTAAAAATAAGTGACATATAAGTATAAAAGATGGAGAATTATCAGGAATTCAAATGGGACTGGATGAGAAAATAAGGCATGTCAGTCACTTCAAAATAAATTAGGTAATAAGCATTGGATAGAAAATACAACAAATCACACAAAAACTATATTACAGTTATGACCTATGTATATGTTTCATGTGTCAGATCTATAAATATAATTCCAAAGCATTCAGACCATTTAAAAAGGTGGTGGTTTACTAGATCTTGTAAGGTAACATCAATATTTTTTTATCAGTCACAATTCGTTTTGTTATCTGCAGTGCAGTTTCCAAAACCGAGACAGCTGACCTTGAGTAGTAGAAAGCTTGTGAGGAATCCATAGCTAAATCCTACTTGAAGAAGACAAAATATCTTGTGTCATATACTGCTCTCAAGTGAGTAGGCCTGCTATTTCAGTCATAAACTATTATGGCCAGCTTGAAACAGGGCAAAACATAGGACCTAATTTTTAATTCAATAACATTTTGTTTGACAGAATTGTAACATGCTGCTATAGAGTTAATTAATTCAAATTTGAATGGCAAAACTGCAAAACTTCTACTGGAACTAGTTTTACAGATAGAGGACCATTGTATATGCTTTGGGAATTCCATGGAGGAGCAAGTGCCAGCTAAATAAATTAGTAACCTGATAAGTACAGGAGAGCACTGACATGACAGTAGACTGTCCCATGAGTGGGTGAAAAGTATTTTTTCAAGCCTGAAGCAATCCATTTTACCAATGTTGACATTCTTTGTTTTTTTTTTTTTCATTATCTATATAATATTCTTCTACAAGTATATCACAGATTCTAACAAGTGCAAAAAAGCTGGTAGTCATCACAGCTCTGGTAGTCATCAGAGATGTTTAGTGTCCTTTGCGCCCACAATGAAGGGTCGGTAGCTGATACCCTGCATGCAGATTCAAGTGACACCAGTGTACAAGTGTCTCCTCTTCCACCCATCAAGAGAGTCGCTCTCGACTGCCAAGAGTCAGCTGTCATGGCCGACCTGTACACCGAACTATATCCTGACAAGGAAATTCACTGCCCAAGACTATGTGACAGCTACTCCAAAGTTCTTCTAAATGGTGTTTTGTGTAGAACAACGCAAACAGTTGGAGTTATTGTTCGTTCTCCAGATGGGGAAAGCAGAGCTGCTAAGGTACAAAGGTTCATAAGACATGATGTCGTGGTGAAGAGCCCAAATGGAAAAAGACGCAGAACGACTGACGATGTTGCAGAGGTGGAGTGGCTCAACAGTCACCCAGAAAGGCATTCCCGCTACCCTGCACCATTGGAAGTGTGGTCGACGGACACTGCTTGCCGTGCATATGTTCTACTTACCGAGATTAAGGCACAGTGCATATTGGTCAAGTACAAAGTAAAGTTTAATCACGGCAAAGAGAGGTGAATGTAGTAATTCCCTTGGTTGGAAGATTTATTTTGTAAGAGCTTTTATCTTCTTTTGGATACTATTTCAAATAACCTTTGATACTAATTCAAATAACCATTATTCATGTCTGGAGTGCGTAAAAAGTTATAATGAATAATAGGGTTTATTCTACTTTCATCAATTTCATCACTAGATGTTTCATTTTGCAATCTAGTGACTTCTGTTTTCACTACAAAGTGCTTGCTGCATGTTTGAAGGATTTGAGCTATTGCATGCATCTCATAAACTGTCTGTGGCAAGGGAAGACGGGGAAAAATTGCATGAAGCCAGGGTGCGACAATATTTTAGTGTAAAGTAGTTGTATTTCAATATATTTATTCTTGATGTTTATAAAATATGAACTTTCACGTATAATAAAATTGAGAAATATTTTGTTCTACGGGTTTACCGAAATAGCTATTTCAAACTGCTATAGATTGTAATAAATAGAGGATATTACATGGCCGCGCGGAGATACGAATTTTATCTTCGAGTGCTTAAAAAACTGTCACGGCAAAACAAAGAGTCCACTGCAAAATACAATATTTTCACAGCAATTCACTACAAAATACATAGAGGAGATACCAATTTTATCTTTGAGTGTTGAAAATTTATCTCACGAGTGAGATAAATTTTTAACACGAGAAGATAAAATTCGTATCTCCAAGCGGTCATGTAACTAATGTTCTGTTTGTTATATAAATATCAATGAAATACCAAATTCAAATTTTATTTGAGTTAAGCTTATGAAATCGAGCACTCAGCAAATGTGATATTTTCACGTGTGAAGATATCAAGTTTTCGCGCGGGAGATCACCTGGTATTTCATTGGTGTTTATATAATAAGATAACATCATTAATATTTCAAATGAAATGTTCTTAAAAAGTGAAAAGAATAAGGTCATGGACTGAACAATTTGCGTAGCGAAAGCCTTACACATTCCTTTAGAGGCCCTCCTTTGTGAGCTTGTGTTTTGAATTGCTAAATCACACTTTTTCGAAACATCACAATAAACTTGGATGAAAAAACTTTTTTTTTTTTCGAGTATCGCTATAAGGAACATTTTCTGGTATTGAGAAAATGTCCCTTGGCGCGGCGCAAAAGGGTGCCCCCGAATTTAACCCGCTTTGCCCCTGCGGAGATCATAACCCCATTGGGTGTGAGCGCTGAGGAAATTCGTGGCTACTCCAATAACCGTGTGGAAACCCAAACTCAATTAACCCAATAAAACCTCTTGGTTTCATTTCGGCGAGGGCCCGCAAATGCTTGAACACGAGATTTCAAGTGTATACATTGTACGTCTCTGAACACGTCCGGAAGCTCAGTGCGTGGAACGAGCTAGTTCCAATTTTAGGACGTTTGAGTCGGAGAGTTGTACCACATGGTGAGGGCCCGCAAATGCTTGAACACGAGATATCAGTGTATACGTCTCTGAACACGCCAGGAAACTCCGTACGTGATGGCATGCGGGGATTTTCAAGGCGAACACTCTTGAACACGTGGCGTGGCGCGCACATCTTGAACACGCCCGTAACACGTAACGTGGTACAGGCATATTCATGACTTGAACACGCTTGAAAATGTACTATTTTGCGCTGTGGAGTTTGATCAGCTACTTTGAAAACATTTTACAGTCCTGGCTCATTTTCATCTGCTAACAGTCATGGCAAAAATGGTGTAGTTGTTGTCAATAGATGTATTTGTTTAAAATAGAGAATAAAATAAAATTATTTCATTTTTCTGACTTATTAAATTTGTAGACAATATAAGCAAACAGAATATGTCAAAATCAAACAAGCCAACTTGCTTACAATACTGTCCTGCCAGATATCCCCCTCAAAAAGAGGCAGAGATGTTTTCCATGACAGATATAGTTGCCACAGTGAGGGTGAAATATCTAAACTGGATGGTACTAGAAGTTATCCCAAGCTTCACTCATGTCACATGTCAAGAAACTGTGAGCATGCATGTAAGCAAGTGAAGTTTAGAATGTATGCAAGTACAGACATAAGTATTCTTGAGCTTCCAGGTGTTATAGTATTTTTAGTCTTTTTTATTATTCAAGACTTTATGGGAATTCCTTGATTTATTTATACCATAGTTTTTGTTATCATTTTACCTTAAATGTTATTGGCCTATCTTCTAGTATTAATGAAAGCTTTTATAGGTCTAAGCTCTAAGATATAGCCTCTCACAGGTTGTGAAATCAGGCACAATAACACAAAGGAAGTCATTTCTAGCAATAATTTTGCTCTGGTAATTCTGATATTCTTGTTCTATCATTGGAGACTCATATGCTTTAGATCATGTGTCAGACTGTGACAAGTTCCCGTAATGCAGAATGCATACACTTCTCCATGTGTCCATGTCCCAGTGCAGTTCTTCATGGTATAGTTTTTTAAAATCAATTTTTACAAACTCTTTCTTGTATCTTAATTACACTCCAATATGTCAATCGCTATCTCCTGCTAAAACATCAGGCAAGTCTTGTAAGCCATAATCATCGCTTGTGACGAAAATTTGCAAGGAATTTACAGAGGAAGAAGCGATTAAAATAGGAGACGTGGTAGCGAACGTTTACACGAGTTGAACTCATTTGTTGAAATCCAAGAGAATCTGTAAAGTAAATGTTTTGTTCCTCGACAACAACGTCCCCTGAAGCTTTTTCTTGCAAAATTCCTCATCTTGGGCAGGGTATGACGGTTGAACTCATCATAAATATTGAGAAAACATCCTTCCTTTGCACTGCTCCGTGTTCGAACGCGCCGCCATCTTGCTACTATCACAGAAATATGCAACCGCTGACCGCGACTCAAGTCCTGGCGAACGTACTGCTTTGGCGCGCATTTATGCCCGCTGTGAAGAGCAAAGCGGAGTGCGTATGCAACAATGCACTGCCTCGGAGGTGTTTCATAACGAACTCTTTGGTTCTAACAAAAACGCCAGTACTACCTACACAGTAACAGCTCCGCAAGAAAGGGGAGTGCATTAATTAAAGGTGTCTCCTGTGGGATCGGAGTGTTGTGTTAGGTCAAAGACTTTATTGACAGAGACACGTTAATTTCTTTGTACAATGCCTTATCAACCTCAACTTGGGCACTGCAGTGAGGTTTGGGACACCCTTGGACAGGGCCATGCTAAAAGATTACAAGTTTTGCAAAACAGGACTGCCCGAATTATTTTGAGCCCCCGTCTTGAGGCACTATCGGCCTTAGAGTGGGACTAGAAATTGAAAGGGCGACAGCCAAGTTCAAGATAATGTTTCAAGTGCTAAAAGGCCAAGTCCCAACATGCTATAGCACTTTTATCATAATAAATGTAAATAATTTGTTCATAATTTTTTGGGGAAATCAGCTGTTATTGTCAGGGTTTAGCGTTACAACATAAAGCTATACCACTACTACTACTAACATAACCACTGTTTAGCAGAAAAGAGGGTGTGCTAATAGTAATAGGGCAACCTGTTTTGATGGTGGAGGGAGTGGGAGGGGAAGTAAGAGGGGCAATGTCAGTTGTAACGTCTTTCTTACATACGGCAACAACTTCTTAATGTCTTCGTCTTGCGGAACATATCCACTTTGTGCCAGAAAATGTAAAACCAGGAAATGTGATTTATTCATGGGTTATCATTTACCTTCAACATTCAACGAGTCATCTATATATTAATACCGTAAGGAAAATCGTGTCGACACTCGCTCCGCTCAGCCCTGAAGCTGTTCCGCCAAAAGAAGTTCGCAAACCCGAAGGGAAGGTGGAAATCTGGACCATGGGCGTATTTTTGTTGGAAAAGATTCACCTCGGGCTAAGTTCTAATTCAAGCGATTTCTTAAGCGAGGGACAAAGCCGCCATCGCCGCCATGTTGAATTCTCCCACAGAAACTAAAAAAGAACTCGGTTCGCGCAAACGAAAGCACCATTGACATTGAAACCTAAATGGTTCTCTTACAGATTACATACAGGAATGTGCAGGGATAATTCTAACTTGAAAGATTTGAGCTGAGAAAAATTTCATTCAAGTTTCAACAAACGTACACACTACCTTGCTTCCCTCCGAGCACGCGCTAAGTCATGCTACGTCGAAATGACACATTCCGCCGAAAGTCATGAATAATATTCTCTCTGTATAAATCCTGACGGCTCTATCGCAAAACGAAGGACACAATCCCGAAGAGAAGGAGGAAATCCCTCCAGTGGGCATGTTTTTGATGGAAAAGATTCACTTTGGGCTAAGTTCTAATTCAATCTATTTTTTAAGCGAGGGATAAAGCCGAAAAAATATAAATAATATAACCTAAAAAAACCTATTAGTCCTTAGTCTTAGACCATTTTTACTTGACCTGTTTCTTCTCTCCCCTCACTGAGATATGATAAACATACAAACAATTCCGAAGTCAAATTGCGCTCTTCGATTTTCACGGGTTCTTTGACCGATTTGAGAGACGAACACACGCGTGATTTTGTCGCACCAATGAGGGAGACCAGTGCAAAAAAAATCCTTTTGGGCTCACTTCATTTACTTCGGCATGGTGGGACGGGGTACTCATGCTGATGGGAGGTTATTAGTAATGTAAATCCAGCAGTTTATGGAAGGGGAAATCATGGACCCCTCCCCACATCCATATGGCCATTGTGATTTTTTTTCCCGTTTTTTTTTAACAGAGAACACTTTAAGTAAAATAAATTTCCCCCTTACACTCCGTGAATTTTTCACGGGCATCAGCTAGTTTACTATAATTCTGCAAAGAGACTGAAAACGGAAGACGAATAGTGGCAGATATATACCGAGGCGTGAATCGACCCTGGGGGTAATAGCCGCTTTATAGTGTGGACCAAATAAGTTGGACAAAATATGAATTATGAATTAGAATATTCAATGCAATGTAATTGCATATATACTGCGTAAAAACATTTGCTGCTACGCGTCGCAACACATTGATGGATATTGCAAGTTTCAAGAGCCAATCTAACGGGGGGGGGGGAGGGGATGTGTACTCGGATATTAAAATGACGGGGTGTCCGACGTATTTTTTTGGATATGAAATTTGTAGTAAAAGTATTTTTGGGGGTTGAAAATTCTACCGGCCATTTTTTCGGGGGTAGAAAAATCCGCTGGTATTTTTTGGGGGTTGAAACTTCTGACAGGCTAGCTGATTATCAGGAAACATAATGGGACGGGCATCATGTGCATGCTGGTATTAAATAGCCGTTTTAGGCTTAAAAAGTTTGGTATTTTTCTGGGTATCAAGGTATGAAATTTATGGCTCAAGGGATTTTTTGGGGTATGAAATTTGGAGCTCCTTGGACCCGTTATTTTTATATCCGAGTACCCCCTGGGGCCAATCATCAGTGCGCACGGAATTAAATATTCACTGAATTGGTGGATACTATATAAATACTTTTACTACCTTGTAGGAGGAATAATTTTGACATTAAAATCGATGGTAAATGGCACAGTGTGGTCTGTACGTGGGAAAGCAACACAGGAAAGTACCGAGTCTTCGTTGATGACGTCTTACGTGGGGAAGGCTCTGTAGCTAAAGGACGGACTGTTTCCGGCGGTGCAGGGAACGTTGTTCTTGGGAACGACCTTGATACTCAAAACGGTGGCTTTCGCAGTACGGATGCTCTGGTAGGATCGATAACGAGAGTGAATCTTTGGGATTTTGTGTTGCCCGATGAGTTGATTTCATCTGTTAGCAAAGGCTGCGGAAATGAAGTCGGAAACATAATCTCCTGGCCACAATTACGTAATGATACAGTTGTATACCACGGCCAGGCAGCATTCCAGGAACCCTCGCATTGCACCATCTAACGTAATCAGCCAACGATCTCAAACTTCTGTGCCAGGAATATCAGGATTTGCCGGAATGAACCTTTCTTGAACTTGAAGACCTACGGGCAGTGGACTTTCTCTGTAGCTGTACCCTTACTTTGGAACAGGATTCCATTTGATGCCAGGGCTAAGTTCCAACGTAACTGGCTTTACGGCTAAAATCGTTCCTTCGCGACCTGCGTTTTCAAACATCGATTAGTTTTTCGCTTTGCTGCCCCGCAAGTCAAATCTTATGTGCCAATCAGATTCTTACCCTGTTTCGCCTAGTGCAGTCGCCTGGCTTTCCGTCGCGACGATGTCTGGTTTTAGTTCAGAGGGAAGCCAGTTGACTGCACTAGGCGAAACATGGTAAGAGTTTCATCGGCTCAGATAGTTTGACCAACGTGACAGCAAAGTCCAAAATTCCAACAATTTGATGTTTTTGAAAACGTGGGGCGCGATGCAACGTTTTTAGCTGTAAGAAACTGCTGAATACTTGCCAGCTAACCCAGAGAAGTTTTAGAAAAGCATGCAGGCCCGTGGAAAAAGGAATGCAGAAAGCAAAAAAAAACAGGCAGAATCGTTAGACGTTTTCTCGATCCGCACCACGGTTCGGTGAAATCCGTAAAAGTTCCCGAGAAAAATGGTATTTCCTCGAAAACCGTTTCTCAAAAAGGTTAACCTTTCAATAAACGTGAATTATGATTTTCCCAAGAATTAACGTTTAAGAAAGAAAAGATCTCGTTGCGCATGCAGCAGGTTATGAGCGACTGTTACAATAGAACCCTTGGTAAATAAAGACGAGGCATTTTGTATCCAGGTACACTTAGAATGAAAGATAGGAGGTAAAACAAAACGGTGCACATGCATGTTACGCATGCAGGCATTTTGTTTCCAGGCACACATACACTTAGAATGAAAGACAGTAGGGTAAAACAATCGGCACTTCTCGAATTAGGTCGGGAAGCGGGTTACACCGGCTTTCTATCCTGATTTCCAACGGCTTATTTAAGCAAAGCACGTATTTAGGGATTCGGTGTTATTTTGAGTTTGATCCTTTCGCAAGATATTATTGTTAAAAATCGGATATTCTTCGAGAAGTGGCGTTTTTTTTAAAGAGCCTTTGTCAGCCGCCATTTTGACAGCATAGCAACATACCAAGTCGGAGAAAACATCCACTTCCATCGGCTGATTTAGAGAATGTACAGCAATTTTCTCGATTGAATTTGTTAGATCAAATCTGAAACTTTATTTAGATATTTCTACACGTAGTTCGTCTTCTAATATCAAACGAAAACAATAACAAAGGGGTGGCTGACACGGGCTCTTTACGTTTTTAAAAAATTTTGTTTAGTTCAAAAGTTTGACCTTGGAAATTTAAAAGTTCAGACACGGTTTTTAAGAAACACCTTTAAGGATTAAAGCAATGTGTTACTTGGGAGTCAAGGTCAAGCAGTTCTGCAGGGGTAACTATTGAAAGTGTCACACCCACATTTTTAATACAACCTTTTTAAATAATATGTTTGTTAAAAAAATATTTCTTTTTGCAATAGCCCGCTTCTATAAGCTTTCCAACGATATATAGGTTGACATGTTTTGGTTAAACTAAGGAGTTGTCGCGTTTCTCGACCTAAAACTACTCTCCAACGCCTGCAAGTAGGTTAGAGGACAGTAGGTGTCATTTAGCAATAGCTTAACATATAATGCAATCTTTATTTGCGTTAATATTTTAATAATATCCTGGCTACAGCGGACCCCCTTTTTAAACATCTCTAAAACAAAGTTTTGCTACCACTTTTGCACGAAATTTCATAATGGTGTTCAATTTAATTGCTTCAGATATTTAGAGAGTCTTAGCCAGTTCGGCTGAACCAAAATAAATTTTGGTCTCGCCGAATTGGCTAAGACTTTCTAAATACCGAGGCAATTACATTGAACACCAATTTTGAAATTTCGTGCAAAATTTTGTTTTAGAGATGTTTAAAGAGGAACAAGGGGGTCCACTGTAGCTGGGATATTATTCAAAGTGTTAACGCAAATAACGATCAAAATATGTTAAACTATTGCTAAAAGGTACCCCCTACTGCACTCCAAGTTTGATATCCGTCACATGAATATCATAAAAGTTATGACCGAATTTTATATTTGACTTTTCGTGGAGGTAATGAGTTTCTGCAGAAATTTCCTTTGATAGATATCGAGAAACCATCTGGTTTTGTGCGCCAGTATACATAACACATAACACATTTGTGCGCCACATACATAATACATAACGGATACATAACACCTTTATTTATCAGTGTAATCATTAATCGACATTCCTTCAGGAACAGCATGCACACGAAGAACTTCCAATCAAAAATCAGACTTTTGTTATTAAAATCAAGCACCTTTGAATTATGTTTAATTGGTTAACGTTGAGTGTTGATTTTTTGGCGAGAACTGACGGAAGTTAGCGGTCGCCCACGAATCCCCGGAGTTTTCCGCGATAAACAACATTTAATAATAACAACAATAATTTATTTCCCACCTGCAAGCAGGTTGCTGAGCGTCCTGAATAGCGCCCCCACCCGGTCTCATATATAGTATACGGGTATGCGCCGCCCTATAGGCGGATATCTTGTGACGTCAGTGTTTACATATTTTAAGCAATCGTGAAAATCATCAGGCGTAACGAAGCTACAAAAATATTTGTTTTTCGCTTGTTTGGTCGCTGATAGGATATGTATTTGAGTATGGCTACCCAAGTGCAAACAAATTTCGATCAAAGTTGTGCCGGGACAGTTTATTTCAAAACCTTTTCATAATTAACAAAATTCCGCTTTGATTGCAACAAATTGGACAACCCTGGCGGTACGGTATACAATTTTGACTGTAGGTCTACGGTACGGTATAAAAAACGAGGATTCTTGGTATCTGATAGGGTCAGGTTTTTAAGACCTTTGTGGCACACCCCTACCCAAAAATCAGTGGTTTGTCGGTATCCTCTCCCCGGGATACCGACGTGGATCGATTGTCGTGTAAACTTTGGCAACTTCAATTGTGCAATCATTTTAGTAGATCTAATTGTGTCTGACTCCGAGAAAAAAGGGATTGAAGTTGTCGGCTCTTCTAGAACCAAAGGTAGGAAACTAGAGCGCTTTGTATGCATATATGTCAAATACAGATTACTTGTATTCTGTGTATTATATCATCCCACTTATTGCTTTGGTCATAAGCATTTATGTTTATTTCTAATCTGGTCACCGTCTTGAAATGTTCTAGCCAAAATACCACTTGTTTAAAACATTGCCTCCAATCAATATCGTTTCCAATGGTTTCTCAGCTCTCCTTCGCGCGTGAGGCCATCTGGGTAAGAGATTACATTGGTCGATTGATACTTTGCGGTTAATTCGACAGGGCGGAACAAGGCTTTCTATGCAGGTTCTATCTTCGCAATTTATGGATGTAGTCCTTACCGATTTTAGCCAATTTGAAGATAGAGCGGATTTCAGATGACTGTCGTGAGTAATTCGCAATTACTTTGAAATCACTCCTTTACACGGCCGGGCCTATAAGGATCAAAAATCGCCGGGGTTTGTTGTAACTTTGTGAGTTTTAATCCAATCACTACCAAATTTCACATGTAAATAGTACTCATGAAATTAACAAACATAGTCTTTTTGGAATTTTCAAATTAACGAATTTTGGCGGCAAAATGACGTCATCAATCTTAACCAAAATTTTATGACTTGGATATGTAAGAGCTCATTGAGATAGCCACAAAACCGAAAAGATTTTGAAATAGCCCATTCCCTTGAGAAGTTATGAATATTTTAAGTTTGCAATGTCCGCCATTTTGTTTTTTAGACAAAATGGCAGCCATATTGGCAGCCGGTACAAAATTGCAGGGCTTGTTCTAACTTGGTGAGTTTTAATGCAATCACTTCTAAATTTCACATGTAAATAGTACTCATGAAATTAACAAACACAGTAATTTTAGAATTTTCAAATTAACGAATTTTGGCGGGATAATGACGTCATCAATCTTAAACCAAAATTTCAAATCGATCATATGAAATTTTTGAGAATCGGGTATGAAAGAGCTCATTGAGATAGCCACAAAACCGAAAAGATTTTTGAAATATCTCGTCCCGTTAAGAAGTTATGGATATTTTAAGTTTGTATTTCGACGGAACGCTGACCAAAACAAAATGGCGGACATTGCAAACTTAAAATACTCATAACTTCTCAAGGGAAAGAGATATTTCAATAATCTTTTCGGTTTAGTGGCTATCTCAATGAGCTCTTTCATATCCAAGTCATAAAAAGTTCATATGATCGATTTGAAATTTTGGTGTAAGATTGATGACGTCATTTTCCCGCCAAAATTCGTTAATTTCAAAATTCCAAAAGGACTATGTTTGTTAATTTCATGAGTACTATTTACATGTGAAATATGGTAGTGATTGGATTAAAACTCACAAAGTTAGAGCAAACACGGCGATTTTTGATCCTTATAGGCCCGGCGTGTTAGGTTTTCCTCAGAATCGGTGTAATCACTTCGCGATTGGTTTCACTACAGTCATATGAAACTCGCTCTATGGTATTTAGATACTAAAGGGGCTGCGTCACGGTGTTTTTAAAAAAATTAGCTTCTTAATTTGAATGCAATCATCCCCATATTTGGCATTAGCTAAATAAGCAATGAGGTAAGTTTTTAGCATTTAACAAACATAGGGTCAGTATTTTGGCTCACCATCAGCGGCAACCTGACGTGTATATATACTTTGGCCAAGGCATAAGGGTAGCAGAGGTAGCAGAGAGATAACCTTCAGTTTTAGTTCCGCAGATGACTCGCTTGATCTCGCAGCTCGAGGGCGTCCCGAGTGATTGGATGGATGACTTCAGCATAAATTATGCTACTATCGTGCTAACGCAGGAGTGAGGGAGTGCGTGACATCGAGCATCGCTATAACTCTAAGACATATTTCTGTTCGTTTTCATGGGAAGTTTAGTGTAACGTTCGAAGAAATCCAAGATGGCGGACGTTTTCCGGGTCTAATTTATCGCACCGTAAATAAAGGCTTTCCTCAGCCTGTTCTTTCCTCGTGTGTATTATGGCCTGGGTCAGCCCAGAAAATCGAGAAAATTACACAATTTCCAATATCTTTACTAATCATTAATGATAGATTTTATTTCATTTAATCCTGGATAATTGATTGTTTCGTCAAGTAAATAGCACAGCATTTCATAAAGAGAAATTAAATGGCAGCTAATTCTATGTTAACAGAATCCAAAAATCCGCCGTTTTTGCTTATTCAAGCTAATGGACCCTGTTTGCGAAGTTGTCGTCAAATATACCTTGTCGGTGCTAAACAGCAAAGATCAAAGCGAATCCGAAAAGTTGTCATTGGGAGGAAAATGGAGCAATAATAAATAATTTCACTAGCTAGCGGAATTCGCAGGAGCAATGGTAATAAATATTCTTCAGTAAAACCACTTAATTATTATAAAGTTCATTAAGACTTCTGGCAGTTAAAAACTGAATGAACTGTCCAGAAATCCTTTATTCAATTGGTTGTTAGGGCTACACCGCACGGAATCGATGCAATTTAGTAAAGAAGAAGCAATAGAAAATATCTAGAATGTGAGAAGAACAAGCAAAAAGTGTTAAAGAGAGGATATCACATGGCCGCGCGGAGATACGATAAATTTTATGTTGGGGTGTTGAAAATATGTCTCACGAGTGAGCTCATGATCTCCAAGCGGCCATGTATATTCTGTTTATTAAACAAACAGCAGTGAAATACTTTTAGGTCATGATTTGTTTTAGAAAGTCCGAGAAGGGTCGAGCCCAAGCCAGAGTCATATTAACACGGTGAACATTTCACAGTATGAAGATATCAAGCTTTCGTACAGGAGATACCATGGTAATTCACTGATGTTTATAATAGACGTTAATGCCCCATTTGATTCAATCAGAATTATAATAGTAATGATAATAATGATGATTTATTACAGAGTTTGCAAGATGAGGAGCCTCTTCTATGTTGTTGAATGTCTCTCTATTTGAAATAATATTGTTTTAAGAAACGTGAAAGAAAAGTAAAAACATTCGATGTGCATATGTCGCATCAGGAGGGAAAAAGGCCGCCTTTCTGTTATGGCGGTTAAAACTCTTCTCTATGATGGTGCTTCTCCAGTCTATAATCCTTAATGTATGTTTATACATCATTAATAAATTCAAATGGCTCCGTTAATTGATGTAGGTTCGTTTTTCTGTTATGTTAACTCAAGAACCGTGTGTGCAGCATCTTTTTGGATCAAGAAAAGGCGTTTGATCGACCTGACGTGACAAAAAGTTTAGCTACTAAAAGAGTTTCGATACTTCTTCTCCAGTTTTACATCGACTGATTTGAGGTATAGTTGATCAGTAGTTAATCCTTCCCTGTGCACACACTTGAATAGGAAACAACACTCTTTGGGCATTTTAAATTTTGGAATTTTTCAATTGTGGAATTTTTCAATTTTCACACAAGGAAGACTTAGTTAATTTCCGAATTCGTAGTTTTGAAAAATATTTATTTTGCGGCCTCCTATTTCACCGTACGCCCAAAAATTTCAAAAAAAAATTTATTTTCTAATAACTTGCCGCATAACGTAATATTAAATACCCATGTATATTAAATTAAAATTAACAAAAATGCTAAGAAAAGAAATAGGTATATTTGCCTGATGTAGAATTCTGCAGTTATTATGAGTTATATAGAAATGTTAGCACGTCAGCTCGGCGGACCCTCTGCGGAATGGCGGGATCCTGTAGAGGTCAACTAGAAACAATATCACAAAATTCATTGAAATCGGTCAACATTCGGTATAGATCTGCATCAACGCAAAGAAAACAGAAGTTTCGTTGACAATAACCTTAACATACACAGGTGGAAATGAAACAAAATAAAAAATAGATTCTGCTAAATGAATTCAGAAAATGAAATATCCAAATGGGCCAAAGATTCTATAAACATCACCAGAGCTATATACTATAGAAAGGCACTTCGCTAGGGCGATTTCAAGCATTTATAAGGATCTTACATGACAACAGACTTGGTTATCTATAGACTCTACTATAAGGTAAATAGTAGCTTTTAACATTATGCAGGTTTTAGTTCCAAGGTGACTTTACATAAAGAGGTTCGGTAAATATTTCGCTATATCAATATATTTCGTGGACGAAGGAGAGACCTCGAAGCAGGAAAAGAAAACCTTGCGAAAGTTTGGCAATAACGTTTATGAATTCTTAACTAAGAATTGGGACGTTTAAGGAAAAAAAGAAAGGGATTACCACGCCAGATTAAGCAATTTAAGGTAATTTAATTTGGTAATAACATAACTTTTTTTCTAACCAAGTTAATATGCAATGTTTACCTAATTCTGCTCTGCTACCAGCTATTACAATTTTAATATTTTAAAGCTTTTAACAGTATAGGTGATTTCGTTACTCCGCGGTCATTGTGATGAGGCAGCGTATGTGATTAATTTTGTTTTGTGAGTTATAAGAATGGGCGCCACACCTTACAAGGATTTTGAAACCCCAGCTTCTGAACAGAGTGTAGCGACAAGATATATTTGTTTGCTGACTGAAGTGACTCAAATTAATGTAACGTTGCAATATAGTTTTTAGCATTTACTTTTTTAGAAAATGTTTTCTGATTGTTAAAAAGGAATTTAAAACACAAAGTTTAATCGATCTATGGAATGGGTTTGCCTGTCGTCTTTTTTATTAAAATATCCTCAAGCGCCCCTTCTGTCATACAACTATGTAAATATAATTACGATTTAGAACGAGAAAGAGAAATATAAGTTGATACCTATGAAAAGGTGGACTAGCTTCAAAGTCTTAGCATCTAGATTTAGCGAAGTCATTGCGCACCTGTCAAGGGCTCGATTTAATGAATTGCTTTTGCAGGCGTATAAATGTACTAGAGCTGTCTGTTGAAAAAAAGTGTGACCGTGTTTAATTTTACCCCACTTTGTCCATTCACTGATTTCAGCAAATCTTTTAAAATGTATTCAAAGAAAACGACTTCAAGTGTAAGCTGATTAGTTGTGTTATTGACTGGGAAAAAATGACAATAATCGGGGAACGCTTTATAACTAAACTCGGTGTCTAAAACTTTGTTGTTTTGTCTTTGTATATGTGTACGCCATCTAAATTTGGCGTTGAACACCGTCAACATCGAATCTTGGTTTTCATTTGTTTATATTAAATTTCCCTTCTCCGTGAGCTCATCAACAAATGAGTAAACAACTCGTTGATGTGATAATTCTGTCTTTAATTGTAATTAGAATAAACTGATCATGATGACGTCATAAACAATCAACTGTAATTAAGATTCTTCAGTAATAACAATAAATATGGATGAACCAGGCTAACATCTACAAAACTGGTGCCGAAACCCGCTGCAAAATGTCGAAAGAAGAAATTGCTAAACTAAGATCTTTAAGGGGAGCATATAAAGGGCATTGTACGCAGGATGTGAAACGCGCGGAAAGAATGATCACAGAAGATGCCGACGAATCGGAGTTAACTTCATTGCTCGAGCGTCTAACGAGACGGATCGAAGAAATCGACGTGATGGACAACAAGATAACAATGACTCTTGAGGGAACAGACATCGAACGTGAAGCCGAAGCAGCTCTGTCCTTCCAAGATAACGTGTCCGATTGGATACACAAACTAAAGATGTTCATCGAAACGAAGCGAGCGGTAAGATCGATCCAAACTAGCAATTTAGCAAACTCCCAGCAGTCCCAGCAGCCTAGTCACGATTCAATGAATATTCACCTTCCAAAAATTAATATTAAGACCTATGGCGGGAGTCCATTAGAATTCCAATCATTCTGGGACCATTATAACGCAATGATTCATAGTAATGAAAGATTGAACAGCATACAAAAGTTTAATTATTTACATGGTTTACTAGAAGGAGACGCCGCGCGCGCAATCGCCGGGTTTCCCTTGACAACGGAAAACTACAACAACGCGATCGAATTGTTGAAAGAACGTTTTCGGAAGAAACAGCTTATAATTAATGCTTATATGGAATCGTTGACAAAATTGCGCGCGCCAGCCTTAGAAATCCAACAACTCAGAGAATTTTATGATAAATGCGAAACTAGCATACGCGGCTTAGAGGCGCTTGGAGTACAAACTGATTCATATGGTAGTTTATTAATACCCACATTGCTAAAAAAGATACCGGAAAGCCTTTGTTGCATGATGCTTCGCACAAATCCTTTAGCTGACAGCCATCTGGACGATCTACGGAAAGCGCTAAGGCAAGAAATCGAGACTAGAGAAAAGGGTCATCACATCTCAGCAGGACCTTCTACGGCAGAAGACGCCTTTATTCCTACAGCTGACGCCTTACTCGCCGGAGCAAAACCAGGAAGATCAGGACAAAGCCCAAACAGATCAAGAGGCCCAAGACCATGCGTTTATTGTGACGAGAACCATCGCCCAGATAAATGCGCGAAAGTAAAGACATCAGAGGAACGACAAGCAATCTTGATAAAAAACGAAGATGCTTTAACTGCCTCGGGCAGAATCACATGAAAGCCAAATGTTTTTCCAAAGGCCGCTGCATGAAATGTAAAGGCAAACATCACACATCAATTTGTGAAGAAACCGAGAAAGCGCAAACAGACTCCAAGCAACCATCGGAGAAGAAGTCCCCAGAAAAAGACTCCAAAGACGCCGCACACATGGGAGCAGCAGTTGTAAACCAAACACATGCGCCACTGGTATTGATGCCGTCCGCATTAGTGAAGCTGAAGGGAGAACTGCGGAGCTGTACCGCACGCATCCTTTTTGACTCAGGAGCACATCGATCCTTTATTACCAAAGAACTAAAGGATAAATTGCAACTGAGATCCTTGCATACTGAGTTATTGAACATAACAACGTTTGGTTCACGTGACGCACAAAGAAAGTCACTAGAAGTAGTCCAGTTAAGCCTTCAGGCAAAACAGGAGGTTATCAAGATATTCGCTCTGGAACCCCAATCATTTGTCCTCCCTTGTTATCGAAAGGACAGGGAAAAGCAATACCTCCCGAACTAGCGGAGCTGAAATTTGCTGATCCATGTAGCACAAGGGATCATGATCTAAAAGTCGACATCTTGATTGGAAACGACCACTACGGTCAACTTGTAACTGGCAACATGAAAAAGTCAAACGACGAAACAGTTATTGCAACAGAAAGCAAATTCGGGTGGCTGCTATCAGGCCCAGTCCCGCATCAGGGAAACGCCCTCTGTCAAACAATCGAGATTCGCTCGCCAGAGGACACACTTAACGAAACCCTCACGAAGTTTTGGGAGGTGAACGAAATTCCCCAGAACACACCTGAAAACAAGGTCCTGGAATCATTTGAGGACACGATTATATTCAACAAAACAACTGGCAATCTGGAACAAGGAATGTACAACACGGCGACATCGTTCTTATACACGATGATACACCACGGAACAAATGGAAATTAGGTATAGTTATACAAGTGCATCCAGGGAAAGACGGACTAACAAGAGCCGCGACACTACGAACAGCAAACAGGAGGGAACTCTCGCGTCCTATTGAAAAACTCTATCCTTTGGAGGTGCAAGCATTTATGGATCAACGGAAAATTAGATCGACAACGGAAGATCACGGAAAAGAAAGCGAGAAATCAGAACGTCCACAAAGAGCAGCAGCCAAAATTGCAGCTCAAAAAATCAAAGAACTCTCTCACTGACTTTCATACTAATGATCAGAAACATTCTGACCAGAACTTTCTACTACTCTCGTAATATTAATGGAAAATCGTGTAAATCATCCAAACTATACTTTCAACTTCGCCGCCCGGGAGGGTGTCTTTAATTGTAATTAGAATAAACTGATCATGATGACGTCATAAACAATCAACTGTAATTAAGATTCTTCAGTAATAACAATAAATATGGATGAACCAGGCTAACATCTACAAAAAATTCTCTCTTTTCTAAAACCACTTCCATTTATTTATTTGTTTTGAAAATTCATTATGTCAAAACAATACGTTTAGGTAGGCAAACAAACCAAACGTCAACAAGATCGGATTGAGTTGAGCCTAAACGATGGATGTTCGTAATTCATATTCTTTTCCGCATTTTTTTGGTATGGCTTTTCTTTCATATTTCTTATTTCATATGAGACATTACATTATCATCACAGCGGATGACAGGTTAGACTTATCAAGCGGAGCGAATGTGAATTTTAATAACATCTGGTTATCATGGCACCTTGCATTTAACACCTGCTTAATACCTTGCCAGTCACTTCACCTCCCAAACTACACAAATTTGAAAGTGCTTTTATTAAAATAAATCCTTTCTTCCAGGAGAAAAACGTGAACTTCGGATAGCGTATAGTGTCATGAACATAGTTTCTGCCTGAAATACTTAAATCAGGTAAGTCAGCTTTTCTTCTGTAAGTGAAATTTTACTGTTCTCAGAAGTATACAGTAACGACAAGCACAAATACTGATCCTCGGCAAAACTTAATTGTACTCTTTTTATATAAAAACTTTAATTTTTGTTTTAGACTGGGAAAATTCCAAATGTTGTAACATTTTTAGCAATTTGAATCTCTTAAGATGTTCTTTAAAAAGTTGTGAATATTTTTATTTATCAGTTACTTTCAGAGAACCTTGCCGATGTAGATCTACCAATGAATACCTTTTTCTATTTGTTGGTATTCTGGGAACTTGGTATCCTGTGTTTTGGACGGGATGGTGTACAGAATGAAGAAGGCAAAAGGATGGCGATATTTCGAAGAATCGAGAAAGGTAAAAATTGTGTGATGTGTAATATAACTTTCGCGGCGGAAGAACAAATAAAAAAGATACATTATTTGCAAATAAATGCAAACAAGTCAATTAACAAGACACTTCATTGACAACCACGTAACTATTTTAAAGAAAATTTCATCGGGATATTATATCCTTCAGTCTTTTTATGTATAAATAATACCATCGAATCGATAAATCGCTATTGACTTTCCAAGTAAAATCGTTAAGCTCCTACACTTCTTTCTTAAAAACGTGGCAAAAAACGGAATATCTAACTAGGAGCTTTAATTATGGTAAAAGTGGTTGTCACAGTTTTGTCTCCATTAAATATATTTTTTTCTATGGAAACAAATGTTCCGATTTCACAAATGACACCAGTAAGTCACTCGATGTCCAATGGAAACGCAAGCGCTAAAGAATACGTCAGTTCAGAGGTTTTCAGGCTGAAATCAGGTCAGGTTCCATTTATTTTCCTTGAATCAAATATTCCTAGAATCAAATATTACACAAAGTAGATGATACTTTTCGACAAAAACATTCTGATAATCTGTACTACTTTTAGTTATAGCTAAAGTACATGTTTCCCTCTGCGCGTTTTCAAAACGTTTTCACAACGGTCAGTGGTATAGTTTTTTTTTCTGTCCGCCAGTGAAGCCACTTAAGCCTATCACTTAAGCCATTGGTCAAGAGAAAACGGTTGGTATGATTATGATATGCGTCCCAAAACATTCCGGTTGGGATGAAATACGGAGTAGTATGGCGCTATCATTCGCTAAATCGCATTTCGGTTCGGATCGATTACCTTATTTGGTCATGAAACCGGTTGGAGTGACAATGGTTGAGCCGTTTGGAATGCCCATTGGTAAAGAAAATTCCGTTGTTGTTCGAACCGGAATAGCGAGGCAACCTCTGAAGTTTGTCCACTCATTCCAACCGGTGTTACTGAAAAATGGACTGAACCAACCGCATTCCAACCGGAATAGTCGGCTTGTCGTCACCAATGGAAGCACCCCCAGGTGCTTGCTTTGTTTCACCTAGTGCAGTCGACTGCACTAGGCGTAACGAGACCTCTCTTTGATTGGCTTTGATGGTTTTAAAACTTCAAGCAAAGTTGTGAATATTTAACACTTATTGGATGAGGTTGAGCATGATAGTGAGATTTGGCAACGCCGAGGTTTGTGTTATCTGCCGAGGCGAAGCTGAGGCGGATAACACTAACCCGAGGCGTTGACAAATCTCACTATCATGCGAAAACCGAATTCAATAATTGTTTTATTATTCAGCAACCAAGAATTCTTACCTAGCTAAACGAAGTCAGCGATGAGGCCGTGCACGGCGACACGGTTTTTCAAATTCATCTTACGTCCATTGGTATTTTCCTTTTGTATTCAATTCAAATAGCCATAGTTGATGTTTAGATATTCTGAGCAATGATCTCTTGGCAAAAATCATAACAGATTCAACGAGAATATTCGCAAAACCGGCTTTCAATTCGGAATTGAAAACCAAGATGGTTGTTGGATGATTGTTACTTAAAGGTTTGATACCTATTGCCTTTACTTTGGTATGATTTTGAATATTCTCATGAAAGAAATAAGCAGTGGTAGTTCCGCCACAAAATTATCTTGGAGACCCGAGAAACTGAATGTCAAGGTTTTCTAAAATAATTCAGGGATATATATATAGGATTGTCATTTTCCTGCTAAATGCAACATTTCTGTAAACTTGGAATTTTATTTTCTTATGGGGTTGGCGGGACGATAACAGCTTATCACTTATGTTCATACCTTTCAAAAAACACCAAAACCAAATCAAAAGGCTTTTTACTTTTGAGTAGCAAGTACCGCGTTTTGTTCAAATTTCAAAAGTTTTAAAACAATCTTTTTCTACATGAACAACAACAACCAAGGGTTGAGATTTATGTTAAACGCCGTGGAAAAATGGTGTTTTGCTGACGTTTCGAGCGTTAGCCCTTCGTCGGAGCAAAGAAGGGCTAACGCTTCCGACGAAGGGCTAACGCTCGAAACGTCAGCAAAACACCATTTTTCCACGGCGTTTAACATAAATCTCAACCCTTGGTTGTTGTTGTTCATGTTCACGTCTCCGCCGACGCAGACCACCTAGTTTTCCCGTAAAACTAGTCATACCATAATCTTTTTCTACCGTTTTCTAACTGTTGCAGCCAGAAAAGAAAGCCGCTTTTGGTAGACTTCCACAAACCTGGGAATCGGTCATTTGTGCCATAAAAGATCGTACGTACGCGGAAAGCTGAAAATCTCATCGTCTACTCCAAGTTGCCAAAATTGTCAAAATTAGACCGTCCTGAAATTGTAAACACATTAGCCTGTTTGTAAATGTTTGGCATTTGTAAAGCTGTCTGGCGAAGAAATTCTAATTATTTCCTATAAAAGGTGCAAATGTGAAAAGAGAGAAACATTTGCAACTCCGTATTGTAAATAAAACACAAGTCGTAGTTTGTAGTAGTTTATGAGCCTGTTTACCGTTGATAATTTACTATGCTTGTTGAATACGCCTAAAATCCCAAGGGGATTCTCTGCTCAAAATGTTACTCTGTAACTTCATTAATAATTTTAAAAAACTTTGGAGCAAACCGAGCCGTTTTGGACGACAGCCGCGGATGGATATCGGGCAGTTGAAAGATCATGTTCTAAAACAAGCTATCTTTTTCTACAGTTTTCTAACTGTTGCAGCCAGAAAAGAAAGCCGCTTTTGGTTGACTTCCAGAAAACTGGGAATCGGTCATTTGTGCCATAAAAGATCGTACGCGAAAAGTTGAAAATCGCATCGTCTACCCCAAGATGTAAACATTGTCAAAATTAGAACGTCTTGAAATTGTAAACACATTAGACCTTTTGTAAATATCTGTGACATTTTCAGTAAAAAGCTGTCTGGCGCAGAAGTTCTAAAGATTTTCCTCGACAAGTGAAAAGTCAAATAAAAAGGCATTTGCATTTTAGTCTTGTGAGTAAAACTTAAGTCGCAGTTTGTAGTAGTTTATGAGCTTGTGTGGACGCCTAAAATCTCAAGGGTATAAAACGGTAGATACTAGATGCTATATTTCAAAACCCCCTCCCTTCGGAAATGGTCGGCCGACCGATCGTCGGAAATTCCCGAACACTTTGGTTACAAGATGGCGGCTTTCTATGGATGATGTCGGGAGGATAGCAATGGGTCAGTGTCAACACACTGCAGCTTAATTTGAAGGAGTTTCATGCACTTCTCGGGTAAAGAAAAGGCTCAATCTCGGAATTTTACCCATTTACTCGCGCATCAAAGTAAGTTATTTTGTTGTCGAAAAATTAGCCATCAATCCAAAGCTACGATGGGGGTTTTGACCTATAGCACCATGCTATATCTCAAAACCCCCTATTCTTGTATCAGCCAAAATAAAGTGAATTAACCACTTGATTATTGTTTATTTGACCCACTCATTGTGTCTTCATTAGATAGGTGCCTGAAAACGGGAAGAGTATATCGTACAGGTTTCAAATTTTTGAACTTTTAAGCCTGAACTGCTATACTTATATTCTTCTGTCTTATCTTTTAGAGCTGCTCCAATGTAAATCACTCTTCAATGAAAAAGCCTATTGTATTAGAACTTTTTAAGGACAGTTTTAGGGAGACCAGTCTTTATTTAAGCACGCAAGCTTGGGGGATGGTGATGTGAATGAAAAATCTGTGAAGACGAACAGCATTTTTTGGTCACTTGCCCTATCAATTCAGAGCTACGTGCAAACTTATCACAAAAGATAAAAAAGCTGCGGAAGCATACCGAGATTATAGCAAAATATGCATTTGACTGCTTTCGCCTAATAGGAAGACTTTTATGTTAAGTCCCCCAGATCAGTGAGATTAATGTAAATATGTTCGCCCTTTTATTCTTTTTCTTTTCTCTCTTTTTTTTCTCTTTTCATGTTTAAAATTATTGGAACAAAATACCATGCGCAAACAGTTCATGGTACCAATAAAATATGTATATGTCTATGTGAATAGTTTACTGCCTTCAGACGCTTATGACGAAGCGTCCTCACTAAGTCATTAAGAAACATAATTACACCTGATGCTTATGACTCTTCCTTATGACACTAGTGCATTAGATGCATACAGCAGCTGTTACTCTATTAGGAAGGAGTCTTAAGATTTTGAGCATTGTCTCATACATTTACTGTTTACTTCTTGCACATTTTTCTTAGCCTGAATTTCAGACGTATTTCAGACGCCCTTTTGGTACCTTATAGGTGTGAAATTGAAACTTCCCAACAAGCACCCCCGCCCCATAGATAGGGGATTCCACCCCCCCCCCCCCCCCCCCCCCCGTATTTTGTTGCGAAAAATCCACTGGGTAAGGGCACCAACAGGAAGACGCTGCCCCTTGGATTTCAAGATGCAAGAAAGTGATCTGTGTGAAGATCTGAAGAGCTCAGCTACTGAAATCTTCATATTGCATAACGCATCTGATTCACTCGATTGAAATTTCCCACGCTTCTGAACAAAGTGTCTAAGATGCATGCGTATATTTCAACACAGGGATCCAACAATGTTTGGGATGGCAAAATATGGAAGGATGCAATGACTGGAATGGTTGCGGCAATGTAAACGAGAAGTGTCATAATAATGATAATCTTTATTTGCCTTCAATAAAAATGTACATACAATTGAGTTAAATTCTTTCATGTACACAGCTTATTAAAAATGTAAGCCATTAGGGAATGTTCATCAAATGGGCATGCCAGAAAATATATGTACCCCAGGGAGGCATTTGGACATTCTGAAATGGAGGGGGGTTTTCAGGCTCGGAATTCTGCCTGCATGGGAGTTTTTTGAAGCTGGAATCTAGGTTAACCTCTCAGGAATTCTATATGCATTGGGGGTAAGCCATTTTGGAACTGGACGCATGGGGGGTCAAAAACTAGTGGCGTCCATCCCTGGGGCACATATATTTTCTGGAATTGCCCAATATGCTGAAGGGGAAGGAAGATTTGAAATATTAAAGGTCATAGAGCCACAGAGACCCTCGTGTCTCCAGAAACTTTCCATGCCCTTCAGGTGTCTTTTGTAAGAACAAATGCAAAGGAGCACATCTAGGGGAGGGGTTGTGGGGATTGAAGTTATTTGATTTGTAGTTATTTTAACTCAGTATGCTATAAAAGGTGCCAATAAAATTGCCTGTCGCCGGTCTGTCTGTCTATCCAGTCCAACATAATGCTGCACCCCCCTCCCCTCCCACTTCCTCCCAAAAAAATATGGATCTGTCACTGAATGCAACAAATATGATATGAGAAACATCCAAGAAAGTTGTAACCTGAATTTCAGCTATCTTTTTTTCTACACTCCAACACTCATAGCAGGAGTGTAGGAATTCCTACACTAGGCAGGCGTCTTAAGATTTTAAGCCTTGTCTCATACATTTACTGTTTTATTTCTTAGCCTGAATTTCAGCTGTCTTTTCTTAAGAAAATTTCTTGCTAAGAAATAAAACAGTAAATGTATGAGACAAGGCTTAAAATCTTAAGACTAAATGCACAGCACAAGCACGATCATAAGACATTCAATGTTGAATTTCACAGATTTTTCTTTCACACCACCACCCCCACTCCCCCCCCCTGTATTAAATATAACGACCGGTCCCCCTAAAACTGTCCTTAAAAAATTCTAATACAATAGGCTTTTTCATTGAAGAGTGGTTTAGATTGGAGCAACTCTAAAAGATAAGACAGAAATAATATAAGTATGGCAGTCAGGCTTAAAAGTTCAAAAATATGAAACCTGTTCAATATATTCTTCCCGTTTTCAGGCACCTATCTAAAGAAGACACAATGAGTGGGCCAAATAAACAATAATCAAGTGGTTAATTCACTTTATTTTGGTGAATACAAGCAAACAGAGAATAGGGGTTTTTGAAAAAACCCATCGCAGCTTTGGATTGATGGCTAATTTTTCGACAACAAAAGTAAATGGGTAAAATTCCGAGAATGAGCTTTTTCTTTACCCGAGAAGTGCATGAAACTCCTTCAAATTAAACTGCAGTGTGTTGAAACTGACCCATTGCTATCCTCCCGACATCATCCATAGAAAGCCGCCATCTTGGAATTAACCAAAGTGTTCGGGAATTTCCGACGATCGGTCGGCCGACCATTTCGGAAGGGAGGGGGTTTTGAGATATAGCATCTAGTATCTACCGTATAAAACTGCTACCTAAACAGGTAGAGTGCTTATCGGGCTCGACAGATCATCTCCAGATAAAAACCGTTGGCGAGTCGGATTCCCCTGATCGCATTCATTCACACGAAATCATTCATGCCTTGTGTTGCTGTCAAACAAAATCTTAAAGTTTTGGGAAACAATATACTGATTTGTATTTCTTACCTCAAAAAATTACTAGAACACACGGGCAAATTGCTTTTTTACATATGGTTTTCGTTTTTTGTGCCAAATAAAATATTTGAGATGCAAAATTTTAAAATTAATGGCCCAGTTGAAATTCCAGGGTCAAAATCACATACCCAGTGTTGAAATTCCAGGGTCTAACACAGCGACCCCTGTGGAATTTCCAGGTTCCTCAATAGAGGGGTAACGGATATAATATGGAACAGCCCAATGCAATTCAGAGGACTGACGGTGGCTCACAGTCCTTATGTAAAGATCATGACTCCTATTATTAGTCTCCTGCCTGCACATAGTTGAATAGTAGGTTTGGGCTTTGACAAGTGCCACCCATGCCTAAGATAAGAAATTGCCAAAGCTCGGTATTAAAAGAGTATGTGTGATTTCTGCATACGTCTCCGCCCGCTGTTAGAGTACGCTTCGGTAGTGTTTGCAAACCTTTCTTTTGCCACATAGAGAGAAGGTGCACATGCGCGCTCTCGTAATCATCCTTCCTAATATCTCATACGCAGAAGCGTTGGTAGCGGTTCTTCCTGAATCCTTATTGACAGACGCGAGTGTGTGTACATTGTCCCCTAGAACCTATTATATAGCATCGTGGAGGGCAGGCTCACCCACTCTCATCAATACAGCTCACGAAACACTGAAGCACCTTAAAATCTGCCTAACACAAATTGACTAAGACACTTCATAAGCCACAATACGCCAAGGACATCGTGGATTATATATGTCTGTCTTTAGAGCGGTTTTCACATGACTGGCGTGAAAACAATTGCAATTGAGTTGCACTAGCCAATCAGAATCGAGAGAAATCACGACTTGCTCCTAAATGGCTTTTTTCTTAGCCAATTGCAAGCCGAACCAATTACTGAGTAATTACACAATTGTATTTACTACAGAAGTTGATTGGCTGAGAAAAATGGGCAGCCAATGAGAACGTAAAGCAATTGCAATTACATAACAAGTCTTGACAGTCATGTGAAATCCGCTCTATTGCATATGTCTATGACTTACATACCAACGACCTTGTTCCACCAATATCAAGTCGTAAATATTATTCGTTCTACAGGATGGAAGCTTGCAAATCAAAAACTCAAGACCTTGAAAGTGATGTCAAATATTGACTGTCTACTCCATTGCCTTGCCGACGAGAGGTGCCAGTCGATAAATTACCAAGAGCTTGCCTCTTCGCTTGTGACGACTCTCTGTGAATTAAATCAGGAAACAAGAAACACTCGCCCTGACTTTTACGTCCCAGTTAGCGGATTCGCTTACTACGAGCTGGCTAAGGTATGAAGAGGTTTCTTTTCACGATTTCACAAGCATTTCCTGAAATTTTGGTCACAAATCAAACAGGAGCAACCATTTCCTGGCAAATACTTGCGAAGTTACGGCCTTCTAAGTCCTGTTGTTACAACCTGCATAGCGAATTGCACACGTATAGAAACCTTTACGTTTAGCTTTTTTTTTTTCAAACGCATTAATAATTCATCAAGCTTGAACAATGAAAATCATAACCGTGCAGGAGGTTTAGATACCTGATCTTAATTTGCATTGATTTCTTTTCTATTTTATTCCTTCGTTTTCTCGACATTACATGATTCGTTTGAGAAGCTTTATCAAAAACTTGGCAGCGTGTTTCGTCAGGATTTCCCAAAACCTCGATTTAAGTGTTTGGAAATCCTGGTGAAACACGCTGTCGCGTTTTTGATATTTAACAGCTATCACCCGAAGGGGAGGTGTATAGTGGTGGATATATACCGAGACGCGAAGCGTCGAGATATATATCCACCGCTAGGCACCGACCCTGAGGGGGATAGTTGTTTTAGTATATACCAAATCAGTAGAATAAAATACGGTGATTAAAGATTCAAAACGCAGTATCGCGCGCAACACGAGCCGCCATTTTGAGAGTTCTCTCGAAACAGTTAATAGTTAGCACTTATTCTATTTCAATTGAGGTGGATAGTGGCAGAATATTTACCGAGAGCCGCAGGCTCGAGGTAAATATTCCTAAAGCCACTATCCACTGAAATTGAAATAGAATAAGTGTTTTAGTATATACCAGCAAGGCAACCTGCCGAATTTTCAGTCGGAAAACAATAAGAAAAGTTGTGTTAGCGTTTAAAACTACGTGCGTGACAAAACTCACGCAAACTTTATAGATGATTTGCATAAGCACGTTTTTGGTCGATTTTGACAGCTCTAGAAAGTTTGCAAGCATTTACTTCGAAAAGCTGCGGAAAAAAGTGGACAATTCAAGGGATTTTCAACAAATTTGGACATGTAGCGAGCAATATATTGCATCATTTCAATTCAAGAAGGAATATAGCTGCAAATTGGAGAGCATTTGTAAGTAATTCGCCAAAAGTTTCCGAGATGAAAATTATTTGTCGGCAGCCAGTCGTTGCACAAGTAGTTTGCTGGGAAAATGGAGTGAGCAAACACCGTAAACACTGGATATTTGAGGGAAAAACGATTTAGCAGGATAAAACAGCTACACGAAACCTTGTGAAAAGGCTTTATGGGGTTATCATCAGGCAAGAAAAAGGAGAACTAACTACTAACAGAAGTCTCCTTTGTGGCGGACAGTTCGCTCGCAAAAAAATACAAGAAAGCTGCCAATCAGTCGTTGCAAGACACAAAACATCCTCAGGTACTTTGAAAATTAGCTCTTTCGACTGTATTTTCTCGACATATTGTAGATTATAATTTTGATTTTTGTCAAATAAATAAAATAAAGGGAAAGTACATGCCTAAAAAGAATTTTCATTCATGCTTTGCCAGCTAAAGTTTTTCAACTCGGGTTTCACAGTGCAAGCGTGTTTTTCACAAACAATACTCAGACGATTTGAGAGACATATTAAATCAAGAGAGACCGATTTTGAGACAAAGAAATCTAATTTGTTGCTTCTTTAGTTTTGTTGACTGACATTTCTTCGCCTCTACATGAAATTTGCTTGCCAACACAATATCTACTGTTTCGGAGGTAAATAATGTCTCAGATTCCGAGACTCTAAACCAATCAAATTGGTCGTTCTTAGGAGGTTGCCGAGCTGGTATATACTAATGTTTGATATTTACTTTTTCAGGAACCAATTATTCACTGATTTGGAATACACTAAATTAAATTATTCTAATGCCTTTGGTTGAGCTTATGGCATCGAGCGAGATGTACAATCAAAACCAGTAGAGTGTCAATTCTGGCGCGAAAAGATTGTTCGCCTAGTGGCGAAATTTTGATCACGTGCTCACTATTTCATGTACCACATGATAGATATTTTTTAGACCTAGGTGCGAGTCGATGTAAACAACCAACTAAACATGACTGAAAATGTTGAAGCCTTGGGATCTTTTCTGCTAGCATGAAGATCAAGAGTTCTTTTCTAGAGTTCACTAGCAATTCTTTGGTAAGAAAACCCTTTTAAATTCGTGAAGAGTCGTTTCGTAAAAGCTGATCCTTGAACCGAATGTTAGCCATCTTGAAAACGTTAATCACGTGGTACACGAAATAGTGAGCACGTGATCAAAATTTCGCCACTACTCGACCAATCTTTTCGCGCCAAAACTCAAACTCTACTGGTTTTGATTGTAACTCCCCCTCGCGATAATCGTTTCTATGCTTCTATGCTTCACTCTCTAAAAGAGCATCCTTTCTTAAGTTCAGAAGGCAAAAACTAGGGTATACTCTCAGGGGCGGATCTAGGGGAGGGGTTGTGGGGGTTGCAAACTCTCCCCCCCCCCCCCCCCCCCTATGAGAATGATAGATTAGTAGTTATTTGAACTCAGTATCATACTCGGATCATAACCAGCCCAACTTACAGCCGATTGCGTTTGACTGTTTTACCCTAACTGTTCACACGTTACGTTTGAACGAGGGAACGTTGCGTTTCTAGGAAGGAACGGGACGTTTCTATGGAGAACCAAAGAGTTCTGCCCTCTCTGATTGGTCAGTGAAAAATAAACATGGCTGTTACCCTTGGAAACGTCTCCCTTTTTGTCTCACAACGCAACTTTCAAACGTTTAAACGTAACGTGCGAACTGTTTGGGTTAAACAGTCAAACGCAATCGGCTGTAGTGCTGCAACCCCCCTCTGAATCCTGGACAATCCTGGATCCGCCACTGACTCTGTTCGAGAAGCTATTAAATTTAAGATTGCCGCTCATAAAGTTTGAATTATGTCGCCAAACATTGTGGGGGTGGGGGGGGGGGGGGGGTGGTCTCCTCGTATCAACATGTATCCTCAGCCTTTTCGATGACGAATCCAGGCTCAAGGAAAAACAAACAAATTAAGAACCTTTAGTCAATTTAAGACAGTACAAATTTGAAAGGTACCTATCAGATATAAAAACACAGATCACCGGAGGGCCTTAACCCTATTCAGACTGGAGGGGGGAGGGGGGGCTTTTCGAGCAGGCATTTGATGAGCCTTCACTAAGGTACACTCAAATGATTGAAGGGCCCACTGCCCTGACTTGGCCTCGTAGCAAATAACAAACTTTAAAATTAAAGGATTTAAAATTCAGGTTTTCATATACTTGCTGATTTAATCGTTTTCCATTGCTAGTCGCCATGTTCGACGAGTCCGTGTCGTAATGGCGGAACCGACTGCGAGCCCGTGTTCGATCAAGATGACGTCTTCTTCACTTGCAAGTGTCCATCTTCCTTCACAGGACCGGCCTGCGATAGGCTAAAGACAGGTAAGAAGAGATGGAGTAGATTTCGTCTTTGAAAAGGAACTTGGTAAGAGAACGTCACGGCACGTCACTGAACCTCGCTTTCTCTGGAGCCAATCACATCACGTGCTATCACTGTTGAGCCAATGAAAACGCGTCACGGCGCAAACACGGCACTGAACGCGCCATAATGTTCACAGTCATACGAAATCTGCTCTAACGATACAGTGCTTATACCACGCCACAGGAAGTACAGCCAATCACAATGCAGAGATAGCGTTGTATACGGTATTCCACTCAATCTTCCCATCGTGCACTGCATTTACCTAAAACGCTGCAGCATGGTATGAGTGATACAATGAATTCTCGTGGCATGCTGCAGAATATCCTACTTGTCACTTGTATTTGCTTAGCATACATACTTGCCTGAAGGCTCTACAAGAACGATCCACTTTTCATTGTACCTGTTGGAGGAAGGTCTTTCAACAAAGAAGCATTCTCCTGTCTTCTTAAATCGCCGCGAACCCCAAGACTATGGTCTGTCACATTTTTGGTTCCTTACTACTGATGAACTAAGTCATAAGAACAAGAAAAGAACCCGACACCTTATGACAAAAACATAGCAATTGGAAGATTTTGAAAACCTGCCCTATATTTTTTACATTCAACTTTGCACGGATCTGAATATAGTAGACATATAATAGAATTTACCTGATGTTTTTGTCTGTCATAATCTTCATATTTGTAGCTTAGCGAAAGATTTATTATTGCGGGCTTGTTTAACCCGCTCGCGTTTAAATGGCTGGAATCTCGAACAGACACATTGGAAAGATTGAACCTTTTTTTCTTGTATTCCAGATCCACAGTCAAATTTCCAGATCAATTTTCCACGTCGGACTAACAAGGACGTCGTAGAGAACATGAAGACCCTTTACTTGGACAAGTTTACCCTTACTTTTACAGTGAAAATTGACGAAAACAAGGACCACACGTTTATATCCTACAATTCAGCCAGCTCATCAAATGGGATTTTCATACACCAAAGAGGAGGCAAATTCTTTCTGTGGGTGCAGGGCGAGAAATTGTGAGTACATATGTTTTGCCATACAAAGCGTGACTGAATATATATTCACCTGGGTTAAGTTACTTAGAAATAGAGTACATGCAAGTCATCCACAATTAGAACGCGTTCAGATTACGTGGCGTTATGATTTTAAAGTACACTCCAATGTGTCAATCACACCAGAGACTTCCCGTGCATTCCTCCTGAGTTTATTTTAATATCGAGCTGCAGCAAGATGAATAGGTCAAAACCTTGTAATGTTTATTGCCTTCGGTTTATTATACGCGGTCCGACGAGGTACCGATGCTATTGAAAAATGGAGGGACTTTTACTTAAGCTTATTTCATCCTTAATTTCGAGAATGGCCGTAGCTGTATGTTTTCGCTACAAGCAAACAATTCCTCGCTACTACAAAAACTAACGCATGTTTATACGTTCCCTTTTCAGTGTATATTCTGCTAACAAGATAGCTGCAGATAACAAGTGGCATTGTGTGGTGGTTACTTGGGACAGTACCGACGGGGCGTTTCAAATCTTCGTGGATAACTCCCCCTGGGTGAAAAAGAAAGTGCTTGCCAAGGGTTTAGTAATACAAGGGGGAGGCAAGTTTGTTCTTGGGAATGACCTAGACAGTCCTACTGGTAATTATGTAAGTGCAGATGCTTTGGTGGGAACTATTACACGAGTAAATATCTGGGATTTCATTTTACCACAGGAACTAATTTCATCCCTTTGTCAGGGGTGTGGAAATGAGGTTGGAAATGCACTAGCATGGCCAGAGCTTCGTAATACAACTTCTACCTATCTTGGAGTTGCAGCTTTTCAAGCACCATCTTCATGTGTTTATCCATGAAGAATGTCTTAGAAAAGGAAACATTTAAATCACTATAGAGCAGCACTGGAAGTGAGGTTGGAAATGCACTTGCACGGCCTGAGCTTTGTGATACAACTTCTACCTATCGTGGAGTTGCAGCTTTACAAGCACCATCTTCGTGTGTTTATCCATAAATAATTTCTAAGAAAAGGAATTATATAAGGGACCGGTCATTATTTACCGCTTTGGGGAGAGGGGGGCAGAGGATTTTTGGGGATCACTTCATTTTGGGAGGATCTCTCAGAACCTGAAGCCCAGAAAGGGGAGATCACAAGAAATTTTCTAAGTAGTTATTCTAGCAACTTCTCTATCATTTGCATTTTTCTACTTCACTTCACTCAATACATAATACAAATTTCGGCGCGCATAAAGAATATCATCTAATATAGTCTTTGACAACTTGCGCAACGTAGACACTACATTCGCACCGTTCACAAGAACAATTGTATCTTTGCGAGGAAAAACAAACTCTACCAAAAATGCCCTGCAGTGATAGGCCTGGCGGGAAGTCACTATGTTCAAAAGATAAGCGTGAGTTCGACGTTACAAGCATAGAAATTCGTCATTTGGGCCGTGCATCACGCAAATGAATAATAATAATTTCGTCATTTCGGAATAATAAAACCTACAGGATTTGTTTACTATACAAAATAAACGGAATGTTCATCTACACTTTCTCTGAGGCTTGATGAAATGCGTTTATCAAAATTCGGGCGCGCGAAAGAAAAATGCGATCCCCTCTATCTGTAAATTGTCTTCTACTAGGTCAAATAGGAGGCGGGCCGGGGGGATCACGAAAACGTTTAACTGCTCTGAGTGGGGATCACGTTAATCATTGTACTTATAGAGGCTAGAAATTATGAAAAAATAATGTTGTAGTTTAATTATCCGTAAAACAAATTATATTAGAAACAGCAACAAAACAAACAAACAAACAAATATGTAGAGAGAAAGAAATATAAATACTATGTTGTAATGTATATATTATGTAAGTCACACGCCTCGATTAGCCGTAGTGCTACTTGCGGGTGACTTTCAATATAAAAATAAAATGATGAAAAAATGATGAAATGATCACTGCATTTTGACCTTGTATTACCCAAAATTCCTATGCCCCCACCGGTCCCTCAATTACTATAGAGCAGCATTGGAAATTAGTTTGGAAAAGGACTTGCATGGCCTGATGCAACTTAGACCCAATCCACACTACACCGTTTTCAAACGGATACTTTTTGCTCCGGATACGGCTATCGTCCACACTACAACGCCGAAAACGAACACCGAGAACAAATCAATCCGAAAAAACTCGAGAGTGGAGCGATTTGACAACGGAGCTCTTTGAAAACGCTGTTTTCTAGTGTGGACGTGTGAAAACGATGCTATCTGAAAACGATGACGTGACTACAGCAAACCCGACCAATTTTTTGGGCCGAAAGATCGAAATGCCCATGCGTTGAGCTTATTTGAGCATGCGCACTGAATGCATAAGAGCGTTTTCGTACGGATACCCTTTGTAGTGTGGACGGGCGAAAACGATAAGTGTGGACGCAAATCTTTTTGAAAACGAAGCAAAAACTATGAAAGGTATTCTGTCATGTCGATCCGTCGTTTGTAAACGGTGTAGTGTGGACAATGAAATCAAAGAGAAAAACAGCAATCAGGATATTTCTAAACCTGGCAATATGGAACGTTCGTATACTCCTTGACAGGAACCACTCGGATAGACCACAGAGACGAACTGCCCTCATCGCAAGTGAACTCACCAGATGTAACATCGACATTGCTGCCCTTAGCGAGACCAGGCTAGCAGGCGAGGGAGAACTCTGCGAAAGAGGCTTAGGCTACACCTTCTTCTGGAGTGGACGTGGACCTGGACCTGAACAGCGACGTGAGACTGGAGTTGGGTTTGCAGTGAAAAAAAACCGCTGGTTTGCAAGATGGCTGGACCCCCAGGAGTGAACAATCGACTTATGACGATGAGACTTCCCTCTCCAATGGAAAGAAGTTCGCCACTCTGGTCAGCGCCTACGTATGCCCCCACCATGACCAATCCAGACGACATCAAAGACAAGTTTTCTGAAGAACTGAACGTTGTCATTGCAACTGTTCCCAACGCAGACATAGCTCACCATTCTTGGTGGCTTCAACGCGAGAGTAGGCTGCGACAGCACCACCTGGGATAGTGTGATTGGGAAACATGAAGTTGGCAACTGCAACAGCAACGGTCTACTACTCCTCCAGACCTGTGCCGAGGATGACCTACTGATCACAAACACGATCTTCTGCCTCCCCACCCGCAACAAAACGTCGTGGATGCATCCTCGCTCAAAGCACTGGCATCTCATAGACTATGCCATCATCAGGAAGACTGACAGGCAGGATGTACGTGACACGAAGGCCATGTGCGGAGCAGAGTGTTGGACAGACCACCGTCTCATCATCACGAAACTCAAACTACGCATCCAACCAAAAAGACGGCCACAAGGCGTTAAAGCACCGAAACGCTTGAATGTCAACAAGATGAAGATAGACACCGTCAAGCAGTCCTTGCTGTCACTATGGAGGAACGCCTAGAGCCCATTGTGCTGGATAACCATGTGGAAGATCGTGTACAACACAGCCATGGAGTGTCTTGGACCTATCTCAATCTAGACGGGTTCGTGATGAGAACACTGTACTCCGCCTCTGTCGATCTGACCAAGGCCTTCGACACTGTTAGTAGAGAGGGTCTGTTGAGAATCATGGCGAGGTACGGCTGCCCAAGAAAGTTCATTGCCATCACACGTCAGTTTCATGATGGCATGCTGGCCAGGGTACAAGACAACAGAGAGACCTCAGCACCTTTCCCAGTCACCAACGGAGTGAGCAGGGCTGTGTGCTTGCCCCAACACTGCTCAGCCTCGTGTTTTCGGCAATGCTGACAGACGGTTTCAGAGACTTGGATGCAGGCATTGGCATCAGATACAGGTACGATGGGTCACTCTTCAACCTCAAGAGGCTTCAAGCAAAAACCAAGGTTTCGACAGATACCGTCAACGACTTCCTGTTTGCAGATTATTGTGCCCTCAATGCTGCCTCCGAAGTGGACATGCAACACAGCGTTGACAAGTTTTTTGACGCCTGCAGCAACTTTGGGCTCACAATCAACACCAAGAAGACTGAGGTAGTATACCAAACCGCTCCAGGGAAGCCCTAAGTTGAACCCAACATCTCCGTCAGTGGACGAAGACTCAGTGGACAAGTTCACGTATCTTGGCAGTATACTCTCCTGCATAGTTACCATCGACGACGAGGTCAACACCAGACTCGCCAAGGCAACTGCTGCCTTTGGCAGACTATACAGAATGTATGGGACAGAAGAGGCATCACCACGGAAACGAAGATCAAGGTCTACAAAACGGTAGTGCTCACCACCCTGCTCTATGGCTGCGAGTCGTGGACGGTATAACAACGCCATGCCAGGAAGGTGAACCACCTCAACACCACCAAGCTGAGGAAGCTAGCTTCGCATAAAATGGCAAGACAAAATCCCAGACACAGAGGTCCTCACCCAAGCGAACCTCCCAAGCATCCAAACCATCCTGATGCAGACAGGCCATGTAGTTCGTATGCCAGACCATCGGCTCCCCAAGAAACTTTTGTTCAGCGAACTACAGCATGGCAAAACGCTCCCGTGGAGGCCAGAAGAAGCGCTTCAAAGGCACTCTTAAAGCTTCACTGAAAGCGTTATTTTCTCTCGCATTTTGTTCCGAAAAATACGTCTGAGAAATAAGGGCTATCAACAAGTGTGATTTGCTTGATTTGCTAATATATAGATTTAGCCACTGGCTAAAAGCGGAGCTCCCGGTTACATATTTTTCTGTTTTAATGAGACAAAAGGTCGCCATTGTACATAGCCTGTCACTGTCATACCACGTGACCAAACACTTGCACCCCCTTGCCACTAGATAATTTCACCCAAATTTGGTTGTCTGAGGTTCATCCCGTTCCAAAGAAGTAAGCCTTTTCTCGTTTCACAACGTCATCGATGACGTCATACCACGTGACAATCCTGTTGCATCAACCTTGCCACTTAGACTATTTCACCCAAGTTTGGTTGTCTGAGGTTCATCCCTTCCAAAGATATGAGCCTTTTCTCGTTTCGATGACGTCATCGATGACGTCATAACACGTGACCACGCCTTTGCACCCCCCTTGCCACTAAGACAACTTCACCCAAGTTTGGTTGTCTTAGGCTCATCCCTTCCAAAGATATAAGCCTTTTTTCGTTTGATGACGTCATCGATGACGTCATACCACATGACCATGTTGTTGCACCCCTTTTGCCACTTAGACGACTTCACCCAAATTTGGTTGTCTGAGGTTCAACCCTTAAAAAGATGTAAGCCTTTTCTCGTTTTATGACGTCATCGATGACGTCATACCACGTGACCAAGCGGTTGCACCCGCCTTGCCGCTTAGACAACTTCATCCAAGTTTGGTTGTCTGAGGTTCATCCTTTCCAAAGATATGAGCCTTTTCTCGTTTCGATGACGTCATCGATGACGTCATACCACGTGACCACGCCTTTGCACCCCCCTTGCAACTAAGACAACTTCATCCAAGTTTGGTTGTCTAAGGTTCATCCCTTCCAAAAACATAAGCCTTTTCTCGTTTTGATGACGTCATACCACGTGACCATGCAGTTGCACCCCCCTTGCCGCTTAGACAACATCACTCAAGTTTGGTTGTCTGAGGTTCATCCCTTCCAAAGATATAAACCTTTTATTTAGCTCGGCTATAAACTGTGGTTGATGGGTTGCCTGTGCGACGACGGACACACACACAACCGGAAGTCCATCACAAAACAGGTCGATGCATATACACTTTTGTTTTGTTTCTTTCTTCTCCTGCATGTAGCTATGGGGCTCCGCTAGAAAGGACCTCTAACAGGTACCTATCTGGAAAAAAATATAAGTTTTCCAATTTTATCCCCTAAAAGGTACCAGAGGCCTGATTTTAAACCCTAAAAGGTACGACGAGCATCCCCGCCCCCAAAATAGGGGAGTTCCCCCGGGATTTTTTCCTATACCCCGGACCAGTCTCCAGATCGTTACATATAGTTTGCCGACCGAGACATGTTCTAGTTCAGAGAAAGCACCTCATTAATCTACGCTCATTGGTTGTCCATTAAGCCACTGTTTTAAATTGAGTGGAATGGTTAGGAAGCCGGACTTGGACTGATTGTGTCCCACAAACAGTGTCATGACTACCGAAATCAGTCCGATTTGCAGCACTTTTTTGCCTTTTCTAACAGTTTAAACTCAGATGATCCGAAGATATATATCTGATAAACCTTTGCGGGATCGGAGTATTTTTAGGATTTTTTTTTTGGAGAAACTTGGTTTGTTTGTGGGACATAAAACTGTAACTATGGCTTTAAATTACAGGTCGGGTATGTGTATGAATAGCGTGTTATTTTGACCCTGCACAACCCAAATTCTAACCTACCCTCAAAGTGTCTATGAGATCGCTTGGATGATACACATTACATATGCTGGGCTTTATTTTGTCCAAAATGACAGAGTTGAAGAATTATTCGAGAAATTCGATTTCGCTGCCGTGGCGATCGAAAAACACCCTCCAAACAGTGGACTTCGAAAAAATTCTCCTGTTTGTTTGTTTCGAATCGCACAGCCAGGAAACTTCACGGGTAACGAATACAATGGTTATTTCTCAGAAATGATTCTGTCTGAGTAGCGTCACGGTACATGGCACCGAAATCCAGTCAGGAACTCTTCAGTTTACAGACATGCATATTTATTATTTATTATTATTATTTATTTATTATTATTTAAAAATAAGCATCAAGCAAACGATTGTTTCAGCACTTTGCTCGATTTTCTCAGACATTCGCTTTTAAGTTTTTTTTTTAGAGAAATTTAACAATTTAAAAATTTACACAAAGCATAACTCAAATTCTCCATAGCCGCTTCACGCTATCGTTCTTAGACGTAGCGCTACTTAAAGTACATATATCCCCTGAAAAGAGCGAAATGGGACGAATTCTACGCGTTTCAAGCTTTAAATTGATGTATGATACGTGCGATTTGGATAAAACCCCAGCTGAGTACGTGCAGCCAAAAGTAGCCGATTTTGCTCTTTTGGCCGATAATGGGATTACCGGGTCGACCTTTCTTGTGACGTGTCCGGAGGTATTGCTTTCAGCTGTCGCTCAAATGTAGATTCAAGAGAAGTGCACTACAATATACAATTTTCCACGGATGCATGAGAAACTCATTTTGATACGCTTGTCAACATCTATAGATGTAAATTATTTCGTATATTTGAATGTTTGAAATGTGTTTTTTTTCGAAATTATAAGAGAACAATACCTCTCGCCACGTCATTCGACCCAGGCCCTTTTCAAAAATCTGTAAAATATTCATTTTTCAATGAAATCGAAAACAGTTTTCGGTAAGTTACTTCTAATGTCTTATACTATTTGTCCCATTTCGCTCTTTTCAGGGGTGATATGCACTTTAAATAGAGGATATTACATGGCCGCGCGGAGTGTTGAAAATTTATCTCATGAGGCAGCGTAGCGAACGATTAGGATAAAGTTTTAACACGAGAAGATAAAATTCGTATCTTCAAGCGGTCATGTAATGTTCTGTTTATTATATAAACATCAATGAAATACCAAATTCCAGTTTTATTTGAATGTAAGGCTAAAAACCGAGCATTGAGCAAAGGCAAGTGTGATATTTCACATGTGAAATAACATGTTATTTTCACGGTGTGAAGATATCCAGTTTTCGCGAGATCACCTGGCATTTCATTGATGTCTATATAATAATCACTTATATTAAAGAAAACCGCTGAAAAACTTCGGGTGGTTCACTCGAGTAAAACAGTTCTAACAACACTTATTCTTTGTCACAAGATATAGAGCGGATTCAGATGACTGTCTGCAATCAGGAGTGGAAGCCATTCAACAACAAACCAATCAGGAGATTCAAATATGGCGCCCAGGTTGAAACTCTGGATTGACTAGCCTCGAAATCACGTGAAAACACAAAAGCGTTTTTGCACGCATTCGAGGCTAGTCAGTCAAGAACAATGGCTTTTTAAACTGGGCGCCATGTTTGAATTCGATGTATGACCCAATCTCGTTCCCAGAGCCCGCATTTCTTTTGATTCACGGACTCGGGAACGAGATTGTGTATGGCCTGAACAACGGCGCGTATTGAACGGCGAAAAACGTTGCTCTCGACCAATATAAATGCTAACTTAAAGGGCCTGTGTCAGCCGCCATTTTGACAGCATAGCAACATACAAAGTCGAAGAAGGCATCCATTTCCATCGGCTGATTTAGAGAATATCGAGCAATGTTCTCAACTGAAACTTTAAAGAATAACAAAAGGAGTGGCTGACACTCCTGACCGAGGCCTAGGACATACGCACCCTTCTTTATTTAGAAATGGTATCTACTTCATTGCTGAATGCCATATATAGTCGTCTTCTAATAGAACGAGGCATAATCAAACAAAAGGACCATTCATATTCAAATAAGGCGGCTATTGTGACATTCAGCGATGAAGCATATACCTTAGAAATGCCCAAGCCCTGTCCCACAACTACCAGAATGCTGCGCGCTTTTTTAACAGTTTGTTCGACAAGTGTCCCACATCGGCATGCAGCGCACGCGTGCGTTATAGCTGGAATCGCCCATTTCTTGAAGTATTCCTGTCCTGTTAAATGTCCAGTAGCTGCCACGTTCAGGACTGCTTGTGTTTTAGTACCGGTATAGGTAGATACGTCATGGTGAGCTGAAGGTAGTTGAAATACAAGAAGAAGAGGACAAAATGCACGCAGGAATAGACGGATATCAGGACTGGAAACAGGTCTGGGTATCGAGGTGGAGGGACAATGGTGGCAGCGCAAACGTGGAGAATCAGAGCGCCAAGCATCGACAGGTAGAACTGTAATGGGTAAATAAACAAGCACAGCACAACCTCATCATAAAAGCAATATCTGGAAGACATCATGAAATATTTCGCCTGGTAGCTTTGATCGTTTGGTTCAAAACAGCTCATTTTTTGACGACATTTTGGCTGATTTACCGTAGTACATAGAATCATAATCAGAACCAATTTCGATGTATTTCAATTCCATATGTTTTATTTCAAACCTGGCTTAGCTCAATTCGCGATGTCCAATAATAGGTTGACACAAAAACCACCTATCAGCAATAGCTGAAAAGCTTGCGATTTCACTAAACAATCTCAGCTCCCTGTTTGCTGCCGTTGTCATGTTGTGTTCGCTTCCGAAACTACTCTCACCACATTTCCCGTAAACGCGCGCAATGTATGCTGGACTATTGTATGCCATGGTGACGCGGATTGAAAATTCTTAAATTTCTTATTGAGGCTGAGGCTGAGGGGAATATAACAAAAGAAATCCAATCGGCATCGAAAAGTGAATAATTCCGTGAATAGAAACTTCTCTACAGTTTATCCAAATTGGATTATTGAACCATTTCCAGCCACCCTGGAAACCCATAGTCCCTTTGGTGCTTTTTGAAAACGAGCCAAAACGTAAACAATCGAACTAGCCTAATGTTCTTGACTTGGTATGTCCCACAGTTACAGATGCCCCACTGTATATAACTACCTACAAGAAAGTTTGATACTTGAGTTGCAGAATCAAATTGATAATATCGCATTACATTTCCTAAATAAGCCGATGGAAATGAATGCTTTAAATTCTGATTCGGTAAGTTGTTTTCCTGACAAAATGGCGACTGCTTGAAGTTCTTTAATGCCTGGTGCACACTTGCGACTTAACGACGTAAGAAAGATATCACGCTGGTACAAAATTTCGTGGTTTCCAAACGTTGAAGTCGGCAAAAAAATAAAATAAGACTATGGCTTTGTTGCTTTGGTAAAGTAATCTAATGATGATCCATGGAAAATGCTGATTATTTCAATTATTTTCCCATGCTTTTTTTCCTTTTTTCGCTAGTGATACACCGGGCTTAAATGGAAAATTGAAGGAGAACCCGGGCATGTTTAGTAAATACTCACCAATCCTTTTACGCGTCCTGTATATTTGCCGAGATGGAGAACGTAGTAGGCAGAGCAGTAAAACAGCAACATGACTGGGACATACGCTAGAGCTAGACCGTCCCTCTCAAGTAGGGGCCACATGCTAGAAAAATACAATTATCGGTTCGCTGTTTCACTATAGCGAGAAGGTAAGGATAATTAAACGATTCCGTGGACGTACTATTCTCCAATTCCCTTTGGGGATGAGAAAGGAAGGGTGCAAGGACAGCCTGGTATGCAATCAAGAGGTATTATTCTTTCCGACGGTTATTAAATTTCGTCTATAGTGTCTTCGGTCGTCTAGCCAGTAGAGGGCGAACAGCCAACGGTACAGCATACATGGTACATCCTAGTGCGCTCCGTGGAATCTCTTTCCATGTCTTAAACACGGAGTTCCGGTATAAAAGGGATAAGACCGCCCACTTTCACGCTTGAATTGGCAATTATAAATTCATATTCCAAGAGAATAAAGTCGAGAATGTTCAGTATCCGGCAAAAGTGCTTTTATAGGACCCCAAACAAGTTGAAATAAAATTCTTTTGAATAAATAGCAATATAATTCCTTGTAGAATACTGAATAATTGGTTATTTGATGATTACTAACGTTTTCAGTTCACATTTTAAATTTCGCGGTTCAGAATATTTCGATCCGTATGAATACTAATTAGTGTTGCTCTCCGCATGAAAAGCTTTTATCTGAGCTAAACCTGTTGTAATAAAAATTATTCTGCAGCAACTGAAAAGGTAATTGTTTAAAAAGCAAAGAGTTCCTATTTATTTTTTTACAAACTCGCGTTTTGAGTAGAAATTTTGAATTTCGCGCCACAGAGAGGTGTTAACTCTACAACAGCTGAGTGACAACTGACAATCAAAGGCCCGCTGGCCCGCTCCTTTTATACTGGAACTCCGTGTTTAAGCTTGGGAAATACGAGGCACAAAATCGCTCAACGTTTCGTGCAACATTGTTGCGTTGCAAGTTTTGGATCGATGTTGCGCGTTTTTTCATCACAACTTGTCACGCAACAAAAACATTTGTTGGAAGTTGTAAAAATTTGTTACGCGAAGAAGAGCGCCGGTCTACTTTGAGCCACAAATTCTGGCTTTGTCTTTCGTTTTTCATCAAACACACAACCAAAATCAGCCTTGGGCTCATCAAAACAAAATGTTTCGCGGCAAGTTGTGAATTTGATGAAAAAACGAGTAATGTTGCACGACAAGTTGACAAGCTGTGCCTCGTGTTTTCTCGGCTTTATATAACGAGGATGCCATACTTATCACCCTGCTTATGCCAAATGATTCTACAATACATCGCTCGCAATAATTTTTTACTTGATTAACACGAGAATTCCGCTCTTCTTAGTTTCTCCCATAACGCACCGCGGACTACAACAGACAATTGCAACCTTGAAATAGGTGTATAGGAAGTAACTAGCTGCGAAAGGCTCTCGAGGAATATGATGTTGTCAATAAAGATTTTAGGACTTCCGGTAACGGATTCGTCGCAATTTTGATAAAAATAACGGCAGGGGTTTTTTCTTACCTGAACGTAGATATCAAGAGAAACCACGTGCCGTGAAAGGGTCTGAACGGCAGCAACAGGCAAACGGGCCTTGAAAAAAACATATCAAGAAAGTGCCGTCATTTTTATGCCAAATCCGCGCGGGAAGCCTGTGGTGTTAAAATCTAGTCTCAGGCCCCTAGGCGGGGAACAAAAACAAAATGGCGACCAAGACAACGATGTTTCTCGAGTATCTAACTTTTTTTTGTACATTTTCCTGCCTATTCCCCTAACATATGAGGAAAAATACTTACAGACCTTCCAAATAAGACAAGGGGAATTTCCTAATAGGGAAGTTTTGCAACGTCTGCAAATCGTCAGTTTTTAAAAAGGAAAATTTGGTCGTTGCATATCAAGAAAACTGTGCCGTTTTTCTAGTGATTAGTAGGCTTCCTGTGTTTTCTTGAGTCTCCTGTTTCCAAGCTCTCGGCCGTCGTGAAAAAAAATTGGTGGAAAAGGCGAACAACATCATTTCTGGAATGTCTGTTAGACTGGTGGATTTTGCAACTTCTAAGTCATTAGAAAGAGCAAAAAACGTTTAGGATGAAATTTCATGATATGCAGTTCTAATTCTTTATCATGCTTTAGAAAATAACACCTATGTTGTATTGTGAATGTGCGCATTCTGATTGGTTAAAAAGCGTGTTTGTAGGAGACCTGAGAAACACGATTGTCACGCAACGCTGTCGCGCGTGTGTATGTTATTTTCTAAAAGCAATAAAAATACTTTCTGCGTGCTCTCTGGTTTCTTACAAACACTCGGGGAATGTTGGTCGAACTGATAAAACTTGAAAGACACTCGCCTTCGGCTCGTGTCTTTCAAGTTTTGATCAGTTCTCCCAACATCCCCCTCGTGTTTGTAAGAAAGCAGAGAGCACGCGGAAAGTACTTTTATTGCTTAATTATTACGGATCTCACCGAACTGTCGCGCTGCCTTGAAAATTCACGCCTCTCCCACGCCCACAAGCGACTGCGACTCCGCCTAGATTCCTTCGTGTTTTGTCTAGATTGTGGTAACGCTTCTGTCTGCTTCGTTTTTTGGCGGGAATTTACCACGAATGAAAAACCATAAACAAGACATCATTTATGCAACAATCTTGGTAATTTGTATTAAGTATACTTTGAGGGATGATTGTTTGTATTTCCAGCTAATTTAGGCCTTGATAAGTTCATTTGGTGCCGTTTCTTTGATGCTTTTGCAGCGTTCAACAAAATCCTGTGAAATCGACAGACTGTTGAAATCACACGTGAGCATAAAGGAATGTAAGCAAACTTGTAGATTTTTGTGGTCCTTGTAGCACCGTGAATTCCAAACACGAACGCGACAGTTCGCGGTGAGATCCGTAGAAGTTAAAATAAGCTACTTACAGAGCCGCCAACAGAATGGATTTCTCGTGCACTTGATAAGAAAACAGGAAGAAGGCAAGAGAAGAGTTCACCTGAAATGGGAGAATTAGAATGAGAAAATATCACTCAATTGGTCTAGATTTGTACATGACTGAGTAAGACCAAATACAACTAGCCAATCACAAACAAGAGAAATAAGTTGCTGCTGCGTGGTTTCCCATCAGCCAATCACAAGGCAAGCAAAGCTTCAATCACTCATTGAACACGTGAATGATTTCTTTGGCAGCAAAACCAAGTACAATCACTATCACGCGCTGAGCACGTGGTCACTAAATAAACAGCTGCGCCTAGTTCAGAATTACTGGTTGATGGAAAAGAACGATGAAATGAACGGAACAAATAATTTTCGACACTCATCTAGCCTGCTAGCAGGCGTTCGTTGGCTGTTATTCGCCAAGACCAAATGTTGACCCGTCTAAGATGGTGCTCGCATCGGGATTCTCTCCTTCGTTTCTCGCCATAAAACGATCTTTAAAACAACCAACGCCTGCTAGCCACTAGCAGGCTAACACTCATCTCAAACCCGCTATAATGGTCCGGCGGATTAGAGTACAGTTTCGAGGAAATTGCGCATTTTAGGCTAAATATCCAATTTTTTTGCTAGGTGAATATAGTTTTCAATGTATTTTTAAATCGTAGATATGGAGGCACGCTAGAATTCTTTCGTAGAGAAAGCTAGAGAAGTTTTAGGGTAAACAATTGTTTTGCTCAATAGCAGCCATTTTGAATGCTTTGTTATTCATGAGGTTGAGAACTCTTAGCTTTGCAAACTTTCGAGTTGTTCTCTAGACTGCACAGCCATAGCAGCTCAACATTTGTTAATTTTGAACTATGGATTGATTTGACTGTCGGTTGAACGTCTCCTTAAAGTTTTTGGTGATTATTAAATGTCACGACCAGTTTATTGGGAATTTTTATAATTTATATTGTAAAACAATAGCCTCACTGAGATTTGATAAAATGTTTCAAAAATGACCAACAAATTCTAAAAAAGATCGGGATAATTGGTACCTCGTGTGTCGTTTGTGTAAAAGAAGCTTGTCTCTGAAAATTTTCGCATGATATTCTCTACCTAGTACAGCGCTATACTCGATAAGCACGGAAGATGGAAGATTTCACTAAGTGCCACAGAGCTCATGAATAACAATTTTTAATGAATATATGAATATTCAATTAACTACTGAAAACTATTGACATGCAAAGTTTGGTGTCTTTAGCCAAAAGTGCGCAATTTTTACGCTAATCCGCCGGATTATAACAAACGCGCAAGAGATACATACATCTACCTGTAAATATCGCTCTGAATATCACCACAACAAGACTTTGATCAACCTCGTCAAACAATCATTCAATATTTACAAGATCAATTCGGGAATATGAAATAACCATCATGAAAAGAGCTTACCAATCCAACTACAAATCTCTCATTCGTTGGGTTCCGGAGCAAGTTAATGGAAGATGGCAAAACTGCTGTTGTTGTGGCCCACAAACTATGAAGAGAGAGCGGCACACGTGTTAAGATAATAAAGTCAAAATTGTTTTACAGCCGATTCAGGTAACACATTAATTGAGGTCGTCAGCTTCGTGGAGTTTGGCAGTTTGATAGCCTACGTTGTATCCCTTCTCACCGAAAACATCGGTACGAGAGTCTACGATACGCGGAAATAATTTTTGTTTTGCCTTTCACTAGGAAATGGATAGTCATCTATGATTAGTTAGTTTCGATTCAAATCCAAGATAACAATTGATCTGATTGGTCAAAGTGTAGCGCCTGGACTTGAAAATCCAAGATGGCTACCCGATAGCAAGAATAGGAAATTTTCATTATGACGCATTTTACTACGGCTACCAGAAACCTTTGCGTTGTCCCTTTTGTTCGCGCAGTTACCTCCTATTGTTTCCAATAGCGGTTTATCTGCATAAGAAAAGAAAACTGAGAAGGATTCTGGTAGTCGTAGTCAAATGACGCAATAGTGCAAATGTCCTATTCAAAGCGTTTTCGAGGTGAAATCTACGACAAATCGGTATAAATATACAATAGAGCGGATTTCAGATGTGTGTCGAAAACTAAACGGAAAGGAAATACACTTTGCCAATCAGGAGAGAGACAAATTCTACAACTGACCAATCAGAGGACGAAGAAAGTAAATTTAGCTTGGGACTTGCGTTTGGCTTTACTTCTCTTGTGAGACATGTCGCGACAGAAGCCAATTCACTGCACTAGGCATTGGCTCATGGTTTGATTGAAGAGGCAAAAAATCCAATTGCCAAAAGCCAACTCGATGTTTAGAGCATTTTTCTCAATGATCTGTGTTTTTTTTCACTTTTTATTTTATTTTATTACATATTTCCTAATATACAACAACAATTATACAATATACAAATATCAACATAGAACAAAAAATTAAAAGAAAAGAACAAGTTACTTTATTAAGGTGACTCATTCAAAATTCAAAATGCACCCAACTGTGTCTAGAGCGCAAATCTGCGTCGCCAAACTTAAGGCTATAACTTTTGCGTCTTTTTCTCTATTGTTATAATTCTTTTTTCAAATCCTACTTTAATGATGTATAAATATGTTACTGGGAACCGATCTTCTTGAAAACATTTTAAGAAGTCACAATCTAAATTTTTGTGAGGCCCTAATTTCATATTCCGGTCGTACTAGAAAAAAACATTGCCGGTTTTTTTTGGCTGAAATTCCAGGAATCGATTCCAGTTGTAGTAATCTAAAATCAAGCGAAGTTACAGAAAATTCGTCGGAACAGAAACGCGGTGATAAAAATACCGTCAGTTATGGTCAACTATGGCCAAATTAGAACGCTGATTCTGGTTGGCTTGAATTGAATTTTAATAGTGCTCCGAAAAGTTATTATTTTAGGTTCTTCCGCCAGCACTATGTTGTATGGTAATGTATTAAACTTTACCGAAGGTCAAGTTTGAACAAAAATGTAAAATGTTGAACATTATCTACCGAGGAAAGAAATTCGGGAGAAATTGGGGAGTCCCCCCCCCCCGGGGGTGACTAGACCAAGATTAGGATTTATAATGCATTCAGTGTTTCAGTACTGCAGTGACGTGTGACATTTCTGCGGCGTGCGTAATGCAGACAAATTAGAGCAGTTAAATAAGCAGGCGCTCAGAACTATATTTAATAGTAATTCAAGTTATGACAGCATTTTAAAGCAAGGAGGATATACCGTTTCCGGGATACGCTGTCACTGGAAAAAGCAAGGCAAAGCTTGGTGCGCTAGGGAGTATGGGTAAATATTTATTTGAATTTCCGTAAAATATTAGAAACAAACATGGTTAGAAATGTGTTGAAATTTAATGATTTCACATGTGGTTGCGATAACTGTCTGAATTCAGACGGCTATCAAATCATATAACCTTACAGGCGAGGGAGATGTGGGTGTCCCAAGAGTAAATACAAAAGAACGTACGGACTACATTCATTTAGGTATGCAGTACCGAATGCGGAACACCCTAAGTGACGGAGTTAGAAACGCTGAGAATGTTGCCGCTTTTGTTACCGTAAATCTTATATATAATACGTGATGTGGGCGGGGTCAAGGTCAAACTGTTAGCCCAGCAGCCTGGAAAAACGGCTGCACCACGGAACTTCTAAACCACGCCATTTTCTTGCATACTTGGGGAACTGTGTTATAGGATACATTTTATTCGAAAACGATAAAGTGGACGGAATATCTAATTCAAGCGTTTTCGTAAGCGAGAAGATCGAGTTCGCAAAGGCGCCATTTTAAGTCTTCCACAGAAACCAAAAAATAAACAATTTCTCGCAGCCGAAAGCAACAAATACGTCCAAATCTACGCGATTCTCTCACAAATAACATAGTAACGTCAGGCAAAAGTCGTTTTTCGAAAAAGTTTAGAGTGAACAATATATCCCATTCAAAGGTTTTGGCGCGTTGCACGAAGCCCCGGCGCGCTATTTATAACAGTCCTTTGACAGCCTATTTATTTCGAAATCTATACCAAAAACAGAGAAGTTCGAGCCGAAAAAACGAAGCTCTCAAGCCCGACCGGAAGGAGGAAATGTATGAAATCTTCGAAATCTATACTAAAAACGGAGATGTTCGAGCCGAAAAAAACGAAGTTCACAAACCCGAGCGGAAGGAAATCTCTCCAGTGTGCATGTTTTTGTTGGAAAAGGTTTTACTTGAGCTAAGGTCTAATTCAAGCGATTTTCCCAAGTTTAACTGATAAGCTTAGATTGTTTAAGCTAAGTTTTTAAATCACACACACTTGAATTCGAATTGACCGAGTTGTACAAGTCTTTAAGAAAGTCCAATATGATGAGCAGTGCAAAGCAACTTTCCATTGAAAACAGCAAGAATCTAAAAAGTTTTACTTTACCTTTCTGGCGCTTCCTAAACCTTCCTATTCACTAGACGAGGGACTTCTCTTGATGTTATTTACATCTAAAACCAATAGTTGTTGAAGTTCGAGTGGTACAGCTCAGCCTTTTTCTTTCTTGACTGAAAATACGACCATATCGCTCGACACACGCGCGATCTTTTCTCGCAAAAACCACAGTGAAACCAATGCCTCATGTTCATTCCACAACGGCAGACAATCCGATAATTTTCGTCATTCAAGGAAAATTTAATTCGTGAATTTTTCACGGGTACTTACTAGTTATAAATATTTGCTGTATGTTATAGTATGACCACCGCAATGTAATTCAGGCTTGCCTGCAAATTTGCTCTTTCGACCTACCCTCACATCCGAGGTAAAATAAAGCATCTATCTATCTAGCACCACTCGGTCACGTGTAACTTTGAGAAATAGAGCGGTTTTCACGTGACTGTCGGTAATTGCGACTGCTTCGGGATGTGATTGGTCAAGGGCATTATCTTTGATTCTTCAGCCAATCAGATCGCGTAGAGAAAACAATTACTTGTGATTTATTTTGCTCGCCAAAAACGGAAAAAGAGAGATTGCGAATCAGCTCGGTCTCTGGTTGGTTTGTTGTTCAATATTAACTATCGCATTTGATTGGATAGTGAATTTCTCGTGAATTGCTTTCTCGACGGTCATGTGAAAATCGCTGTATCATGAAGTGCTTCTTGACTCACCTTAATCGAACAAGTTGCTCCTGTGTCAAAATTTCCTTGAGTTTGATCACAACAGACAGTGCACACCATACATTGGCAACTTGATTCTATGAGCATGATAAACACCGTACATGTAAACATTTGTCTGATAACAGCTATGTTATGGCTAGGCTTGGGCATGGCTAGACTAGACTATGAACTCTTTTATAGCTTTTTACAGGCCCCGTCTAATACTCTGGATAAAAGTTATTACTAGCGAGAGAAATGAAAGAAGAATGTGGAAGAGAATTACAATTTCAGTTTTGTCACGGGAATTCCCCAAGCGCGACGAACAATAATATAAATAACTAGCTGATGCCCTTGAAAAATTCACGGAGTGCAAGGGAGAAATTCATCTTAGCTATATTATTCTTCTAAAACAAACGGAAAAACCCCTCACAACGGACATATCATTTGCTTTGTGAACATGTTTCATTTCCATTTAGCGCGCGCTCTGCGAAGCAAAGCAGTCGTGTACGTTTTTTCAAATGAATTAAAATTTTTCTCAGGTCAAAGCTTTCGAATAAGAATTATCCCTGCGCATAGAGCGGCTATCATATGACTGCAGTGAAACCAATCGCAAAGTAGTTACACCAATTCTGAATAAACCTATAGGAATAATTACAAAGTAATCGCGAATTACTCACGACACAGTCATCTGAAATCCTCTCTAACTGTAAGCAATCTGTAACAGAACCATTTAGGCCTGGATGTCTATGGAGCTTCACCACCGTGTGCGAACCGAGTGTTTTTTTTTTCGTTTAAGAATTCGCTCGAAATAGAACTAAGCTCAAGGTGAACAAAGAACATACAACAAAAACATGCACACTGGTGGGGTTTCCTCGTTCTCTTCAGGTTTGTGCACTTCCTTTTTTCGGCCCCCAACATCTCTGTTTTTAGTATAGATTTCGAAAGTTTTATACCGGGCTCAAAATGATGTTAAACCTCTCTGTTATTTTTTTGTGAATCGAGTGTTTATAAATTGGCATTGGGGCTTCGTGCCACGCGCAAAAAAACATTACTGTGTAATTTGTGTGAGAATCGCCGCGTAGGTTTGACGTCTTTGTTGCTTTTGGCTGCGAGAACTGATTATTTTTTTGGTTTCTGTGGAAGACTTAAAAATGGCGCCTTTGCGAAATTAATCTTCTCGCTTAAGAAAACGCTTGAATTTAGAACTTCCGTCCACTTTATCATTTTCGAATAAAATCCAAATTGCACGCCTCCTCTCCGGTAACGTGTGGAAATGGTGTGGTTTTGAAGTTTTCTAGCTCCGTTACATGAAGGGTGGAGAACAGTCGGCTTTCCTTAGCGTATTATTAGATTTATTTATCTATAGAGCGTATTATTAGATTTATTCATCTGTAGAGAGCTTTTTAATAATAAAATATCAAAAGCGCTTTATAAAAGCGTAAATAACAACCCCTGAAAAAACAATATTTTGCATGTATTTATGGTTGTCACTAACCTCAAATAATCCTCTAGCAAACGGGAACAAACGATGAATAACTTGCTGGAATTGTTGTACACTTGTCAGGAAGGGAAACCAACTGCAGAGAAGGAAAAACACGATTTAGAAGGTGCACCTTTCAAAACAGCTGTAGCAACGGCAATAAGAATCGCTCAATATCACTAATCTTACCACAAGACAAATGTTCCTATTACTGCAGCACCTAGTTGAGCTAGCTTCATAATCCTCCCAGACCTGAAATAGAATTAAAGGGAGCCTGTCATGATACGCGCATGCTCCAGCAAGCGATCACTGGATTATCAGTGCTAAAACTAATAAGACCATCCTATCAGATAACTATTTAAGAATATGCAAAGTTAACAAGCATAACAAGGTCGGATGGATTGAGAAGAAGCGAGATTATATACGATTTGTTTTCGAGGATTTTAGCGTTCTCTGGTCATCGTTACGGGACGACACTTGGATCTTTGATTCGAGAGATGCGCAGAACAGCTGCGCAGTTGCGTGACAGGGTCGACGTCCCTTTCATTCTCGTACCCAGAGCTCCCCAGCTCGTCTGCTCGCAGGGGAGGCTCTGGGGACATCCATTTGAGGGCCATCGCTGATTGGCTAATTTTGAGCGTTGGAGCATGCGCTGAAAGGTCTTTCTCTCAGCGGCTCTGTATTAAATCTCGCGCATGCGTCAGTGGCTGTCACCAGAGCCTCCCCCGCGAGGTTACGAGCCGGGGAGCTCTGGGTTCGAGAATGGGTCCCTTTAAATACTGTATGATGAATATTTAAATTTAAACATAAACGAGTACAAGTACAACTACAAATGTCTCAAATTTGGACTAGGAAGCAATAGGGAATGAGAATACAATCTAAGCAATATATATAGCCACTTCAGTAATTAAGATACCAATTAACAAGTGGACTACGGATTTGAGTTTTCTATGAGTCAATAGATAGTTAACGAGGCGCGTAGAGCCGAGTTGACTATTTGACTCATAAAAAACGAGAACGAGTAGTCTAATTGTTTTAGTAGAAACCTACTAGCGTACTACCTTCGAGTTATTCCTAAAACGTATTTACTTTCATGGTTTTTAAAAAGTTTTGTGCTAGCGTGTGCTAGCTAATAAGACCTTCCTATCAGATAGCTATTTAAGAACATGTAAAGCTAAAAAGCATGGTCGGATGGATTGAGAAGTAACGAGATTATATACGATTTATTTTCGGGGTTTTAAAGCCTTCGCTGGCTATCGTTACGGGACGATACTTCTTCGATTTGAGAGTTGCGCAGAACAGCTGCGCAGTTGCGTGACAGGCTCTTATCAGGCCCGTAGTCAGCTGAAAGAACCACAACCAAACTTTAAACGAAATTTCAACCAGCCGCAAACATTAGTCGTAGTCATAGTATTATCATCAGTCTCCTCTCTCTGGAGGCTTTGCTCCTCAGGGTGCGCTTATCTCGCTGATAAAGCGCTGAAAGTTCCCCTGTCCATCCTCATACGCTTGAGCTGCTGGGCATCAATACCCAACAGGCCCTCGAGTTTTGTCAATTTTTTGGATCGTTCTTCAACAGTATTTCACTCACTCTGCCTCGGTAACGATTTTTTTCTGGCTACGGGCCTGCTAATCCCAATACACCAACGAGGGAATTTGAAACTTCATGAGGGGAGTTAGAGTCAATCTCCTACATCTCCAGGTGGAAAAAGGCATTATTTTCCACACCCAAAACCAATATTATATATTTTGCATTTGGAAATAACCGAAGTTGGCCGTTCCTTCTTATCATGCATGGATTGGGTATGGAATTAACTTCTTCTGCAAAACACAACGATCAAATGACACTCTATCATCAAACTCACCAGCTATTAATAAGAAAAGTCTGTCCTAACAGATAGAAAAAGAATGGGAATGCATGGTAGAGCACCATTTGTTTGTAGCTTAAGGCAAGCATGAAGGCTATTGAGCCTAACACATCGCATTTGAGACAAAGAGAAGTGATAGCCCAGAGAGAAAGACCTAAACTGACGCAGTTATATCTGGAATGATGTGTTAAGGATACAAAATGTATAAGGCAGTGAATATGTGTCAGATAATTGGACATTAGTGTCACTTAGTTTACAGTTGACGCGGTTTCCATTGTTATTCGTAGGGAATTAACTCGGATAATGAATCTCAACAAACTAAAAGTCGGGGAGGGATTTGAATTCTCCAGGGAAAGGTTGGGGTTGATCAATAGAATTGAATTGAATTTCTAGGTAAATATATTGCTCATTATGAATTAATAGGTAAATATATGGCTCATTATGGATTAATAGGTAAATATCTAGTTATTTACCTATTAATCCATAATAAGCCATATACTTACCTGTAAATCAATAATATGTGGTTCCAGAAAATACCCCCCCCCCCCCCTCCCGGAAGAGTGTTGAAAAGTGACCCCCCCACCTCTCTGGAATTCCCGAAGAAAAATACAGTATTTGTATGGAAAATATATCCTTTCCTATTATCCTTCCTATGGATAATTTCTGGAACCACACAATAAGCCATTTTTACCAAGACTTCAAGGGGCACTGTCACGTTTGTTTCATCAAAATGTTTTAAAATAAGACAAGTGTTCTACAGAAACAACTCCGAACCTATATTCTGTTTCAAATTAGTCTTAAAAAGAAAAAGAGGCTTGTTCAGCCTGTTCGAAAAATGCCAATTAGCAATCCAATTCCATCCGCTCGATTATACACGAAAATACTCCAAATTTATATTGATCTAGCAGCTGAAAGGTTGGTTAAAAACGTAGACCATTATTTTGTTGATTTGTAGGGAGTTTGACTGCATTTAAGCTACTTAAAATGACCCCAAGTTAGACCAAATTTATGATAGACCATGACAGTTGCCCCTTTCACAATGACTAAATTCAATTATCAACCCAAACATTTTACTAGTGAATTCAAATCCATACACTTACCCCGAGAAAAAAACATCCAATAATCTCAGTTTATGCATCTATGCTGACTGTCTGTCTATAACCAATATTTGCTCCTGATTAGCCTTTATGCGAATCCCGTTGAACGCCACAAAACACGATTTCCGAGAACGCCTTCACTTGAACCATATTGAGAAGCGTTTGTCCAGTCTACTTGCTTGGTCTCATTGCCCATAGAGTGTGTTTAAGACGTAAACCTGAAAATACAGATAAAATCATGCCCAGGTTAATTGCATATCTAATCGTAGAGAGCAACCAACGAGCGCAAAGTACCTGAAACTTGCCTTCAGTTTCTCCATCTTGAATCAGTTCCATCCGTTTTGCTGGACACAACGTTATGCAAATTGAGCTGTAGCTGTCAGGGGGCGTGGTACAAATGAAAATAACCAGTAAGGACGTAGTTGCTTTTGTCTCTATTATTTTCGTTCTACAAAGGAGTTCTTTGGTCTCTAGTCTATTATCCTCGTTCTTTGTGTTGAGGTATAGGGTATTGTTGTATTATCCAACCAGAGAGGAGCTTTAAGCAGCTACGTACCGACCAAAATAACAGCGCTTAAATGAGTTGCGCTTTTACAAAAGGCCGCTTGATTGATTGGACTGGCTGTTGTACGAAAACAAAAGACGTAATTCGTGTTTGGAAACCTTTGTCAATCATAGTTGAATAAAAGTTGTCATTCATTTTCTTCAGCATCACAACTTTATTGTGCATGGTAAAAATTAATTGCAATAAGTTTCTCTGGGGAACCCACTTCTGTGAAAGCAGCTAAATAACTAACAATAGTTCCTATTGGAATCCGCTATCTTTTTCAATTGTAAACTGTACTCCTTTTCAAAACTGTTAAATTCAATGAGAAGAATGCATTTGTCCCTGTTTTCTGAAAACCTTGTCAACTGTAAACTAAGTCCGTTAATTACCTCGATTCTCGGCAATAACCCCAATACATCCCTCGGGCCTACGGCCCTTGGGATGTATTGGGGTTATTGCCTCGAATCTCGGTAATTAACTCTAACATAATTGGATATTGGGTGTTAAACAATTCGATATTGGTGTCAGATAATTGGACAAAGGTGTCAGATAATTGAATGTAGATGTAAGATAATTTGATAATGGCGTCATATAATTGGATATTGATGTCAGATAATTGGGTATTGGTGTAAGAAAAAAAATTATTGGATAAGGTTTTTGTGATTTCCACAATAAGTGTGTAATCAGGTGATGCTAGAGGCAGATATTGCTTTATTATACATTGGTTTAAAGAAAAACAGGTCATACCTTAAAGGCCCACCACCAACCACCCTCCTTTGTGCGCCGGGGTACATTTTCTCAATAACATCAAATATTCCTTATAGAGCCTGTATCAGCCGCCATTTTGACAGCATAGCAACATACCAAGTCGGAGGAAGCATCCATTTCCATCGGTTGATTTAGATACAATAGAGCAATTTTCTCGATTCAATTTGGTTAATCAAATCTGAAACGTTGTTTTTATATGTTGATTTAGAGGTTTCTACACGTAATTCGTATTCTACATATTCATAAGCTTAAATTTTTTTGGTATAAATTGTCCCTTGATTTTTTCAATAGATGCAAGGTTCCAATTCGGCAATACGTTTGTCACTACAAAATGTAGTGGTTTTCAACTCTAGTTTTTTTTAGAAATTGTACCGTAAACCCCAAAACGAGGTTTTGTTGGTATGTGCATCGCATCCCCTAATTATAAATATATATTATTTGTTTTAATATTCATAGACTAGAAGCATTAATGATATGCGTTTCCCAACAGATCCGTCGGATGTTTCCAAGAGGCTTCAAACATGGTTTCCAAATGAAGGTATTTATGAAAATGGAGTCTTCGTTCTGCCAATAAGGCTTTATTGGTCCAGCCTTCTTCTAAACTCAAGACATATGTCCCCCGGGCCTTCTCTGTGAATGCCCCTGCTTTGTGGAACTCGCTCCCACTAAAACTTCGCAACTGTAGTGAGTTGAGTGTTTTTAAATCCGGAGCAAAGACCTTTCTGTTTACACGAGCTTTTATCCCGTTGCGACAACGGCCACGAGAACGGCAACGGCAAAAAACAATACACTTGATTACAGAGTACAATGCTTGCACGTGCAAATCCGTAAAATCAATTGCATTTCAACTGTTTTCTCCTAAACTGGAACGTTAAACTGCCTTGTTTCACGCTCTGGCGAGAACGGGGACGCTGTTGGTGATTTTGCTGTATTTTTGTTTGATATGTTTGAGAATGGATGCGAATTTGCTGTTATCGAGGTTAGAATGCAAAGGAAAATTCCAAACTATTGATGAATGTTGAGAAATGTGAGCAAACGCGTACACGAAGTTTAGTGAGACGTTGTCGTTCCCGTTGCCGTCGTCGCAGCTTAAACTCCCTATTGTTGATCCAGATAACACCCCATTTTTACTTCCTATATTTTTAATATAATCATATATGATTATACATTACTGTTTTTATTATTGCGTATTAATGATATGCTATAAATTTTATGCCTTTTAATCATATTTTGTAAAGCGCCTTGGATCTTTAGGAGAAAGGCGCTATATAAATATATGTATTATTATTGTTATGAAAATAATTAGCCGCGGGCCACCTTAAACTCACCAAAGATAAAAATGAGCGGCTCACTCGACGAATGCACAAAGTAAAATGTTCTCAATACACAGATGTCATCCTTTTTTAGCGTCAAATCCACTAATTTATCATTTGTCTTCACACATTATGAAAGACGAAAGTTAGGCAAGGATACTGGAAATGGCCATGGTCAATAAGAGTCAATCCTGGATATAGAAGGATAAGGGAGGCAAACAGGACCTGAGAAAATAACAATTATAAGTAATTTAAAAGTGGCCACCAATAATTCAAATTGTCGCAGAAAACGTCCATCGAGACTGGGGATTATTGAGGCTGGGACCGTTTGCGCAGTATTTCAAATAACTGATCCTTCAACAATAGCTGTTATGATAACATATTCCAGAAAGTATGGTATAATCGTTTTCCTTCTTTTTGCCTGTTTAACTGCGATTTTCATAATTCTACAAAACTCCCACATGACATTTCCAAACGCAAAACTGCGTTTTGGCTTCCGTCAATCATTTTTTTCTGAGTTTGGTTTGCATTTTACAGTGAAAAATTGTGTTTTGAAGCCTAGCTAGCCCTATAAGTTCAGAAGATCTATCAACTGATATCACCCAGAGCTTCACTTGTTTGATTGACAAAAGCCAAACCAAGGTTTTCTGGTCGGTGTAGAGTTAGAGTCAGCACAGTACTAAGGTCTTACACTAGCTGCTTTCAATAACTTATCATTGTTATCTACCTGTAGTGTGACAATCACAATGTCCCAGATAATGTGAAAAGGTAATACAAATACATTTATATGTACATATATTTTGGAGCTACATGTATGATTTGAATATAGGTGGACCTTTGGGCCGGGATCCTGACCAAATGTCAGTTGGTTGCATTAATTTGTGGCAAGCCAAATTTATAGACAGCCCCTAAGGCAGTGTTTTTGATAGCCTGCATGTGGCTTTAAGGGGAAAAGAGGTTCTGGGGGAGAGTGAAGGGAAGGGGAGAGCCTGCCCAAACTTGAAGTCCCAGCAAGAATCCTCGAATGTTGCTATCAAGGAATCACAATCAACTTTTCAAAACAATGCAGAGATAGAATGAGTAAATACCATTAAATAAATCACAATAAAACAATGGAGTGTTTGCAGGCCTCCCATTCCCATTCCCCTCTCCCCTTTAGAGCCACTATGCAGGCAAAAATACAATTCATAGTTCCGATGAAACAATGGAGCCATTTCACGCTATCTGGAGATACCAATCAGAGCTGGAAAGATTCTCCCTCGGGAACTGATCTTGTCCCACAAACAGTATTTCAGGACTTCCGAAATCAGTCCGATGTGCAGCACTTTTTTGCCTTTTATGACAGTATAAACTGAGATCATCTGAAGATAAGGATATCTGGTAATCCTAAGCGGGATCGGAATATTTTTGGACTTTTTTTAAGGAAAACCCTGGTTTGTTTGTGGGACATAACAACAGTAACTATGGCTTTGAATGACAGGTCGGAACTATGAATTACTAGCAATAAAATATCAATTGCAGAAGCAGCAACAGACAGCAAAAACTACAAGAAGAACAATAAGAAACTGCTTTTGCAACAAATCTAACATATTATTGTACCTTCTGAGATGTTCTACCAGTGAGATATGTCATTGAGAATACTACAACAGCAGGAATGTAGATAAGAAGATCTGCAAATAGAACTGAAAGTATTGCATTGCCTTTAATTCTATTACAAAGCTGGTGCAGTGTAGTAATCACCTATTTTTTTAAAAATAAGGATGCATTTTCAATACCTGTACATCTCATAAATAACTTGTGCTCTTCACTCTCGTGACCACGTGACGTGTGCAATGACACCCAATCAGGATTAACTTTCTCTGCCCTGCAAGTTATAATATACTGAATCTTTAATTTTGTCATGGTAAAAAAACAAATCGAAAGTGGTTCAGCGTTGTCTGGACTCTTTTTTATCACCTTTTAACACCATCATCATCTTCCAAATTTGTTGATGACTCATTCGCCTGCGGCTCGTGCGTCCACGACACTTTGACGACGATGATGACGTAAAAGGTGGTAAATAAAAGTCCAGACAACGCTGAACCTCTTTCGATTTGTTAACAAAGAATACAAAGCTACGCATAACAGGTCATTTTTGCAATGGACTAAGCAAATAGTAAATCAAAATTGATAGCAAAACATATTCATTCAGATTTCAAAGTTATTATAGGATTATTCAAAGCTTCAGGAGGCTAGATTCCGCTAAGAGAATAGCACGAAATTAAACGATATCGCACGAGTCGCGCAGCGACGAGGGCGATATCGCCTTTTTGAGTGCTATTTTCGGCGGAATCTACCGACTGAACGCTTTGAATAGACTTGAATGCTATGTTATCTCGTCCTCAATTTACACAAAAAAGAGATATCATAGGATTCTACTGAATATTCTATGGCTGTTGTACACCTGCAAACCTTTACAAATATTTAGGCGAGGCACTTTCGATTCTGGTGATTAATTGGCAACGAAAACATGCAAAACAATAAAAAATGACTTAATTTTCCTCGCCTTACCCTGTTTTTTTTTAGGCAAGGAAATCCAGAATTACGAATTTTAGGTGAGGAAAACCCACATATGCGAGGAAGTTGGCAAGTCTAATTTTGTTTTTTATTTTCCTGCTTGCGCCGACGCGCCTGGCTAGCGCTCTTCGTCAGCAAAACACCATTTTTTTTCCACGGCGTTAACATAAATCTCAACCTTTGGTTATTGTTGTTCATGTTCACGTCTCCGCCGACGCAGACCACCTAGTTTTCCCGTAAAACTAGTCATACCATTGCTCAGAATGTGTTTTGTCTTCCTACCTGGCACTCATCATCATCGATGAAGCTCCTTAATTCGCCTTTGTCACACGGCAGCCATCTTGGATTTTCTAATACAGCGAAGCTGGCATGAAAGCGAGGCCAAGCGTGTAAGCTCACACACGCATAGTCATTTCTGTAAGAAAAAATCCAAGATGGCTGTCGTGTGACAAAGGCGAATGCTTAGCTACATGTAGAACTGCCTGCTTACATGGCACTCAATCTCATCCAATTTATTGACCATTCCTAAACTAACTGGGTCTCTTAGATAACAAAACTATAATACAGAAATAAATGTACGTTATGTGCTGGCTGGGAGGTCCGTATAGGGAAAAAAATGTGTCCAAGGGCTGGAAAATATTGAGGAAGGCTGTTCACAGACCTAAAGCCGGTAATTAACTCAATATTTTTTCCAACTCTAAAACAATGGCCTAGGTCACGCTCTAAGAACCTACCAGAATACGAAATTTGTTACTGTGCCCTCGAGGAAAAAAACAATTATTTATTCTCATGTGGGTATGCAATAGATTAAAAACTGGTATGACTAGTTACGGGAAAACTTGGTGGTATGCGTCGACGGGGACGTAAACATGGACAACAACAACCAAAGGTTAAGACTTACGTTAAACGCCGTGTAGAAATAATGTTGTGCTGACGTTGCGAGCGTTAGCCCTTCGTCGGAGCACGGAAAACGGTGGGAGCTGTATATATAGTGGTGTAGAGCCGTTGCTCTACACTCCCATCATGTTTAAGACAGCTATCCCCTTCTCTCGTTTCTCCGACTCCGTCGCTTGTGTAGCGAGGAGGCCGATTTTATGGCTAAATCGGACGAAATGAGCGAGTTTTTTTCACAATCGCGGCTACCCCGACAATGTCGTCGCTAACGCCCTTAGCCGCGCCCATTCGATCGACAGAACCACAGCCTTGCAACCATCATAACCCACTCTAGAGGACAGGATTCCCTTTCCCCTTACGTTTCATCCCACTAACTTAGCTATCAAGCAGTTCGTATCCCCTAGCCGCCTTTATTTTTTTTAAGCGTGACAGAAACTTGCGCAATTATCTTGTTAACTTCCGACGGCCTTCAACTTGGCACTTTTAAGTGCACTACTAGAAATAAATGCATAACGTCCGAACATGTCGTTTCCACAAACCGGATCGTCGGCCCTAGTGGCGAGTCTTTTAACATTACGGACGACCACTTTGATTGCACCACCGCCAATGTCATATATTGTATTACTTGTTCTCTTTGTCGCATGATCTATATAGGACAAACCGGTCAAATGCTCGCTACGCGCTTTTGCCAACACCGCAATGATGTGAACGGTAATGACTTAAACAAACAAGTGGCCCGCCACTTCCATCTCCCGGGCCACACTAAGGACCATATAACTGTTTGTGGTGTTTCCCTTCACAACGGGTCTAATCATTCTCGCTTCCAGAAAGAGAATAGGCTTATTCTTTCACTCGGTCGCCGATCACCCTACGGCGTCAACGAATTCTTTTCTTATATCTAGCTTTCTACTAACCATATTTCCCCTTTCTTTACTTTTATCAGTAGTTTTGCGATTTCAATGGCCCCCAGCAACCTTTGTTTATTCTTAACCAATTATCACCTTTTATTATTCTCTATGTTTACCTGTTGCCTAGCAACGACTCTACACCACTATATATACAGTCCCCCCGCTCCCACCGTTTTCTCTCTTTTGCTCCGACGAAGGGCTAACGCTCGAAACGTCCGCAAAGCACCATTTCTCCACGGCGTTTAACATAAACATATATTGCCTAACACACATTTTCTGAATTGGTTCGTCCCTGTGCAATATTTCTGGCCGCCCTTGACAGGCCCCCAATAATTTATGGACTTGTATGGAGACTAAATCTAGTTGTTGCATAAAAAACTGCTGGAGAGGCGAGATCAGCTGGGAGCAACTGCATGAGAAAAAGAGAATTCGTATTTTGATGATACCAGCCTCACTGGTTGAAGCTGCTAACTTCTACCAAACAGAGCTTTCTTAAAGTTAATACCTTTTTAGCAGTAGTTAACCAGTGAGTCAATTCAAGACCCTACCCAGACAGCTTTGCATTCTGGGTGCCGTTGCTTGCAACAATTTCTCTTAAATAGCTGTATACATGTACTCACACTAATCCACACAACCAGCTGTGATATGCCGTGAGTGGAGGGTAATCCAGGCCCCAGTATTGAAGGTTGTTATCAGATGAGTTGAAATACCTTGAGACAAGGACATGTACATTTTATGCAACCATTGTCTTCAAGTCCACGGAATGAATCATACCCACCACAGAAGGAATGGGGTTGGGGGTAGCAAGCAAGCACTTCCAGAACTTGATAAGGTAACATTTCACCTACAAAACATTGGTAGACATTTGCAGGACTTATTTCTATAGAAGAAGGTTCCTGGACATGTTCAGAATACCGGTTAAGAAAACCTCCAAATGACAGCAATCTCATGCATCTGATTTTAAAAACGTTGATCGGTCTAAAACGAAGGTTTGGCAGTTCTATTTTAAAGGAAACATTTTTTTCTGCTTATCATTTACATCGGTCACCAGTGTGGAAGGATGCAAGATTAATCTTACCACTCATTTATTGGCAAGTTAATAGTTATCTCTTGCCAGTGTCTCTGTCCTTCATAGTCTCCATACTTTGGCTCCCTTCCAAACCCTTCAAAAGTAAAAAGCTTAGCAAAAAATACAGAACAATGGCACTTTCGCGGCTAGGGTTATTTTACAGTGTAGGTAGCTTAAATGCAGTGAGATTCACAAGAAATGACCAAAATTGTCACCTAGATTAACTTGTTAAATAGAGCGGTTTTCACATGACTGTCGTGAAAACAATTGCAGTTGAGCAATCACTGGCCAATCAGAATCGAGAAAATCATGACTTGCTCCTAAATGGCTTTTTTCTCAGCCAACTGCAAGCCAAACCAATTACTAAGCAATTACACAATTGTATTTTACTATGGAATTTGATTGGCTGAGAAAATAAGTAGCCAACTCAGGTATATTAAGGCATGGGTGTTTTTCAAAAAAATGCGAAAAATACTGAAAAAAATTCTCTAGGGTATACAAAATGTCTTCTGTAGAATGTTTTTCGTTAAGGTTGGTACACCCAGTGAGACGTTTCGTTTGATGTATTTGGTTACCATGCCAACGGGTTGCGTGACTTGTAAGAGCGTGACAAAGGCACAATTTTCTTTCAGGGCTCTGCATTCGATGGGTGTCATACCAATGGTTTCCCAATGGGTCTCATTATGACCAGTGTCGGGCGTATATTAGCATTCCAACGAGGATGGGTGTCCAAGTTATCCACATTTTAAGAAAAGGAGAGGTATCACATTACATCATCACAAATAAAGCTATCCTAAAAAACATTTCCAGCCATCCTCGTTGGATCAATAATCTACACTATACAACAAACACTACAATGCACTCTGGGGAATGATTTCACTTATCCCCATTGAATGCAGAGGCCATTTCCTAGAAATTAAACTTAAGGTCAGAGGTCATACATTTGTTGCCATAGAGACCAACATTGGTGAAAATGATTGAGAATGACCAAAGGTATCAAACTGTAGATTGCGTGGATCCCTCAGAGGCATTGGTTTAGAGATGGACCACCCCCCTCAGTTTTACGTCCGCCATTTTGGATTGGGCTTCCGCCCAGGCCTTAAGTTACCTGAGAATGAGAATGCAAAGCAATCGCAATTACATAACAAGCCTTGGCAGTCATGTGAAATCCGCTCTAACCTTATCAGCAGATACAAATTTGGAGTATTTTCGTGTGGTATCGAGCGGATGGAATTGGATTATGAAATGATATTTTTGATTTCTTACCAGACAGGCTGAAGAGTTTTCAAACTTGGAAATTTGTTGGAGAAAAGCTATTAAATCAAACTTAAAGTGCATATGAAACGAAATCAGTTTTTGCATTATTCAACACATCGGTTTTTAAGAAGTAAGTACTGCAAGTTTGAAAGAATTTCGGTAAAATACTGCGATGTTATGACAGTTCAAAGTTACGTATTTTGCTGTGATCTTTGGCTAGCACATAGGGTATTTAGGATATCAGATGACACTGTTTCGTGACGTAATTTTGTTTTTACACTACAAGGCGAGATTAACAAAAAAAATATATTTTTCGAAAATATAGTCTGTGCTTTTCCAAATCCATTTTGTGAAGTATTTTAGGACTATCAATCTAGTTTTAGCAAGCCACGAGGCAACAACAGCTCTCTAGAGATTTTGGAGGGTTGGATGGGGGCACGGTGCACATATTAAGGCTCATGGTGAATTTGCCATGCTGACCAACTTGACAGGGTGGTCATATTCATAAATACACAAGCTAAGTTGCATTAAACTAGCAAATGACAGTTAGAACATAGTGCTTATCTAAACTCTTGGGGTTGCATGGTGAATGGACGCCGGTCACGTGACTTTATGAGCCTCAAAGTGTCTCCAGCGCTAGCTTTTAGGCCTAACCCTAGGCAACCCTAACCCAAGCCCTTTGGATAGTTCTAACCCTGAAATCGATGACCTAGCCCTATAACCAAAACTTTTACCAGGGGTCACTTTAAGAGGTGACGAATTCGGCTTCTTATGCCCTTCAGACCAGCAACGGGGAATTCAAATAAAGACAGCTTAAGGAAAACATTTTTATCTCCCATAACCAACCAGTTGTGTAAGGTTTATAAGACTTCTATAGTATGCAAGTTAGGTTTTTAGCGTGATCGCGGTCATAGTCTTTGTACAGAAGCAAACAAAATGATGCGTCAAATTACATTACTCGCATGCAAATTAGCTAGTCACAAAACTCATGACTTTGCGAGCGCATAGATCCGCGGCTATTTTTTCAATCTTTCTCAATCTTGGTCAGCATGTTTGTCTAATAATGATCTATCCAGAGATCCGAAAATTGATTTCGTTTCATGTGCACTTTAAGAATGCCTATTATAATGCAAGTTTCATTTCCCTTTTCTTTCTAAGACTAATAACAGTATAAGTAGGATTCTGAGTTGTTTATGTAGATCACTGGTCTTATTTTATAACATTTTGTTGAAACAACCGTGACAGTGCGCCTCTTAGGCCTAGTACATACGCCGCTCTTATCATGAGCCGATCCAATTGCAAAATCTCGATAAAACAATATTATTCGTCCATCTCTGGTCTGCCTGTCACCTAGACTATTCTAAATCATACCGGTAATATAGAATCCATTTAAATGCCCCGATTTTCGCGTAATTCACGGCAACAGGTTGGATCGACTCATGATAAGAGCAGCGTATGTACTAGGCCTAAGGAGCTTTAAAGGCCATTGTGTACTGTTGATACTGCAGCGTCTGGATGGTGTGAGTGGGTGCGCCAGACAAAAAGAATAGAACGAAAGAAATAACGTCATAACGGTTTGTTTTTACCACGGATTCGCGGAGGCATTGGTTGGGAAGTCTACAGGTAGAACCTGATATGCTGAAGGAATATGACTTAGTAGGGCATGAACGAGTAGACAACCCCGAGGGAGGGAAACCGGAGAAGGTACACATCATGTATATCCCACATCATGCAATTGTAAAGGGAGAACGTGAGACAAGTCAATTACATGTTGTGTTTAATGCGTCGGCACGGTCAGGGGGCCCTCACTCAATGATTTCTTATATGTGAGACCTTCCCTTACTCAGAACATATTTGACATCATACTGGAGGTTTAGAACTAACCAAGTCGTATTTGCAGCTAACATCGAGAAGCCTTTCCATATGGTGTCAGTTGCAGAGCAGGACAGAGATGACCTGAGATTTCTTTGGGTGGAAGATATCAACCAGGCTACACCTGAAATTGTTACTTACAGATTCTCCAAAGTTGTTTTTGGAGTAACGTCAAGTCCTTTCCTATTGAATGTAACACTCAAGCACCATATGAGACTTATCGAGATGATGACCCTGGCTTTGTGGTACAAGGTATTTATGTTGATGACGTCACCATGGGTGGATCATGATCATTCTAAGGTTTAGGAGGCGTTCTAGTTTCAACCATTGGGATATAGTGACTTTCGTTTAAAGAATCAAACAATTCACGATGTCGGGATATTCTATTTTCGACAGCAACGAAATATCCTCCGAAAAATCCGATTTCTTCGAAACATACTGGTCAAAACCACAAAGAAGTGCCATTTCGTTGTACCGAGCTTGAGTCTGAGATCGAGAATGCAATATTTTCGACAATATTTGCTCGCATGGACGCCATTTTTGAATGTTCTAGGTTTGTTTACAATCACGTGACCCAAAATCAGAGACGTCACACGCGCCTCTGTTTGGTGATTACGTAGCTAATATACTACTCTTCCCAGTAGACCGTTGCATCTCTCAGTTTTTCAGCCCGCCGGCGGCTGTCTCAATTCATCGCGTGATCACCTTTTTATGTACCACGTGATGGGTTGTTGATGTACCACGTGATCAACCGTGTTGGGCGTAGACTTTGTCGGAAAGCAGCAAAACAATGTGACAGAGTTTAAAGTTTACACGTGGTACATAAGCAACTCGTCACGTGATACAAAAAAGGTGATCACGCGGTCAAATGAAAACAGCTGAAAAATCGAAAGGTGTAACGATCTACTGGGAAGAGCAGTACATTAGCTACGTAACCAGCAACATGGCGGCCCGTGTGACGTCTCTGATTTTGGGTCACGTGATTGCAAATTATTGCAGTACTCATCTTACCATGGTACGGGCCAAGAGAAACACACCAGCGCTGGAGTATAGCTGCCAGCACACACATCACCACTGCGTAGAAAGTCTCCGCCATTGTAACTTGAAAGAAAGGAACAAAACATCAACAAAATAAGCTTCTTGAAGGTTAAAATGGTAGGGATGACCGCTGATCTGAAAAAATTCCATCCTAAAGAATACTCCTCGGTCCTATAAATACCTTCTTCAGCGCACTGTTCAAATGAAACAATCTCCAACCAAAAAGTGTCCTTTTTCAACACCTCACGGCCAAACCATATAAAAGAGGTGCTACACTTGTCCACGCTGGAATGTGAAAACCGAGGTGAAATTTGAATAAAAACTACCGCCGATGAAAACTGCAACAGCTTTAGAATCTTGAGCGGAACTAGGAAGGTGGTGGTGAACTTTAGAATTCCAAACTGTTGTTCCATATTGAAAAATATGAACAAACGAGTTGTTCCATATTGAAAAATATGAACAAACGAGTAGACGAAGTTCAGTGAAACGTCGTCGTCCTCGTTGCCGTTGTCGCTGCGTAAGGTCTCTATTGTTGAAGTTCACATGACACTTTGTAGAAAAAACAGAAAGTGTTGTGAATAGTTACAGGTAGAAGAATGCAAAAGATTTATATTAGTATCTCTCATAAAGAAAATTGATTTGCCCTTGGCACTCAAGTTTTCTATAAATAAAATTTCAAAATTTTCAATGTTACTCTTACAGGGAAATAGTGCAAAAACAACATTTGACAGAGCGAAGCCTGGATACCAGTTTAGGACGACATGCTTTTTAGCTACTAAAGGTAGTTGAAATGCAGCATTTGATAGTAAAATTACATTATTATCCCTTTAAGACAACGTAATAGTTAGCAGTGCGAGAAATGTGTACAGAACAAATCGTTACATTTGTGCTACATTTGACTTGTGTATATTGATGCCCCTGCGCAATGTCGCTAAATTTCCATATCAAACAGACAAAATATCTAAATGTAGCAATATCAGACACCCCATGGTACTCATTAAAGAGAGCCACTCCTTATTAGATGATGATGATATTAGATGACGAATTACGTGTAGAAATATATGAATAAACATCTAAAAACAAAGTTTCAGATTTTATTTACCAAATTCAATCGAGAAAATTGCTCTATATTCTGTAAATCAACCGATGGAAAGGGATCCTTTCTCCAAATTGGTATGTTGCTATGCTGTCAAAATGGCGGCTGACACAGGCTCTAAGACGCAGGAGTTTCGTTGAATAGTTGCACCACTTCAGGGTTCATTGGCAGCGCGTTACTTGATTCAAGATTTTAAAGCGCGACTAGGGCCTTTCGGCAGACACCACAAGCCGAAATATGCGTCGAGCAATGACGGATTTTGTCGCTCGGTTTGCCTTCTAGGCATGGATCGCACAAGTAACTCGAGAGCCCTCGTACAAGTACGGTCCAGTAAGGTCTGTACTGTCGCACTTTTTAACACATGGCGTGGTTATTTTAAAGCGCGACTTAAGGGCCTTTCGGCAGACACCACAAGCCGAAATATGCGTCGAGTAATGACGAATTTGTCGCTCGGTTTAGAGAGGTTACTGTTTGCATAGTCGTAAAAATCTTTAACATTTTGGATACCTCTCAAAGGACGCAGAATTATGAAACTCGCAGTAAGAGTGGCATTTGATCGCATTTCTGATATTTCGTCCAAAGATACCCTTTGGGCGACTACACTCGAAAATCATTTTAAAAAGTTTCAGTGACTTTTAATTTTCGAGAAATTCGAAAGAGTTTGACAATGCGGCCTAGTTATCGCAGGCCGACGAGAAATCGCGATATAGGTCCTTGGACGAAGCGCCGTAAACGGCTTGAAATAATTCCAAAGATCCTCAAATTTCACAAAAATCTAGATCAATTATCCCAGAACAAAAGTGAATAAACTAAATTCACCGAGTTCCTCAGTGTTTTTTTTAGAGCTGGTGCGTTTGTAAATGATATCCAAATCACTGTGAATGCAATGCTTTTGTCAAATGCACAAAAGTTCTCCTGGTACCTAATTTTCCAAAATCGCAGCTAATGATCCGAAAAAGAGAGGAGTGAAGTTTATCTATGGAAAGTTTCAAGCTTTAATGGGAACTCCTTCCTCTCTTGCGACATTGCGAAGACCGACAAAAGTACCATAGCGGATGAAATTGAACGACTCACCTCAAACTTTATTACAAAATCTTGAGTTTTGACGTCATAAAAGTCGCATATCTGTCCTAATTAAACTATAGGTTATAGCTGCAGAAAGCTGTTCAGAGTTTTTCAGGATCACAGTTTTCTTCCTTCTGTTATTAGTAAATTTATTTATTCCGGTGTGTTGATTATTGCATCTAATTAGCATATGAGACGTACATCAAAGTTGGAAACCATTTAGTTCCTTACCGAAGGGGAAAAAGTACATAACTCTACGTTTAAAACCAGTCAATAAATGCCTTATTGGATGAATGGCACAATGTGAGGGAAAAGGCATAGGAAATCAAAGATTTTGAACTGTAATTTTTGAAAGATTTTGAATTGTAATCAGTGAAACGCGAAAAAATGAATCTGCTCTTTTCAAGCCAATGCTACTTACCGTATTGCCTTCCAATCCTGTAATGCTGCTCAGATGTTGAGCAATAATGTTTTTACCGTCTTTTAGCTTCATATGTTTCGAATAAATAAGAACATTAGTTGCACGTTAATACGACAAATAAACAACCTCGTCAACCATCTGCATTCCCGAGAATAGAAAATTAAAAGAGACTTACTGGGAGTTTGATTGAAATCACCTGACCAACCTCGTTATAGTATAATATCTTCACTTGTTCTCATGGTGCTATTTAAGGTATGGGAAGGAGGCCTGGCGACGTCCCTATGATGAGGACAAGGCAAAGGGAGGGGGAGGGTGGGAAAAAAAGGAACTCGCCAGGCAGGAATGAGCATAATGAGAAATCACGGGGCTCACAGGAGCGTGGAAATGTCAAGCTTAATGTTTACTTTGGGGCTAAACTATTCCATCATTCCCTGGAAAAAAGGGACAAAATGCAAGAAAAATAAAGACTTGTGTTTTTTGGTGGTTGCTTTTGTCCACGTTTTTCCGGGGATTTAGTCCTTTTTTGAGCGTGAAATCCAGTCTCTTATTTTCATTGTAACTTACATTTAGCCCAAAAGTCAACATTCTGTGATATTTGCGCGCTCCTGTGAGCCCTGTGGAGAAATGATTTAGCTCAGCCTAAAAGCGGAGCTCCCAGTCAGTTTTATACCTTTTCGAACCTTGGCGTCATCGATTACGTCACATCACCGGACCACTAGCTTCGTTGCGCTTTTTGCCAAACTTTTTGCCAAAGTTTGTTCTCTTCAGCTACTGTTCTCTTCGAGTCTTCCCTTCACGAGATCTGAATCTTTCAACCTTTGATGAAGTTATCGACAACGTCACATCACCTGACCACTTCGCGATCGCGACACTGCAATAACCACTTATAAATTGTAACGAATATCAATGTTAATAAACGATTTGAGCCTACGACTTATTGGAGTCCAATTTCTTTCTTGAACTCGTCCTCTGCTTGATCAGCATTGTAGTCCACGGGTACCAATAACGCAAGACGATGCACGCTCCGGGAGACGGCGATGTCTCTTGCGCCGCTGTACTCCCTTACACTTTCACCGACCTTGTAGCATTTGTACCTCACAGTCACCCGCCAGACCTTGCCACCATTGCCCGGAAACACTTCCTTGACCTCAGGAAGACGATATTCGCCACACAGGGTGTCCTTGTCGGCGACGATAACGATATCTCCTGTTAAGAGGTTACGGTGGGTGGTGTTCCACTTCTTGTGTACTACCAATGTCGGGCGTAAAGTTCCGTCCACTTCCTCTCGAACTCGTCGGTGATGGCTTGAACAAGTCGATATCTCGTGGATGTATGTAATCCGGCGGGCTGCCATCCTAATGGGTTGACAGCTGTTGCACGACCCAAGAGTCTGCATTTGGAAGATTACCGATGGGTCGCTCGTTCAACAGATTGGAAATTTTGCTGCACAGCGTCTGAAATCCCGGCACTGTTAAGCTCTGATTATGCACTGCAAAATGGACAACTCGCTTCGCACTCTTCACGGGCGCCTCCACCGCTCCTATGATTCCAGGGGCTGTCTTCAGTGCCGAACACCCAGGCCAGACCATTGTCCGCAGCATGTAGGCAGCTGTCTGCCAAGCCTCCGTCAGCTCACGATCTGCTCCGACCAATCTGCTTGAGCCATATCCATAGAGCGGATTTCAGATGACCGTCGTGTTTGCAATTGGTTTGCTTTCTCATTGGCTGCTTATTTCTATCAACCAATCAAATTGCGAACTAATTACAAGCAAGGAATTACTAGCCAATTGGTTCGGCTCCTGGTTGGCTGGGCTGGAAACCATTCAGCAGTAAGTTGTAATTACTCTTGTTTCTGATTGGCTAGTGATTGCACAATTGCGTTTACTTTCACGATGGTCATCTGAAATCTGCTCTATACTGCCTATGTGTACGCTCTCATGGTAAGATCTGTAAAGATGACGTCATAAGCCTTTGGCTTATCTCCGGTGTAATAACCTGTCATTGCTCACGAACTGCGTCACAAAGCTTCCTTTGTTTGGTAGAACGAATCAAGATGAAATAAGAACTGAACACAATTTAAGGTGTCCTCTGGGAATGGTTCAAGCATCACACTGTCGAACGCAGGAGCCGGTCGAAGTCGCGCCTCTGGCAGCGGACCCATCTCTTATTGCAAACAACTTGCTTCTCGTTGCTTGCACAACTGACACTTCTTCCTGACTGACATCGCCATTTTACCACCATGTGTGACAGTAATTGTCAGAATCTTTTTTTCTCACTCTCTGTTTGTTTGTCGTTTTGTATTATGTATGCAGAAACAGCAGTTGTACGGAAAAAAACAAACGTGTGGCTACTCTGTCACGATCATTTTCTCACCTGTCTTCAAACGAAAACGTATTAGAGTGGACTTGTTCAGAATCGTGATAGAGAGTCTAGTATTGTATGGCTACGAAGGATTAAAATATCATTCCAATGTAAATATTTACACTAAACTGAGAATATAAATAAAAATCCATCGATGGTTGAAGTCTGTGGTATCATCCACCCTTGCCGCCTTCTGGGTGGTGTTTTTTGTCATCTCACTCTCTAGCGATTTCTGGATATCCTTCGCGGCTTGGATCTCGCCAACTCTGACTCCTTAATTATAAACCTTGAATCGAGTGCTGCCCTTGTTAAGCATGTTTAGCACCGTCTCTGAGTCAACTATCTGCATAACATTCTCGAATTCGAACCGCATCTCCTTCTCAATGACCTTGTCCTAAGTAGACAGCATTTTAGGCAGAAGTAGCTACCTTATTGAAAGCTCGGGGCAGTGAGGTCAAAGTCTGTCAAAGTTTTATAACTATCCTAAGGATAAATTGCATTTGAGCGAAACAAAATTTTAGCCCTTGTGTAGAGGCTTCATTTCTAGAATAGAACTATCTGGTCCCAGAACAGTTTATTGTCCTAACTCTGTTACCATACTTTAAAATGTACTTTACCTTTTAGTCAATATAGCTTTCTATTCAGGTAGCAATGACATTCTTGAAAAATTATGACTCAATATTGACTGAAATTGTTTTTCTATCTTTTATCAGGCTAAAACAGAAATTTGTGGAAGGACTGCCTTCTGAAAGACTGAAAGTGTCAGACATCAGAGTACATTTGTGTGCAGCTGATGCTTCAGCAGCACGTTACTCTCCTCATTTCATTGGCCGTATTTTGAAGAGAATATTCCCAACTATCAAAAGAAAGAAAGTCCATTCCTTCTGGTACTATTATGGTCTAAAAAAACGCAATCAATCACTTGAATTAGATGAAGGGCCTGTTGCCAACCAAGCATCTAAACTAGATGTAGGGCCTGTTGCCAACCAAGCATCTAAACTAGATGTAGGGCCTGTTGCCAACCAAGCATCTAAACTAGATGAAGGGCCTGTTGCCAACCAAGCATCTAAACTAGATGTAGGGCCTGTTGCCAACCAAGCATCTAAACTAGATGAAGGGCCTGTTGCCAATCAATTGATATCACATAAACTTTACAGGATACCATCCCTGAATTTATTCAAAGGTGACCTTCATTACAACAAGGATGATATCATTGGTGAAGGGACATTTGGACAATGTTTCTCTGGTAAATACAAGGGACTGCCAGTCGCTGTCAAATTATATAAAAACCAACATGACTATACAGTTGTACACAAAGAGTGTGACATTCTTACAATGATTCCCAGCCATCCTAATATGCAATGATCTTGGGAGTCATAGCAGTGCAGAAACCTTTCCTTCTTATCACTAAACTTTGTACAAGTGATGGAATTCCCAAGACATACCTACATTTTATAAAGGAACACAGGAAGGCAGACACATTCAATCTAGAAATGTTTCTTCCAGTCATGCATGGTATATGTTCAGCCGTTTGTCATATCCATAAACAAAATATTCTACACAATGATATCAAATCAAACAACTTTGTAATTGAGAAGGTTGGGACAAAGAATCGCCCGGTTCTCATAGACTTTGGGAAGGCAACTATAATTCAAAGTCGAGGTAAGTGCATTGGCATGAGGTACTAGGGGCATTTGTATTTCCCTGTCATACTTAGTGTATGAACACAAAATAAGCACCCAATATATCTGGTTGATTAACAAACTATGATTTATTTTATGTGTCAGATGTAATACTAGAGCATAATAATATACAAACAATATTTACCCAAACATTGTGTCATGTGCAGTCATATTCTTAATCAGATCATAAAATGATGTTGGGGTATTGGACATTAAACAGAAACAATATTCAATGTGGATAATGTAACCCAAAAGTGGGGATAAAATTTGCAAAGCAGCCATACTGTAATAAGCAAGCTCCTTTAAATAATATTATGGGGCATGGACAACATAGTTTTGCTCTTTGACTTTGCAATAGAAATTTTGCCATAGAAATTTTAAGCTAAGGGTCACTGTAGGTCAATATAGCAAAATGTTTCAGTGAAACATATCTTGGACAAGTGGACTCATGGAAATATTTGTGTTTTGTAGGATCATGTGGCCACTTCAAGACCATGACCTCTGTTGAACGAGTCAAATATAGGCAAAAGTATCCACACATTGCACCTGAGATTTCCCTTGGGCAATCAAGGAGCCCCTCCAGTGATATCTATTCTACTGGATACATATTTGGTTCTTCTATCAAAATTTTGGATTCTTTGAATAGGTTAGCAAGTGGAAAGGATGCCTGTTAAAGATAGGCCAGTCAATTACACATTATTATCCCACAAAACGTGCAACATTAGACACGGTCATGACAGCCATTACTAATATGCAGTAAAGCAGTTGCAATTTGCTACATGTAAATTGCCCTTTGGAAATCATGTGATGTTTATAAGCTGTAAAATTAATCTTTTATCTCCCTGAACGTTTTCTCTAATTCTAACATGGGCACGGAACCACTCCAAAAGACAAAAACATGATTTGAAATGGGCAATTGACATGAGGGCAAAAGATGTCTATACACCTTGTGTATTGAAAAGCTTGTGCCCTTTAAGTCTAGTGTATACAATGTAAGTAATTCTGAAGTAATTACGAGATTGCCTAAATCCTCTTTTCTGCCTTAAGTTCATTTTAACAAATGCTATTAATTGATTATAATTCATTATTTGCATTTCGTTACTTAACTGCTATCTCTTTGCCTTCTTCGCTTTTTTCCATTTCTTAAAAACAACAACTTTCTGTAAACTGATAAATTAGGAGCTGTCAAACCTATATGCAGATATATATATATATAAAGTAGCTTCCCGCCTCGATTAGCTTTTGAGCTATTTTGTGGTTTCAGCTTTCAAAATGTATTTAAGTTTATTGTGCAATAAAGTGTTGTTGTTGTTTGTAAGTGTGGAATATCAACCTTCATTCTATTGTATAGCCTCCAAAGACTTTAGTAACAGTACAGACACGCAAAATTGACTTAAAGTAAACTACATCTTCTTGATGAGTTAGCAACCAGACACCTTGTCTTCTGGTTTTCTTATACCATGTACTGTTACCTTCTTGTCTATTTCTGTGACCTCGGTAACATGCCCATACCACTTCTCATCTAATTGCCCCATCACCTCAATTGTCTCCTGTTCTCTAGGGTAAATAGGAACCCTCACATCACTAGCTACATCTGGGGACTTGAAGTCCACTATAAGCCAATAGCCAGGTTTGGCCAGTTGTGAAGGCTCTGGGTACAGCATCACCTTTCTCTTGATCATATATGAAGGCTGAACAGTGTTTCTTTGTATTCTCGGGATATCACTTGTGGGGATCCACACCACTCATGCAGTACTGGGCTGTCATTATCTACTCTTGAGATGAGATAATCACCATTAACAAAGATGTGGTATGCATTATTAACAGGCCCAACTAGCATAATATCTGAAACCTTCATTGTCCACTCTTGGATTCGACATGATGTTCCCTTTTGGATTCTCTCAGCTTCCCCAAACTCATCCAGGGTCAGAATGCTCTTGACTTTTTTCAAAATGCGAGGGATGTTAACATTCAATCCTTGTCGCCTGAAAAATCGCTTTATGTCTGAAATGACATGGTCTGAATAGGCTTGCCGCTTTAACTTTCCTATCACAACCCCATAGGAAATTGTACGCTCTGTGTTGGCATCCACCTGTATGTTCTTCAGGTCTTTAAGAAGAGCCATTCCAGCAGCAACAGATGATTCTTGAAGAAAGAATGGCTGACATGCTTCATCATGTTTGAATCTGTAAGCTGGTTTATCAGCAATGTATGTCGAAATGGGCCCATGTACCTCTTGGTAATCTTCAAGGAAATTCCTTAAGGATTCCTGATGGCAAAGGTCTTCTCAATCCCTTTGGCATTATGCTTCTGTTGTTTGTGTCTCAATATAGCTCTTTCATAAAGTTCACAGGAATAATTGTCCATGCTTGAGTGTCTGTAGATTTCTCTGCAGCATGGACTGAATATTCTAGGTTTTCTGTGCAATAGCCCAATCCGTAGAACTCCTCACACTTGATTGCATGAGCCCACATAAGCTTCCTTAGCCGATCGATGTTCTCCTCTTTCCATCCTTGTTTTTGAAGTTCTTTAGAGTAAAGCATTTGGACTGCATTACACAATATTATATAGCAGTCATATGCTTGTGATGGTATTTTCTCTGCTAGAGTCACTATTATGCTTCTGGACCTCTTTTGGACATTACCGCTGCATTAAGCTCCATCGAAGCTCCATTTTGGGAGTAGAGAACTTGGTTACAGGAGCGATACGACACTTTGCAATGATGAGTCGGCAAGAGTAGTCTCCATCTTGTTGGCGCCATCAGACGTAAGCAGCGAAGTCACACCCGTCGCTGAGGATGATCAGCAAGGATTTCCTTCGGCATCAGGTGGGCGAACGCATCGGTCTAGTTCCAGGTTCTCCAGCTGGAACAGGTTGCTAAAGAAATCTGGCCATTTGTCTCGCATTTGTCTCATCCCATCCGATGCTCCGCATCCATGTCTCTCTCATCAGCACTAGTTTTCCAATCAGCGTGAATGGAATAACAAATCCTAAGGGATCACCATCTTCATCACCTTTCCCAGAAAAATTCTCCTGGTTAGAACAATGGGTAGGGAAATGCTAATATATAGCATAGACTGTGTAGCGCTAATGCTATGTAGATAAAATATAAAATTTGGATTGTAAAGCGCTTAAATATTAAACAGACGTTTCGTGGCTCCTGCCACTTCATCAGTGTCATCAGCCTCACTGATGAAGTGGCAGGAGCCACGAAACGTCTGTTTAATATTTAAGCGCTTTACAATCCAAATTTTATATATTTTATCTACATACCGTTAGAACAATGGGAGCGACTTTGGTACTTCAGACTTGATCAGGTCAGGTTTAATATGCACTCTTCTTCTTCTTGCTATAGTTCAGACTGACCTGATGGACTATGGCATCATTGACGGGTTGCCATCATACTCCAAGAACACGTAGATCTCCCTTGTGCCCTTTACGCATACATCGGGGCTTACTTGGCAACGTATCATTGTCCTGCCTGACCTCTTCTTGCAGGAGGCCTTCGCCTTGTCTCGCGCAAGGTTCTCCGCTGAGTTGCCAGCACTTAACCTTGAACTCCCCCTTGTCCAGCATTGCCTCTGCTTCTTTAGCGGCAATCAACGAGTCATTCTTGGCGGGGAACGAATCGATCAAATCATCGACATAGCTTGACTTCTTGAGTTGTGCACTGGCTGCACTGTCGTCTTAAAAACGGTCTGCCGCCTTGTAAATGGCCTCTGTGCTGATAGCGGGTGCACGAGAGTCGCCCATGTTAACCCGTTCCATGACATACACATCAGGCTCTTGATCTATCTTCATATCTCGCCATAAAAATCTATGGCAGTGCTGCTCTAGAGGCTTCAGTGAAAACGGAATTGAACATTTTTTTATGTCTCCCACTAGCGCGACTTGCTCTTCTCTCCATCGTAGCAATATGTCATAAAGATTGTTTATGTGACAGTTCGCAAGGCAAGAATTCAAAGACGCTCCATGACTAACTTGACTGGAATTAAACACGATCGTCACGGGAGTGGATTGGGAACGAGAATTAGAGTGTACCGCTACTTTAGCGACGCACTCGAAAGTATGGACGAGAACCGGTTAATGTGCTCTATCGTCAATGTCCTGGGAAGTATCCAACCCCCGGTAACAGGATTAGAACTTATCAAGTAACACTTGTAAGGAATAGACTAGAAATAGTAACAAAGAGAAGAGATGAGACAAAGAGAAGAGAAGAGACTAGAGGAAATGGTAATTAAAAGACTTAACATCACATGAGTGGAAAGTTAAATTCTGGCCTTTTAAACATAAACATAAACAATGATGAAACCTGAAAATGATGTTTTATATCTAAAACTAGCTTACGGTAAACTCAACGCTCCCGGCAAACTCAACTTGCTCACGGTAAACTCAACTTGCTCACGGTAAACTCAACTTGTTCATGGCAAACTAAACTTGCTCATGCCATTACTGAACTCTGCTCACGCCATTACTGAACTCTGCTCACTACAAACTCAAGCTCGTTTCTAGCAGACGAATTAAATATAACAAAATACGCTTTAGTGACGTCTTTATACTCTCTTATTAAGCAATAAAAGTACTTTCAGTGTGCTCTCTGCTTTCTTACAAACACGAGGGGGATGTTGGGAGAAAGGCTCGTGTCTTTCAAGTTTTATCAGTTCGACCAACATTCCCCGAGTGTTTGTAAGAAACCAGAGAGCAAGCAGAAAGTATTTTTATTGCTTTTAGAAAATAACATACACACGCGCGACAGCGTTGCGTGACAATCGTGTTTCTCAGGTCTCTTACAAACACGCTTTTTAACCAATCAGAATGCGCACATTCACAATACAACATAGGTGTTATTTTCTAATGTAACTTACAAATAGGCTCTAGCTACGCCCCTGCTCGTGACAAGAACTCGCCTAGTTGCAACATTGCGGGCGTCACCACAGGTAGTCCATGTTTGACTCCGAACCAGGGTCTTGTGCGCCGACTACATCGCGAACATTAAGCGTTTACGCGCGCGCGAAGAGTACCGTACCTGATTTTGACATTAGAGTTCAGCCCGGATTTACGACTAAGACATAAGAGGCAATAAATGCCTGTCCCTCAATATTCAACTAACGAGCCCGCACCACGATAAACTAAAATAAAATAAGTTTTGTCAACAAGCTACTCGCAAACAGTGATTGATAATTAGCATATCATGATTACAAACGTATTCAGCGGAATGTAATTGACAGGTGATACTCAGACCTGTTGTCCTTTTGTATGTCGGCATTGAAGATTGTTTGTTACAGCGGGTGGTCAATGTTGCCAGCCAAGCATCATTTCGTTTATTTAGCACTTCGTCGGAAAAGCTGAGTATTCAAGCGCGTGCGCAAAGAGTCCCTGTTTTGCCGTCCACTCGAACACCCTTCAAAGACAGCATGAGTGAATTTATTCACGGGTAATCAACTAGTTTATTTTAATTATTTAACTAAAGAAATTGATGTTTTAACTATTTTTCAAGTCTTTTACAAGAGTTTTAGATGCACTGTTCCTGATATTTAATCGCAGATCAGGTCAGTGACCCGATACCGTAGAATATCAGGACAGTAGATCTCGGTCCTGATTGGCTGACGAACTCAAGTGGGATGATAATACCGGGTAGCAGGCAATTGGTTTTCCCGAAAATATGAAACTCTTTTATCTTCAGAGACAAGTTTTTTGCAGGCCCAGTTCGGAAAGGTCCATTGCCTTGACAAGAGAGCTTGGAGGTCAGTACCATGTCGAAACAAAGAACGGTTTACTTTTGCGCTTCAATATTTCAATGCTCATTGTTTCGAGAGACTTGTCAAAGAAATCCAGGCGCGTAGCTGCCTTTAAGCCCGGGCTTAAGGTCTCGGTCAGGGAAAACGACGTGCTTACTGAAAAAATTCTCGTCGCGTCGTAATTTATGCTATGATAATCAGTTATATATCGTTTTAAAGCTAACAGATTGTTCTATCTAATGAAGTTGTTCATTTTAGCAGAGTCTAGATTTTTCTTGTTTTTTAACGACACCGAACTAAAAACTACCTTGTTTACTTGAAAAGCTCCAGACCATTAGCGATTTGTTGCACAATTTCAAACTTTGTCGGATTTTAATCTTGGAGAAATAAACTGCAAAACCGTGTGAGCGATTTTTTATATTTTGCATATTTACGAAAATATTAGGTCGCAAAGTTGAAAGTCGCATTTTTTTCAATTTGCTGCCGCAAAATTTATCATAAAAACTTTTTCAAGTTAAAAATAAAAACTTCCTCACACGGTTTTTTAGGTGTTACCATCTTCTAACGGCACAGAAAATTTGACGCCGATATCTTAAATCGTGCGAGGTCAGGAGCTTCGCGAAGGTGAAAATTTGACCCAAAATTTAAGTAAGAGTTAAATACCGAGGGCTGAGGCAATATGGCATATAAATACCGAGGGCCGTAGGCCCGAGGTATTTATATGCCATATTGCCGAAGACCGAGGTATTTAACTGACTTATTACATGATCTAAGGTGATTTTACTATCGGGTGGAGCGCATTAACAATTAAAAAATCGAAAATACTTCGTCAAATAAGCGATTTTTAACCATATAAATCAACCAGGGATCTTTATTTTTTCCAGTAGAGGGATATCCCCTGAGGTTTAAGTCGTATCGGAACAAAAGGATGAAAAATGTTTTGAAAGCTATTGTCGTCAGTGTTGGCTGGGAAATCTGTGATGCCTTGAATGTCTTTTTTCTTTTCAACTTCTCATAATAACGTGTATTTTGCGTGGCAATTTCACTGCAGAGAAGGTGCCTTTCACAATAGATTTGTTTGCATTCTAAAGCCCCCGTTTCATTAAATTAAAGAATATATCCCTAGAGTGGTTGGTGGTTGGAAGACTACAAACAGAAGTGTTTGGCTATTGTTCCTTTAGCTTTCATGCATTCATTTTTAAACGACCAATGGAAGTACTTCTTTTTGTACCAAACAACAAAAGAAATCAAAACACCTGTTTTTCGCGATTTTAGGTCGTCATTTTGTAGGAGTCAGTGCTTGAGTGCTGAACTAGTAGTTCTAAGTTGGCGACTGAGAACGAGTTTCGGAGGAAAAAACAACGCTTGAGGTCTCAAGACTAAAAGGGTGCATTATGCGCGCGAAGAACTCGGCACTCACTGTGTGGTTTTAAGCTGTTCAAGAGATAATACATTTCAAAGTGTCCTGTAGTTGGCGATTGAGAACGACATGGTAAGTTTAACTAAAGTTCTTATTTATAGTAATTCGTTTTATTATAACAGTTGAAATGGACGGTCTCGTGAATTTAAATTGCATGACTAACTTGAACGTATTAGACCTGTGTGCCGTTGATGCTGCGACGTACGAGGTCCATCCTAAATTTGACAAACTGGTAGAATGTATTGACGAATGAAATTTAAAATGTGTTGTGCAAATGTATTCTTATGAGCTCAATGTTCTAATTATTTTTATTTCTATTTCTTTCACAGTTTGTTTGAGCGTGAAGCAGAAATGGAACCGGCTAGCAAGGTTACCTATAACATCTACTTATTCCATATTAATTATAGTTAAATTTAGTAGAAAAGTAGAAAGAATCGCCAATTTGCAATTTAGAGACACACTATTCAGTTAAAGCTAGTAATTACATTTTTTTGTTCAAATATATATTTATTTTCAATTTAACCTAGCAAACAACTTTGTAGTATTTATCATTTAGCTGTAAATGTGTTTCAGCATCCGAAGGGTGGGGCTTTATTTGTCTAATTAGTCATAATTGCTCCTCATTATAAATGCGCCGGGTCATTTATGAGAATCAATTGTTCCATAAAGACCCGCGCATTTATAATGCGGGTCATTTATGACTAATTATTCAATAATAGCCCCAATCTTCCCTGCTGAAACTTCAAGCCCTCCCCGTTCTTTAAGAATGTAATTAATTCATAGGGATTTAAGTAAAATAAAGGGTCTTGAATAACAATAGAAAAGGTGTCAATCATGTAATAAGTGGTAGAAAAAGCGTGTAAAGTTAATTAAAATACAGAAAATGAGTGGCGGGCAATAGAAAAGAATGGGCAATTGAAACCAAGGAAAACAGTTGACGCGTCATTTTGCGTTTTAGAAATATACTTTAGGACTCTATTAACTGAATTCCATGAAAAAAGTCGTATTATGGATTTTTCATTATTTACCCTGACCGAGACCTTTAAGGACTGAGGTAAAAGAACTAGTTCAAGTTCTACAGCGACTGAGATGTAGTTTCTAAGGCGGTTACATTGAGTTGTAACATAAAGTAAACTTGTGGTTAAGATATGTCATGATACGCGCATGCTCAAGGAAAGATCACTGAGCAAAACTAATTAGACCATCCTATGAGATAACTATTAAAGAATATGTAAAACGTAAACAATTGGTCCGTTGGATCGAGAAATAGCGAGATTAAAGAGCCTGTGTCAGCCGCCATTTTGACAGCATAGCAACATACCAAGTCGGAGAAAGCATCAATTTCCATCCGCTGATTTAGAGAATATAGAGCAATTTTCTCAATTGAATTGGTAAATCAAGTTAGGGGACGATACTTCTCTGTTTGAGATGCGCAGTCTACAACTGCCTAGTTGCGTGACAGCTGCCTAGTTGCGTGACAGGCTGCCTTTAAAAAGGTGAAAAATGCCTAGCTACGCCCCTGAAATCGTCTCGAATGACGTAATTAATCGTCCTTTCTTCAAGTATCCTTGTCCCGTTAAATGTCCAGTAGCTGCCACGTTCAGGACTGCTTGTGTTTCAGTACCGGTATAGGTAGATAAATGTCCAGTAGCTGCCATGTTCAGGACTGCTTGTGTTTCAGTACCGGTATAGGTAGATAAATGTCCAGTAGCTGCCATGTTCAGGACTGCTTGTGTTTCAGTACCGGTATAGGTAGATAAATGTCCAGTAGCTGCCATGTTCAGGACTGCTTGTGTTTCAGTACCGGTATAGGTAAATACGTCATGGTGAGCTGAAGGTAGTTGAAGTACAAGAAGAAGAGGACGAAATGCACGCAGGAATATACGGATATCAGGACTGGAAACAGGTCTGGGTATCGAGGTGGTGGGACAATGGTGGCAGCGCAAACGTGGAGAATCAGAACGCCAAGCATCGACAGGTAGAACTGTAATGGGTAAACAAACAAGTGCAAATGACTTATTTAAGCAATTCTGTGAAAGTTCTTTTATGAAATATTTCCCTGGTAGCTTTGACCGTTTTGTGTTCAAAGCCTCCGTTTCTACATCTAACGAAACTGAGCGGTGAATATGAATAGCACCGATTTTCATAGAATCATATGATATCTCTTTTTATTATATAAACACCAATGAAATACCGGGTGATCTCCCGCGCGAAAACTTGATATCTTCACACGTGAAAATAACATGTTATTGCGTTGATATTGCTTTTCTCGTGCTATTTCCTTAGCGGAATCTAGCCTCCTGAAGCTTTTAATCCTGTAGAATCACACACCACCCCCCCCCCCCCCCCCCAATATAAAAAGGCAAATAGTCTAAAAAAGGACTATATGAAACATTTAGTCCTTTTCACATATCAAATTGGAATTCTAGCCTGAAGTCGAGTCTACCATTGACCAATGTATTGTTTGGTCAACGGTAGACTCGAGTCAGCCTAGAATTCCAATTTGAATGACAATAAAGCGAGGAACTGTGAAAATGACTATTTTGATATACCGTAATTACTCGAATAAGCGCCGCCCTCGATTAAACGTCGCCCTCGAATAAGCGCCGCACCTTGACCCAAGAAATAGATAACGCCATCCCCGAAAGCTTTCCGTATCCCTTTTTTGAGCGCTGCGATTGAAAATGAAGCTATTCGGCAATGACTGAGGTCAATTTTAGCTTTGTTTTGTACAGTTTTAAGTAGATTTGTGCTCGGAGAATGGCCCGAAAATTAAATAAGCGCTTATTCGAGTAAATACGGCATCGCACATTTCCTAAATCAGACGATGGAAATGAATGCTTTTTCTGATTCGTCAAGTAACCTGGCTGACAACATGGCGGCTGCTTGAGGCTCTTTAAATTGGTGGAGAACCGAACATGTTTAGTAAATACTCACCAGTCCTTTTGCACGTCCTGTATATTTGCCGAGATGGAGAACATAGTAGGCAGCGCAGTAAAACAGCAACATGACTGGGACGTACGCTAGGGCTAGACCGTCCCTCTCAAGTAGGGGCCACATGCTAGAAAAATACAATTATCGGTTCGCTGTTTTACTATAGCGAGGAGGTAAGGATAATTAAACGAGTCCGTGGTACTATTCTCCATTTTCCTTTGGGGGTGAGAATGTAAAGGCCCGTTTACACTTGCAATTTTTGTCGCGCGAGTCGCGGCGATTTTTCTCGCACGTACGCGTCAACTCAAAATCACTAATGTAAACTAGGCGCAACTCGGCGCGATTTTTGTCGCGTGATGCCGCGGAGATTTCAAACATGTTCGAAACTCTTTGCAACTTCATGCGATTTGAAGACAAGAGAGCACAGAAATCGCACCGGACTTGCATCTCGTTTACACTAGAGAGTTGGAATTGCAACTCCGCGCGAGAAAAATCGCCGCGACAAATGCAACAAAAATCGCAAGTGTAAACCGGCCTTAAGGGGGCAAGGGCAGCCTCATATGCAATGGAAGGCGACGAGCCAACGATACATCATATATGGTAGATCCCGTGCACTCTGTTGAATATCTTTCCAGTCTTACAGAACGTAGCCTGCGTATCGGCTCTAAAGGGAAGGGGAGGGAGTCGGAGCGAACGAAAACCGGAAATTGCGGCCGCAAGGGGTTCTTGGAGGGGAGGAAGAGAGACAGAGCCGGCCCAGAAAGCACTGGGATTCAAACAATTGTTTACGGTTGCCATGGCACCGTCTGGATTCACCCAATCACAGTGCTTTCTGGGCAGGCTCCATGTCACGGAACAGTTGATTTATCAGAATCTAGCGTTTTCGGAGCGGTACTTTGAAGCCATTTCGGATCGGATCAACTTCAAACTTGCCATAAATGTGCTTTGATTATCCCTCCAAGGCCTACTGAAAGCTGAATGCGATGGGAAAAAAATCGAATCGTCGAGAGGTGTTTTTTTAGTACGGTGCAAGGGCCGGAAGCTGCATACCTTGTGTAAACTGAGATAATGGAACCTGGGGGAGGGAGCGAATTTTTTTACGAACGGTGAGGTGGCCGGAAACAGCTCGGAGACAAGACACAGCTCAGGAGACAATTAAAGGTAATATATAGATTTAGCCACTGGCTAAAATCGGAGCTCCCGTCTACATATTTTTCTGTGTCCATAAGACAAAAAGGTTGCCATTGTACATAGCCTATCACCGCCATACCACTTGACTAACCACGTAGCTTGCCACTTTCACCCAACTTTTGGTTGTCTGGGTTCATCCCTTCCAAAGTCTCGTTTGATGACGTTATCGATGACGTCATACCACGTGAACATGCAGTTGCACCCCCTTGCCACTCAGACAACTTTACCCAAGTTTGGTTGTCTGAGGTTCACTCCCTTCGCGAGATATATTCTTTTTTCTTATGATGACGTCATCGATGGCGTCATACCACGTGACCACGCAGTTGCACCCCCTTGCTACTTAGTCAACTTCACCCAAGTTTGGTTGTCTGAGGCTCATCCCTTCCCGAGATATATTCTTTTTCTCCTATGATGACGTCATCGATGACGTCATACCATGCGACAATGCAGTTGCACCCCCCCCCCCTTTCCACTTAGACAACTTCACCCACGGTTTGGTTGTCTGAGCTTCATCTCTTCCTGATGTAACATCAATAAACGGAGAAGGGTCTTGGTTTACCTGTGGTGGGCGAGCGCGCACCCGACACCCAAATGGGAATACCGCTGAACAATGAAAAAAAGAATTCGATCGTATACCTGAGTTATACTTTGAGCTATTGTATTCTTCCTGCGATACCTATGGTGCTCCACTCTGTGGCCTTCGGTCGCTAAGGAGCTCCGCTAATAAGTCAGCTTTATTTACTAATCATTGGTCTGCCTGTGGTGCAACCTTTCTGAAATAGGTGTATATGAAGTACCTAGGAGCGAAAGGCTCTGGAGGAATCTGATGTTGTCAACCAAGATAGTAGATTTGAAGGCCTTCCGGTTTAACGGATTCGTCGCAATTTTGATTAAAATAACGGCAGAGGTTTTTTCTTACCTGAACGTAGATATCAAGAGGAACCACGTGCTGTGAACAGGTCTGAACGGCAGCAACAGGCAAACGGGCCTTGAAAAAAGAAAGGAAAAAAATACTACCTCCAGGTCGTCGCATATCAAGAAAACTGTGTCGTTCTTCTAGTGATTATGTGGGTTTCCTGTGGTTTCTTTAGTCACTTGTTTCCAAGCTCTCGGCCGTGAAAAAAAAGCGGAAAAGGCGAACAACATCATTTCTCGAATGTCCGTTAGTTCTGCTGGATTTTGCAACCTTACTACGAGTTCGAGTTTTCTATGAGTCAATAGATAGTTAACGAGGCGCGCAGCGCCGAGTTGACTATTTGACTCAGAGAAAACGAGAAGTAATCTACCTTCTACCTTCGAGTTGTTGCTAAAACGTATTTACTTTCATGGTTTTAGAAAGTTTTGCTCTAGCGTTTTGGCTACTCACTATCTATTACGTGATAGATAGTGAGTAGCGGAGACAATCAGATAGGATTCGTGATAGTATGCGAGTGGGTTCTACTTATAAGTCAATAGAAAGTGCAAAAAACGTTAACGGTCGGCAAGTCACAGGGATTTGTCCCACTCACTTGTGTACTCCCGTTTTTGCGTTGAAATTTCATTTGCGGGGACTAAATGTCCCAGGGACAAGTCCCACTAGTCAAACTGATTTGATTCCTGTTCCCTTGTCCCAAGATAATTCTAGCCAAGAAAACACGCCATTCACGATCTCATTCAAGACGGCGGACGCTCATAACGTCATTCCTGAAGGTGGTAAAAAAGAAGGAGGTAAAACTCGCCGTGGAGTCAGCGGGTTCGACGAGTTCCCGCTCGGTCCCCGCGAATTCTCTCGTAGTGTGTACGGTAGGTGACTTGTTTCGGGGAATTGTCCCTTACACGTTCACACTAGGGGGCTGATCCCTGCGACTAGGCTCTGGGATTTGTCCCTTACTCTTAGTCTGTGCCGACCTTTAGGATGTTATTTTTTTACAAGGAAATTTCTTGATATGCAGTTCTTTAGTTAACATAAACTACTTACAGAGCCACCAATAGAATGGACTTCTCGTGCACTTGATAAGAAAACAGGAAAAGCCAAGAGATGAGTTCACCTGAAATGGGAGAATTAGAATGAGAAACTATCATTCAATTGGTCTAGATTTGTAAATAGAACAAATTTCAATAGATGACTAAGTAAGACCAAATACAACTAGCCAATCACAAGCAAGAGAAATTACAAGTTGCTGCTGCGTGGTATTCCGTCAGCCAATCACAAGCCAAGTGAAGCTTCTATCACTCATTGGACACGGGAATGGTTTCTTTGACAGCAAAACCAAGTAGAATCACTATCACGCGCTGAGCACGTGATCACTAAATAAACAGCTGCGCTTAGTTCACAATGATTGGTTGATGGATAAGAACGATAGAAATGAACGCAACATAATTTACGATATTCATCTAGCAGGCGTTCATTGGCTGTCATTCGCCCCAGACCGAATTTTGACCAGTCCAAGATGGCGCCAGCATCGTCATTCTCGTTCGATTCTCCTCATAAAACAGCCAACCAACACCTGCGAGTAGGCTAACGCCCATCAGAAACTCATCAGAAACCCACTCTAACAAACGCACAAGAGATACAAACATCTACCTGTAAATATTGCTCTGAATATCGCCACCACAAGACTTTGCTAAACCTCGTCAAACAATCATTCAATATTTTTGTACACCAGAAGTTATGAAATAACCATCATTAACAGAGTTTAATAAGATAGAGTTAAAACTCCGGGTGATGCGTGACATTGTAAAGAAATGGTATAAAATCGAATCAATAAATTGAAAAAGTGTCAGTAAAATTTTTATACAAACGTTTCGGGCATGGCCCTTCATCAGAGCTTACCAATCCAACTGCAAACCTGTCATCCGTTGGGTTCCGGAGCAAGTTAATGGAAGATGGCAAAACTGCTGTTAATGTGGCCCACAAACTATAACGAGAGAGCGGCACACGTGTTAAGATATCGTTCTCAATTGTTTTATCTGCAGCCGCGGATAGAGAAAAAGTTCTATTTTGCTATTCCTTTTCTCTGAAAAGAACAGGGAATCTATTCATGTGTTCGTGGTTTCGTCCAGCAAATCACAAACGTTCCTTTGACAGCCGCTAAGTATCTTAACATACACCTATTTCAGAAAAGGTTGGACTGTCACAACAGTCTGTTGTAGCCCGCGATGCATCATGGGAGCAAATCGGTATACCAAAACAGAATCACGGATGCTGATTTTTTAGGATAAATAACTATAATTATCACCCTGTTAATATAGCAATAGTTGATGTTCGCGGGCGTAAATATGTTTTGGGCCCGACTCAGGCGCGAGGGATAAAATGAGCGCTGAGAAGGGCCCAAAACATATTTACGCCCAAGAGCATGCATATTTATCCCTTGTAAGACCATCACTAGAATACGCTTCATCAGCGTGGAGTCCATATACAGATACAGGCATCCAACGGCTAGAACAAGTACAAAAGAACGCGGCGAGATTTGTTACGAACAACTACAGCTTCCAAGCTAGCTCGACGGAGCTTGTTAACCAACTTAATTGGGACACGCTGGAAACTAGGAGACTTTACCATCAGTCAGTGTTAATGTTCAAATTTCATAATAACCTTGTGGCCTGCCCTCTGCCTACTTCCGTTTCTCAACCTACGCATAGAGTCGCTAGGAGGCATAATCATAGTTTTTTGCAATTACAGTCTAATATCCTATCCCATAATTATTCCTTTTTTCCAAGAGCTATACGAATCTGAAACCTACTACCAAGAAATGTTGTAAACTTAGAAACCCTAGAGGCATTTAAAACAGCCGCTCTGCCAGCCATCAGGCAGCTAAAGGTGCCTTCGCACCTACGCCGGCTTTAAGCTGACTACCCTCCCATTATTAGCGTAAGCTACATTATACTGCGGTATAGGGAGTATCATTTAAGTATTTAAGTATAAGAACATCAACTACATTACTATTATTATAACTTTGGAGAGCATTGAGTACAAAAGCGAGAATTTATGGCGAGAATCATAACGCCTATTGACTCGCGTGGGCTCTAATATAATAGAGCCCGCCAAATGTTCATTAGAGCCCGGATAATACGCCACAATGCCCGCCAAAGTTAGAATATTGTCAAATGACTGTACAATACTTCGCTCGCAAGAAATTTTGTACTGGATTAAATCGTTCTTCTTAGTTTCTTCCATGACGCACCGCGGGCTACGACGACAGTTATGACGGTGCAACCTTTTCTGAAATAAACTTAGATAGATAGTGTAATATTCCTCCCTGTGTATTGTTATGATAATTAGGTATGGGGAATCGCTCTGGCCTGGGACAAGCCCAGGTCAGGCGAAAGATGGAGGAAATAACATCAACCCGATTCAACTCGCAGGGAGGGTGGGTGGGTCGACAACCCTTTCTCTTTCGCTGCTTGACTGAATGACAAGGGATTGTTAGGATAATACTTCTTTTATATTACAATCCCCAGGGAGTTTATTACCAATGCAAATGGAGTTTGCATAGTGTAATATTCCTCCCTGTGTATTGTTATGATAATAGGTATGGGGAATCGCTCTGGCCTTCCCCAAGCCTGCCTTCATTCTGAGCTCTTTTAGCACGCGCCACAATCTAATTACTTCTTACAGGAAGATATAATAACATACATTAATTACATACATTATAACATACATTATTTCCATTCATGACATAATAACATGTATTGCTGATGTGTTAATTTTCCCACTATTAGCGCACCCATTACACTGATGGATATCCCATTTACTCATCATAACTTATTTCTCTATCCCAAACCTTATCTCCCAAACCTTACCTCCCAAACCTTATCTCCCAAACCTTATCTCTCCCAAACCTTATCTCCCAAACCTTATCTCTCCCAAACCTCAAACCTATCCCAAACCTCAAACCTCTCTCTAAAAACCTAATACAATAACGAATAAATTGCAATGCCAGAAAATATGAAATATATACTATACTAATAATAATAACTACAAACGATCCCTTCCTGGTCGGGAACCCCTCCAGATTGCATCCAACCCAAGGGTGACATGCAACAACCATAACATTTCAAACAGAATCTGCACCTTGTGCACATATAACAGCATTATGCAATTAGGGGTTCCCAACCAGGAGGGAGTAACTTCAAACACGCCTGAGAACAGGACGTCTGGAGGCCTACCAAGAGTATGAATAGACCCGCAGGAGTTACTCACCCTGATTCAGAACTATAAATATATTTTTAAATACTACATTTATTTTACATCTATATGCAACATATTCAGTGTGCTTAACCACAACAGGTATTTCATATTTCAGCCCCACAGGCAAAAAATAATTTTTAACCCCACAGGTATTTCATATTCAAGCCTCACAGGCAACTAAAAATTTTAAACCTCTCAGGTATTTCATATTCAAGCCTCACAGGCAAATAAAAATTTTAAACCTCACAGGTATTTCATATTCAAGCCCCACAGGCAAATAAAAATTTTAAACCTCACAGGTATTTCATATTCAAGCCTCACAGGCAAATAAAAATTTTAAACCTCACAGGTATTTCATATTCAAGCCCCACAGGCAAATAAAAATTTTAAACCTCACAGGTATTTCATATTCAAGCCTCACAGGCAAATAAAAATTTTAAACCTCACAGGTATTTCATATTCAAGCCTCACAGGCAAATAAAAATTTTAAACCTCTCAGGTATTTCATATTCAAGCCCCACAGGCAAATAAAAATTTTAAACCTCACAGGTATTTCATAGTTCAGCCTCACATAAGCATTCAATTCAGATAACAATTATTATCACTACAGGTACTTATAAATATAATAGATAAATAATTTCTACCTTAGGAGAAACAATACCCGTTGTGAGTCAGCAGCGGTTTCTTACTGTAATGGCGTCTGGAGTAATCTTGACTGTTAAACTTCGAATCTGTCTGAATCAATGTCTTTGACAAACCATCCACCCTTCGTGATTTCAGACCAGGAAGAGCATACACCAAAGAAGCTTCGCGCGTCAATTTGACGCGTCAATGCGTCCCATTGTGAGTCACTCACTCGGCGCTACGAGTGAGTCATGGCGTCGCTCTTGTACGGCCTCATTCTCGCCGAAGTTAGAATCCGTCTCAATCCACACGTCTTTACCAAACCATCCGACCTTGTCATTTCAATCTTGAAAGAAAATATACCAAGGACACTTCTGGCGTTTCGTTGGAGGTTGTCCCAAATCTAGTGACGCTCAGACGTTGCAAAACCAATTCACCGACCGAGACAAAACCTGATTTATGAAGAAGAAACGAAGATATAATTACAAATTGATAAAGCCAATAAAGAGAAATAAAAGTCAATAAAGAGTCAACGACACACACACAAACGCTAATAACTTATTAAACATGAAGCTGTCCGTGGCTGTGACTTTGTTCTTCATCCCTAAACCGAGTTGAATCGGGGTTGATGGTACCAAGTCCTGCGAAGAGACAACCGTTTCTCTTTCGCTGCTTGACTGAATGACAAGGGATTGTTAGGATAATACTTCTTTTATATTATAATCCCCAGGGAGTTTATTACCAATGCAAATGGAGTTTGCATAGTTAGATAGATAGATAGTTTGATTAGAATTAAAATTGCAGCCAAAGGCTGAATTAAATTAATATTTACAAAAGTACTAAAATATACAAAAGCTATAAAATCTAGATCAAACATTTGAAACTATGTACATGTATAACTAATAACTAATAATTTTATATTTCTGGTATAAGCAGAAACATATAACTCACTTATATGTTTCTGGTATAAGATCATGAAATGCTTCTTTACTCACCTTAATCGAACAAGTTGTTGTTGTGTTAAAATTTCCTTGAGTTTGATCACAACGGACAGTGCACACCATACATTGCCAACTTTATCCTGCGTACATGAGAAGCACCGTTAATATTAACATTTGCCTGTTACATAACAGCCATGTCCGCGGTTTATCCATAGCTGGACAAGACTATGAAACTCTTTTAGTGAAGTAAAATAAATGCAGCCAACGTCAGCTCCGGATAAAAGTTATTCCAAGCGAAAGCAAAAGAAGATGAGAAGCACCGTTAATATTAACATTTGCCTGCTACATAACAGCCATGTCCGCGGTTTATCCATAGCTGGACAAGACTATGAAACTCTTTTAGTGAAATATAATAAATTCAGCCAACGTCAGCTCCGGATAAAAGTTATTCCAAGCAAAAGAAGAAAATGGAATCAGGGTAAGAAATAAACTTTTTTTTCTTAGTCGCAGCTGGCGATCAAGTGCAATAAAAAGTGATCGCCTGAACATAACTTTTGGTCGTCAGATGGCATCAAGCTTGAAAAGAGTACGAAAATATTTGGTCACCAGCTGGCGCCTAGGTTCATATTTTTAGCACTGATTTGTGGTCGCCCAGGCAACCACCTGCTCTCAATTTCCAGCCCTGTGGAACAGTGGAGTGTTACAGTTGGATGACAGTTGCGGTTTTGGCGCATCTAGCCTACGAGCCTGCTCTCCTCACCACAGGAATCCCACGTACCAAAAAAATCAAATATCCGAAGAAAACCCACTGGAGAGCGGGCTCATAGGCTATGGCGCATCTATCAAGGGAATTTCTCGCGCGCGACTTTTTCGGCGACTTTTGCGCGCGACATCGCATCGAGTTCAAACATATTCAAAGCATCTTATTCAAAGTTTCGAACCCCGATGCGATTTTGAACAAATAAGAACAGAAATCGCAAAGAATTTGCAACTGGCGCGAACAAAATCGCCGGGACAAATGCGATTAATATGATCGCCCGTTTGTTTTGATATTCTTCGGGAAGACTTAAGCCAGAGTGGGTGACAATCCCTGAAAAACATCCTGCAACCCCTGAAACAATATCTTGCATCCATTTATTGTCCGTCCCTTTACCTCAAACAAACCTCTACCAAAGGGAACAAGCGATGAATAACTTGCTGGAATTGTTGTAGACTTATCAGGAAGGGAAACCAACTGTAGAGGAAACAAAAACATCCACGGGTGAGAAGGTAACAAAACTCAGCCGTAGCAACAGCAATATGATCTCACCACAAGACAAATGTTCCTATTACTGCAGCACCTAGTTGAGCTAGCTTGACAATCCTGCCTGACCTGAAATGGTATTATATACTGTATGATGAATATTTGAATTGAATCACATAAATGTACGAGAAAAAGTACAAATGTCTCAACAGGGAATGAGAATATGATGCGATGTATGCAATGTAACAATATAGTTGATGTTCGCGGGCTAAATATGTTTTGGGTCCGACTCAGGCTCATTTTAGCCCGAGCGCAGCGATGGATAAAACGAGCACTGCAGGGCTCGATCTTAACGGTGGTCAACTAGCCAAATACTAGTAGAATTTTCGTTTTGGCTAGTGGATTTTGGCTCTTTAATAGCCATCTTGGCTACTGGATTTTTGGCAAGGAAGTAAAAAATATAGTAGAAAATATATTATGGCTAGTGAATCTTGGCCATTTACTAGCCACTTGACTACTATTTTTCAAAAGGAAGTAAAAAATATAGTAGAAAATATATTATGGCTAGTGAATCTTGGCCATTTACTAGCCACTTGACTACTATTTTCAAAAGTTAAGATCGAGCCCTGCACTGAGAATAGCCCAAAACAAATCTACGCCAAAGAATAATGGAGTACAATAAACAATATTCTATGGCAACCATCATCACGCCGATTGATTCGCGCGGGCTCTAATATATTAGAGCCCGCCAAAATATCCATTAAAGCCCGGATAATACGCCACAATGCTCGCCAAAGTTATAAAAATAATATGATTAACCATTTATATATAATAAATTTTGGCGTATTTTCGTTGGTCAGGAATGATCACGTGACGTGCATAGTGGCCGCTTATGCGGGAGACTATCGACACTCAGTCAATGGTGCCCGTTTTGCACAAAGTTATCATTCTTCAAGAAAAATGTTCCTGTCTCAGCCACAATGTGTGATAGTTTTTCTCTCGGACATTTGATGCCGCCGATCAAGAAGTCTCCTCTCCCAAAGCGAGGCCATAAACTAGGAGTTCCTTCTCCCCATGGGCGGGGTATGGATTTACAGCCATTCTCAGTTACACGCGGTCGCCGGGAAAAAAGCTTTGCAAGCGAAAAGTCGTTTTTGTCACAGTTTCCATGGCAACGCACGTGCTTTCGCCGGCTTGTCGCGCTCAGACAAGACAGAAAAACAAGTTTTCGCTTGCAAGCTTTTTCCCGGCGATCGCGTGTAAGTGTTAAAAATGGCTGTAAATTTATTTTGCAACCACACAATGATCACATAACTTTACCATCGAACTTACCAGCTCTTAATAAGAAACGTCTGGCCTAGCAGATAGAAAAAGAATGGGAAAGCATGGTAGAGCTCCATTTGCTTGTAGCTCAATGCAAGCATGAAGGCTATTGACCCTAGCACATCGCACTTGAGACAAAGAGAAGTGACAGCCCAGAGACAAAGACCTAAACTGACGCAGTTATACCTGGAATAATGTGTTAAGGATACCATGTAAAAATTGTTGAGTATTGGTGTCAGGTAATTGGATATTGGTGTCAGATAATAATAATTATTGGATGAGGTTTCCCTGATTTCCAAAATAAGAAAGATTGAGGTAATTGTAGGCAACCAAAACTATTCTGACTACTGCAAGAGTTATCAATAAAAATTAAGTTTATCATGCAAGGATACTGGAAATGACCGTGGTCAATAAGAGTCAATCCTGGATATAGAAGGATAAGGGAGGCAAACAGAACCTGAGAAAATAACAAAGAATAATAAATAAGAGGCCATCTATTATTCCAATTGCCCTGAAAAATGTCCAGTGGCAGAGGGGGGTGCAGACCAGAATGTTTTTGTGGGGCTGATCGCTGTAGTTTATAATGAATTCCAGACAGTAATGGTGCAAAGGCCGGTTTACAAAAAAAACGCTAGATTCTGATAAATCAACTGTTCCGTGACATGGAGCCTGCCCAGAAAGCACTGTGATTGGGTGAATCCAGACGATGCCATCAATGGCAACCGTAAACAATCGTTTCAATCCCAGTGCTTTCTTGGCGGGCTCTATGTCCCTCTTCCTCCCTTCCTGGAACCCCTTGCGGCCGCAATTTCCGGTTTTCGCTCGCTCCGACTCCCTCCCATTCCCTTTAGAGCCGCTACGAAGGCTACGTTCTATGAGACTGGAAAGATATTCAACAGAGTGCACAGGATCTACCATATATGACGCATCGTTGGCTCGTCGCCTTCCATTGCATATGAGGCTGTCCTTGCCCCCTTGCCTTGGCCGGTTTACACTTGCGATTTTGTTGCATTTGTCGCGGCGATTTTTCTCGCGCGAGTTGCAATTCCATCTCTCTAGTGTAAACGAGATGCAAATCCTGTGCGATTTCTGTGCTCTCTTTTCTTCAAATCGCATGAAGTTGCAAAGAGTTTCGAACATGTTGAAATCTCCGCGACATCACGCGACAAAAATTGCGGCAGATCGCGCCGAGTTGCACATAGTTTACATTAGTGATTTTGAGTTGACGCGTACGTGCGAGAAAAATCGCCGCGACTCGCGCGACAAAAAATGCTAGTGTAAAACGGGCCTTTAGGATTCCTTCTTTTTGTCTGATTCAAGTCGAGACTACTTCAATAACTTATTACTGTTATCTAGTGTGAATAGGGTAAATAAGATAAAATATTCAGGGGCAGATCCAGGAATTTCAGAAAGGGGCGGCCGGATAGTGAAAACATGAAAGAAAAATTGTCAGATTTCCTCCAGCAAATACAGTAAAATGTATGGGAAAATCTCCTGAGAAAGGGAGATTTTTGGGTGTGTATGCCCCCCGATACTGTTGTGTATGTCCACAAAAATATGTATTATTTTTGGAACTATGATCATGTGAATAGGAGGGTGGACATTTTGGGGGCTTCCTGACCAAAATGTCCCTTCAAAGTTTTCCAGAGCAAATCGAAAACTTGCATAGTGGCCCTAAGGAGAAAGGAGGGAGCCAAGCGCAGGGAACAGATAAGTAGGGGCAGGGGGAGGGAAGGGGAGAGCCTGCCTGCTCTTGAGTGCTTTCAGCCCCCTTGACCTCCCAACCTGGAGTAGCTTTTGATGAACACTCATGGAATAGTCAACATTTCTAAAACATAAATGCGTAAATAGAAATACAAATAAATAAATAAATAAAATACACTAAAACAATGGAGTGTGTCTGAAAGCCTGCCCCTCGCTCTCCCGAGCCCTTCTTGTCTGCTTGCTCGATTTTCTCCTTCTCATCTCCCCTCCACCCTCTTTTTTATGCAGGCAAAATACAATACAAAACAATAAAATCATCAACAGGCAACCGCAGCAGTAACAACAAAAACTATAAAAACAAAAATAAACAACTATTATGCAACAATTGTAACTATACATTTTGTAACTACAATTTATACCTTTGAACAGAAGTTCTACCAGTGAGACATGTCATAGAGAATACTACAACAGCAGGAATGTAAATAAGAAGATCTGCAAATAGAACTGAAAGAAGCATTGCCTTTAATTTTTTTAATCTATCAAACATTGCTGGGGTAACAAATGTACTGTAGCTAGAACAAAGTTTATCACCAGAACTAAATTGAATATAAGATTTAATATAAGATCTTAGGAGTTAAAATCTGGAATTCTATTGACAAAAATGACAAATTGCTCAATCGAAACCTTTTCAAAAACAAATTAACAGCCGACGGAATTGCAAATTACTAAATTACTTTCTCTAGTATTAATTATGCACCATCTCTGCATCCTATCTCACTTTTTTTCATGTTATTTTTTTACTTTTATTTTATTTTGCTTTGTTTGTATACTCATTGTGAAGTCTTCCTGTGCTTTTCCCTCTGCAACACACAATCTAGTACATCAGTCAGTTTCCTTTTCTCTTGATGCAATGCAATTTTCCAAACCTAGCGCACCCTAGCTCGATTAGTCTAGTGCTACTCTAGGTTGCCTGTAAAAATTATTTTATGTCAGATTTTGCACCTATAAACTGCCTGCCTGCCCTTACCTTAACCTACAGTAAATCCTTTTCCAATATCAAATGTAAATAGAAGTACAATTAATGAAGATTGTTGTTGTTGTTGTTGTTTTGAAATAAAAAAAAACAAGCAGTGCCTTTTCAATAAATAATAAATAAAAATGTTTGCGGCCGACTCCCAAACTCGCAGCTCATAAGCTGAATTACACTGGCGCCACTGGCAACCAAGCGGTCATCAAGCACAACACTGAGGGTGGTCACTGCCAGAGGGTTTATTACGTCCCAAGTGGTTCTTTAACGTCTCCCATGGAACTGGGTAGATTAGAAAGGCAAGACAGGACCTTGGTTTATTGTCTAGTCGAAAGACGTGAAACACAGTGTAGAACAAAATTCAACTCACAATATGAACAGTTTCGACCAAGACCTGAACAGAAAGAAAATTTCCCTTCATTACCTGTATATCTCATAAATAACTTGTGCTCTTCACTCTCGTGACCATGTGACGTGTGCAATGACACCCAATCAGGATTAACTTCCTCTGCCCTGCAAGTTAAAGCACAATGATCATCAAAATACTTGCAGTATATTCTACATTCACTGTACTACATGCTAAATCTGAGTGGAATGCAAACTTCAAAGGACCAAACACAACAGTGTGGACTGGATGTTGAGAGGGGCTAGTAAGTGACATGACAATGCACTATCTTTTGTTTCAAGCTCATTTATAATGTGTAGTTGAAAGTACACTGTCTTATTGAATGGCTGGATTTTGGTACAGTGACAGTGCACACAGACAAAAAGGATTCCACAGAAAAACTGACAAACAGTAGTACAATAAAAAGATGTTGGGTTTCATAGCCAGTCCACTCCATGAACTATGTAGTACTAAGATAACTAAACATTGACAAAGCAAATAACAGGCTAAAAGGGCATTTCAGAACATTAATGTTTTGCAAACAAGTTGATTCACGTTTCCCCACATTCACTTTTTTGAAATCATGTTTGTTTTGTTGTTATATTATGTGCCAGCTATCACTGGCAGCTGACTGCTATTTGAACCCTGAGATGTACTTCTTTGGTACTGGGTGATCATCCTACATCAGAGTTTCTGAATTCTTAGATATGGGTAACCCTGTGCCCAAATCATTTGACTTTCACACAAGGTTTGTTAATAATATTATGATTGAATACTCACACTAATCCACACAACAAGCTGTGATATGCTGTAAGTGGAGGGTAATCCAGGCCCCAGTATTGAAGGTTGTTATCAGATGAGTTGAAATACCTAGAAGACAAGGTATGTACATTTTATGGAACTAGGTGCATGTCTTCACTCCCACGTAATGGATGGTTCATACCAGAAACATATAAGTGAGTTGAAACGTGTAAGAGCTCGACAACCTGCGAACAAACTCGCGATCAATAAACACCATATTTGGAAAGCTTCAGGTTCTTCGTTTATCCAATCAACAACGGGTGATTTGATTCGTCATATTTTCTAAAATAACGCGCGCGAACTCCTCACAACAGAACAGAAGCACAAAATGAGTTTATGTAGTTCACTGTTTTACTATGCTCAAAACCCACCAAAAGATTTTTTATCATAACTTTTGCTGTCTCGTTTTTATGATTGGCTGATTTGCCATGGTAAATAAGAGTGCAGACAACGCTGTTTGCATCAACACGCGCGCGCGCTTCGAAACCAACGGAAAACAGTTCGAATGCGCGTGCAATCCAAACGGAAAAGTCTTATGTGAATTTTGATTGGCTGCACGCAAGGGCATATTTTTCCAAATATGGTGTTAGTGATCGCGAGTTGTTCGCTGGTTGTCACATCAGATTCATTCGTCTGTTACAGGTTTCAACTAAGTTATATGTTTCTGTTCATACCCAACACAGAAGGAATGGGGTTGGGGGTAGCAAGCAAGCACTTCCAGAACTTGATAAAGGTAAATTTCTACCTGGCTGATCATTGAGGGCTTTTCTTTATAGAACACTGTTTTTGGGCATCTACAGAATACTGATCCTGGTTTTAAAAAAGCCTCCAAATGAAAAAAATTCAATGTATCTGATTTTTATAAAGTTTGCATTTCTATTTTAAAGGAAACATTTTTTCTGCTTATCATTTACATCGGTCACCAGTGTGGAAGGATGCAAGATTAATCTTACCACTCATTTATTGGCAAGTTAATAGTTATCTCTTGCCAGTGTCTCTGTGCCTCATAGTCTCCATGCATTGGCTTCCTTCCAAGCCCTAAAAAACACAACCTGATTTTAGGAACTTTAGAGGCCATTATGTGCTGTTGATAGTGGGTCTGGATCCCAGGGAGGGGGGTGAACTTCAAGGTTAAAATGGTAGGGATGACCGTCAGAAAGCCCAAATTTCCACCCTAAAAAATACCTGTAAGAAAAATTCCACCCCCAAAAAACTCAGCGGTCCTAAAATACCTCTTCAGCGTACCATTTTGGTTCAAAAACCCCCTAAAAATACCGGATTTTCTTCAGCATACGTTTTCATATCCAAAGAACCCTAAAAAACCAGGTCACGATTTCAACCCCTAAAAAATATGTGGTCATACCTACCATCCGAATATAGGATGGGAGTACCCCCCAGGGTCAGGATAGTGGCTGTGAGTGAGTGCTCAAAACAAAAAGAAATCTACTTATTTCCAATTCCCTCCAGTGTGTGTGGGGGGTGTGTGTGTGGGGGGGGGGGGGGGGGGGAGGGGGGGGAGGGAGGGAAGTGGATGTTTTTCTGGAATTACAAGTCAATGTTGGTCATGGGGAAGTCTGAGGAATTAAAATTTCTTAACTTTATCCATAATAAGGTATAGTTGAACGTTCACCCCGGAGAGAATTCCAGGGTTCTCTTCGAAGATGAAATTATAAATATGAAATTATAAACATGAAATTTGTCTAATATAGAAGAAAAGAGCACAATCGAAACTTTGGTAGTGTTATTCTCTAGTTGATAATTAGGTATGTTATGGATTCCTTTTTTTTAATCTCGATCGAGAGTCCGAAGGAGCAAAGAATAGCGAAAAAATTATTGCAGATTCATCTTACCAGAGTACGGGCTAAGAGAAAACACCCAGCGCTGCAGTATAGCTGCCAGCACACAGATTACCACTGCATAGAAAGTCTCCGCCATTGTAGCTTGAAAAGAAAAAACAAAAGATCAACAAAACAAGCTTCGATCCACCTCAGCGTTCGTCCGCCATCTTGACTTCTGACTAATCTGCGCATGCGTAGTTCGCTACCAGCCTCTTATACCGCGCGGTAACCAAATGCTGTGATGTGAAAATGGCGGACAACAAATGAAAGAAGTCTGTGTTCCCGGGCAATTACGGAACGGAATTACCTTCAAATCGGAGGAAGCATTTAACGAGGTATCTTCCTTGATATTATGCTATCATTAGAGCTGCATTTATAGCTAAATATGGTCATCTTGTACAGCGAAATCCGTTCCTTTTTGGAGCCTTCTACAAAGTAGCTTACAAGCTAGACATAAACAAATCCGAAAACGCATCTCAGCGTTTCTTGAGGATCTCGTTTCTTAAATCTAGAATCCGTCATTAATATACCACATCCTGGTTTGGTAAATGTGTTAGAAACTGTATTCGGATCAGTTGTTTTAATTGGTTTATTGATTGGATTCGCAAAACAAATGTGATGCTACGGACATGACGGGTTTCACGTTTGTTGGGTAAATCTGAGATCATTGAAGCGAACAAAGGGAATCACAAGGTGGATTTCTTGGAATTATTGATCTCCGATATTGCTTTAACCTTTTCCATGCTTCTCAATATCAGTGAATGTAATTATTCTCTCAGATATCGAGGATTTGTTTTCTAAAATGGGTTCTAGTTACATGTGCAACTTGTAACACAAAACTGAGATCTAACTTAAGTGGCTTTCATTTATTTTGATAATGGATTTAGTTACATTCATGTTCATGGAAACAAAGGATTTGATCTATACTCTATTTGAATTTTATTAGGAATATTTCTGGATTATTTTCTGTTCAATAACCGTATCGATGAAAAATTGCCACGAAAATTAGAAACGTGAAATGGATAACATCATGATTATCAAACTTCGGCCTTGACTCTGCCGTTTTTCATGACTTTTTCACTTCCGTTAAATTATAAACTGTCCTTTGTAAATCCGGATATATTGTTTCCCCTGTTTAAGGGAATATTTTATTAGAAAGAACCAAGAACCTTAAATATGTCATTGTTTGTTGTTGTCTTAAAATTTAAAATGAACATGTAAAATAACTATAACAATGTACAAGTTCACACCACAGTACCAAAACACATGTCACAAAAAATAAATTACTTTTTATTCGTGCATGTATGAGCTGACATTGGAAAAAAAAACAGTCACAAAGTTGGGTTTTCTGTGTCTTAGATTAAGAACCCAGGATACTGTTAGTTTCTGTAATATCTTAAATTATTTTTTTGTAGTGATTTGATTAGCTGTGGTACCAGTTGTGGTGGCTGTTTTGCTTAGGGAAGATGAAAAGACCGCATCAATAGTTTCTTATTCTTACTTTTTAGGCTCAAGTTTTCCCAGTGGCTTCAGATTTAATATGGATGCTTATAAAGGGTTATTTCTGTCTTGGATGAGCTTAACATGCCCGATCTCAAGCCTGTCTTCCTGGAGCACTTTATACAGGTAACCCTTATTTCTGCTTATAGTACCAATAATGTTGAGTTAAGCCAATTTGATAGTCTGTCATTCAACTGATCTCCAAGGAATTCCACCAAGCAAAAGACGACACTGCCAATGGCTGATTTAAAGCTGTTATGTGTAACTTAGGATTTTTTTTATGGTATCACACATTCTCATTTTTCATCCAAACATTGGATATTTTCAGGTCTTCCATCTACCTTCTTATTAATAGGATATCAAGCTTCATTAATTAATGCAAATAAAAATACTGATTTAGGTAATGCAAAATTTTGTTAACCTCAATTTCCACACATCATTAATAAAGTTTTGCTTTAATATTGTAGGGAACATTGATTTCACATCTCAGTACCCTAGCTGACTTCAGATCAGACTTTAAAGAAGCAGTGTCATGATTTTGAGGCAAATAATTTAGGTTGCTTAAATGTAGGTAGTCAAATTCAAACGAAATCAGCAAAATAATCACCTAGGTTTGTTAATAACCTTTCAACTGCTGGATGAGCACAAATTTCAAGTATTTTTGTTTGTTATCGAGCGGATGGAATTGGATAACAAAATGACATTTTGATTCAGGGAACAGTTTTCAAACTTGGAAATTTGATAGCGAAAGCTATAAACTTACATAAAATGATGCCTATATATTGCAAGTTTCAGTTCCTTTTTCTTTATAACGCTAAATAATAGTATAGTGTAGGATTCTGAGATGTTTAAATGTAGATCACTGCATTGTGTGGTTTTATAAAAATGTTTCGAAACAACTGTGACACAGCCCCTTATTAATAGAAGAACTGTTTGTTACATAACTGGTGGTGGATTTGATCTTTTATAGCATTAACTGTTAATAAGGTTAATGTCTTGATTCATTATTGCTTGCAGTGTTCTACGTAAATTTGTTTAATATTGTTTCCTTTATTTTGAAATCTTTTGCCGTTTGGCCCTGAAATCTTTATAATTTATTCTTTATATACCTTTGATGATTACTATGTTAAATTTCCTATAATAAGGTACTATGTTGTCTTTAGTTTTTGACATCAACAACACTGTTTCTTTAACAGGACAGAACATTACAATACATGGAGACAGAAGAAGAATTCAAGCATTTATTAAGAGTAAGTGGCTGTAGTGAATGTATCAGAAAGGCGGGGGCTGCCCTCTCTGTGGTCTGTGACTGCACTGTACACCCCTTATTTCACATTTAGTTAGTTTAGTCAATGCCTAATCATGGCTCCAGATAATTATTTCGCTAACATTTTACCTTAGTCTGGCCATAAATGCAATTTGCTGCTAGTAAAGCCGAGAGCCACTGTTTTTGTTATATTATCATTATATATATATTTTTTCTGTTGCCCACCAGGAAATTGAAATTCCACTTGGAAGATGTATCCCTATAATCAAACTCTGGTCCAAATTAGAGGCGAGAAAAGATGCACCCGATGTTACACAAGGGGCTGATATAATTGATATAAAGAGACCAAGTGTTTAAACAGACCTCTAATGCAGAAGTGCAAGCTGTTGCTGAGACAAATGACGCTGAGACGCAGACAACACCACCCAATGAAGAGCCTGTACATCACTACCCACCTAGTACAATGGCATCAGGATATGAACAGTTTAACCAAGAGTTCTATAATCAGTACCACTTAATTGGTCAAATGAATAATTTGGGACTAGCCCAACATATGAATGCCCCACAGCCACCCATGAGTTCTGCAGATATGAGAAGGTTTATACAGTTTCCTCAAGCACCTCAAGTTTATACCACTCCTCCCATGTGGCAACATAACTATCCCCAGCAGACCCCTATGGGGAAGATCTTGGTACAAGTGGCTGGTTGGCCGCAGGATCGATGTATCAAGGCGGCCCTATTATAACACCTATAAGCAGAGAGACAAGCCTTGTCCCTCGCCACCTTTGCCATCAGTCCCAGTTGATTATGCTGCTGAGGTAAATGGTAATAAGGATCCACCCAGGCTATAGGGCAGGAGAAGTCCCCAGAGATATTAGATGAGCGAGAAGACCGTGCGATAGAGCAGTTTCTAGTGGCAGAGGAGAAACATCAATCATATGCATCAAAATTAAAAGTTGAGAAACAGCTGGCAGGTAAAGTTTGTTTGTTTGTTCAACCTTGGGAGCTTTGAGAGGGGAGATGGGAGCATTTAGGGACCAAGTTTATGGGGAGGAGCCTCGAACCTACCACCTTCTTTCCCCTAAAGTGTGTTATTTATAGCTTTTTTGGATATTTTCAGCCAGGATACAATCATTATGACTACCTTCAGTGCTATACTGTAGAGAGCAAACTTCAAATACATGTATGGCAATGTTCCATGTTCTTTCCATGCTATAATGGTCAGGGCTTCTGGTGTCTCATGTGGTTGCAGACCTGCAAAATTTGATTAAATCCAGCAAAATTTACCAAACCGCAAAATTCTGTGAAATCTGTAGTTACAATTTTGCTATGAATGCATAATTACACAACAAAGAGAGATTAAACTCTTATCAGCGACCTTACCAGCAAACTCTTATTTGCCCCTAAATTTTGCACGAAATCAGCCATTTTTTTCTCATGAATTTGACGTTAAAGTCCCACAAAAATTTGTTTTTTTCCCGCTACCTGCCAGAAGCCCTGTAATGGCATTGTGCCGTACTGCGTCAAAGCATTTTGATTGGCTTACTATAGTCTTTTTACGCATTGTGATTGGCTGAGTGTCCAAGGAAAGGTTACATTCCATGGGTGTATCAGGTTCCATACTTTTTACAGTCATACTTACAGTAACTGTGCTATGTCACTCATTTATGTTATGTTTTTTGTAGCAAAAGCAAATGAAATGTCAGTGAAAGAGAATGCCAAGCCAAACCATAACCACTACCGTGCCCCACAGTCCCCAAGAACACAATCCCCAGCATCATCAACTAGCCATACCAGCCATATGCCAGCAAGTAATTCCACCAGCCATGTCAAGGTGCAAGCTGTTAGACCTAAAGAGAGTAGTGGCTCATTCAGCAAGATAGATGAGATATCAGTTGAAAGTGGTACCTGTACTAGTAAGGTTGGTGAAAACTTTAAAAATATTGGCTCAGCAAGCCTTAAAGCATATTTAGAGCAAGTGTTAGCCAGCCATGAGTATATAGAAGCCACTCAGAGGAGAGATCATAAGAAGGGCTGGCTACCTATAGATGGCAAGCATATATTATCAGCTCGTAAGATACAATTCAAGCCTGTGTGTTGCGACGAAAAGGGTCGCATGAGACATGGAGTGTCTGTTAGGGGTGCAGATAAATCAGAAGAGTGCTCTAGACATACTGTAGGCAAGGCACCGGCATATTGCACTTTTGCGCATTCACGAATAGGTGATACCCTGCAGTTTATATGTGTGAAATGCTCTGTAGAGAAGCCCCGCTATACGTTTTGCCAGGATAAAAGAAGCACTGTGAGTTTATATTTAATCTTGGTCCATATAAGAATCTTGATGGCCAGGTATGGAAATTGATAGGCAGTTAAGTGCTGTCGAATTATATGCATTATGCCTAAAGGCTGGCACAGACTAGGGGACAAGTCACAGGGACTAGTCGCGGGGATCAGTCCCCTAGTGTAAACATTTAAGGGACAAATCCCCGAAACAAGTCCCACGTACTGTACACACTACGGGAGAATTCGCGGGAACTCGCGAAGGCCTGTTTTTCATTGGCTAGAATTATTTTGGGACGCGGGACCATACACACTATTATTTAGGCCCCGGGACTGAATTCCAATGCAAAAACGGGAGCACACACTAGTGGACTTGTCCCCGAAGCAGGTTCGTCTAGTCTGTGCCGGCCTTAAGGGCGTGGTCAAACTTGTACATTAACTGAAGTGCAAGACACCACATTTTAACTAGTCTTATTATTATATTAATAATATTATTTCAAGCATGCATGATGTTTGAGTCAGAAATAATCAATATAGTCAATATAGTTCACTGATACAAGTGAAAAGTTCAGTCAAGAGGGAGTCCAGGCTCCCTGGTGCGTTATATTTTTTGTAGTTTGCGCTTTGCTGCTTTGAAGTGCACAGTCATGTTTGTTTTTATTGAAAAAACTCTTATTATACCTTATACCTTTTATTTTTTGGAATTGGTTGCTCGTGTAAATGTTGTGTTCAATTCAAAATGTTGTAGATGGTCAGTTTAAAGAGTCGCCCCATGTAAGGTAATCCCTAAGACATATATTCCGGATTCCGACCTCCGGTTTTCCGGATTCCGACCTCCGGTGTTCCGGATTCCGACCTCCGGTATTCCGGATTCCAGACTTCAAAGTTACCCGGATTCCATTGGGGTATCATTTGTTACGAAGGCTTTCTAAAATTGCCCATTGTAAGATCAGTACGTTTCCTATTCAGCTATTGCAACTGGTAACTAAGTTGAATAATAAGTATAGATTTTCCAGATTCCAAATGCACTGTATTCTGAATTCCTTTGAGAGAGAGGATTCCGGATTCGAAATATAAGTATTCCTTGTCAGATATTCCGGATTCCAAAGTCGAAATTCCGTGGATTCCGGATTTCCTTACATGGGGCGATAAAGAGCCCTAGTCAGCCACTCCTTTGTTATTGTTTATTCCATATTAGAAGACGAATTACGTGTAGAAATCGCGAATAACCATCTACAAACATACTTGACAGGCCGTAGCCAGGGGCGCACCCCCCCCCCCCCCCCCCCCCCCCCCCCCCCCCCCCCGCAAAATGGGCCAAACAGAAGACTGCAGTCACTTTGGCATACAGCCAGTTTCGTTTATTTGCTTTTTCTAGTGAATTTTGACTAGCGGTTAATAAATTCATACCACGTTGGTCCGCTTTTTCTAGATTAGCACCCCCCCACAAAAGTCCCTGGCTACGGGCCTGCTTGATGTACCGAACCCAATCGAAAATATCGCACTACGTTACCTAAATGGATGCTTTCTCTGACTCACTATGTGCTAGACTGACAAAATGGAGGCTGACTGTGAGGCTTCTCTTTGCTATGTGACGTCTCACCGATCTTGAGGCGTCTAATGCTTTTAGTATAATCTCTCAGGTGACGTTTGTGAAATCCAAACTAATATAGTTACGCTTTCTTTTAATTTCAACAAGAAATACTGTATGAGTCCATGAGTCCATAGAGTAGATTTCGTTTGACTGCGAAAAAGTTACGGCGCGTACCGTGCCCGTGTCGGCGCTGTGTCTAAGCATTTTGATTGGTTGATCGGTGTATTTCGCGTAATGTGCTTGGCTGGGTGTTCACGGGAAGGCAAGGTTCCCTGCCAGTGACCATTCTCTTACCCAGAGCTCCCCGGCTCGTCTCCTCGCGGGGGAGGCTCTGGTGACATCCACCTTTGCTGATTGGCTGGTTTTGAACGTTGGTGCATGCGCAGAAAGATCTTTCTCTCAACGGCTCTGTATCAAATCTCGCGCATGCGTCAGTGGCTGTCACCAGAGCCTCCCCCGCGAGGAGACGAGCCGGGGAGCTCTGGGTACGACAATGGGCCAGTGACGTGCCTTAACGGTTTTTCAGTCATGCGTCATGTGCTCTATGGTCTTTCATTTCTTATCTGAAAATGTTTTCTCCTGTAATAATATACTAAATTGTTAAGTACATTAGGAATAAAATTCCTTAATATTCTTTTCTCGTGATCATGTTCCACAATGTGGATATTTAAAAAAATAAAAAATCTCTAAATTTGTAGCAGAGATAACGAACTTTCTCTCGGGTTTTAGACTCAACGAGCAGCATTCTTCGATAGAACTGTAGAACTCAAGTTTACGCTTAGTTCTCAAACCAACACATGTAAACGAGGCTGTGATGAAAATAAATGACAAACATTGATTTGTTTGTTTATGTTGTATTTCTTGCGCATCGCTAATAGTCCGGTTTCGAATTCTCCACTCTGCCGCTGAATATGCATCGGTGGCGCATAAATACGGTGGGAGCCTCGGTTTGAAGTAGAAAAAGTTGTGAATATCAACGAGAAACTGATGAAGCTTGAATGTAGACAATAGACAAAACTTTTTGGACTCGTGGGTATTCGCAACTTTCGGGTTCAAACCGAGGCTCCCACTGTATTTATGCGCCGTTGATGCCTATTCAGCGGTAGAGTTGAGAATTCGAAACTGGATCGGTCATGGCTAAAAGGGATGGTTCAGAAGGACCTGATTAATAATTCATAGGATAAACAATAGAACGAAGCTACATGACATAACATGACATATGTAGGTTCGTTCTACCGTGAAGCCTATGAATTATTAATCAGGTCCTTCTGAACCATCCCTTTTAGCCATGACCAACTGGATCAGTTCAAATGTATTTCAAAGGCATTTGGTCATTTTGATTTGCACGGAAATGAACCATGACGAAGCGCGAGGGTCTCCTACCTAACCACAGGAAGCCCATCAGGAACTTGGCTGGATTTTCAGGTTTTGAGCCAGGATTTTAGTAAAATAGGGTCAAACTGTAGGCCGTATTTTTTTGGAATTTGTTTAGGGGATAAATCAGCGTAATCTTTAACGTAATTATCCGAGAGCAAGTTTGCGAACACCCTGGTTTCCCTACACGTTCGCGAAAAAGAAGCACTTAGGGTCACGGATCACATTTCGTAAAATTCATGTAAATGAGAAATAAAGGCTGGTTCTCATCACTGGAATGCAAGCGCAGACGCAAGGATGTCAACTCGTACATTTCCCTTAGTGGTTCCGGGGGCGAGCACAAGGGAATGGTGAGACGTTGCGTTCCCTTGCACTTGTGTGGCGTCTAGTGAGTAAAGGAACATGCAAGCGCAAGCAATGTTGATTTTTAGGCTTCCACTGATTTTAGGCTTGCGCTTGCATCACTTTCATTCGCTTAATTGCGCAGGTACTTGTCCCGGTTATAAGTGACATTTACAGCGCGTCACTAGTGGAAGGCGTCCTTCCGTCTCTATTGAAGAAGGCTGTTGTCCGCCCCCTTCCAAAACAGAGGCCGGCTTGTACTGTAGAGGACGATATAAGGCCTGTATCTCTAACTTGTCAGGTAGCCAAGGTCATGGAAGGTTTTAGTTTAGACCGAATACATCCAACTTTGTTTCCCGTCATCGATCCTAAACAGTTTGCTAATATCGGTAGTTCTCTATACACGCCGTAATGTACCTTCTCCATCTTGGTCTAGAGGCGCTTGATAAAGACAACTTCGCACTGAATTTCTTTTTTGCGGATTTTTAAAAAGGATTCGATCTGATAGACCATCGTATTTTTCTCGCGAAGTTGCAGCGCTATAGTTTACATCCCTGCCTAGTCAGGTGGGTTGCCGCCTTTCTCCAGGGACGATCGCAATGCGTTCAGATAGGCCCCTCGACATCATCCTATCGCTATCTAAATGGAGGTATTCCTCAGGGAACAAAAATGGGTCCCGTGCTGTTTGCAGTTATGGTAGATGACCTTGCTCGTACCTGGGTTCCCAGAGCTAAGTATGTTGACGATCTCACCATACTTGAGATTGTACCGCGCAATTCGCCCTCAGTAATGCAGCACATCGTGAATGACGCGTCAATCATTTCGCTCATACTAATAACATGCAACTAAATCCGATGGAATGTAAGTTTATGCGGGTCGACTTTTTGCAACAACAGTAATGTGTCTCAGCCCATCGCCGTCGGAGGCACGCACATCGAGTCCGTCCTCGGTGTGCACATCACGTCGGATCTCTCCTGGGCGACACACTGTGACTATGTGATTAAAGGCGAACCGTAGGCTGTATGCCATCAGGAAGCTTAAGACATGTCGAGTTCCAGAGAAAGATATTGTGGCCATCTACTGCGCGCTTATACGCTCTGTATTAGAGTACGCTTCAGTGGTCTTTTCCAATCTGCCACAGTATCTTTCCCTGCTCAGCACCATTAAGGCATGGCTGACAAACGAATTGTCATAAAACCTAGGGGGTGGTCTAACTCCAGTGCTTTCAACTGTTCGGTTATTTAAAGTTTTTCAGCCTGTGCGGGGTTGAAAAATAAGTAAATTTTGGTTGCTGTTTCTATGACAACTTTAAATGTGACCTTTGAACTCGAAGGTAACGGTTTTTTAAAAAGTGCTCCTGCGGACAGGGAAAGGCTTTAAATCCTGAAAATGTTTAAGTGCCAAGTGACTTAAGTCTGTGTATATATTGTTGACCTAATTGGAAAAGTTGACTTCTACATTGGGAATCCTATTTTAGGACAATGTGAAATTCGATACCCTTCGATAACTTCTTATCCATGTGTGTTGTGCACCATTTCGAATTAGATTTACAAACACCAAGGTGTGTATTATTTTTTCCACTAATTTATTTTTTGCCTCATGCATTTTCCCTGTCAGCAGGGCAGTTTTTAAAATTCCGTTAAAAATGAGGTTCAAAGATCACATTCCAGGTTGTCATAGAAACGATACTCAAACTTTGTTAAGCTCTGGGTGCTCTGTGACATGAATTAAGTTTCGTAAAGAAATGAGTAAATGCATTAAATATAGACCACCCCCTACGCTTTTCCTTCCATAGCCATGCCTTAATAGCACTGAGTGGCTCTCGAAAAAGTCCAGAAGAGGGTGTTGGCGATCATATACGGAGCGCACATCAGCTACCAACAGGCATTGACTCAGGCCGGTTTGCTGCCTCTTGAGGCCCGCCCATCCTCGCGCGCCAGGGTCCTTCCCTCGTCTCCCCCCAGGGGACAGAGGGAAGGACCCTGGCGCGCGAGGATGAGGCCCGCCGTGAGCACGCGTGCCGCAAATTTATTGACAACATCAAGCCTGGCTGCGTGCTCTCCCACTACTTGATGATAGGAGGGTTCGCTACACCGCCCCATAATCTTTAAGGTCATGCGCAGAATACCACGTAAATCCGGGGAGGACGGACCGTTTAAATAAGTTCACCACTGTCAAGTATAATAAGTAGTTTAATACATATTTTCATATTATTGTAAATCGCTTTGTATAGTATCGCTTAATTGTCAGGACCTACTCCGGTCATTCAGTATTTTAATCTGCAAACGGAATAAACAAGCATTATTATTATTATAGTATTAATTGCCTTGCGCTTGCGTCCTGCGCTTGCGTTCCAGTAAGAAGCACACCTTTTGAGCAATATTAAAAGGAGGAGTAGAAATGAAGAATTTTCCTAGGGGTCTGGGAGCATACTCCCCTAGGGGAATTTTGAAATTTCAGGCTTGTAGAATGGCCCCTGGAAATACACAGTGATACAGTTTTTTCTCTCTCAGTGAATGCTACGCTACGATATTATGATGGCACCCCTTGCTCTCCTTTTGATACTTCAGGGTCCCCTTTTACAGTAAGAAAAAAATCCAGGGCCCCCCAATTTATCCTCCATCCCCGCCCCCGGTCTCCGACATGTTAATGATAAAGCAAGGTCGAAGGTTGGCCTCTGGTACCTGTTGCAAACTGATGCCCTATGGCAGTGGCTTGGAGACAAATAATTTTACAGGTAACTTCGCTTGCGACCCGTGTTTCAAATCTTATGAGCCAATCAAGTATTCTTGCCCTGGCTCGGTCACGACGTTGGTTTTAGTTCAGAGGGAAGCCAGCTGACTCACGTTGACTGTACTAAGCGAAACAGAGTTTCATTGGCTCCGAAGGCTTCATTGACGGAGCAAAGTCAAAAATGATTTTTTTTGGAAACGTGGGTCGCGATGCAACGGTTTGTAGCTGTAGCCTATGTACAGGTGGGCGCATTTTCGGTCGAATTATAAATTCGAAAATTTTGTCAACGACTTAGCTCAAATTTGCCACAATGAGCCACAAGCAGTGGAAAGTAGAGCGTGCTGAAATTAGTAAAACTGCCAAGTTTGAGACCGATCGGTTACAAACTCGCGAAGAGCCAGCCTTGCAAACAAACGTAAACAAGCCGTATTTTTACAGAGGTTTGTATGGAACTTTTAATTGGGGGGGGGGGGGGGGGCAAAATTTTAATTGGGGCCACTTTTAACGGATCGCCCTGAAACTTGGGTTTATTGCTTATTGCCTATGCGCTCTTCGAATGGAAGGTTTAGTTTTAGCTCGCTTATTAATTAAAGATATTAGAATCATATTTAAGTTTTTATAAAACCGTTTTATTTTTAAGCGTCGCCGGACTTCAACCTTTATTGCTCAAATCCTCAAAATTGGTTTCTGACTAAAGTCAATGTGATCTTTTCCGTGGTATGGATGGATTGTAACTTGGACGCCTGTATCAAAAGTTGAAAGTTTTGTTGCATGTCGTGAAGTCACGATGCACCCACCTATACGGGTCTTTGTGAATAAAAAAATGTCTATATGTGCAATATGTGTCACTATTATGTCTTTCCACGAACGAGGTCGAAGGAGAAAATCAGGATTCCTGTGTTGTGCATTCGTGTGTACTGGCACTAGTAATGGGTATATCCGCTGATCACGATTCGCGGGCGTGACTGGCATTTCAGCCAATCACAGGCCGCCAAATATGAAGGCCGCATTGGTAATGGTGTAATTTTTGCCGGTCTTTCAGTCTTCCTGTGAAATTTCCTTCTCTTTTCTACGTGTTTCTTGTAAATATTTTACAGATTAGGACAAAATGAAGCTTCAAATTATAGCTGCTTTACAAATTCTCGTGTGTTTAGTTTTCTGGACAGCAGAAGCAAAAGAAAGCAAGGAGTGCGAAGGTGAGATTCTGCAATGTTTCACTTTAGAAATTGTTCCTGATGTTGTGAAATTTTGTTGCAAAAGTTTCCCAAGTTGGCTTTCACCAAGAATCCTGGGCCATTTATCTGACTGATCGTAACATGGACTTAAATCTTGGTTTTAATTGCTCTGTTGTTTTATTTTTTCATTGCTAGACTACGCTAGTGGATTTGTAAACTCGAAATCTTACGTGGCCGAAAAAATCAGGTCTATGATAAACTCAAATGATTGGAAGAAAAATTGGCCTAATTTAAATCTTCACTATGTTATCCAGAAGTTTTACTTTATCTCTATAATACGACTTTATACAATGTGCCCCTCGGTGTTCTCGATCGTGTGGATACACTTTTATAGGTCGCGTCAACACTTTAATGTAAGTTGATAACCGCAGCTGTAGATACCTAGCAATAACTCGTCCAGTTGTGTAATCATTTAAATCAAGTTAAGTGTAAGATTTCTTTTTAGATAATGAATAGCAAGAAAATATATAATAAATTCACTGAATATTTTTCTAATATTCCCTTCTCAATGAGGGAAATACTGTGTAGCATCTCCCGAACAAACGTAGAAAAGACCCTTGCTATAGCAGGGTGTTAAGGCCCTGGAATGAATGTGATACATTACTCCCGGGGAGGGGGGGACTCCAATATTTTTTGGTCAGGGATGATCATCAGAAATTTTCAGTTTCACCCCTAAAAGATACCCAACATGGCGTGGCTCAAATAATTTGTTATCAAGAAAGCCCTAAAAAGATGAGGCCTTATGTGCCAAGTAGGCGCGTCAAGGAGACAGTTAACAGGTAAAAGATGCCCATCAAGAAATTTCTGTGTTTGACTAAAATGCTGCCTAATGTTGTCTAATTTATCATCTTCTCATCAAGTAATCTCTCTTTTTGCACAGATTTTAGAAGTGCCATCATGAGACAAAACAATTTGGACACATTTGGCCCTAAAAGATACCAATATCCCTAAAATTCCTTGTCACGCGAGTAGTTACGATTTTTCTCGCATGTATGCATCAACTCAAAATCACTAATGTAAACTATGTGCAATTAGGGTCGATCTGTCACGATTTATGTTGCGATGTGTCACAGAGATTTCAAACCTGTTCGAAACTCTTTGCAACTTGATGCGATTTGAAGAAAAGAGAGCACAGAAATTGCACCGGATTTGCAACAAAATGTTTACACAAGAGAGTTGGAATTGCAACTTGCCCAAGAAAAATTGCAGCAACAAATGCAACAAGAATCACAAGTGTAAACTGGTTTTAAGAAAATCTGGGCAATATTTACAACTTCTTCACAAAACATTGCTCTCATTTTGTACCTACAAAGTATTTTTTATTTGTTCCTATTTAGTTTGTATAAAAGTTTTAAAGAAACTGGAGAAATCATTGACTGATGATGAGAAAAAGAAACCTGAAAAAGTAGAGGCTAAACTGAGGAAAATGTGTGCCAAGGCCAAGACAAAGGAGAACAGATTTGTAAGTATGACCCATGACCCTACCAAGATGCAAATTTCCAATAGTCCAGTTTCAAATTCTCTATTCTACTGCTGAATAGGCATCAACATGCATAAATACAGTGTGTGCCTCGGTTTGAAATAAAAATAGTTATGAATAATAAAGAGATTGATTTTAAGCTTGAATCGAGACAATAGACAAACATGAGTAAACTTTTCACACTTGTTGGTATTCACAACTCTTTCGATTCCAAAATGAGGCTCCCACTGTATAATGCACCATTGATGCCTATTCAGCAGTATAGCGGTGAATTCAACAATGGAATATTAGTGTTTTATAGTGCATTCACACTTTTGAAGTAAACATGTTTCATTAAATTTTCAGAACTTTAAACCTTGGGTGGAATTTGGTACACATGACACCAAAGTAGATATTATCAGAGGCATATTACAAATGGGTACTTAATAAATAAGTTATGGGTGGGTAAATATGGTATATTTGCAATAAATGCATCATTGTTGCAATTATTATTTTGAGTTTGTATAAATGTTCTTTTTAGTGCTACTACATTGGTGGAACTGAAGATGCAGCCACTGGAATGCTTAACTCTGTCTCCAAACCAATGGGCTATCATAAACCAGTAGAAAAAATTTGTCAAGATTTAAACAAGAAAGACCATCAGATTTGTCAATTACAGTATGGTAAGTCAAGTGATCCCCCCTCTCCAAAAAAGTACTCCCTCCCCCAAATTCAGGAGCTTGGAAAGCAATCGACTCTTCAGAACAGAAAGTTCCCTTTTTCTTGGGCCCACATTTACACTTCAACTCTCCTGAATACATATCCTTTTTTACCATGCCACAGAAAATGCAGCCAATCCGAATGCAGGAATGGCATTGTATATTTATGGTTAGAGACATTTTTGAGTGTTTTGTTGACAAATACACGCATGCGCTGGCAATACAATGAACAATAAATTTTTAAATACTGCACAAGGCGTTAGTCGTTTGATGTTGCTAGGTAACGAAAACTCACATGATCAGTTTTAACCAATGGGGTCCATGCATTTGTCCAGTGAACAAAGATTGTATATTAATTTGCAATATTCCACTCAACCTTCCCATTGTGCACTGCCCAGTATGCAAAACATTGCCTTTAATTTTCTGTAGCGGGGTATAAAATAGTTATACAATGAATTCTTGTGACATACTGCAGAATATCCCACTTGTCACTTGTATTTTCTTAGCATACACACTCACCTGAAGGCTCTTGTTTATACCAGAAAATACAATGTATTATGTATACCAGAAAATATGCGTGGGATATTCTGAAATATGCCACTCGAAAGCATTGTATAATTAGTAAATATACTTGGTATATATCCCTGGAAAATAAATATCTTCCTGGAACCCTTAGTCCAGTAAATTACATTCTGAGGTTGCCCTTCAATCGAACATTGTTAAGTGTCATAAGTCATAAATTTCTTCTAAATGTTTTTAAATCTTTGATTTCCAGAAGAAAAAATTGATCTGAAGAACACCAACCTCAAGAAACTGAGAGTAAAACAGCTGAAGAAAATTCTTAGTGACTTTGATGAGCAGTGCACAGGATGTGTTGAAAAGTCAGACTTTATCAAGAAAATCCAAGAAGTTATGAAAGAGCACACTGAACTGTGATTGGCAGGGTATAATATGCACAATGAACAAGCTCACCACCACTGGGAATCTCCAGCAAGGAACACAATGCAGAACCGTGATTTTAGCTCACATGTTCAGAAACATTTTGTACTATTTGTAAATGTCTAATTGTTCAATTTCTTGGAACCTGTGTGGGACCATTTGGTAGATAGTATATTTTGAAGTTTAGAAATAAATTGGGCAGTCACCCCAAAAGTCTGTAACCCTGAAAAGTTTAAGCTGTCCATACCCTGGAACTTATGGTTATGCTTCCTGGAATTCCACATTTTGGGGATACCCACTGCAGAATTTCGGTTCCATAGTATAGGGTACCTACCCTGGAATTTCAGGGTTCCTCAAAAGGGGTGTTCAATTGGCTAATGGTATGTGCTGTATTTGACAAGGATGTCAACTCTCCCGGTTTTGCGAGTTGTCTCAATATTTTTTGCTTCGTCTCCTGGGAAAAATTCAAGACGACTGCCATACATTTACTGTATTTCTCCCAGGAGGATTGTAGGAAATTAAACCATTTCAAGGCAGTCTCCAGATTTTCAAAGTCCTGGGGTTGATCAGGGGTGTAACCAGGAATTTTGGTTGGGCGGGCCGGATAGTGAAACATGGGACGGAAATGTTCAAATTTCCTCCAGCAAATGCAGTAAATGTATGCGAAAATCTCCCGAGAAAGAGCTTTATGACACGTTTGTGTGAGAATTTTGTACAATTACTCATCTGTTGTCTTGATAACAAGATGTAAACATAAGCCAGTAAGGTCTATTACACATTGTATTTTAAACAGACTGACAATTACACTGAAATATATAAATCCCCAACAATGGGTTGCTGCAAAAAAAGCTGTAAGTCTCCTATTGAGGAAGTAAAAAAATTCAATTGCTGTGTCCCTGTGGCATATGGCTGCTGCACATCAGGAATAAAAGGCCCTGTAGAAATTCCAGCGTCATAAACATGGACGATAAGGGGATAGCGGAACATCCCAATGCCAGGTTTCAGGGACCAGTATATAGTGTTAGTAGCTTTTCTTTCAAATTCTTGAGACATGAGCGGGCCACCAAAATGTACCGACAACGCCCACGGCCTACAATAACCTGACTAAACTCGTTTTTAATAATTTTCCATAAAGAACATTGAAATAAATGTTATTTATCATTACCGAATTATTTCATTTTGTTATATAAACTACACAGTATTTTATCAGGATTTCGGCCACTTCGCTGCGCTCACTCGTCATATCAAAATTTGAACACTCGAAGATAAATTCCATATCCCATTGTTCTCAACATCTCGATTCTGATTGGCTAAGAGCGCGCGCTTTACTTTGGGAATCATTGAGGGTCTTCAAGAATCAGCTGATTCTTGATTCTACCATTACAAGCCCGGCGCTCGTGTAAAAGAAACTACTTGACAGAAAAACTTTATTCATCGTAAAAGTATTTTACTGAATCAATGTATAATAAAAAAAATATTGAATTCGGTTTTTCTGATAGCTCGGCCTTACGGCCTCGCCTGATTCCACTTGTCTTGACATTGTTTATTCTGGAAATCACAAAAAACCTCCTCCAATAATTGCTTAATATCTACCTATTTATCGTGAAGCTGCATTATTTTTACGTTGGGTCATGCAATTTTGAGCCATGCAAAGCTACACTAGAATAGCAGCTGGTTTGGTATTTCGACTTTTGCCCCGTAAAGGAGTGCTTTTCCGAGGGTACAATACAAAACACCGCGTATAAGAATACAATACAAAACATCGCGAATATCCTACAATCCTACATCGAAATGACCTCACATTTTCACCATATCATGTTGAAAGCATTCTTAACTAGTTTGAGTTGTTATTTGTATAATGGTGATGTTAAATTTTGATGTTTTTGATGGCATGTTCCAGCGAACCGCTCGACGACTTATTGAGTTGATCTACTACTGTAAGCACAAGTACCTAAAGCTACATTGTTGCATTCTATACTGAAATATTTTGTTGATCTCTTCTTAGTACTAGGGAGTACTCCATGCCCTGCAATATTAGGAACGCTGACAACATTGCCACATTCAAATCAAAACTTAAGACTTTTATATTTAAACAATTTACGAAATTGTCCTAATTATTTTACTATTTTTTATCTTATCTATATATTATAGCTTACTTAGAAATTTGTGTTTTATTGTAAGAGCATTGAGCTTGTATAATGCTCCTAGAACGTATTATTATTAAAACTGCATGAAATAGCCTGAAACTTCCCATGAGTAATGAAAAACCTAAACAAGAGGTAAGAATATTTGTTCCGGATTTGTGACATTTATTTCATCGCGAAATTCTACCAGTAAATGCGAGCCCATTAGATATTTACTGTTAAATTGACACACGAGAGACACTTATGAAGACATCTTTATTTATTCATTCAAAATATTTTAATATAGAATACAACTATGTAGCTTGGGGTACCTGTGCTGTAAGAAACATTCAAAATATCACTATTAGTTTGTTGTTCTATGACTGCATATCACCTAGACCAGTTCTAGATCAAAGGATGGATCGAAATTCCATTACCTCATTGCATAGACTTTTATAGGCTACACAACTATGTCGAGCCCATTGGAGACAAGGTCCTTTGTTATTGTTTTCGTTCAATATTAGAAGACGAATTACGCGTAGGAATCTCTTAATAAACATCTAAAAACAAAGTTTCAGATTTATATTCTCTGAATCAGCCGATGGAAATGGATGCCTTCTCCGATTTGGTATGTTGCTATGCTGTCAAAATGGCGGCTGACACAGGCTCTTTAAAATAAGTTAACATGCTGCAACCCCATTTCCATAGCGCCCACATCTATAATGAATGTCAAGAACATTAGCGAGCCCATGGATCGTGGGATGGGTGCCCTGTGTGTCCGTTGATGGGAAGTATCCCATAATTAGCATGTTCTCCGCGTTCGCCAAGTTGTTCACGCAACCGTACGATCTCCTGTTGGTACCTGAAAACAAAAACAAAAAACCTATCTGAGTCTTTTCAACGCAGCACTGCTCCGGCTAGAACGGGCGATCGTTAAAACAAGCGAACAAACAAACAAACAAACATCACTACTGAAGACCTCTGTTTCAACTCCCCCTGGAAAGACAGACATAGGGCAAAGGACATAGGGTTGCGGGCCTTCGTAAATCAACAGGGAACCCATACCACAAGCCCCCGAATAACTAAAACTGGTCCCCAAGAGATTTTGCTTTGATTTTCTTTGATTTTGCTTATCGTAGAAGAGGTAATTTTACCTAGTTCCCCTCGGAAAGACGGATGGAAAACCTAGTTTCAAATGGTACACCTCAGATAAAACTGGAAGAGGTCAAGCTCTTGTTTTATCATTGTACGCCCTCGGGAATCCAGAATTTTGTATATCCTCAGGAAATCTCTTCTCTGTGGGATGTGCAGATAATGAATTATTACTCACGACAGCATGACAGCGATGGTAAGTAAATTGTCTACCCGGTTAATTTATCAAAGGAATCCTGACCGCATTTTGAGCTACAATAGACAGCCTTGCAATTTATGTGCGCGCGCGTACGGTGGCTTTTCTTATGAGACACAATGAAGACGATTTGCTTTCAATGAGACTGACCGTTTAATTGTGTATTAATGTATTCCTGGAGGTATTTCACTTCTTCTTCCGCTACAGTACATCGCGTCATAAGAGCGGCACGTTCAGTTTCCAGGTCTTGCTGCAATGGAAAACAAGAACTAAAAGCGGATACTACAGGAACTAAAGCAGTGCCAAGTTAGCTGCACAGAAAGTTATAAAGAACTGCACGACCCGTTCCTGACCGCTACTGTTTTGTTGTGAAAGCGATGATAAGTTCACGCTCCGAATGCAATGTTTCGTGCCATGAGGTGGTTTCCGATATTTACGTACGAATGAAAGAACACAACTGGGGCAAAACGTAATAAGATCTTCCCTTTTAAAATCACAATTGAAAGTAATAGACCTATTCGGCTTGGGCGTAATGTTTTCCCAATTCAGATCACGAGGCATTCATCTTTGTTTTGGATGCTTCCATATTCATATATCCTTCGGTGCGCAGCAGATAAAGAAAGAGAAAATACTAAATGGGAATGCCACGTGATCTGAAATGGGAAAACATTACGCCCAAGCCGAGGAGATCTATTAATCAACAGGCATCTGCATGACCATGTTTACCTGGGTGTTAAGAGTAAACTCACGAAGCTGTTTGCGTAATTGTCCCCACCCCATTTCAGCTGTCGCGAAAGGTACTCTGCAAAAAAAAAGGAATTAGCAAGGACAAATTTTGACGTGCTTAGAACTGCCCAAGAAGACATTTAGCGAGAAAAAGATTTTAGGCTATACTAACAAAAAAAAAACAGGGATACGCGCGTCAAGATTGTCAGACGACGGTCTTAAGCGGGTAAAGCGCTATCATATTGGCAAGGTCGCTTTGTAGACAATGCGGATAAAGCTGGGTGACGGAGCTCTCGATCGCTAAAATGTCAGTCGCAAAATATCGACTAGAATGATATTTGTTCGCCTTTTTAAAAGGCTATGCGACTGAACCTTCTCTTTCTATGACCAAATACAGTGTGCAAAATTGCGAAAGTTAATATAGAGCCCTGTGATACGAGCATTAAGCCCCAGTGGGACCCGTTCAAAAAATATTGGCAAGATTCGAAGTTGCAAAAACGTACAATTTCTAAGAGAAAGGCACTCGAAGGTTTATGCTCGCTGATAATGTTTCCGCATACCGGTCATTTATCGTAGATAACATGATAGCATGTTCACCAAGTTTGCTTCGTTCTTTGATTGTTTCCTCTAGGCTCACTGATGCGTCATTTAACTGAAAAAAAAAGAATCAGAAAGAGTCTATAATTGCACTCCCAACTAGTGCAGGGTGTTTAACAATTGTCAGAAAATTCCAGTTGGCTTGACAGTAGAATTAAGTTACACATCTGTTATCATTCCGATTCGGATGAAATCTTGAATAGAATGGCGCTTGCTAACTACTTACTAACCGAGCGTGGGGACATCCCGGGAAATATCAAACTGAGGTTTTGGCCCTACATTTGCCCTACCTGTTTGGTGAGTTCCTTTATCTTGTGCTCGTAATCGTGTAACTTTCTTGTCAACTTGCCAATCTCACGTGCCTAGTGCAAAGAATTCAGATTTCTAGGTAAATTGTGGTACATTCCCCAATATTACAAGTATTATAGTAGGGACGTAATTGGGTAACAGCTTGTAGATTCTTGTTTTCAATCACTTCTGTGGGAATACGAATGCAATAGTGTAGCGGTATGAAACAAACTATTATGCAGGGTTAAAATCACGTGATAGCCCGTGTTGAAGTCCAGCCCATAATGTTTGAATAGAATGTCGCGACTAAGTTAAGGTGGCTTGTAGCAGGAATTTTTTTCAAAAAATACCCCCGTGGAGTATCTTAAGACAGGGGGGAAGGTTCAAGGGTTCCTCGGCAAAATACTTGTCATTTCGTCTGCTTCTAAGCTGCGTACATGTATTATATAATTAATAATTATTTATTGAGTTTATATTATTTAATGATTACTGGAGGGTGAAAAATCACCCTCCATTCTCCAAATCTTGAGAATCACGCAACTCTTGGGCACGCTTTTGGAAGTCGGCGTTCAGTCTTTTTTTTCTCCCGAAACGTTGGAGTGTAAGAAGGAAAGACGGCTGGAATTTAGGCTAGTACCTAATGTTAAAAGCAGACGAAATTACAACTATTTTGCTAACGAACCTTTCACCTACCAGATGCCTGATAAAAGAACTTTATACGAAAAAGATGACGAGTGCAGTCTCACTGCGCATGCGTCACATGCGCAACACGGCTTATCATTTTCAAAAGGTCATGACTAAAAGGGATAACTCAGGAGGTGATTAATAATTCATAGGCTTTACGGTAGAACGAACCTACATATGCCATGTTATGCCATGTAGCTTCGTGCTATTGTTTATGCTTGTAAATTATTAATCTCCTCCACTGTGAGTATCCTATCTAGCCCACGGCCTTTTTAAAATGATATGCACAGCGTATCCTTAAAACTATCAAAAACTAAGTATCTTTTTATTGAAGTTTGCCGGGCTTCCAAACCAACCAACTCTGACCACGCGCACTGCGCGTCTATCCCACTTGGGCGACTATAGCGTATATTGAACACCAGCCAATATGTGACGTATTTAATGAACGCTATATTTTTTAAATACTGCACGAGGCTGAGTTATGGAGTTATAACTCCATGCTTTAGTGCAGTATAAAAAAGTTAGAGTTCACTGTAATGTGCAAAACAAATGTCACCATTATTTCACGGACCCTCACACCACTACCAATGGGCAATTCCACAAAACATATGTACCCCGGGACGGGCGGTATTAAATTTTGACCCCCCCCCGCCATGCAACCAGAACTATTCCAAAATTGCTTACCTACCCTCCCCCCCCCACCCCCATGCATATTGAATTCCCGAGAGGTTAATCTAGCTTCCAGCTTCGAGACCCCCCGCCCCCATGCACGCAGAATTCCCACCTTGCAAACCCCCCTCCCATTCAGAATTTCCGAATTTTTCTGGAATGGCGCCCAATATTTTTGTTTTCTACAAAACCATGACATCACAATAATACAAGGGACGCTCAGCCGCAAAATGTTAGACAGAACCGTTTATTACAAAAGGAACTCAGAAAGAGAAATGATCGATAGCAGGATTATACGAAACCGTTTCAGGATACCTGTGCAGTTTGTAGCTCCTTTTCAGAAGGCATGAACTGGGCAGCATGCTCATCCCCTGTGGGGTAGTGAGCGTCTGGCTTGTTTTCAGACATGTCGAATCTGAGAACACTGAAACAAAATCACAAATATATGCGCATACTTTTAAGGAGCGGTTTTGGAATTTTTCCAGGAGTTTTCTAGGATAACGTCCAGCCTTGTCAGTCCATTTTCGAGAACGTTTTAAGCTTGAAACCGAATTTTAAAATGATTACATGGGCGTAGCCATTAATTTTGGTTGGGGGGGGGGCGATAGTGAAAACATGGGACGAAAATTTTCAAATTTCCTCCAGCAAATACAGTAAATGTATGGGAAAACTCCCGAGAATGGGGGGGGGGGGGGGGGGGCCCCCTGTGCCCCCTGGCTACGCCCCTGTGATTACATTCTTGATTTTTTGAATGATGAAATTTCCAGGAATTTTCAAGGACTTTGTTCGTGAAAATTGCCAGGAGTTTCAAGGACTTTCCAGGAGTACAATAAAAATCCAAGACATTCCAGGCTTTCCAGGAGCAGTACGAGCCCTGTAATATACACACTGAAGAAAAGACGTGCATATAATATCTGTCGTTGCTTTGTTCATGACAACTACATTCGAGCTACTTTATAGGAGACAGAGTGACCGAGTGGTCAGAGCGATGACCCGAGTTCGAGTCCTCGCTCACTGGCTCTTCTACCATTCTTTGTGCACAGCCGACTTTGTTTGCCTCCCAGTTGTGTTGTATGTGCGATACTCAAAGAAACTATGAAATGGCGGCTTACATACCTTATTGGTACTAATATTCGCGGGCACTTAATTTCGCGAAAAAAATGTCGCCATATTTCGCAAGTCTTTATTTTCGTGATTTGGGTGCAAAAAAATTCTTAGGAAATTAATTTTCGCGAAAATGAAAAAAAGAAACCATTCTACTTCGAGAATTTTATTTATTTTTTACTTTTTTTATTGCTGAAAATAATCAACTCATAACAAAACCAAACTATACAAACCGCATCGTGTACCATAGGCATAGCCAAACACATTATCCTTATGCTTTTAACGATCTTTTAAATTGTATAGTACATATTTACATTGTAGCCGTGAATTCTTCATTAATTGAGAAAACAAGAAATAAGGGAGGGTATTAAATTTCGTGACATTAAAGTTCGCGGCATTTTTTTCGCGGCGCTTTAAGTTCGCCATTTTTTAAATCACGAAAATCGCGAAATTAAAGCAACGCGAAAATTAGTACCAATAAGGTACATAGGTCAGGAAAAACGGTGCCTCAATTTTATAAGCCACAACCAAATGCAAAATGTTGGAACACTTTGCCGAGAGAACACGCTCTCCCAGCCCTCCCTTCAATGTTGTCCAAAATCGTGTCCAGTATTATTTCCCGCTCAACATTGGGAGAGGAAGGAAGGACTAGGCGTTCCAACGACTTATGCATTTGGTTGCAGTTGGAGCTCCTAACTATGGGCTCCTGAATGTTGTCTGCTTATGTTATTTTTACCTGTAAGCTGATAGCAGCTTCTCGTGCTTGGTGACAATATCAGTGATGGTCGCCTTGAGCTCACCGACTCGTCCTTCTAGCTGAACAACTCGTTGTTCTTGAGCGTCGCGTATCTTACGAACCATAGCGTCGATGTACGCATTTAAGGACTCCAGCGAGAACTGCTGACCAGAACCTTGGCCACAATATACCTGGAACAACAAGGTCATGGCTAAAAGGGATGACTCAGAAGGACCTGATTAATAATTCATAGGCTTCACGGTAGAACGAAGCTACATCTGTCATGTTATGCAATGTAGCTTCGTTCTATTGTTTGTCCTATGAATTATTAATCAGGTCCTTCTGAGTTATCCCTTTTAGCCATGACCGAACAACAAGAGGGGAAGGGATCTCAAAATGGCGGCCGAAATCGACCACATCTACTAACAGTGTTTACATCTTGTTGCCACCCAATTCAGATCATGTGATGATTCCTTTGGGCGGTTACAATTGTGCAATTTTTCTCACTCGACCGATTGCCAAGTGTATGTGCAGAGCTAACAAACTAACAAACGTCTCCTCGCGGGGAAGGCTCTGGTGACAGCCATTCACGCATGCGCGAGATTCGATACAAAGCCGTTGAGAGAAACAACTTTCTGCGCAAGCCCCAACGTTCAAAAGTAGCCAATAAGCGAAGGCCCACAAAAAAATGTCACCTGAGCTTCCCCCGAAAGCAGGCGAGCCGGGAAGCTCTGGATACGAGAATGCAGAGACAATAGACGAGTTGCGTGCGTGCATGCGCATAAGGTTGTGGACGGCGACAAAACAAAGGGAGTTTCAACTCAGGGAAGAGTTTTCCTCCTGCTCATCATCCCAGTGAATACAAAGGAAAAGAGAGGCTTTTGCTAGCAGGGACGTTTCCCAGGTATATTTTCTTCAAATCAAAGAGATTTACTGAAAATTAACTGCGCCGAACACAACATTCAAAGGGAAGGATGAGTGCAGAACCCTGAGATCAAGGGAAAGATTCAGGGAAACACACAGGGAAACGAACATAGCGTCTACTTCGGTGAGACGACAGGACAACAGTAAATGAGGTCGTGCACATCTAATTGTCACATCTAATGCCCGAATATGATGTGGTTATAGTTAGGGTTAAGGGAGAGGTGCGCCAATATTAGTGTTGTAGGTCTCTCATATACCATACCGAGATATCATGGATGTATTGCTGTAGTCTGTTGCTGTATTCGGCGCTAACTTCCTTTAGCTGCAGGTCCAGCTTGTTATTCTCGTCCTCAAGTCGTTTCCTCTCCGCTTTCGTCGTGATCACCTCCTGTGCAACGGAAAGGGGCCGGAAAGGATGCATTACAAAAGTCAGAGAGTGAAAAATAGGTACCCGTGTGGTACATGTATGACCTCAATTATTAAATCATTTCAGGCCTAGTTTCTACGTCGTATTTCGGACGAATATAATTCAGACTAATTTAATTATCGCAATTAAAGGGGCACTCGCACGCTTAATATTCGTCCACCGTGGACTTAAAATAGGTAAAATTGTATCCGTGAAAACACATGTACATTTGCCCGTAGTAATCAAATTAATCCTCAAGATTTATAGACAAACCTTTCAAGTGTTAGACAAATGCATTTCTAGGTTGTTTTGACCTGTTATCAAGAGGATGGAATTGGATTGCGATTTGAGCTATTTTCTTCGTCTGAAATGCGACGTATAAAACGAACTAAAGAAGGTCGAAAATTAAATTCGTCAAAGACATTGTATACGTCGACCCCGGACGTATACAACGTCTGTAGTATGTCTTCATTTTATGTTATTCGTCGTATAAAACGAACGTCGCACAGACGAATTTAATTGATCAATTAAATTCGTCTAATTAAATGCGACGTATAAACTAGGCCTCATTGACAAAACCGTCTTATACAAAATGCTCTACCAGACTTCTACTACTGCGAGCCACGTCATGTTTGATGATTGACGATCATTTTCCCTTGCTTTTTTCTCTTGCGATAACTATTTATTACTGCCTCACCGCCCCCCCCCCCCCCCCCCCACCCCCGGCTCCAACAACAGCAAAATGAAACGCCCTGATTCATACCTCGGTCCGTTGTACATGATCTTTTCGAATTGTGCCTTACTACTACTAGAAATAGTTCTCACTAGAGCTGCCCTCGCCTTTTAGTACGGTTTGAATTAAATATTTCTGCTGTCAAGTACTGTATTTTTCTAAAACACTTGTTTGTTGTCGCTTCCGGAAGATCCGGAAGTCTTTTCAGAACTTACATTGCAGCCTCAGCTGTACTGAAGTTGCTCTGAAACAAATATACCAGAACAAACATTGAGATTCGCTTTATTACACCAATTGTTTTTAAACGTATTTTACGTCCTAATATTTTGTGTCTGAGTTCACTTTCGTCACGATAGGAAGATAATTAACCTCACAACTCAATATTTTGAAGAATTCAATCACATTATTTCGGACTTCCAAGAGGCGGGGGCAGCTCTAGTGAACTATTCGGAAACGCTCGAAAGGGAATAAGAAGGCAAAAACAGACGCTTTTCAGGAACGCGTGCAGTCAAGACCTAAACCAAGAACGAACCTCGTGGCAAGACTCCGATCCCACAATCCTTCGCGCGTGCCTCTTTGCTTGGCCGCCGACATCGATACTTTGCGGGCGTGCAGCGATCAAACCGAGATTTTTCCAGCTATACACCGGAAATACCAACCCTTCTCCCCAGTCTCCCTCTTCCTCTCTAAGCGGGGAGTCCTCCTCCGGTTTTTGGCCCTCCGAGGCTATACACTGACACTCCAAAACACGTTGCATGAACAAGGCCGTGAGAAAATATGTAGCACAAATCGAGACAATAATATTGAGGAACCAAGCAGGCCGAGGAAAATCAATAATAACAAATCTGCTAGGAAACGTCACTGGAGCAGAAGTGAAACCGAAAGGCAGCAATAAAGAAGAACTTTCACACGAAACACACGTACCGCAGATTGTCCAGCGAGCTTTCGTTGGCCTTCACGATAGGACGCTTGGGACTCCTTGAGGTCTTCTTTGAGTTTGTAACTGAATAAGAAACGGATACAAGAACCTCATTCAGCGATTACATTGGCACTGATTTCGCTATCATTTTGGACTGAACGAAGCTGTTCAAGCTTACGTAAACAAAGCACAAAACAAAGAAATAGCTTACATGCAAATAGACAAAGAAAACAACAAACAAACAACACAACATTATTGTCAGCTAAGGGATATGGTCTATTCGATAAAGGGATAACAAATAAAGAATAATAAAGCGCTAAAAATAATGCTATTTCCGACGTTTCGAGGCTACTGCCTCTTCATCAGGGAAAAGCGAGCAACTGAAGAGCACGCGTCAGGTTCTACAGACATTTGAATGCTGGACAGTAGTCTCGGGTACCAAGATAGATAGCGCTGGTAACGAGCTCCCTGTAGCCAACCACTTCTCGTCAAAACGGGCACGGTGTGAAGGACATGCTTGTCTCGGTCATTTGCTCAGGTCCATGGGACACAACAACAAGACGACAAAAGGAGATGCGCTTAATTTTTAAGAACAAAAGCTACAACCACGCGGACTAAACATTGACTTCAAATTTCTGTAGAACTTCCAGCGCGCGCAGTCTACTTGTTGTGTTTACAAGTTTGAATCTGACGCGTGCTCTTCAGTTGCTCGCTTTTCCCTGATGAAGAGGCAGTAGCCTCGAAACGTCGGAAATAGCATTATTTTTAGCGCTTTATTCATCTTTATTTGTAGTCGTTGTACACATCAAGCACTACGCAGAACACTTGTTCTCGTTAGTACAACGTAATTGACTTAGTCGATAAAGGGGGTCCACGTACTCCCCCTGGAACTAGTGGAATCCTTAGAATCCTTTAGGATGTCTAGAAAGTGTTTTTTGTGTTAACAGCTAGGAAAAGTGTCCAACGAATGTCCATTTTGCCACATTTCTGAGGCATTTCAAAGATTGACTGGGACTTATAAATGTTTGCCAGTATGGGACGTAACATTTATAAAACAAGCATAAGTTTGTACATATGTGACCAGTCTGTTGTTGTGAGCGCTGCAGACCTGCCATCATTTAAATCGGCTCTTACACCTGCTATAAGAGCGCTCAAGGTGCCCAGCCACCTTCGCAGGCTGTAGAACACCCGCTGTCAGTCCCTCCCGTAATTAGAGTAATCTATCTTAGGGAGTATAAGTTAATAACACTATAACAGCATAAGTGGAAAGACTAAAATGCCTTTCTGGACAACGCTACAGTCTATAAAATTACGTTATTGAATAACAAAATAATCTCATTAAATCACATAAATGTGGCAAAATGGGACATCGTGGGACACTTTTCTGAGCTGTTAACATCAAAAACCAGTTTCTAGACATCCTAAGGATTCTTAAAATGTATGTCTCGTTACTAGTTCCGGGGGGTGCAGATGGGCCCGCTCTACCGACTAGACTAATAATCTTAAGGCTGGTTTCTATATAGTCGCATCTGTCGTATCAGTCGACCGTGAAACAATAGAATAATTCCAATTTATATTGTTTCACGGTGTCGACTGATACGACAGATAAGACTATATGGGAACCAGGCTTAAGGTGAACATTCTTGATAAACGATTTCGCGTATGATAAATCTGTACATCAAAAATAGAAGCAAGGCTGGTTATATTATAAGATCAAAACAAAATAAACATATAGCGGCATATTATTGTGACGACAAACTCACATTCTACTTTCCAACTTTCGTAGTTCCTTCTGGTGTTCAGTTCGAAGTAAGTCCAGCTTCCCCTCTTTGTCTTCGCTCGACAGCAACAACTGTAAAGGAAAAAAACTTAGTTTGGTCAGTATAAAACACAGAAAGCAGACTGGGTGAAAAATGCAGACTGACTGGTGAAATTCAATACTTTGCTGTCTGTCCTGCAGAGCTAGAAATAAGTCAAAAGTTCGTGTTCGCTCGTCGCCATCTTTGTTTTTTTAAGTGAACCTCTGACCTCTGACACATCACAGGGAACTTTTTTGTTCTTCGGACGGTTTCAAAAGCTACACTCCTGACCGAAACTGACCGTCAGCTAAAACATCAAATAGCCTAACATAGACAAACTAAAAATAGCCTCCTAGGGTCTCAAAGTCATGCATTCAGAATTTGAAAATGTTCCATGAAGGATTGCAAACTTTTTTGCGGAATGAAATTACAGCTTTCTGAAGAGATGGGATGAGACCATGGCGGCCTTTTTCATACACAAATTGCAAACTGCAGTCCTTTAATGAAAATCCCTGGAAATCTCTAAAAGCTTTCGACTTTAGAGTATATTTTCGCCGATACCAATTAGTTAACAATGGTATGCAATACTGACTGTGTGACTTTATGAAAAGTATTCTCGTCTCCAAATGTACCTGCTTTTCTAGATGCAGATTCGTTGACCTTAGAGACACCACGCTCTTGGACAAATCATTCTGCAAGATAACAAGAAGATCATCAGATACCAGATAAAATGTAGCCATAAATATTTAATGATTCTCGAAATTGGCACTGCACCTTTTCTTGAAGGGAGCCTCGTGAGAACTTGCTCGTTAATTTCCGCAGTTGGGCGTAGTACTCCTGGCAGGGAAAAAGACAACGTCAATGGCCACTCCAGTTTTAAACCCGTCCATGCGTAACGTAGCCTCGTAGCGTATTGAAATATAATTCACTCGTTTGTGACGTCGTCTAGGTCGCGTCGACTGTCGAGAAATGGATTTCTCGTCACGGGAACCACTTCCCAGTCCTAATCTCCTAATGACTATCCGGACCGTCGATTCCCTAGTTCCCGTCATAGACGTCAATTAGCGTCCCTCGACTCATTGATGGTGATTTTTGAATACAGTCGACAAAAGCTTGGATCAACACGAGCAACGTTTTTATGTGTGGTGCTATGCTATGTTTTAGCATAGTAAATACAGTGGAATGGTTAAGAAGCTCCGGAAACTTCAAAGGATGCCCACATGTTGAGACGGGCACTGACAGTGCACAATCTTTTCTTTTGTGCTCATCTAATTTAATGTCTTAGTGCACGCTGAATTTTAGTACGTATGTACCATGACGGTGCACAAACAAAAACATCCTCTGAAAAAGTGAACAAAGAGATAGCACAATAACAGGATGTCAGGTTTCATAACCACCCCACTCTATAACCTATGGTTTGAACTATGTCCGAACCTGCATCTTGTCGAGTTCCACTGTCTCCTTGTCTCTCTGCAGTCGGTCCTTCATGCTAGAGAGGTTGACCAGTTCCATGGCGAGCTCTTCATTTCGCGTTATCTTAATCAAACAATATCATAATTGCTAGTGAGTCCTTGAAGAGATATTGTAGCTTAACAAGGATTAGCCCGCTAGCACGCGTTGGAGGATGTTTTAAGGTCGTTTTATGGCGAGAATGGGCGGATGGCAATTTAACCTGTCGTCTTCGTAGTCTGTATTTCCAGCCGTCTCCAGCACACTTTGTGTGGGAGAAAACGCCGAACGACTGAACGCCGACTTCCAAAAAGGTATCCAGGAATTATCGGTTTTTGGAGGCCGGCACGTTTTTGGAAGTTGTTTTAAGTCGTTTTTTCCTCCGAAACGAGTGTTGGAGAGTAAAAAGAAACGACGGAAGAAAAATCAGGCTATCGTCTTCAAATTTTGTACCTTTATGAACCTTTGCGCCCCGTTGTACCAGTGATTTTTACGTCTTGCACTTCAAAATTTCGAGTTTTGAAGTTGCGCCCAGCTGAAGCTACCATCCCAGGATCTTAACAGCCTGATTGTCAACAGTGTAGAGACACTAACTTATATGTTTCTCCTACAGTGTCCACGTACCTGCTGCTGGTGCTCATTAGAGACCTTGATGTGGTTGGTCTTCAACACTAGATACTCATCTCTTAGCTCTTTGTGCTCTTGCTGCAGTAACCTCAGAGCTTCTGTCGCCTGGTCTGATGTCTTCTTCTCCTTACCAAGGCCGGCATCCAGCTCATGTACATCATTCTCCAAAGACAGAATCTAGAAAAGAGCAAGGGGAAATGTGCATGGCAATGAAAACTTGACGCAGTAGCAATCTATGCTAATGATTAATTTCCGATGTGTCTGTACGAGGAACACTCGTGATTAGCTGAATTTTTCCCACCTATTATCTTGCAAATTTTAGCGCGCGCGGTCACACAGGAAGCCCGCAACAAATATTTCACTAAGCAAAGAATTTGATGATTGCGAAGTCTTCTTTACATATCTTTGGTGAAAAGTTTAAAACCTTTTCGTCGCAACGTGGCGGGTTATTTTCTGGTATTTCATTTTCCTTCCTAAATTCCCGCCATTTTCGTGCACGCGCGCTTGTGCGACACAGGAAACCCACAACATAAATCTTATACATCTGAATAAGCTTTTATTGTGAAGAGTACAATGTCTACTCTCCATTTCTTTTCTGAGAATAAGCAAATTGAAGTAATATCACGTAAGCGCTACGTCTACCCTCCTGATATTCAAGTGTATGCAATTGGATTGGAAAACTTAAGCAGGTTTCAACATCTTTCAGTAGTTATTATTTCGACCTTAATTTTGTACCTACCCTATTTGTCAGCTCATACTTGTCAGCTTCTGTCTCCTCCACTATGCGGTTATTCTCCAACTGGAGATCAACTAGATTCTTGTACACCTACCCAAACAATGAACATATATATAAAAATAGACATTCATCAACTAGATTTTTGTACACCTTAAACAAATACGAGTACTATCGTGGCTAGAGGTACAATCTAATAATTAGTGGATTGCTTCATCGCGTGGGTTCTTGTTGCTTCTACTGGGAAAAGGGCAACACTTGCTCCATCCAAAAAAATGATGTGCCGAATGCTGAGAATAATTTACCTGTAGTTTCTCTTCGTCACTAATTTCTAGTTTGGAGGAAAGTTGTTTCCATGAATCCGTTGCCTCTGTATATTTGGCTTCCAGCTCTAGCACCCTTCTATGTAGTTGTTCACGTCCCTCTTGAAGCTTTACCTGCAAGAAACAAGATTGAACAGTTGGTCAGATAGATGCAACCACCCTGTTTATTTGAATGATTTTGGGGTAATTGTTGTATTCCTCAGCAAAGTAAAAATTTCCGTGAAGACATAGCCTAGTCCCTTCTCGCATAGGTTACCCAGGGACCGGTGTTTACTCAGCTGTCATATCCAGGTTCTGAAAAACCTTAACAATCGGAATTGGGAAATCCAGTCCAGGAGCCAGAGGGCAAGTCCTTGACAGGACCTCCTGACAACCTACATCGATTTCACTTCACTCTACCCAGTATTTAACAAGAACAACAACAACCAAAGGTAGAGATTTATGTTAAACGCCGTAAAAAATGGTGTTTTGCTGACGTTTCGAGCGTTAGCCCTTCGTCCTCTTTGCTCCGACGAAGGACTAACGCTCGAAACGTCAGCAAAACACCATTTTTCCACGGCGTTTAACATAAATCTCAACCTTTGGTTGTTGTTGTTCATGTTCACGTCTCCGCCGACGCAGACCACCTAGTTTTCCGGTAAAACTAGTCATACCAGTATTCAACAAGTCTTTTGTGGTTAGCATTGGTTATACATTTATCGACAATAAAGGTTACACCAACAAACTGTATATGGGAAAGTGAGCAAGTGAGTTGTGAGTTGTTTTATTTCCTAGAATACATTACTAACAAAACAGGTAGGGCTTTAATCCAGTTCAAGAGTGTGGGTTGCAAATTTTTCATCACGTGACGTCAAAAAAAAATTGTCATGTCTTTCAGCCAATTAAACAGTCAGTGCTTAGTCACATGTCAAATGTTTGGTCATCACGTGATATAAAACAGTGACCCGTTGCATGGTTCGAAATTTCAACGGCGCGATTGAAACTCTGCCTGTTTGGATAGTATGCCGACACTGATACTAGATGTGATTAGGGTAGTAAAGAGAACCAGGAACACGAGTGTGATATGGTGGTAATGGCAATGATGTTATCAGTATGTGATGATGATGAAGGCAAAGATGATGATGACTATGCCGATGACGCCGTTGTTGAGGCCGAAGATACTGATGATGGCGATGCTGACAGAGATGATGATAATAATTATGATGGTAATGGAGATACATCTACTATTATTTGGCGTCGTAAGGGCTCACCACTTTACCAGCATATCACAGCAATGCTTCTAAACTACACCACCCAATCAGAGCACACCTTTTTTTAGGACAAAGCATCAAGGGAAATGTCCACAAACAAAATGGCGGACTTTGGGTGAACAGGCATACAAAACGATCAGTTTTAAAAACACTTTTGGCATCTTGTCCTTTCACACGGAGAAAGTTCGTAGAAGCAAACAAATTGAAGGGTAAGTCTACGCTACATGTCTGGTGCGAGACATTTGGAGGAAAAGTCCTTGCACCGTGAAATATCTCTACCAAACTACAGTGTGTCAAAATTGCAAGAGAATTGGACAAAGGGCGGGAGATGAGGGTAAAATACGGGAAAGTTGGCATCTCTGTCCGTCGGTGATAACACCCATACTGGACATACATTTTCATTGGAGAGTTTTGCCAGTTGATCCCTGACTTCCTGTATCCTTGAGCTGCCAGTATCACCAACTCCTCTGTGTCCACCAGATCTTACATCTTCTTTCAAACTTAGGATGGCAGCACGATAATGGCTTATTAAACCCTGTAAAAGAAAAACAATATAAGAAGAATCAGCCCAAAGAAAGATAACAACGTCCAATAAAGAAATACAAGCAGGTACATGTATTCGAATTTTGACATCTGTACGACATAGTGAGAGTCAAACTGGAGAAAAGTCCTTTACAAAACATGATGTCATGACAGATTTTAAGCAAGCTAATAGCTTTCTATCTATTGATCCTGAAAGGTCTGGCTTCCATCAATCGAATTGATGCAGATTCTGCAGCACGTTTCGGGATGTCAATGTTATTAAAGCTCACAAATCATTATTTATGTCAATCTGAACGTTCCACTGATGAAAGCCATATTGTGATTTGGTAACTGGGAACTAAAAACTGAGAGGTTGCAGATTGTGGTACAGCAAGAAACTGAAAGTACCGCATTCAATATACTGTATATACCTTTGCAAAAGGATCATTGACCACTGGATAGTTGATAATCTGTGCCAATTGTCCAGCTATAGTTAGTACTGTACCAAGTGCAGTAGATTCAGCAGACTTCAGTGTCACCAAAACCCTGGTCTTGAAGTTCCCCCCTAACACATCTTGCAGCAGGTGGGTCAGAGTAGAATCACTGTGAATGTAAGCAAAGACAAAAGATACGCGTCCATGTTTACATTTTATAATATAGCTACGATATAACGTGAGCTCTGATTGGTCAAAATATATGCTTTATTTCACTGTTAAAGAAATGGTTCTCCCCGCTATATCATAAAAGCATTAGAGCACAACTTTCTATGACTTTATCGGCGAAATGGAGCACTTGTGATGTTGGGAGATACACTCACACTGTTGTACAAACGATGATCTCGTGCCTCTCCCAACATCACGCGCCGATAAAGTCATAGAAAGTTATGCTCTAACGATTAAATAGAGCACACTACATTATAATCAAAGCCTCTGAGTCACTCATTCATGTATCAACATGGCTGTCGGTGTCCTTAGATCCATCACCATAATAGAGCCGATTCTGAATGTAACTATGAAGTGTCGCGACAAAGTTGTGCCGCGATGCGACCGTGACCGTACCGCGACTACGCAATTTCATTGGCTCTCGTTCTAATGACCGTAATTTTCTGACGCAACCATGCAATTTGATTGGCCTTTTTTGATTTGCCTTGCTGTGATTGCTGAAAGTGTTAACGTGCTGCGACAATGCAATCTGATTGGTTGTCTGTGATTTGTCTTGCCGGAGCCAGAGAAGGGCGAGGTTTCGTATCTACACAGGCAATACGGCAGGCCAGGTTTCATGTCACGCCGCGCCCGCGCCGCGCCGTATCGCGGCACTTTTCACAGTCGCACGAAATCTGCTCTATCCCATAGAGTTGTTTGGAGCAAGTCGCGAGTGATAATAACGTGATATTATCTCTAAGGGGTGGTCTCGAAATGTAAACTAAGAAGCTCCTTATCAAAAGTAAACATTTGCTATATACTTTTTGCTCCAGATACGGCTATCGTCCACACTACAACGCCGAAAACGAGCTCACCGAAAACGGATCAATCCGAAAACGCTGTCCAGAGTGGAGCGATTTGAAAACGGAGCTGTTTGAAAACGCTTTTTCTAGTGTGGACGGGTGAAAACGATGCTATCTGAAAACGATGACGTCACCACAGCAAACCCGACAGGTCGAAATGCGCATGTGTGTGTTCAGCTTATTTGAGTATGCGCATTGAATGCATAAGAGCGTTTTCGTACGGAAACGCGTTGTAGTGTGGAAGGGCGAAAACGAAAACGAAGTGCGGACGCAAATCTTTTTGAAAACGGAGCAAAACGTATCCGTTTTCGTTTGAAAACGGTGTGGTGTGGACAGGGTATTAGTTTAATGCCTCCTTTACACAACGAGGCACTAAACTCTGGGGGAAGGAACGTCTCGCCTGAGAGAATTTATATTTGTAAACAATCAGTCATCACCTTCAAACACCTCCTTCCATCCACGCCATTTATGCCAATTTTCGGCCAGATCCTGGTTTTCACTACAACTCATTGCGCATGCGCATGAATGAGTAAAAAGCCCAATATTTTAAAGAAGGGTCAACAGACAACTTGTCCAAAGAAAAAGCTATGTCAAAGATTTTACAGGTTGTTGTCCTGGTCAACTGCATCCCTCGGTGTATAAAGACAACACCTTAGACAACAACATCTGGACCCAAAAATGAATGAGTAAAACCCGGGGGGGGAACTCCCATATTTTTTGACCGGGGATGATCGTCGTATCTTTTAGGGGTTAAAATCACGTTGGTTTGGTCTCTTTTAGGGGTGATCTTGATCTTCAATAAATTTTAGGCAGATTGGTATCTTTTGGGGCCGAAACTGTGTCCAAATTGCTTTTTCTCATGATGGTGCTTCTAAAAACCGTGTAAGTAAGAGAGATTATTCGATGAGAAGACGATGAATTAGAAACAAACACGGAAATGTCTTCATGGGTATTTTTCCCCTGTTACCTGTGTCCTTCGCGCCTACTTGGCACATAAGACCTCATCTTTTAGGTTATCTTTTAGGGTAATAATTTTTTGAGCCACGCTATGGCCCGCCATGTTTGGTATCTTTTAGGGGTGAAACTGAAAATTTCCGACGATCATCCCGGTCAAAAAATATGGGAGTCACCCCCCGGGGAGTAAAAAGCAGCCTAATTTAGAAAAAGGTCAACAGGCAACTTGCCCAAAGAAAAAGCCATGTCAAATATTTCTACATGTTGTTGCCTTGGACAACTGCATCCCTCGGTGTATAAAGACAACATCTTAGACAACAACAATATCAGGACACAAAAATTTGTGTCCTACAAGAGGTTCAATTACTGAGATGTTGTACCTGTAGTTCACAATTCTCACTGCTGATGATGAGCAAGCCAAGGTAGCCACAAGTTGACGAAATGCAAGAATTGACTTGTTTAGGGTGGGTCCTTCTCGCATTCGTAACTGGGTGGGGTCCTCAGCAAGCTTTTCAGCACCAGGTAGTTCTACAATAAGCAACTTTGACTTGTAAGGCTCAGAGCTGTCCTTATGAAGCTATAAAGATGAAATGATAGTGAGACAAGTGCAACGAGCAAATATTTTCATGCACTCACTATTCAATGTATATGTACCCTAATTGGTAATACCCAAATGAAAAGTTGAATAATTTTTGTACATAACACCTCTGCAGCCTCTACTGTCCTAAAGCTTATCTAGAAGTGCCACTTCCCAAACTGGTATGGCAATGCTGCACAATGTCATTATGAAATCGAACCAGTGAATTCTCTCCAAACTTGGTGTGATTATTGTCGGCCACTCAGGGATGTGTGAGGGATGTCATAATTTTGATCAAATTTTGATCAAGCAATGCACCTGATGGCTGAGGGCTGGGACCTTATCTCGCCTTATCTTGTAGCTCCTAATTGCCACAATTTTTCCTTATCTCACATAAACTTGCAGCGAGATAAGGGGGTACCGATGGGTAAATTCGAGACTTGCCGAGACGGCAAGACCCGCATTTCAGAATCCGAGCCCAAAACTTTTGACAAGTTTCAAATCCGATTGGGAGCCTTTTCGCTTTGTCTCACGGGAAAATTCAAGACAACTGTTACATGTACTGCATTTCTCCTGGGAAAATTGCACGAAATTTCGCCATTTCAAGGCAGTATCCAACCTTTTTTAGTCCTGGGGTCGATGTCCCTGCATCTGAAGGTATCATATGCTTTGCTTACAAGTCAGAATGATAAATAAAAATTTTAGACTCCGAGACCGCGGTAGAAAAAATCTGAGACTCCGAGACCGCCAAAATTGTGAGAAAAACGAGACTCCAAGATGTGTGAAAAAAATGCTGAGATTCCAAGATTTTGCAAGATTTCGAAATTTTAAGGTACCCATCGCTACCCCTAGATAAGGTAGGTAGGTCTGGAGTAGGCCTTGGCTGCAAATCATAAACAAGGGTGTGGTTATTACATTGCCATGGGCAATTCCAGAAAATAAAGGTACCCCCCCCCCCCCACGGGCGGCATTTGGAAATTCCGATTGGATTGGGGGGGGAGAGGGGGGGGGGGGTTAAGAGCTCTGAATTCTGATTGCAAGGGGTTTTTTTCAAAGCTGGATTTCTTTAACCAGCCCGGAATTCTATATGCATGGGGGGGTAAACCATTTTGGAAATTGTGGATGCATGGGGGGGTCAAAAACTAGTGCCGCCTGTGGGGAGGGTACCTTTATTTTCTGGAATTGCCCCATATAGCAAAACTCTGGTCACAACAAAATACAAATTACAATGTGTGTTTCCAGAAATTATATCCATACCCCCCCTACGGAAGGGATTGGAAATTCCGGAAGGGATTCGAAATTCCTTCCGTTGGGGGGGGGGGGGGGGGGTATGGATATTTTTTGGAACCACACAATAAGCCTTCATGGGTATTTTACCTACCTATGTGAAAATTTAGAATGAGATGGGGTGCAAGTGCAAGGGCAAGTGAAGAAATTGTAGGAAGTCTCCTATTTCTCAGGGAATGATTTTCAAAAACAAAAACATGTTACCCTAGCTAAATCCAAGGAGAAGAAAATAGCAGTCCTTGCATCTGCATGTCCATAGTCAGTATGTGAACTAGTTCTGGCTGCCCAAGCACCTCTGAAGAGACTAGTACACTCAGCAGCATCAGAAACTCTTTTTTTGGTTCCATATTCAACGAAAACACCACTGCTGGCATCCTCTCTGATCTCAGCTTTTTGATCTAATGATTAATAAAGAGAAGATTAGACCAGTTGAACCAGGGCACAGTGATGTGCAACTTCTTGGCTTGGAAGGACACAATATGTGATTCCTTAAAGTTCCATACAGGGCCCCACATTTTCCAAGATGTGCCATTGGCACCTATTAAATAAAAAATATCTAGTTGCCAAATATTAAAGCTTTGTTGTCATTAATAGAATCTGGTCACCATCCAGCCTTAAGTCCTGGGTGGGCTTCCTGTGCTAGAAAATAAAGCAAGGCAAGAGGGTTCCTGGTGATGTCTCATTTCCAAACTAACCAAAGGAAGCCCACCCAGAACATGATGACCATATTTTTCCCCAAATAAATGCTGTTGACAGCTAATTTTGAGAAGGGCATTTTTTGAAAACTTACAGACTGGTAATTACGGTTACAGCCATTTGCAGTTACAAGCGGTCGTAAGGAAAAAGCTTGCAAGCGAAAACTCATTTTTCTGTCTTGTCTGAGCGTGACAAGCCAGCGAAAGCATGTGTGTTGCCATGGAAACTTTGACAAAAAACGACTTTTTCTTTTGCAAGCTTTTTTTTCCGGCGACCGCGTGTAACTGAGAATGGCTGTAATCAAAATTTGGGGACTAGGTAGAAATTTTTGCTCTAAATCTGGTCGCCATTGGCAACCATATGGCTATAAGATCTATTATAGGATCCTAAACAGATTGTAAGTCTCTTATAGGATCCTACATTAGGTTTTTCATGAGGAATAGACTATGGGGAAATCAGACAAAACTGATTTCTCTTATGTTGTTGTTTTAATTTGAGTCGCAATTTGAGGTTCAACTTCTATGTGGCAATCAGAGAGATCACACTGTGCCGTGTGAATGACCTCTCAGCAATTTGTCACAGCCATATTGGCCAATTTTTTGATGATCAGAGGAAAATCTCATTTAAACATGTTTGACACACCTGTGAAAGTCAGAAGTCAGATTGCCTGCCATTCACACCATGTAATGTATGGCATTGCAAGATCTCAGCAGAAATTGCATCTAAACTTTCCAGGGAGCAACTGCAGCATATCCCCTCATGCAAAGTTATACCTTTCCCAAACGTGTCAACTGGTCAACATGCTCACAGGTCAACATGCCAACCTGTACAACATTCCTTTTGTCAACTGGTCAACTCATTCAATCCATAAACCTGTCAACTTGTCAATGTGTTGCGTGTCAACTGGTCAACTTGTTCAAACCCTAAACTTGTCAACATATTAATGCGTCAGCTGCTCAACTTGTTCCATCCATAAAGTTGTCATCTGGTCAACTTGTCAACATGTCCACAGCACATTGTAGACTAATCACGTGTTGATCTGTTGTTGACACATTTATTTAAAGGTATAGCTATACACAAGGGGGTATATTCTGCACATGTCAACAGCACATTGTAGACTAGTCACAAGTTGATGGCCTCGCGCACGATGTTGTGCACGGCGGCGTAACAGAAATTCTAACGGTGGGTTTTGCAATATATCTCGGAAGTGAACGGTCGTTCAGCTCTGAAATTAGAAGACAAGAAACGTCCAGTTTTATCGCACACTTTTTTGCCTCGATTTGCTCGACCACACAGTTTTTTCCCTTTTTGTGCCCTTTTTTGCTTCGTGCATCGCGCATCTTATTGCCCGGTTTTGCCCTTATTTTTGCATTTTTTGCTGCTTTGCTTCATGCATTATTTTGCCCTGCATGCCCTTTTTTGCGCTACATACCTTTCTGCATGCATTTTTTGCTCCCGATTCCAATTATCCGTGCAATGTTTGCCTTTTTGCCAGATTTTTGCTTTGTTTCACAACCTCTAGGTTTTAATTTGCTCGCAGTTACTGCTTCAATCTCTTTAAGTAGTTATTAGTTGTGGTCCCCTATTATTATGGTTTGCGCGAAAACAAGAGGAAGAGGAACGGAAAAGCTGAAGAAAATCGAAGATACGGCTAGGTGGCGCAGTGTGTTTGTGCACGGCACACTGTGCGTACGGTCCTGAGTTCGAATCCCGGATCAACCAACCGTATCGACTTTTCTCTGTTCCGAGTAGCTTGCTTATAGCTTTGAATTCCTTTCACCTGGAGCTCTGACAGAGAAAGGGGTAAGGTGTGCACCGTCTCCCCAATTAGTAGTGCACTCGTAGTGCACGGCTAAATACATTTGAGACGTTAATAAAGTAATCCTTACTTTACTTTTTTTACTCGGCTTTGTTATGCTATTTTTGCCTTATTATGCTGTTTTTTGCCTATTCGTGCCCTTTTTCGCTTATTCACACACTTTTTTGCCTATTTGTGCCCTTTTTTGCCTTGCCATGCCCTTATGCGCTCATTTTTGCCTTGTCGTGCCCATTTTTGCCTGCTGTACCTTGAGGCTGCCTTGAATTTAGTTGTATGCTCGGTACACAATTTAGACAACTACACATCATAAAAAATACTCAAATCGACGGCTCGCGAGCGGCTCTTACAAGCTAAGGAGAGAAAAAAAGAGCAACAAAGGAAGCGTTCAAATAAATTTTATAAAAACATAACACAAAGAGAAAAAAACGACGATGTTAACTGGGTTTCAGAAATGAAGACAGGCGAAGAAAACCACTGGCAGTAGACACCAAAGCACGGCAAGACAAAACGGTCCAAAAATGCAAAGGGAGGCCAAGAACTGTGAGGCAAAATCTCTGCGCTAAAAAAGGCAAAAATTAAATGGGCGAAGAGGCAAAGACGGCAAAACGAAATCTATGTGCGCGAAAAGGCAAAACAAAATGTATGCGCGAAAAGGCAAAAAGAACAAAGCAAAATCTATGCGTGAAAAGGCAAAGCAAAATCTATGCGCGAAAAGGCAAAAATAGGAAAAAAATAGCAAAAAAGGCAAAAACAAATAAGGCAAAAAAAGGCAAATTTGCCTGCGCAATAGGCAAAAACGGAAAAACGCTGTTTGAGAGACAACATGTTACGCACGGCTTTCTAGTTTTCAGCATGACACCATTTGAAAAATATTTTTTTACTCCAAACTCTTTTGATCTGTGATTAAAAAATTGTTTTTATAAAGAAACTGCGATCATTGGGCTTCTGTTTCCTTTTATTTTTGGAGCATTTTAGGCAAGATCTCGGAAAACACAGCAGATCTAAAACAAATTTGAGCTCAATTTCTCGGTCAACTCAAGTGTGCTCAACATCGTGCACGAGGCCTGATGTGTTGACGCATTTATTTAAGGGTATAATGCAAGGGGTATATTCTGCAGTCTAACCCATTCCAGTGTATGAACGGGCCATAGGGCAGCCTTATGTTATCTAATTATGCCAAGCCATTGGGTTGAGCATGAAGATGTAAGGGTACAATATTCTTGCATCTTTATGCTAATTATATACTCATGAGGTCCTCATACAAGAAGACCTAATTTCTGGGTACCAGAGTCAGCTCCTAGCTTCAATTGTTTACTGACATGCTAACCCAAGATGCCATGATGGCAGTGGTTCGGCACTGATATATGCAGTAATATGAATCTGTTCCCTCACCTTCATATTGTTGACGCAGAAGATCTTTCACCTTCTCATTATACACCTCATAACATTGTACCATAACTTGCACCAAATTACTCTGGTTAACTTGAGCCCTAGTTTCCTTCTTATCAATCAAATCCTTGATCTTCATAAACACTCCATTTATCACCAAAGGGATCACACCTGCTTTGGCTGTTTTCTCGCCTGCCAAACTGTAAGATTTCCCAGATCCTGTTTCTCCAAAAACCAACAAGCATACATTGTATCCAGCTACAAATAGATCTACAAGAGGCTGGCAAGAGTCTTTATAGACATCGTAAGTTAGAGATTGAGGAGAGTAGACTGAATTAAAGATATGTCCGGTGCCTGAAGAAGACTGTACTCTTGTCCCGGACACGTTAAGATTGGACAGCTCGCCTCTATGTGGGGCGCGAATTCGTGTAACAACTTCGATATTCATTCTTGCTCCATGCTGCTCAATTTTCCACACATTTTCTCAAATACGTTAAGCTTGGAGTTCTAATGTGCCCTGGAGAGTCCTTTGGTTCATCCATAGCTTTCAGGAGAGAGAAAGTTAGAGCTTTAAAATTACTGACAAACAGCAACAAAAAACTTACTTGCTTTGGCAACTAGACCTCCAACAGGAGAGCATTATGGGAAATTGGGCTTCCTGTGGTTTTAATTGGCCAGGTCGCATTGCAAAACATTCTAAAAAAACAACGTGAAATCAACAACACGTAGGCGTTCTCGCTCAATAGAATATTCAATATCCTCCTCCGTTGAATTCTTAATATCGCTGGATAAAAAAAAAACCTACGTGTTGAATGTCAAAACATTAGAAGTTGCGATTATTTTCAATGGGTTGTCGATCGTCTAGTCTGAGAGAGCGAAATCGCGAGGAATCGGGGGGATGGAATCGCTCTTCATTTCCACGACTGTCAGTTCGCTCACATCGTCCATTGACAGCTGTTAGTCGACAAAACCAGTTTTATAATATCGTTATACAACTGAAACATGAAGACAAGGATATTTACGCGTGTTGCTTTCCTAGTGACGACGACGGAGTTCTTCTTTCGGCGTCTAAAGTCGAGCAGACGACTTTTCTCCGTCATAATCGGGACTTCTCCTCTATTCGCCTCTGGGATTTGAACCGACGACAGATCAACACGGGTTTTTTCGCCGATCTTCCTCGCTCCTGCCGTTCGTGTGATTTTTCGCCGGATGGCCAGCTTGTCGTGAGTGTGTTTAGCGAGGACGCACTGGCTTTGGTCCGCATGAGATCGTGGAGAACAACGAGTTCAGAGGTTATCCAAATGAGACGGATTTGGCGCGGTAGAGGGTCCTTATTGTGTTGTACATTCTCACCCGACGGCCGCTCCATAGTGGCCGCATCAAGACTTACCGGAGAGGTCAATCATATTTGTGTCATAGACGTCAATTCTAAAAAAATGATCAAGAAATTAACCCTGCGCTGTCATCTAAAATACGAGGTCTCATCAAGTCTTGTATATTTTCTCCAGATGGCATGTTCTTATCTGTAGCGACATCTATAGGTCAATTGGTGGTGTTTGATAGTCAGGACCTACACATTTATGGTACTTTAGATCTTGACGGTGCCTCAAGCACAGCTTGCTTATGTGCGCCCTTTCAACACTCAGCAGGGCATTCAGTAACCATGGCGATGCAGTGCTGGTATTTGTTTGACCCTCGGTATGGACATAAGTACTTATCAGCATGTTTAGAAGATGGGACCATTCAGACATGGTTCCTTTCTTCCAAAGATTCTTGTCTCACCTGTATACAAAGCGCAAACATTTTACAAACTCCCTGGCAGAAGATTTGCTCTGCATCTTATTCGCCAGATGGAAGCATTCTAGCTATTGGTACTTCAGACTCAAAGATATTAGGGCTCAACCCAGAGAGTCTTAATATTGTGTTCACTCTTAATGCTCATATACAGCCTGATGGTCTACGTGCATGGTACCAGAATACAGAAGTATCATGTCTGGCTTTTACCAGGACATGCCAGCAACTAGCAGCTGGTTATAATGATGGGCGCATAAGGGTGTGGCAGCTGCCACTCATTATAAATCTACAGCACATGTGCCGATTGGTAATTATAAAACATATTCCAGCAAATGACATACCTCATCTTCCTGTACCAGCTCATTTAGTCAGGTACCTTCTGTACTCCCCTCTTAAATATCTTTGATTCTCAAAAATGCAGCATACAAGATATGATATCGCCCCTTGGTTAATAATAATCTGGTATAGTCTGACATTCAACAGTTTAATGAGACATTTAACTATTTGCCTTACAAAAAAGATTGTTGCTATGGGTAACATTGTTGAGTTTGCCAGATTTTCTTGGGTATCCTGAGGGCTGATTGTAGGGAGGACTCCCCTAGTTTTTGGGCAGGGGTGCTCATCGGGAACTTTCAATTTTATCCCTAAAGGGTACTAAAAGGACGTGGCTTAGTTGATTTTGACCCCTAAAAGGTACCAACAAATAGGATATTGATAAACCCATTGTTGCTTGATTTGCTACAATGGACCCCTAAGACAGGTATGTCAACCTCTGGCTGGACTAGAAAATCTTGAGACTGCCTTGAAATGGTGAAATTTCCTGAAATTCTGCCGAGAGAAATGCAGTAAATGTGGTTGATTTTTCCCAGGAGACGAGGTGAAAAATCTTGAGACTCCTGACAACACTGTGAGAGTTGATGTCCATGCCTAAGAAGGGGTGGAGAATGGAAAATGCGAGATTTTCCGAGACAGCGAGATCAAGCCTAAAAAGGTTGAGATCGAGACAATCAAATATTGCTTCTCATACATTCTCTGTATTTTGCGTTAATTTGTGAGAAAACGAGATTGCGATACAGCTCTCTAAAAATCCGAGATTCGAGAATCCCTAAAGAATTTTGCGAGATTCTGTAATTTCTGAACTACCATTCGCCACCCCTCTAAGAGGTACCTACCTGGAAAAACTTGCAACTTTTCGAATTTTAACCCTAAAGGGTACCAAATGCCTGATTTTTAAACTGTCAAAGGTACGACAAGCATGGGTCGTTTGCCCATCAGGCCAGAATTTTGTTCTTTTTTGCTTCCACGTTGTGGAATTCCAGAAAAACTACATACCCCATCACAGATTGATTTGAATATTCCAAGGGAGTGGGGCATCTTTACACCTCTTATTTCCGATACAATCACTGTATTTTTCACTGGAAATTCCACAGGTGTACGTGTTGGGTGAATACCATCCATGGTACTGGAATATGGATAATTTATGTAATAACGCATTTATAATGCACTCCTAAAATGATAGTAACTAGTAATAGTTCTCACTAGAGCTGCCCCCGTGCTTTTTAAACTGTAGATGTAATAAGTATTCAATTAACATTTTTACAGCTGTTTCAGACAACACGCGAACCCACCGTTATCAGCTTGTTGGAGTTTGTCAGTTGTATTACAAAACCGTTAAGATGCATGTGAAATTCTACAAGCCGAAACTCTACAAACAATTCTAACCAAAAGTACGAAAAGCCGTCAAAACTCTAGCGAAATACCGAAAATTCTTCTGAAAACTATTGTGTCACAATTCCAAAACGACTATTAATACACATTCTTACTCAGAAACACTTGCGCACAAAAATCTTGTTTGAAAACTATATGAATATGAATACTTGAAAGCTTAAAGCCAATTGATCTTTCCGGAAATACTTACAACGGAGAACAGAACACAAGACTTTAGACTCTCGTTGGCTCTGTCTCTGCTTCGCGACTTCTCTGCTTTTGCTCTTTTTCAATCGCTGCTCCCTAATAACCTATATCTGCGTTTTTTATACCAGCTATCACCTAAAGCTGCTAAAGAGCTTATAATAGAACTCAATTTAACAGAACTAAAAACGCGTTCCGCCCTTGCCAGATTTCCGGTCAACAAAGGTACTATTATTTTAACCTACTTAGTATACTTTAGAGGCAACCATTACACAGCAGACAGCGCACACATCGGAAGAAGACAAAAACGCCTACTTCTCCCTTGTGCTGATGCAAAAAATAATAATTCTAAAGTCCTCTTTCTAAGTTTTGTGAACTTATAAAAAGGAAATCTTGTCGGTAAATTATCACATTCTTTCGTAGCGGACCTATTGTTAAGCACAATAGCAACCATTTTGAATGCTTTACTACTATTATGAGGTTTAGAGCTCTTAGCTTTGTGAACATTCAAGTTTACACAGCCACAGCAGCTCAACATTGCTAATTCTGAACTATGGATTGCACTGACTGACTTCGGCTGAGCGTCTCCTTAGAGTTTTGGTGATTTGTTAAATGTCACGACCAGTTTGTTGTGAATTTTTAGAATTTTTTATTGTCCGCCAGTGACAACACCAACAGTAGAGGTCTCAAACCCACGCTGCGAGTCACGTGATCTGGTCATCCAATCATAAACGCTACCCAAGACCTTTTGCGGGCGCTTTACGAGTCACGTGATCTGATCATCCAATCATAAACGTTACCCAAGACCTTTTGCGGGCCCTGCTCCGACGGATCGAGATTTCTTCTGCCATATGTACCATATACCCTTATATTTTCTCTTTACGCGGGGGATTCTATAATGCCTCCTCGGGTTTTGGCCTCTGGGCCAAAACCCTGCGGGGGCAACAAGATATTGGTAAACAAAAAGATTGGCATCGCTTGATGTAAAAAGTATGATTAACGCAATTCAAGGGTTGTTTGGAAACTGGTTGTTGATACCCAGAGTGTATTGTAATTCTTGCTTCATTGACCATCAAACAAATCTTACTAGTATTTTCAAAAAGCAGTTCCCAAAGATGGAATATATCATGCCCTATCAGAAAAATTGCTGTTTATTGTAAATTATTGTATAAAGATGTGCATAAAATATTGTAGATACCTTTCACAAATGGACATACTACTACCATAATAATATTTAAATTTGATAATCACTGTTTTGACAGGATGATTTATAATAGTTTTATGAATATTGGTCTTCCGGTCATTTCACCTTGATAATTCTAAACCTCTTGTAACATATTTATACATATTATTTAAGCTGATTAAATATCAAATGATGTTCTATATTTTAGATCCGTTTTGACAGCATAAATTATTTATTAAAGGTTCTCAGGGGTGTAGTCAGCGTGGGGAGAGGGCAGGTGGCCCGGGCCTCCCTCTTCTTGCTTTTGGCATAAAAGCATTACTAATTAGGCATGAATTTTTAGCTCACATAAATGCCTTAAAATTGTAATAGTTATATGGTTACTAGTTTGTTAGAAACGTTTCAACAGAATTCTTCATCAATTTGTTTTTTAGATAAATTTGAAGTTGTATTCTTAATAAAATCTGTTGTGTTCTTCACCAATAAAAATCTGAAAAACGTTTTATGGTTGTGCGTTGTATTGTATTGCATTTTCAAAACTGTTTTCGGGCTTCAGGGTTCCTCTGGCGTGCAAAAAGTCGGAGGTGAAAAGTTACGGCGCCAAACATTCCGTGTGTGCATTTTGATTGGTTGATCTGTCATTTCGCGTGATAATGATTGGCTGGATTCTTCCATGAAATCAAGGTGCTGTGCCGCGCGTGACTATACATTATCCGTGCCTCTTCACAGTCATACGATAATTAATGCTCTAACTGTGTATGTGAGCTCCTGATGTCTGCGGCAGAGTGTCGTTTTTCGCATGTTTAATTGGTCTATGATAGTGTATCGTCTTTTTCTTGTTAAAACATGAGGATTTTTGGTCTCTGATAGGGTCAGGGTTTTTTGGAGGCCTTGGCCCTACCCAAAAAATCAGTGCCACATCCCCCCACCCCACCCCACCCCGGGCTTCGCCGTGACCGCACCGTGGTGGCTTTACAGTCATACGAAATCTGCTCTGTTCGCGCATGGTTTGAATATTTTTTCTATGTGCTGTTCCTAATAATACCTTATTTGTTTTAATATATTTCCTTATTTGTTTTAATATGAAAAGGGTTGTTTGCAGTCTATACGGACATAACTCACTGAGCTGAAATCAATTTTGGGAAGCCTTTTCTCTTGTGGTCCCGTCTACGATAATCCAAGGCTTGAAGATTGAGACGGGTCTCCGCGCGCGCGCTTGTTGGAGTGGGATAATAAACAGCAATAAAATGCGCGCGTTTTCCCTCTGGAAAAAAAGCACGGCGCCCACTTCTTTTTTTACTTCCAGTTAACTAATATCAGGGTCCTGAAGGGGTAAAACGGGAGCCGGGATTCGCCTTCTTTTAGGCCGGGAAAACGGGATTTGGGTTACCGGGAACGGGATTTGTCTACCGGGAATGGGAATCAAGATGCTTCAACGGGAACGCGATTTTTCAAATCTCTCCTTGTATATCCTAATAAAAATCGTCAATTTATACCATTTTTCCCTTTTTTAGACTGTTTAGAGTATCCTAACAGCAGGCTACCTGAAAATAGAATTTCACTTCTCGCCCCTTCTAAATTAAGGCCCTCGTTTTGCTTTATTTGGTCCCTCGGAATCTATGAGGTTTTGGTCGACGGTTTGATAACTTTGAATAGAATCGTATGATATATCTTTTGTATCAAAATTGAGGACGAGATATCATACGGGCAGAGGATCATTTCATTTTGGGGTGAGCGAAAGGGGGGAACTCTCGAAACCTGAAGCCCTGGAAGGGGGGATCACAAGAAATTTCCAGCAGAGTTATTCCAGCAATTTCTATATCAGTTCTCTTCTTTCAATACGTTAAAAATTTCGCATAAGGAAGAAACAGATTCCATCGACTCTGCGTGACAAAGCTTCACAACAAAAACTTCAACTACATTTATACTGTCCGAGCATTTATAATTCGTTTCAGTAAGGGCCTCTTCACATGATTCTGGAATGAGTTTCATTCCAGAATCAGTTTCATTCTAGAATGAAGTTCGTACTGTATTCACATGACGTGATCAATCAGTTTCAGATTTCGGTACCAAATAAGAAAACAAATATTCACGCATGCGCCACTCGCTCCAGACTTCACTGTTTGTGATTTTTGTCCGAGAACGAAGTTCAATTTCAGTTCACATGATTCCAGAATGAAACTTCATACCGGAACGAAATTTTCACTCCGATTGAAAACCGGAGTGAACTCATTCCGGAATGACCTGCACGGGAGCAAAATTTCATTCCGGTATCATGTGAACAATCATATAGAAAATATATAGAAATCTTACGGGGATGGAATGAACTCATTCCAGAATGAAAGTCATTCCGGAATCATGTACTTTAGTTTTCTTGTCTTTGAACGAGTTCTCATTTCACTGAAAGTGAGGCAAAATATAAATAAAGAGTGAAACTAACAAGGTATTAGTACAAATCGGTAGACATTCCTAGCCCATTCGCCGTTGTAGCCATTTCTGCAAATTGTCTCCGGAATCTCTCAATGCGAAATTTACCTTTATTCTATTTGCAGTGACTATTTCACAGTTATGTTACTTGACTTTTTGCGAAATTGGAACTTTTTTATAGTGTCAATTCATTTTATGTTTTTCCACTGAGACGAAATTGCGAAATCTGTTTCTTCTCTATAGAAGACGTTAACTGCGAAATGTGCAAATGTGTCTTCCCCAAACGTGTGGTGTATACGGGTCATGCTCTGCATTATATTTTATGTGGCGTTATTTTCTGTAACTGGGGCTGCGTACACACTTGGTGCCCGGGCACAGTACCCGAGTACGGGCACTAATGTGAACACTCCCGTTTTTCGAGTGCCCAAGCCAAAATCCCGGCACAGCACTGGTGCCCGAGTACAAGGTCCGGACCTTGTACTCGGGCACTGCTAGTGCCCGGGCACCAAGTGTGTACGCAGCCTGGACTTTGTAACTGCCAAACGATAGTTATTGTAACTGGTGTCGTAGTTCGCAAAACCCGACGCGCTTGAGATGAGAAAACCAAAACTCCCCACCCCCCTCTCCCGGGGAAAAACAATTCCCGACCCTGGGGTCAGCAAAATTTTCAAAATTCCCCACCCAGGGAAGGCAGTGGTGCGCAAATGCCCCATGGTGTCCCGGGGGGGATGGCCACCGCTGGAATTGACTGATACATTATTACTATGTTCGAAAGAAGCCCGTAAGCGTGAGATCGACGTTACAAACATAGAAATTCATCAGTTGGGCCGCAAATATGACGATTTCGTCATTTGCGTCGTGCACGAAGAATACAAACTACAGGCACACAAAAAATGCAATCTTCATCTACCTTTTTTCTGCAAAAAATGCAATCTTCATCTACCTTTTTTCTGAGGCTTGATGAAATTCGTTTATCAATTAAAACAAGGCGCGCTTCATGCGCAACAGAAGAGAAATTCTTGTAAAATATGAAATATATCACATTAGTTCAAATAGGGGGATCACGAAAAGCCTTAATAGTGATAGGCCTGGCGGACAATCACTATGTTGGAAAGAAATCGCCATTACAAGCATAGCAATTCGTCATTTGGTTGCGATAATAACAATTTCGTCATTTGCGGCGTGCCTGAACAATAAAACCTACAGAACCAAGAGATAGTACCGATAAAAGCAGAAATCTCAATTTAACATCACAGTTTTCGTGCGCCAGGATTTTACCGAGTCCTACCGGGAACGGGATTTTACCTACTGGGAACGGGATTTTGCGAAAAAGAGGGCCGGGAAACGGGATTGGGACCCCCCTTCAGGACCCTGTAATATCATGGCATTAAAGAAAATATTTCAAGTAGGGAAAAAGTTAATTAGCAGAACATTTCTTTATTTCTCAGTTAATTGCGCTATAGCCGCTATATACTACCTATATGGTGAAAGTAAGAAGTGCGAGCTCATAATAATCATAGCTGCGCGCCTGCACTGAAATGTGATCACAAGCTTGTCAGATTTGAAGCTGCAGAATCCATGAAAACGAAGTTTGTCGGGCTCATTAATTTCCGATAGAATGCAATCAGGTTCTGAATGCAACAAAATAGACTGCTCTTGAACACCTGAATGAGAGTAAAACTGAGTTCCTTCTGATTCGCACGCGACGGCAGCTGGTTTAAAAGTAACTATAACTTGAGTCATGTCCATCTAGGTTAGGGGTGTATCCAGTCCTTTTGGTTTTGGTAGCCACCCGTGTTTTTTTTCGGGATTTGACTTTTCTTTGGCGCGCGGGATTCTTGTGTCACGGAAAGGAGTCCGCAAACGGCCTGAAAAGCCATTTAGCGACAATGGCCGTTTTCACACTAGAGACGAACAAATCGTCTGGACGGACAAATCGTCTGACGATTTGTTTGTCTTTTGTACGTCTAGTTTGAATTTAGGTCGGACTTTAGTCGATTGTTCGTCTACACAAACAAAGCGTCTATGAAAAATCGTCTTCCTAGACGGCCAAACAGACGAACAAATTTAGACGATTTGTTCGTCTGAACATTTGTTCGTCCCGTTTTCACATCAGACGATTTGTTCGTCTTGAGACGATTTGTTCGTCCAGACAATTTGTTCGTCTCTAGTGTGAAAACGGCCAATGACTCGCGAGGCGCGAGCTAGATCTACAAAATAGCGTGTAGATACACGGGTACTTTAAGGTAACTCGCTCGAAATGGTTTGTGCGCTCATCTGTGTCCAGAGCTGGACCACCAGGTTATAGATATCGGGCTATAACTTTTGCGTTTTTTTTGCCGATTCGAAAAATGATAGGCTGAAATGTTTTATTATTCACAACAATAAATATTTACATTCATGCCTTAAGTGAAAGGCTTTAGTTGTGGTGCGTCTCAAACTCGCTAATACATTTGTGCGCCTATGAATTTTCTGAAACCTGGCCAGATGTAAGGTCAAGTCTTCTAATGAGTATCCGTAAAATTTCAGCCGAAAATATCTGCAAGATATTTTTTCTGAGAGGCCATACAAACTATAGGGTCGTCTTTGTATTAAGAATTGTGTGACTTAGATAAAATAGATTGCAAAGATCGGAGAATTCGCAGGAAATCTAGGGTCATTTGTGTTTGATTTACAAAAAGAGTGACTGGAATCGGCAAAAAAACGCAAAAGTTATAGCCCGATATCTATAAAACCTGGTAGTCCAGCTCTGGATACAGACGAGCGCACAAACCATTTCGAGCGAGTTACCTTAACGAAAACTTTGGAAGCCGTGCTTCCTTGTCATACAGGCACTACGCCCCTGTAGGCAGTGCAGAAGCCACACCCGCTCCCTCGTCGAAAATCTCAGCCTTTGTGGTTTGATTCTAATTTATCAATGGGCCACCATATTAATAAAATAACCTCAGCGGCATTTTTTCACCTCTACATGAATATCAGGAAGATTAAAGAGCCCTAGTCAGCCACTCCTTTGTTATTGTTTCAGTCGATATCAGACAACGAATTACGTGTAGAAATTTTGAAATAGTCTTCTAAAAACAAAAAACAAAGTTTTACTATTCATTTATCGAATTCTATCGAAAATATTGCACTACATCCCCTAAATCAGCCGATGGAAATGGATGCTTTCTCTGTCTTGGCATGTTGCTACGATGACAAATGGAGGCTGACAGATCGAGGCTCTTCTATGACGGAGCTGCTCTGAAACCCTTATTTGTGCAGTCGTTAGAAGTCGCTGATTTACTACTGTAATAGCGTTCGTATTTGCGTCGCCGTTGCTTTAATTGCCATATTTTTATAATTAGTTTTTGCTTTTTAATTATCCTGACATTTACACGAAGGGGGGTGGGGCAGGGGGGGGGGGCTGAGCACCTCCACTTTTGAAGCTATATATATAGTGTTTTCAATAAAGTTTGTCACTCAGAAAGAGAAAAGGTACAAAGCTTTGACCGAACAGTATCATGGGCACTATCATTAATTGTATCGCGTTTTTTAAAACTTATTTTGCTCAAAATAACGCGTTCGTACGGCGAGGTATAGAGAATGACAAGAGCAGTTCGGTTTTGAAGACAATTTAACCTTGTTGAAGCTAATGCTCCACATCGATGTGTGACGGGACCATGATGACGTGCGCCGCTAGGTTGGTACCTCTTCTTTTTCCACGTGACTAACTTTATTGAAAACACAATATGTTTCGTATTACACGTAAAGAAGGCTAAGGAACAGGAGCCTGTCCTTTTTGTTTCGGTTTTGTTTCTGTAATTATTTGCAAGAGAACTAGCTCGTTCAAACCTAACTACGGGCGCTTTTTCAAATTGTTCCCAAAGTGATTTTCGCGGACGAACAAAAAATGGACGTCATAATTCACCATGGAATGCCAGATGGAAGAAAAATATTGTTTTATCGAAATTTTGCATTAGGATCGGCTCATGATAAGAGCGGCGTATGTACTAGGCCTTAGCGCTTTTGGCAACCAATCATCTGTAAATATACCATTCCCACGGTCTCTAAAAGAAAATGAGGTAAAAACACGAAAAAAAGGAAATTACGTGTCCACTTCATTTAATTTTTTGCCTCTTCGGCACCCCACTTTTAGGGTGCTCCGCTGCCCCTGTGTCGTAATGCTTTGACTCACTTTAAGTCAATTATTTATTATTGTTATTCAGCAGCTTCATTTTAAGAAAGCTTTGACAGCTATTGTGCACTTGAAATGTAGAGAATTAAAAAATATATATATTTCATAGATCTTTAAAAAGTACAAATGTGATGAATATTTTACTGTATTATTTGGTGACTGGTGACCCTTTATGCACAAAGATGAGCTCATAAGTTGAATGAGAATCAATCAAGGGCAGGGGCGTAGCCAGGAATTTTGGTTGGGGGGGGGGGGGGGGGGGGGGCAGGTAGCGAAAACATGGGATGAAAATTTTCAAATTTCCTCCAGCAAATACAGTAAATGCATGGGAAAATCCCTGAGAAAAGGGGGGGGGAGGCAGCCCCCTGTGCCCCCCCCTGGCTACGCCCCTGAAAGGATCCAACTAACCCCACGCTTGTTGCATTGCTTTACCAACAAATTTGATGATATGAATTGCAGAGACCCAATAAAACAGGGATGTCAACTCTCCCGGTTTTGCCAGGAGTCCCAAGATATTTTGCTATGTCTCCCGCGAAAAACATTCAAGATAACTGCCACATTTACTGTGTATTTCTCCCAGGAGAATGTAAGGACTGAATTTGCCATTGAAGGCGATCTCCAGATTTTGAAGTCCTAGGGTTAACGTCCCTGATAAAATTAAACAAATAATCCATTTTGTGTTATTTGCTTTATACTTTTAACAACAAGTGTGCAAGCTGTGTAAGAGTACCTGTGTAAAAGTACAGTCTGGGTTGGGTTAGTAGGCTCCTGTTTAAGAGGAATATTCAGAAGGGTTGGTGTACTGATGCTGCAGACAGTATTTACTACTGCGAGAAAAGCCAGAATTTTGGGCCAGCAAAAGCTTTTAGGGCACTACCAAGTTTTCTTAGGGAGTGTAGGGTCATATATAATATGCTTTTAAGATTTTAATAGTCGCATTTGAAAATATCATAAAAATTCAAACAAGCCCAGAATTTCAATATGTCCACAATCTCTATACTTGTAGCGGCCGAGTTAGAAATAAAAGGCATTTGACCCCCTTCCCACCATTCTGTAATTCCCATTATTTAGTAGAGGTATTGGACATTGTTGCAAAGGTTATAAAACTTTGAAATTTCACTTTGAAATGCAGTGAAACCATAGACTAAAACACAACAGTATACAGTAAATTTACTAAAATGGCAGAGTATGAGAAATAAAAAGTCGAAGATTCTGCATCACACTTGAAAAGTTGTCTGTCAAGATAGCATAGCCTGCTTTAACAGCCAACCTGAACCTTGGTTGAGTCTGTTTGCTCTTGTCTTGTTTCTCCTTTGTCCTGAGGGATATAGGAGCTGGGGACTGTAGCCCTACAGCATTTTGTTGACTTCCATATGACTCAAGGGTAGACAACAACAAATTTGCGGCAGAATGTAGATTAACAACCTGTGGAAGCTCCTCGCTTTTAGTCCTGTTAGCAAAGCACAAACACAGGTCAAATGATTTTTAGCGGATAAATCGATATCTATTTTTTTAGCCCCCCTTTTCTCCGCCCCTTAAATAAAATCAAGGTCTTTCTGTTCCCTGGTCCTTTGTGAATATAATTTGTTTCTCTATGCAAAGAGATGATCTGAGGTGACTGTACTCATGACTGGTAAACTATAATGTTTGATCAATTGAGCCACCCAGACCTGTGTAGTGTAGTAGTGTAGTGTAGTGTAGTGTAGTGTAGTGTAGTGTAGTGTAGTGTAGTGTAGTGTAGTGTAGTGTAGTGTAGTGTAGTGTAGTGTAGTGTAGTGTAGTGTAGTGTAGTGTAGTGTAGTGTAGTGTAGTGTAGTGTAGTGTAGTGTAGTGTAGTGTAGTGTAGTGTAGTGTAGTGTAGTGTAGTGTAGTGTAGTGTAGTGTAGTGTAGTGTAGTGTAGTGTAGTGTAGTGTAGTGTAGTGTAGTGTAGTGTAGTGTAGTGTAGTGTAGTGTAGTGTAGTGTAGTGTAGTGTAGTGTAGTGTAGTGTAGTGTAGTGTAGTGTAGTGTAGTGTAGTGTAGTGTAGTGTAGTGTAGTGTAGTGTAGTGTAGTGTAGTGTAGTGTAGTGTAGTGTAGTGTAGTGTAGTGTAGTGTAGTGTAGTAGTGTAGTGTAGTGTAGTGTAGTGTAGTGTAGTGTAGTGTAGTGTAGTGTAGTGTAGTGTAGTGTAGTGTAGTGTAGTGTAGTGTAGTGTAGTGTAGTGTAGTGTAGTGTAGTGTAGTGTAGTGTAGTGTAGTGTAGTGTAGTGTAGTGTAGTGTAGTGTAGTGTAGTGTTAGTGTAGTGTAGTGTAGTGTAGTGTAGTGTAGTGTAGTGTAGTGTAGTGTAGTGTAGTGTAGTGTAGTGTAGTGTAGTGTAGTGTAGTGTAGTGTAGTGTAGTGTAGTGTAGTGTAGTGTAGTGTAGTGTAGTGTAGTGTAGTGTAGTGTAGTGTAGTGTAGTGTAGTGTAGTGTAGTGTAGTGTAGTGTAGTGTAGTAGTGTAGTGTAGTGTAGTGTAGTGTAGTGTAGTGTAGTGTAGTGTAGTGTAGTGTAGTGTAGTGTAGTGTAGTGTAGTGTAGTGTAGTGTAGTGTAGTGTAGTGTAGTGTAGTGTAGTGTAGTGTAGTGTAGTGTAGTGTAGTGTAGTGTAGTGTAGTGTAGTGTAGTGTAGTGTAGGTGTGTAGTGTAGTGTAGTGTAGTGTAGTGTAGTGTAGTGTAGTGTAGTGTAGTGTAGTGTAGTGTAGTGTAGTGTAGTGTAGTGTAGTGTAGTGTAGTGTAGTGTAGTGTAGTGTAGTGTAGTGTAGTGTAGTGTGTAGTGTAGTGTAGTGTAGTGTAGTGTAGTGTAGTGTAGTGTAGTGTAGTGTAGTGTAGTGTAGTGTAGTGTAGTGTAGTGTAGTGTAGTGTAGTGTAGTGTAGTGTAGTGTAGTGTAGTGTAGTGTAGTGTAGTGTGTGTAGTGTAGTGTAGTGTAGTGTAGTGTAGGTAGTGTAGTGTAGTGTAGTGTAGTGTAGTGTAGTGTAGTGTAGTGTAGTGTAGTGTAGTGTAGTGTAGTGTAGTGTAGTGTAGTGTAGTGTAGTGTAGTGTAGTGTAGTGTAGTAGTGTAGTGTAGTGTAGTGTAGTGTAGTGTAGTGTAGTGTAGTGTAGTGTAGTGTAGTGTAGTGTAGTGTAGTGTAGTGTAGTGTAGTGTAGTGTAGTGTAGTGTAGTGTAGTGTAGTGTAGTGTAGTGTAGTGTAGTGTAGTGTAGTGTAGTGTAGTGTAGTGTAGTGTAGTGTAGTGTAGTGTAGTGTAGTGTAGTGTAGTGTAGTGTAGTGTAGTGAGTGTAGTGTAGTGTAGTGTAGTGTAGTGTAGTGTAGTGTAGTGTAGTGTAGTGTAGTGTAGTGTAGTGTAGTGTAGTGTAGTGTAGTGTAGTGTAGTGTGTGTAGTGTAGTGTAGTGTAGTGTAGTGTAGTGTAGTGTAGTGTAGTGTAGTGTAGTGTAGTGTAGTGTAGTGTAGGTAGTGTAGTGTAGTGTAGTGTAGTGTAGTGTAGTGTAGTGTAGTGTAGTGTAGTGTAGTGTAGTGTAGTGTAGTGTAGTGTAGTGTAGTGTAGTGTAGTGTAGTGTAGTGTAGTGTAGTGTAGTGTAGTGTAGTGTAGTGTGTGTAGTGTAGTGTAGTGTAGTGTAGTGTAGTGTAGTGTAGTGTAGTGTAGTGTAGTGTAGTGTAGTGTAGTGTAGGTAGTGTAGTGTAGTGTAGTGTAGTGTAGTGTAGTGTAGTGTAGTGTAGTGTAGTGTAGTGTAGTGTAGTGTAGTGTAGTGTAGTGTAGTGTAGTGTAGTGTAGTGTAGTGTAGTGTAGTGTAGTGTAGTGTAGTGTAGTGTAGTGTAGTGTGTGTGTGTAGTAGTGTAGTGTAGTGTAGTGTAGTGTAGTGTAGTGTAGTGTAGTGTAGTGTAGTGTAGTGTAGTGTAGTGTAGTGTAGTGTAGTGTAGTGTAGTGTAGTGTAGTGTAGTGTAGTGTAGTGTAGTGTAGTGTAGTGTAGTGTAGTGTAGTGTAGTGTAGTGTAGTGTAGTGTCATGCAATGAAACAGGACATGCTGCTGTATTGCACATACAGACTCAACAATGTTTAGTTTGACTGACAATGCATGTAATAATAATACTACTAATAATAATGGATTACGCACATGTTGATAAATATTTCAGAAATCCTTGCCACCATTTTGCCATGACTCAAACTCTTTCTCCGTATGGTAGAGTGACCATGTGCATTTTGCTACTATCAACTATGCATACATGATTCACAATTAGGGAGAGATGTTCTGACATTATCAAGACCTGCTGAAGTGACACTACAGTCAGTCAGATCAAGTATCTTCAGTTTTTTACAATTTTCTGCAATACTAACAAGGCTAGTGTCAGTGATCTCTCTGCATTTAGCAAGACTTAACTCTTCAAGTTCCACCATACTATGCACTAGTGCTTCAACTCCTGCATCAGTTATCCTACGGCAGCTCAACAGACAGAGGCTATTCAAGTTCATCAGGTGTCGGCCAATGTGATGCATTCCAAGATCCGTTACATCTGAGCAATTTGACAAGTCAAGGTACAGAAGCTTTTGCAAATTTGTTGCAATTCGCTGCATGCTTGTGTCCCCAAAACGGTAACAGTTGCTCAAATTTAATTTTTCTAAATTGTATAATTTTGTTATGCTGACCATATCCTGGTCAGAAATCCTAGTGCAGTAGGTCAAATTAAGGTCTCTCTCAAATTAGCTAGAAATAAATCCTCTCCAAGCCCATCAAACCAGCCAAGAGGCACAATAGAGTGATCTAGGTCGAGGCATATTAACGTGCTTGGCAAACATCTAGCTTCAACGTTTCTCATGTCACAGTAGCAAAGAGTCAATTTCTCCAAGTTTGGGCATTTTAGTTTGACTTCCTCTAATAGTGAACACGAAATATTATCTTGCTTCTTCGTCGTTCCAAGGAAACCCTTAATTTGCAGCTCCATGGCAGTATCAGATAATCTATTACGAACAACTTTCCACAATATACGCAGAGCAAGGGGCCAAGGCCTCAGATCTACCACTCTCCATAGCGATCGATCCTTGCCTAAATGATACCACCGTCTACAAACTTTAGATGCCGAGCATAAAGTCTTGAGATCCAGGTAATTAAAGATGTTAAGCATTATATTATCGGGAAAGGAGCATATTAAAGCTGTTGTATGACTTTAGCAGCCACTTTAGCTTGACCAGCCCTTTTTTTGCTGCTTGTACGGAAGCCATTTGAAATATGTCAGCGGTGTGTATCGGGGGCTCAAAACAGGATAACGGCGCCCCTTGGAGGACCTCTTAGGTCCCCTTAGGATGTTCAAACCCGGGGGGGGTCTCCCATGTAAGAGTGATAGGGGTGCTCGTCGGGACATCGGGAAATATACCCTAAAAAAATACCAGGACATAAAAAATCCAACCCCTAAAAAATACCTTATAAAACAAAATGACCCCTAAAAAATACTAACAATAAACCTTTTTTGTTATTGTTTATTGTTTCTCATCTCAAAACAAGCTTATTTTAGAGCTATAAATGAACGAAGAAAGAAAGAAAAACGTTTTACTGGGTTTGTGACCCTTTCATTCATTTGCTTACCCCTAAAAAATACCATTAATTAGTGAAAGCCACAATTTTTCCGATACCCCTAAAAAATACCTGAAACTCGATTTTGACCCCTAGAAAATACGACGAGCACCCCTATCAGGTCGACATGTGAAGAACCCCCCCGGGATGTTCAATTTTAATTTGAGCAAAACACAGGAAAAGTCAACCATGCAAAAATGAAAAGAACCTTCAGAAATTATTTTTCCCGATGCGATAGATAGTAGAATAAAATTGAAAGCGATTTCAATGCAAGGGAAACAAGTTACAATACAAGTGTTGTCAGAAAAAGGCCCCACGGTACGTACCAGCAAAATATGTCCCCTTGAAGAGGGCCCTGGCACATGGACCGAAACAACGGTCTGCGCAGACTCAGTGAAGGTGTTCTAGTAAAAATGGCGGAAAGTGGTAAGTAAGCTTGTCCTTGACTTTGGTTAGATATTTCATGCCTTTTGTTGAGATTTTGTAGTAATTTGTTCTCGGTTTTGCTTCGTTTTAGCTGCTGTCATTAGTGGGGAGGCGTCCAACGCGGCCACACAAGGCGAGTATGCTAAAATATGAGTCCCAAGCTCGGTTGTCTTCGACACGATGGTCCGCAAATTCGAAACCGTCCTGTCAAAAACCTGAAAAATTTCATTAATATTTGGGCTTCATGAAAGTGAATTTTATTATTTTCGCCTGGCATTAATATCTAACACTGTTGCTTGTTGCAGGTTCAGTTGTAGCTCAACCAAAGTTTATTTTCGGCCAAAATATGTGCGATCGAATTAAGGTATGCATCGTTGTGCTGTGCCTGTGGTCATTGAGAGCTGTCAATTTTTGGCGTCGATTTTTTCACCTTTGTACTCAATATAAGCTTACGTAGCAAATTGACAGAGCAAAGAATGGACGAACTTATCTTGCATTTTTCAACCATTCAGAACGTAAGTCAGAGTGTGCCATCTAGTGAATCTTCAAGCCGAGAAAACTCTCCCAAACCTTCTGAGAAAACTGATTCTGACGTTGAGTCGGAGACTACGACGAAGGTGAGAATTCCTGGCTCCTCCTTTATGTCTGAGCTTATGAACTGTATTATCTAATTCTCAGAGAGGGTGTTTGTTTGTTTAGAAAGCAAAGTCAACGTTTATTTGCCCTGTTACATACCACAGAATTGTAAAATATTTCATAGTTCCAAAGCATGACAAAGCATCTAAACCACTTCTCTGCAAATCACTATAAATATAATATGTCCCTCTCTATTTCTAAGCTGCTAAAAATAAACTGCAGCAAGTATCATTGAGATAAAATTTAGTATACAGTGCCAAATCATTTTCTATGTCAATATGCTATTGTCAATCACTGGAATGAAGTTCTTTTGTTTAGCATGTGACTTCAATCAAACTGGTCACTCGAAGTCTAATATCTAGCCAAACTTGTATGAAACCATGTGCTCTTTGGGCTAATGGCGTGACACTATGGCATGAGATATTAAGCAATTCCATAGATTCCACAAATAGAAAATGGCCTTGGTTAAAATAGTACAATGCATGTTTTGGCTGCGTATAGAAGCCTGTGGTGGAATGGATTTGCAACAACATAGCCGCTTTAGTAGCCTGTGCTGGTGAAAGAGTTAAAGATGCATCCTGAACATTAAACTGTCACTCTGGCATAGCGTAATACTGTCTTATTACATCTTCACGTTGAGACCAACATCTCTCATATTTTTCTTGCCAACAGCGCCCTGCTGATTTTGATGACAACAAACAAGAATCTTCAGAAGAAGGTATTGTGTTTGTTAAAATAGCAATAGCTTAGACTAAAGGAAAGAAATGCAGTACAATCTCCCTCTGTGACCATCATGTTTATCACTGATAACCAAGTTACAAGGAACATTTTGAAGCTATGATGTTATTTCTTCTTTTTCTTTACAGGAAGCCCTAGGCAGGTCCAGCATGATGCCAAAAGACTCAAGGGTAATGATGTGTTTTCAGTAGTCAATATCATAAACAGTTTCTGTCCATCAGTACTTTAGAGTGTGGGTACTGCTCCAGAACTTTTTACTTACGTTACTCTGAAGTGCTGAACAATAGTACAAGTACGCTTATTTTTTTAGAGAAAATCTTCCACTCGATAGAGTCTTATTCGGCCATGCTTTCTGCCATGTCCTCTCTATACAAACCCTATTCAGGATTGAATGCTTATTAACAATATAAATTTGCCGAACTAACTGTGTTATAGGGTGGCAAATATATTTTTTTTGCCTCGTTTCATTGGCTGCGAATGTGAGAACTGCTGCCATTGACTGCTTCCATCTTGTTTTCAATTGAAAAGTGAAGCAGAGAACCGGGAACTAGGCACTCTATACTATTATTGGCTCTTGGGTGTTTTTCCACTCTGTACTATTATTCTTCTGTAAATTATTATTAGTTTAAACTGATTTTTCCAGCTATTATTTTGATACGCTATAATTTTGATCTGTACTATTATTCGGGACTTCCGAGTAAAGTGCACATCACCCCCAATTTGGTAAGAAGTGGATGAAATATTTAGGCTTCAAGCTTTCAAATGATGTATTAATGTACTGCGTGTGAGTCAGTGGGGTAAAAAATCTTCACAAAAATACACCCCTTGTGGTAACCCTGTTGATATCATGTTAACGAAGGGCCTGGGTCAAGCTTTCCATTGCCCCTATTACTGGGTGCACAAATATGTAGGCTAAATGATTTCTGTACTTATCGTTATCAATAGATGTATCAATTGCGTGTGTATTTACACTGTCTGCCCTGTAATTCAGGCTTCTTGCAATAGGGTTAATAAACAGATTATTATTTTTATTATTCTGTAACGTGGCTAGAGGTATTGTTTTAGGCCATCACTAGTAAGAAGCAGAGTTGTTTGCAAACAATAATTTGATTTAAGTGTTTCGATAAATATAGGTATATCAGTTATTGATGCAAAGAATGCAAGGTTTGCTAAGTGGTAGCTTGGACTGAGCACTGTTTTTATCAGATTCACATGATCAGGGCTTGAAATTAAGAAATAATCATAGTCGTAATTTTACGCCTTTTCAACATTATAGGCATAACTAATCAAAGATCTAGGCATAAATCCACTAGGAGAACACTGTAGAAACTGAAAACACTGTCGTTATTTATGTCTAAGTCTAAAAAGTTAGGCGTAAAAGGAACATTTTTAGGCGTATTTACACCTGTATCGGGCTCAATTTCAAGCCCTCTTTGTGGCCACTCTTTGTCAAGGGGTGATATGCACTTTTAAACTTACTGTGCGACTACGTCAACCGGGCCATTTTGTAAGAAGTTAGCCAATCAGAAAGCGAGTACAGAACAAAGGATCTCGACTTTCTTGAGTTCTGGGACACCGAAATATCGCTTTTCTCGTATTAATTGTGGAAATTATGTGCAGAAATAACTTCAAAACACTTAATTACTTGTCGTCATATGTATTGCAGGTATTAAATTTGCTTAAAATGGTTTGGATCTCTAAATGACAAACTTTTTACGGAATGGCCCGGTTGACGTAGTCGCACAGTAAGGATACGGTACACCTTCAGGGGCAACTTTTCGTTAAAATTTTTTTGCGCGCATTCGATTTAGAGTTTGTTTAACTAAGTACCTATTAGAGGAAGAAAAATATTTTTTCCCCTTAAAGCGAACAAGATATTTAGGAAAAACGAAAAAGTAGCAAGGATCAGTAAAGCTCGCGAGGCGCGATAATCTCTTAATCCTGTTTACTCTAGCGTGACACTCGAGGCCGACATACGGGCACTTTTTATGTTGTGCGAAATGCGAGAGCTTCATTCAAGCCATTTTGTAGCTAGTCGTCGCGACCAGAAGAAGTAAGCACTATTTGCCAATGTATCGTTCGAGAAAAAAGCGTGGTCCAGACAACCAAAAGAAAAAGAAGTTTGGAACCCCAGGGAACTAAAGGAGTTTTAGCTTTGGTTCTTCTAGCGGACTTTGAAGGCGCATCAGACTTTCACTTTAGTTTTAGACTTCACGTGCTCGCACTGTAGTTTTTTTTAACAGTTTGTTTTACGCGCGCTTTGGTGGCTGAGGAGGCTTCGTCATTCTCGAAAGCAGTCGACTACAACCTCATTCAGTGCGCGAAACTGCGGCGAAATCATGAACTTGCATGCAAATGAGTTCTGGCTGTGAAGCTTCATCTACCATCATGCGATTGGCTCAAGACGTGACAAACCTATACTTCGATTAGGTGTGAATGTCAATCACAGTCTTCGAAGGTGTTGGCGCTGAATTTCTTTAGCCTCACGTTTCTCAAAAAAATTATCAGGGCTGTTTACGACTATTCTTTTGAGTTTTAGGTCAGGTTCCGATGGTTCAATCTCAATGAAATTTGTCAGGCTGCTAGAATAGGAATCTGTGACCAAAACTGTGTCTCGAAATGTTCGATTTCAAAATAGTTTTGAAATTATGGGCCTCGCAGCGGGGGTAGTAACACAAAAATGTGCTGTTTTACTTTAGCTTCAAATATCTCCAAAACAAAACTTGAGGTTTTGTAAACAATTATGTGCTGATTGACATGAAGCAGTTTGCATAAATTTTCGACCAGTGGTTCGTGACCTAAAACTCCTGCGAAGAAACCACACTGTTTATGTCTTTCTCCTCGAATTTCTTTCTCTAAATAAAAAGAATCTATTTATTAAAAACTCGGTTACAAACTACAATCTTTTAGCTTTAATTTTGATATATAACATGTAGGAATCCTCCTAAAAGCGTGCATGTGACGATTTTACTGCGTGAGGTACCCCTGAAGGTGTACGGTATCCTTAAATCTTCTGTCCATTCACCCTTGACATGTTATTATCTTGAGCTATTTTGTTGTAAATGGCTTATGATAACAAACAAAACAGTCACAATTCTGATTTTTTTTTTAGCTGATGATGATGATGAGCCTAAACCATTCAAACTCAAGCCATCTATCCTAAATGAAGTGGCTAAGAACTTGGCTGGCTCTGCTAAAGGCGAACCAAGGGCTTTGACCTCACCAATACCAAAGGTATTGTACCAAGTGTGAACATGCTCCCTTCCAGAATGGCATCAGGCGCAATTTCATCCTCATTCACAGTGCTCACAACATACCGCTACTCTCAAACACTGACCGAGGGAACTTCATAATTGGAGCCTTACTCTGTGCAGGATTTCCTGGCCCTCAGACAAATTGTGTATAGGGTTCCCAAAGTCATGGGTTTTAGAAAAGTCATGGAAATATTTTCCTGAAGAAAGATTTTGCAAGATGTTGAGTGTGCATATTGTAAAATAAAAATAAAGGAACCTTAAAACAAATTATACCCATGTTGTTCTTATGACCTTTTGAAAGGTCGTTAAATTTTTTCAAACGACCTTGAAAAAGTCCTGAAATTTTGAAAGTCTAAAAACGTTGGAACCCTTTATAAAATGCTGTGAAAATAATGAATAATCATAAAAAAAAAAAATTCTTGACCATTGTCAGGCTTGTAAGAAGCTACCACTTACATGAATATTAACATTCTCCCCAGACATTTGGCTTGTCTACCAGTGAGGCCAGCAGTACAGAGACAAGAACGGGGGCTACCTCTCCTGACCCTCTTGGCAATAATAAATCTCAAAACTACTTCCAGATGTTCCTCAACAAGCAAAATGAGTGAGTAAGACAACATTGTTGTCCAGTTTTTTCAGCCAAATAGACCAAATCGGCTAACAGTGTCTACGGTACATCTTGTTGCCAACAATTCAGATAAGTGATGATTCCTTTGGGTGGATACTTTTGTTAATTCTGTGCATGAGTGTATGTCGTGAGAACATTTTGACAATTGTAGCCACCCAAAGGAATCATCACATGATTTGAATTGGGTTGGCAACAAGATGTAAACACTGTTAGCTGATTTGGTCTATGGACACACGGTAGGCTAAAAGGGTGCACACTTTCTTTTCTTTAGAAATGCCTATGAAATGTAATCCACAACTACCAGGATGTGAAATTTAGTTTAATTTAGTTTAATTCGATTTGCCACACAAAGAACAGTAATGACAAGTAACAATAGACAATAAGTACACTACAGGCAGGAGATGATGACAGGGCAAGGCCCCATTTGGCTATCAGCCCCTTCACATAAAATATGTAAAATTACAATATAGTGAGATAAAAGGAAGAAAAAAAAAATATGTAGAAATATATACATTAAGGCGGCTGATAGGTGTTCAGTTTGGCTTTATAGTGCGATTGTATAAAATAACTACTGTCATGCACTGTATACAGTGTACAGCTGGAATCATCCATTGATCTTAGTTGAATACTTTGTTCCTTTTCAGCAATGCTGATGGGCCAAGCGGCTCTGGTGGATTTGTGTTTGGAAGAAATATGGGTGAACGAGTTGTGGTAAGCATACATGTATTACAATATTAGTCCAGTACATCGGGCACAGTGCTATTGTTCTAAGCGACATCAAGCAGACGAAAACAAATCTCCTGACTTGGCTTTGCGTGAGTGAGCTTGTCGATCTGCTCTGGACGCGATTAACATTTAAAAAAATTGACTTTGAGCTCTTTTATTTGCCATAGCAAAAGTTTGGTCACAAAAGGTTGAATACCCTTGGCTTTTCTTTTTGTTTTGGATTCATTTGTTTGACTCGCCTCGCGGGAAATGTGACTCATTATTATTCGGATTCGACTAAAAGCGGGAAAGATCAGCGTCTCTTTCTCTTTCTTGGGGAACGAAGTAAGCTGTCAAGCACGACAAAAACTACGTCCCTGAAACCATGAAGTGCTTATCTAGAATATCCCGTTTGTAGAATTTTGTTTGAGCATGTTTTGAGCGAGACAAGCAACTTTGAATAATTGTGCCTCACTAAAAATCCTCTAAAACCCCAAATTTCACTCTTCCGTGGGGGAACTAGGTAAATCTTTGCCCTATGTAATAGAAGTGCATTCTTTATTGGTCTTTCAACTTTAAATTCCTGAATGTACCATTTTTGTAGTGCTTCTAAATTTTATAAAATCGAGGCACATTTTGAATCGAGGTCAGTAGTTTTGTTCTTTTTCTTTGTATATTTGGCTAATTAGCTTTTGAAATCTAGCGCTAAGATTTTCTAAGTCCCGGATGGATGTTGCAACATTGTGCCCGATGAAACTAATACCACTCAACCTAAAACAAATTGCAACAGAAGGGTTTTCTTCATAATTTTGTTTAACATCAGGGTTTCAATAGAAGGCGGCTACCGGCGGTGAACCGCTGTCTACTGAGCAAATACTGTTCAATATCAAGACGCCAAAAAAATCTGAAATAAGATAAGAATAACTACCGTATGCGTGGAGTGGATAGCTGCCAGGCAAGGAGAGCCATGATGACGAAGACAGCCATCTTGCCACTGCTGGAGCAGAGATTCCCAACACTCCAGCAGTAGCGCCCCAAGGCACATTTCCTCCACATTTCCTTCCATGCTAAAAAGCAAACGTTTTGTTTTGATACAAGAATCACTGAGGTATACCTGGGATGTTCTGACCACCCCTGTGGATGGTGGAGAGCCTCATTCAGCCTCCATTTTGTCAGCCTAGCAACATACCGAGTCAGAGAAAGCATCCATTTCCATCAGCTGATTTTAGGGGAAGCACTGCGATATGTTTTATTGAATTCGGTAAATGAAGAATCATATTTTGTTTGTAGATTTCTACTGGTAATTCATCTTAATATTGAATTTAAACAATAACAAAAGAATGGCTTATTTGAGGAACTAGTGGTGGTTACAGAATAAGGCTTTATTTTCTCTTTCACTCGCTGTACTTCATAATCTTGTTTGCCTTCAGCCTAATCACAGGCGTTCTAGGTGGGTACCCTGTGGTAAATTAGAAAATGAGACGTCATTTGCAAACTCAGTCCCCAGTCTCTGACCACAGGAAGCCCAATCAGCACGCCAGCGACAGGGGCTATGTCACGGTTGTTTCAGCAAAATGTTATAAAATAAGACTGGTGGTCTACACAAACAACTCAGAATCCTAAATTATACTTGTACTTAGTCTTATGAAAGAAAAAGTAACTAAAATTTGCACTATATACCGGTAGATGTTCTTACGTAAGATTTATTAGCTATATTAATTTTTGCATATATAAAAATATTAATGTTAACAGTTTGCACACTGTTCAGTCTGACAGGAAATCAAAAATCCTCATTCAAAATCCAGTTCCATCCTCTCGATACCATACAAAAAAATTGTACTCATGTAGCAGCTGAAACCTACGGACGATTATTTGGCTCATTTCTTGGTGAATTTAACTGCATATCTAAATTAACCCCAAAATCGTGACTCTAACCCTTTAAAAGCGGAAAGTTGACTCTCAATGATTCACTTCCAAGAGGTTCCTCATAAACTTCACATTTTTCATAGCTCATTACCGCGATTGTTATCAAAATTTCAAATCCAAAATCTGCAGTCGGTGGTTATTCGTATCACACACGACTATTAACCCATCGGGGAGAACCTTTACATCATTTGGACAATGAAACTGTCCCGGCTCGTTGCCACGTGACCCGATAGTGTTGACAAGGACACCATCACGATACACATGTAATCGGTTCTCACCACCCCACTCACTAACGATCACATGACCACTCTCATGTATAGCAAGTCCTCTCGGTTCATTTAGTACGTGTATATGACCTTCAATATCACGGAACTCATCCACGCACTCGCCATTCTTATTAAACACCTTCACACTTTGTTTACCATTTGCAGTGACATAATATTTATCTTCATAATGTACACAATTCCTTGGTTTTATTCCCGCCTGTTTACTGACCAACTCACGTTTGAACTGCCCTTGTGGGGTCATCACCTGGATACGCTGATTACCCCAATCACACACGATGATGTTACCATCACCATCAAGACTCAGACCCACAGGGCGCTTAACTTGTCCTTTAGCAGAACCTTCTCCCCATACTGTCCTGACATGTTCACCTGTACTTTGTCTGAACAACTCGATGGTGTTTTTAAAGTGATCAGCCACTAGTATGTCATCCAAAGTGTTCGGAAGGTTTACTATACCCCAAGGCTTTTGCAAGAGGTCCATACCAAAAGGACCGGTTACAAGATTTCCTTTACTGTTTATCACTTTAACTCGATGGTTACCGCCACGTTTCATTCCGATACCTTCAGTAACAGCAATGGTACCCTTATTATCAAGCGTCAGTCCAAGGGGGAAACCGAACTCCTCTGGCGACACTCCCTCTTTGCCGATCGCGGTGACGACATCAAACTGATGGACATGACCAACATCCCCAACGCTGACTATTTTCTCAATTTCGGCACTCGATTGGTAACTTATAACACTTCTTTTTGCTTCCTTCACTGGCGTTTCGCAGATGCTCTTCAGTTTTTCCTCAAGTTGTTCCACGGTGTTTAGCATGAGGTTTGCTGGATGTACTTGTGTTATTGCCCATATCACATCTCTGGTAAACTCTGCGATTTCCTCTTGAATAATATGAACGCTCTCAAGCTCGCCATCAATTTCTTTCTCGGCTTTGGAAGATAGTTTTTCACATTCTTGGATTAACTTTTCAAATAGTTCTGTAATTTTCTGTAAGTTTCCTTTGAGCTTGTGTTTCACGCTCTCTCTCTGCTTTCGCACAAATGCTTTCTCCTCTCCCTTCTTCCCCTTCGCTCTCATCACATCCTGCCCCTTAGTTGTTCCAAGGCGAACAAGTTTTGATCTTAGTTCTTCTTTAACCTGTTCCGCTTTGTCTTGAATATCTACAAACCTGTGTCCTGCATGCTGCAAATTTGTGCATTTCTGGCACACAGGTATGCGGCACGTCTCGCAAAAATACTCCACGGGCTTGTCGTGGTGGGTTCGCACGCTACAGAATGCTGGCCGTGCAAGAACTTGCTCAATATCGGAGTTATTAAATTCCGATAGAGCAAGAACACGGTGGTTTCGTGTTTGGCTTACGATTTTGTGAGCATTCAAACATCCTGGACACAAGAACTCACCACACGGAAAGCAGTAGCTTTGCGCAGAAGGTCTGTTGCTCTGACACGATGTGTTGTTACATCTCACTGGTCTTGCCTCTCGCTCTCTGATGTAAAACACATCTTTAAGGTTGTTAACGAAAAATGCAACTGGTAGAGAGTCCAAGTTTCCGCCTTCAATCTCAGTTACGTTTCGGCAATCCGGACAAGATAGTTCGTTCTGTCGTGGACGTTGGATTCCTTGGAGACACTCTAGACAATACACATGGCCACATCGGAGGAGCTTGGGGGTTTTGTAGACTTCTAGACAAATAGAACAGGCTATTTGGTCGCTAAGATTTTTCAGCAAACTTTCTAAATCCATCTTTCTCGCTCTGAACTGCTGTGGCTGCTCAATTCCCGGAAATCAGATCCTTGCGATCACGAGATTTTGGAGGCTCTTTCAAGTTTGCCCTCTTGTGTGGAGTGGTGTGTTCTGATTGGTTGGTGGATCTAGCATGCTGATGTGCCAGTCAAAACAATGTTGTTTGTCATGTCAAAAGTCGTGCATTCTTTTTGGCTATCGTCATGACGGGAAAATTATCCTTCATTGTAATGGCGAGCTAAAAGGTGTTTGCCAAACGCATAGAGAATATATATTTGCTTCCGCGCCTTCGCCAGTGAAAGACTAAAAATATTCGCTTTTTGTGCGCCACAGGAATCCCGAAACCCGAAAACAAACTATTCCGATAAACTCACAGTAGAGCCGGCAAGCAGACTGGAGTAGTAAATTATTTTATGGTCTAAATAAACCACAGTGACTTGTTTTCTTGGATGTTTTTACCATTTGTTATGCCTAAGTACAGACAGCTTTTGTGCATGCAGCAGGGACCTTTTTTTTATTTCTGTTAAGCAGTTTCGAGTTTCACGTAACGTCACGCGTGTCACGTCATGTCATCGCGAGTCACGCCAAGTCAATGTCGGTCATATGTTTTGTGAGCCTCGCAGCTTACATGTAACTAGTGAGGAGAAGTATCCATTCCCATAGGTGAATTTAGGGAATGAAGATGAATACTTTCGAATGAATTGGTTAAGACCAATTAGAAAATAACACCCATGTTGTATTGTGAATGTGCGCATTCTGATTGGTTAAAAAGCGTGTTTGTAAGAGACCTGAGAAACACGATTGTCACGCAACGCTGTCGCGCGTGTGTATGTTATTTTCTAAAAGCAATAAAAATACTTTCTGCGTGCTCTCTGGTTTCTTACAAACACTCGGGGAATGTTGGTCGAACTGATAAAACTTGAAAGACACTCGCCTTCGGCTCGTGTCTTTCAAGTTTTGATCAGTTCTCCCATCATCCCCCTCGTGTTTGTAAGAAAGCAGAGAGCACGCGGAAAGTACTTTTATTGCTTAATTATTATACGAGTATGACGTCATTTTACCATATAAGGTCAAAATTGAGTGCAGATATGGAGCCGTATTACACGGCAAAAGCCGTATTACACTGTAGAAAACCGGTTACGAACTGGTTTTGCGCGCGCAGTTGAATGGCTTCCGGATCGTTTGCTAGTCAAATCACGTACGTTTTCTAGTGAATCTTGAAAAGGAAAATATTTTTTTTCGCCATATAATAAATGACTCATTTATACGGCTTCCATATCCCCCACCTCCCTCCCCTAATGTAGGCCCCGGGCTTAATAATTAAGAAGTAATCCATTTGAAAATCGTGTTCTTGGAACAAAATAATTTACATCATAGTGTAGACCCTGTACTGATACAGTGGAAAAAGGTGCTTTCCTTGGAATATTGTGTGTTAATCACTTATCTACTGTACAATGTATGATTTTACAGATAACCTCAGAAGATTCTATCAAGCCTGAAAATGCTGAGGAAGGATCTACATCTTGTTCCGAAGTTTCAGAGACACAGAAGTCAAACTCACCCAGCAAAGGAAACTGTATGTTGAGAGCATGTGAACTAAGTAAACAATGTGTTTTAAAAGATGTACATGTATCCCCCCCACATACACACACACCACCCTCCCCTATTGTAGGCCCCGGGCTTAATAATAATAATTAAGACGTAATCCATTTGAAAATCGAGTTCTTGGAACAAAATAATTTACATCATAGTGTACCTAGACTTCTGCCTTATTTTTTTTTATATCTGATCTAAGATATTCATTTCTTACAACACCAAACATTTCATTTTGATAGTTTTACATTTGAAATGGCATGTTGTCAAGGTCAGTTCATAATGTTGTCAAGGAAAGTTGCGACTTTTTCCTTGACAACATTACAAACTCTACTGGACAACATGCTTTCTAGACACTAAAGCACACATGAACTTAAGGAAAAAAACTTCAGGCATTCCATGCTTAACTGAATAGCGCAGTATAGACAGCTATGATTGTGCTTATGACCTGTTCTATTTGATGGAAGAATGGATATTTTGAGAGACCAATTTAGTGCAAAAGATACAACAAAACATGCCTGCTGCCAATGTGCCTTTCATAGACCCTTTTAATATGTCCAGTCACGCATACTTTCCGCGAATGACGTCAAATTTATTCTTTTGAAATGTGTTCAGTAGACCAGAAATTGAAAAGAATAAATTTGACATCATCCGCGGAAAACATGCGTGACTGGACTTATAAAAAGGGTCTATATGAGGCATCCCTTCAAAACATGATACAGTAAAAACCCGCGTATAAGAACCTGGATTTTTTAATTTAGCCTAAACAGGTTCTTATATAAATAATACTTAAAGCAAATTTAGGCTACCAAGGTTCTTAATCTAAAATAGTTTCTTAAGGAGGCTGCCTACAATTTTTTCTGCTCTCCACCACCAAACTTTGTTTGCCTGCTGTTCAGGCTCAAAAACCTGTACCGGTCGGAACTTTCACATGGTTACCCTGGAGGGTTTGAACTTTGTTGTAGTGTGCATTTTGTTGTGATCGGAGTTGCTATAGCAACGTTATAAACACACCCTTGTTTATAATACGCAGCCATCAGACGCGTTGCGCGACCTAAACTTTTAAAATGACACCCCTCACACTAATCCCTGAGTACCTAGCATTAATCACAGCAAGTTTGAAGAGAATTCATTGTGCCGGTTTTATGTTATTCGAACGGACTTTTTCAGGCACCAAAATGGCAAAGCTATTTATGCCGCAAATGTTTCCTTGAAAAAGAATGGCTAATATCTGCGGAATTAAGTAATCCTTGCCGCCCGAATAATCTACAAACCCAAGGCAATGTACCAGCCAAATTTCACTTCTTAGAATGCTTCCGATTTTTGTTTGGCATGTGTTCAAGGAAACTGCAAAATTTGAGAAATTATATTATAAATCTTCCGTTTGTTATAAAACTTACACTTTTCGCCTCTGACACAAATCTCATATGTAAAGGTTTTTGATACTTCCGTAAATTATTCTTGAATATATACCAAAGATTACCTCCAAGTCTTGAGTTCATTGAAGTATTTTAAGGCACCGAGAAAAAATGCTAAACTTCACTACTCTTTCGGTTTGCTCGAGCCGGTTTTTGTCATTGTACTTTGTTTTCACCTGTTGTAGCTTTCACGTGGTTTTCCCTGTAATCAGTGAAGCGAACTACATTCCAGCGTGTTGTAGTTTTCATGGCTCAACATTCATACTCTCAAAGCGTAGCGTATAACAATCCAACAACATTTATTATGAACGTTAACTTGATAATGCTGAGCTTTCTAACTCTTTGTCTTTAACCTCCCGCCACTGCCTGGCTGGCAACCACTCGCTCTCCAATTTATCAGTTCTTCTGCCTTCCTCTTTTTCGATTTTCTCGGAAAAAACATGATAGAAAATCTCTAATACGCTTTGCCGATTCCCTAGCAAGCGTGACGGCAAACTGCGCGAAGAAATCATTGAGCCATAGACGCAATGTTTGATTCCCATGCTGGAATGTAGTTGGCTGGGAAACCGACGTCAAAGTTACGACAGGTGAAAACAAAGTACAATGACAAAAACCGGCTCGTGCAAACCAAAAGAGTAGTGAAGTTTAGCATTTTTTCTCGGTGCCTTAAAACACTTCAATGAACTCAAGACTTGGAGGTTATCTTTGGTGTATATTCAAGAATAATTTACGGAGGTATCAAAAACTTTTACATATGAGATTTGTGTCAGAGGCGAAAAGTGTAAGTTTTATAACAAACGGAAGATTTATAATATAATTTCTCAAATTTTGCAGTTTCCTTGAACACATGCCAAACAAAATCCGAAGCGTTTTAAGAAGTGAAAATTGGCTGGTACATTGCCTTGGGTTTGTAGATTATTCGGGCGGCAAGGATTTCTTAATTCCGCAGATATTAGCCATTATATTTCAAGGTAATACTTTGCGGCATAAATAACTTTGACATTTTGGAGGCTGAAAAAGTCTGTTCGAGTAACATAAAATCGGCCCAATGAATTCTCTCCAAACTTGCTGTGGTTAATGTTAGCTACTCAGGGATTAGTGCGAGGGGTGTCATTTTAAAAGTTTAGGTCGCGCAACGCGTCTGATGTCTGCTAATTATAAACAAGGGTGTGGTTATAACGTTGCTATAGCAACTCCGATCACAACAAAATGCACACTACAATAAAGTTCAAACCCTCCAGGGTAACCATGTGAAAGTTCAGACCGGTACAGGTTTTTGGGTTTTTGAGCCTGAACAGCAGGCATACAAAGATTGGCCGTTGAGGGCAGAAAAAATTGTAGGCAGCCTCCTTAAATGTTCATATGAATTTCATTTAAATATGAATGGTCAATTCCACAAAATAAAGGTACCCCCCCACGGGGGGCATTTGAAAATTCCGATGGGATGGGGGGGGTTTAAGAGCTCGGAATTCTGATTGCAGGGGGGGGGGGGGGGGCGAAGCTGGATCTCTTTAACCTGCCCAGAATATTCTATATGCATTGGGGGGGGGGGGGGGGGGGGTAAACCATTTTGGAAATTCTGGATGCATGGGGGGTCAAAAACTAGTGCCGCCCGTGGGGAGGGTACCTTTATTTTCTGGAATTGACCAATGGTAAACACAATAGACATTGAACATAGTACTTAAAACTAGAGAAAGAACAAAATATTATGTCAAGTTTCTTTTATTTTTTAATTAATGATGATCTTAATTCAGCAGTTTCTTCCTATACACATTACATCAACTCCACTGATAAGAACCAGTAAGAACCTAACTTGAACCTTGAGTGGGCTTAAAATGAACATTAAGCCTAACAGGTTCTTAAAACCCAGGTTCTTATATGCGGGTTTTTACTGTATGGATTCTGAGTAGGGTTAATATATTGTTCTTATTTCTCCAGATATTGGTCCAAAGACACTGGCCGAAGTTGCGGCAGAAGTAGATGCACAAGGTACCAAGTTCTCTTCTGACAAGCCACACCTAACACTCGCAGAGGCAGCACAGGTCTATCAAGAGACAGCCTCACCTCACAACAAGTCCCACCTGGCTAAGGTGACCATCATTACTGGTGAGGAAGAGGAGAGAAATATCTTACAGGTATGTCCATGGTCCAGGGCTGTAAAACATACGCCGTATGTATTGCTACTCGACCTCAAATTCACTGTTGCGATTGGCGATTTTACGCAAAGTTATTTTAATGTCAATTTTCTTGAACCAGAAAATTAACCATTCTATGCCAGAAAGCATAAGGTACTGGTACTATAATCCTAGGGTCTGAAATGTAAAGCCATAAACGCAAAGTTAAAGCAGGGTGTCAATTTTGTTACTATTTTCTCGTATTTTTTGCCCCAAACCCCATTTTTCGAGTTTCGTACAAAAGAAATATCGTAGATACAATTTATTTCATTTTCCACAAACTTCGTTGCATTTAGACCCTCTAAGCAAAATGAGAACTTATCACTTCTATGTATATTTGTGTCTTTATATTTGTCTCTGTATATTTGTGTCTCAAATCTGATACTATAGTTGCTGAGTTTAAAACGAGCAATTGAAAGCAGCTATTATATTTCGTATTCTCTTCTTCTTTTTGAGGCCAAAATCCTCCATTTTCTTTACCAACTCTGAAATTCCCATTTTCTTAAACACACTACCACTTGTTAAGACTTCTCTATGTACCCTCTCTTGGGTCAGCCAGCAACCCAGATTTTGTAATACAGGCCCAACAGGGCAGATTGCCCTACCCCACTCCCTCAGGGATGGATGTTTTCTGGAAGTAATTTATATTTCATTTTTCAGATAAACTGTCGACTATTTCTGTTTGATGTTTCCAAACACTTTTGGAAAGAGAAAGGGCGTGGGACCCTTAGGTTAAATGACATGTGCGAATCGATGTCAGAAAGCATACTTCAATCAAGACTTGGTGAGTATACACCTATCTCAAAAAGGTTGCAGCGTCTAACTGTCTGTTCTAACCTGCGATGTGTCATGAGAGAAACTAAGAAGAACGAAATTATATTGTTTAAAAGTTGCAAGATTTCTGAGCTCGCAAGCGATCTATTGTAAAATAATAAAGATATAATTGCTCCCATTATGCACTGCGGGCTAAAACAGATAGATGTCACGGAGCAACCGTAGACACAGCTCAGTGGCAAATGAGATACTTTCCTAAATTATCATATGTAACAATAAAAATGCACTAATTTTTAACATTCTGGATACTGGTGAACGGGACAAAAATTGCAAAACCCATCGCATGTAACAACACTTAGAAGAGCATTACAAACCTCAAATGAAAGTAAGGAACCTAGGGTTATCAGTTTGGAAAGTTGTTATTTGTTGTAGTAGGGCCCGAATTTGCCACATGAGGCTTAAATACGCCTACAAGTAACTTCGCACTGGTACCCGGGGACTGCTTTATATAATTTAACCGAGAAATACAACTGTCATTGCATTTCATAAAATAACGAAGGTTGGGTAGCATTATTCGTGCGTGTTACAGCTAAACCATTGCATCGCGATCAGCGTTTTCATTACATCGATTTGTTTTTGGCTTTACTTTTCCGACACTCGAACCTTATAAGCCAGTCAGATTCTTGACCCGTTTTGCCTAGTGCAGTCGCCTGGCTTTCCGTCGCGACAATGTCTGGTTTTAGTTCAGAGGGAAGCCAGTTGACTGCACAAGGTGAAACAGGACAAGAGTTTAATTGGCTCTGATAGTCTGATTGGCGTAACAGCAAAGTGAAAAATCAAAACATAATTTGATGCTTTTTGAAAACTTAGCTGTAATAATGTTGTTATTTTTTTATTTATTCCAGTCATGCGAACACAGGGCAACCTGAAGGTGGTGTTGAACACCAAGCTCTGGCCTGAGATGACTCTTGGGAGAGGCAATGAGAGAAGCCTGCGTATCACTGCCATGGACGCTATTGATAATGACATCAAAATCTTTCTCATCATGGTAATTCATAGAAGTTCCGATCAAACAATGAAACCATTTCACGCTATCTGGAGATACCAATCAGAGTTGGAAAGATTCTCCCACGGGAACTGATCGTGTCCTACAAACAGTATTTCAGGACTTCCGAAATCAATCCGATTTACAGCACTTTTTTTGCTATTTACGACAGTATAAACTTCGATGATCCGAAGATAAAGATATCTGGTAAACCAAAGCGGGATCGGAATATTTTTGGACTTTTTTAAAGGAAAACTCTGGTTTGTTTGTGGGACATAACAACAGTAACTATGGCTTTGAATGACAGGTCGGAACTATGGATATACGAGTTTGGGCCCCCAGTTGCATCATGCAGGGGGTCACGTTGCTATTGTTTCCTTTCCATTCCTATTTCTCCTATTTTTTGGCCGAAACCCATTCTCGTACCCAGAGCTCCCCGGCTCGTTACCTCGCTGGGGAGGCTCTCATGACAGCCATTGACGCATGCGCGAGATTTGATACAGAGCCGTTGAGAGAAACAACTTTCTTTGCGTGCTCTAACGTTCAAAATCAGCCAATCAGCGAAGGCCCTCAAATGGATGTCCCCAGAGCCTCCCCCGCGAGCAGACGAGCCGGGGAGGTCTGGGTACGAGAATGGCCAAAACCTTTATTTTGCACCAAATGACACTCATTTACTGGCATGCAGTGCGCGTATACATCTGGAATCACCCATTTCACTCGACCATTTCCGAGTCAAATGGACTGGTGCCCTCCCTGAGCAATTGACAGTTACAAAACATCCGTGCCCCCTTGTTGAGGGCTATTGGTGGATGTTCCATATCTGGAATTGAGAGTTATGCTGGAACTCGAATTCTTGGCAGGGCACGAAATTAACATAGTCGTAATTTTTCGCTTTATGCCAACAATATAGGCGTAAATCCACCAGGAAAACACAGCATTATCTGAAACCACAGTCGTTATTTTACGCCTCAGTGAAAAAAACAAAATTTATAGGTGTTTATCGGGCGCAATTTTAAGCCTTGTTGAATTTGTCTGACACATCTTCGTTATTTCCCCTAGGGTGGACCGAAGGACATCGACCACTTATTCACAGCAATAGATGATCGACTAAGAACGCTCAAACGGTGTCCTCAGGAGCATAGCGAGGAGCACGTTGGTAATTCCCATGCCGACCCCCCCGAGCCCAACGATATGGAGAAGGTGGAAGAGGGCGTGGCTAATGATCGGAGTACCGATGGGGTTTCACCACTTGAAAGCAGTAGCGATTCTTGTTCTGGTCCTATGGAGAGCAATGCTACTTCTAAAGAAGTTATCAGTGATGATGAATAAGTCATCCGGAATGCGCAAGTTATTGATTCCACTTAAACTTCTTATTGAGTGTATACATCGTGAAAAACGTTGGGTCCCTGGAGGGCCTCTGATCAGAGTAGTGCAGGTTCACCCACGCACAGCTTGTGGTATCGACAAATTAATCGTAGATGGAATACAACAGTAAATGGCAGTTAGACCTCCTAGTTAGTAGACTGCTTGCAGTCCCTTGCTCGGGGAGCGTCCATAAGAAGAGGGTAAAAGTCTTACTTTGCGCGCGCCTAGTACTGTGGTGCGTAGACTGTTTGCAGCCCCTTTTCCGCGAACGTCCGTAAATCGAGGGAAATATTTTTTACCCGCTTCGCGCTTCGATTTGTTTACGGTGTCGAGTTACTCAGGAGAGGAGACGCGCCGTTCACGGATGTTAATTCGCCAAATCTGGCGGCACTCGTTTTTCATGGACGTTCGCCAAAGAAGGACGGCAAGCAGTCTATGTCGTGCGCGCTTATCGTGACGTGACCCCGGCATAAATGCACAGTACTAGGCGCGCGCAAAGTAAGACTTTTAACCTCTTATTACGCGCACAAAGTAAGACTTTTAACTTCTTATTACGGACGTTCCCCGAGCAAGGGACTGCAAGCAATCTACCTAGTTAGCAGGGTAGCGACATATAGCGAGGATTTCAGCTTCAGTCGTCCCTTTGCCCTCAGTCGTACCTCGCGTAGAGCCGAGCTTTTAGAGCAGATTTCAGATGACTGTCGTGAGTAATTTGCAATTATAGTTAGCAAGTATTGCTATAGGTTTTATTCAAAATTGGTGTAATCACTTTGCGATTGGTTTTATACTCTGCAATTACTCCTATAGGTTTAATTCAGAATTGCTGTAATTACTTTGCGATTGGTTTCACTACAGTCATATGAAAACCGCTCTATTAGTCATATGAAATTCGCTCTACTAGGAGTATGCGATTGATTCTTGTCCTAGACCACCGAATGGTACTATCGCAACAGATTTTAAGAAGTCGGGCCGACGCCGAATGAACGTAAACAAAATAGGACAGACAAATGGGTGCGTTAAAATCAGTCTTAGGTCATACATAGGAATATAAAACAACTCGCACTTTGAGAGAGACATCGAAACGCTGTAAAAACAATAACAGAGTAAATGACTTCTCGACGTCCTGATTTAGTGGATTTTATAGGATGATAAATTGATCTATTATGGAGGGCGTTCCGTTCCCAAATGAAAATGACAAAATTGTCTTGCGTGTTGTGTATAAAGGCCTAACTATAAACAGCTATTTCAGTAAATATTGTTAGCGAACACGCAAATCTACATGCCTTAATTAATAACAAATAATTGTCTTTGGATAAACGGGAAATAAAGAGTAAATTGAACTACAGTGGTACCTCTATTAAGCGGCCACTTATTAAGCGGCCACCCTCTATTAGGCGGCCACTCAAGTACTGTATTTACATACCTCTATTCAGCGGCCAACCTCTATTAAGCGGCCACTTGGCTCGGTCCCGAGGGTGGCCGCTTAATAGAGGTACCACTGTGTTTTATTTAGTTTTTAACCATGTGCACTTGCAGCTAGGCGCGCTAGCTTCAGCATTCGTGCCTTACTGAAGTTCTGTTTTGGAATTTATCTGGCACTGTAAGAGCGGGGTAGAAATCGAATCAGCATTTTCTGAAGGCGCAAAACACGGTACGACAACGGCACGGAACCACGCCTTCTTTCAAAACACGTCCCATCGACTCTCCTTCAAAGATAATTTCCATTCTATTATTCAAAACAACTCCGCCAATTCGAGCGGATTACGCTTATCGTATAATGGATCTATATTTTCGATAGCACACGTATTGTGATATAGTTATAGCACAGACCCCGTGGTTACTACCTTAACTCAAACAAATTAACTAATACAGGCGCATGCAAGTTATCTTTCGGTGTGGAATAAAGAACGCTGGGTGGGGGGGGGGGGACTAGAGTGCACTGGCTTATTAGAATGCACTCTAAAGTTTGCATCGCGGCGCATCTGTTCTAGAATAGAGACCTTAAGCTACGGCATCGGCTATACGAGGACGACAGTGTATCACTGAACTACTCGTTTGTTCATATTCTCCATATTCTGCAACAGTTTAAAATTCATCTTTGAATTTTAACTTTGAAAGGAGCACTCACATCTATAATCATATCAAACACAATTATGAGAAAATTGCCAGCCGCGTTCACGTTCTCGTCAGACGGTAAAACTTTCACGTTACGTCCTAGTTCAGAAGAAAACGTTTGAACTACATTTGATTCCAAACATTTGCAAGTGTAGGCATTGTGCTTTGTAATCAAGTGCATATGTTCTCTGCCTTTGCCGGTCGTCGCAGCTTGAGGTCTCTAATGTTGTAAAGTTGTGTACCTGTATTATAATTTAGACAATTGTTTGGAATTGGTTGTAATTCAAATGTTAATGTACAGCAATTGTTCAGAATTAAAATATCGTGATTTAGATAAACTATAAATTCCCTCTTAATAGTGTTTTTTCTTATTGGGAGGTATATTTGTACGTGGATGTACGTAGCCTGATTCTCAGCTGCTACGGTAGAGCTCGTTGGCACTTCCTATCGCCGCGGCGCATTTCCCTTTCGTAAACGGTCGTTGCCATTTGGACGGCACTTAATAAAAACCTAATTCCTAAAAAACCCTAATTTTCACGTTTAGTTTCGTTGTCTCAGTAAAAGGAAATATCGTATAAATTCTACCCTGTTTAGAACCCTAACCGGTAAACCGATCACTAACCCGAACCCTAACCAGTGCGTGCGCTACGAGTGAATTCGCTGGGTTTGAGGTGTTTTTAATTGGATTTGTACTATGTTTCATTAGCATCAACAGAACGAAGCTATATGAATGATAATGACTAATTGTCCCACGGGATCAGCAATGGCAACGACCTTTGTGAAAAGGCATCGACCGTTCACAGAAATGGCAACGACCGTTCTAAAAGGCATCGATCGTTTACGAAACGGAAATGCGCATCGCCGCGTCTGATCATTAACACTTACTGGACGAGGTTGAGCATGATAGTGAGATTTGTCAACGCCGAGAGGTCATCATCATTGTTCCCCCGGCATCGGGGATACCCTTGGGGATAGCCGCTACAGTGCCGTAGCGCTTGCAGGGGCAGGGTAGCCCGTGCCCCCAGTTTTTCCCGAAACAATCCTTAAAACTCCCGAATTTGCACCCTGCGTATCAAAGTTCCCCTAAACACATGCGGTAATTTCACATGCTGGCTCTAAACTTTCAGCGCGCTTGGCGCGCGAAAGAGTTTAAACTTGCCCTAACAACTGCCTTGTTTTTTTATATGTCGTGCTACCCCCCAGTTGTTGGAGGCTTGCTAGCAGTTCTCGAGGAGACACTTGGGAGTTATAAAACCATCGCGCTACACACGGCGCTAGCATGCGTCTCGTATCGTACAGGGTTCAGTAACAAAATATAGCACAGGTTGAAACATTCTCGAACCCAGAGCTCCCCCGTCTCTCGTGACCTCGCGGGGAGGCTCTGCTAACAGCCACTGACGCGCATGCGCGAGATTTGATAAGAACCAAGTCAAGCCAAGAGTGGATTACCAAGAGTTTCCATATTTACTATGTACGCCCGACAGTCAGAAAAGTGTCTATTTTTAGAACTAGGATTCCCGCAAAAATTCGTCATCCACAGGGCTCCCACTTTCTCGCCACGTGTGAGATCCAGCCTAACATTAAATCGCAGACCAATCGAAAAACCTTTAAAGTCGCAAAGATAAGGTAGGATATTCTCTATTTGTTGTGTATTGGGTATACGAGCATTCGAATACTTTCGCGCGCGAAATTCAAATCTAAAATAGACACTTTTCTGACTGTGATGTGGACAAATACTGTACGAAAGATTCTAACTCTTGTTAATCCCCTCTTGGTCAAGCTCATTCTCTTACCCAGAGCTCCCCGGCTCGTCTCCTCGCGGGGAGGCTCTGGTGACAGCCACTGAAACATGCGTGAGATTTGATACAAAGCCGTTGAGAGAAAGATCTTTCTGCGCATACACCAACGTTCAAAACCAGCCAATCAGCAAAGGTCCTCAAATGGATGTCACCAGAGCCTCCCCTGCGAGGAGACGAGCCGGGGAGCTCTGGGTACGAGAATGAGTCAAGCTTTATTTATCCACGATATACTGTTATGTTGGTTTCCATACAAGTCGTGCCAAAAAATATACATACTACCGAAATCACTAAACTGCCGGCACCCTCGAAAATTCGATCGATCGTTCGAATTTTCGATTCGAACGATCGATCGAATTTTCGAGGGTGACGGCAGTTAAGTGATTTCGGTAGTAATAACAATAGTATTTTATAATATAGCCTATACATAATAATAATAATAATCTAAGCTATAGCCTATGAATAATAATAATAATTTATAATATATGTAAATATATATCAATTAATAAATTTTAAATTATTAATTGATACATATAGGCAGAGTCATGCTACGTATTTAGGATCAGCGTTCTTCGGCTTTTCCGGTGATTTTTATGGCGCATTCAGTCGACCTTCTCATCGCTGGTGAACTTTTCTCTTTTCAAAGGATAATAAGGGTAACAAAAAATGGCTTTCTAGTGTTGGTAGGGCAGAAGCGACTCCATTGCGGCGGAGAAAAATCGCCGATCAATGGGTGCGACTCTGGCCCCGTTTCAGTGGCGCGGTCTTCCTCTTTCGGGGCTCCACTTTCACTAGACCGAGTAGGCCTGGGTCAGATCAACAGGCCCATCCAAAATGGCGGCGTCGGGAAGTTCATCGGCGACCCGCGCTTTCGCCCAAAAATTAAACAAGTACGGATCTTCACAGCTTAATTCCATGACACATGGCTTCGATATATCCAGCACTTGTAACTACAACCTTTATTTTTAACCCAGGAACCAACCGGCCGCCGAAGTCCGTCGGAATGTTTCAAGTGTTTTTGTCACACAGTCAAGCAAGAGAAGCTCGACTATTTCTTCCGATTCTTCATTCCTGCATCTCGTCAGTGGAACGGTAAAACCTAGCAATAGTTGTCTTTATTTCGTATCTAGCTCTTATTCAACTGTGCCTCAAAGATGCGCCGTGGGCTGGGATCGCGTAAGAATTGAAGGGCTGCCAAAATAAGATTAAGGGGTGGTGTAGTGTACTCTGACAGTCTCTGTGCATGTAGAATCGCGTTCTATGTCCATAGTAATTTACCTATTGTGGTTAGCGCTGTTAAAAAGCGATAACCTACTTGATCCGAATTTGATAGTGAACGATCATGCCATTAGTTTGTTAGTCTGGCATCATAGATAAATGAGTCTGGGGTCTCTTTTTGCAAATATCTCACATTTTATCCTCAGTTTGAAAAATGAAAATAGGTAGGTTACTACTAGTGCCCGTTTCAGCTGTCAGCGCTGATTGCGCACGTTCGTAGCCTTAAGTTATTATAGAGCATTAGTATCTGTTTGCTTTATCCCAGTTTGTGTTCAATGAAAATACTATTAATGTGTTAATTCAGATTGCAAATCGAACTCTGTCTCTTGCCAAATTATTTGACCATCTGCCAACAAGGGCTTTAAAGGTCAATTATATGAAATAAGAAACTTCACTGTTTAGGAAATTTCCTGTCTGATTTTCTAGAAAAGCTACACTGTAAGTTAGGCAGTTAATGCTACATGAAGATGAGAATTGTGTTGGCAGTGGTTTTATTACAAGGAAATTATGTACATGTACACCAATTATATAGCCACCTTAAAATGCAATATTGTCAGGAAACATTTTTTTTCTTCTAATTTTGTCACCGTCCAAATTCTCCAAATGGACAATTCCAGCTATAAGCGTACATGCTCTTCTTCATTCGGAAATGCACAAGCTGTGTCCTACAACTACCAGGATGCAGCACATGCTTTTTTTAACAGTTTGTTCAACAACCGACATGCAGCCCACACATGCATTATAGCTGGAATCATCCATTATATTGGATCAGAACATGTGCACTCAAATTGGATAGTTTGCTCTCCAAATTAACCAAAAATTGAATTGATTCCATTCTTTCCCACGTAGGGGATTAGAAATTCTAGAGGGGTTATAGTCCAGCGGATTAGCGTAAAAATTGCACACTTTTGGCTAAAGACTCCAAACTTTGCATGTCAATAGTTTTCAGTATTTTGTTGAAGATACGATATGGACGCACGCTAATTTTTATTCGTAGCGAAAGCTAGAACAGTTTTAATGTGAACCATTGTTTTGCCATTGGCATGGTTGCCAATGGCAAAACAATGGTTCACATTAAAACTCTTTGAATCCTTTGTTATTCATGAGCTCTGCAGCACTTAGTGAAATCTTCCATCGTCCGTGTTTATAGAGTATAGCACAGTACTAGGAAGAAATATCATGCCAAAATTTTAGAGACAAGCTTCGTTTTACACATTTGACACATGAGGTACCAATTATTTTGATGTTTTTTAGAATTTGTTGGTCATTCTTGAAACATTTCATCAAACCTCAGTCATACATTGTTTTACAATAGAAATTATAACAATATTCACAATAAACTGATCGTGACATTTAATAGATCACCAAAAACTCTAAGGAGACGCTCAGCCGAAGTCAGTCAGCTCAATCCATAGTTCAGAATTAGCAAATGTTGAGCTGCTATGGCTGTGCAGTCTAGAGAACAACTTGAATGTTCACATAGCTAAGTTCTAAACCTCATTTGAATAACAAAGCATTCAAAATGGCTGCTATTGAGCTAAACAATAGTTCACTCTAAAACCTCTGTAGCTTTCGCTACGAAAGAATTATAGCGTGCCTCCATATCTACGATTTAAAAATACATTGAAAACTATCACCTGGCAAAAAATTGGGGCTTTAGCCTAAAATCCGCAATTTCCTCGAAAATTTGCTCTAATCCGCCGGACTATGAGGGGTCAATTTGTCTTTGTACTTCCTATAAAATGTACAATCACCATTATTTGTCTGACATTGGAAATTCCAGCGAGGTAGTGCTGAAAAGGGGGGATGGGTCATATTTTAACCTATGTACCTCCCTGGGATGGGTATGAAAAACACCAAATTTTGGAGTTCTTCTAAATTTTCTTACCAGTAATTGCGCAGCATAGAGTCCTAAGCTATTATACTTCCGGTCCTGCTTATAGCCTGATAGGGACCTTGTTCTTCAGGGCAAAGTCTGTAAGGGACAACAGTTTTATTTCTCAAAAAAGAACACTAAAAATACCATGCCATAGAAATTTTTGAAAGTCTCTCTTCCCTAAAAATTGCGAAAATTGCAGTTTTCAAATGTTTGTGGGTTTCTGGATGACTCCTTAATAATATGGTCTATTTCATTTTTACCCAATTTTTCTTTGATAGACCCTTCAGATCCATAAATTGAGTAAGGAGAGTCAACCATACCAGCTTAATATAAGAAGAACTTCACTTAAACCTTCAAAATAGTTTGCCATGCTGGACTCTTATTTGCACTGAGTTGCCTAGCCGTCCATCCTTTAAAAGTTCCAGGGGGCTGTGACAAGACTCTTGGGCTAGAACCTGAAATTATTTAAATGTTTTTAGTTTTTAAAAATCAGATGTGGTAGGGTCCCCAATTTGCCTGGTCATCATGGTCCATGTTTTATTTCCAAATCGATTTTCCATTAATTTTGAAGTATATGGGTGGGGTCCATGCGGTTAGATTACCATAGTTGTATTGCAACAATCCAGGTAAAGTCCATACCTCCACTAAAGAAGGGATTGGGAAATTTCTGATGGGCGGGAGGTCAATTTGCCTGAATTCATTGTGGTAATATGTTATTTTCCATTGGTTGGATTACTCTATCTTGGAAAAATTTGGAGTGGGTTGGAAGATTTCCTCCTGGTGGCCAGGGGAATAGAATCACACATTAGTTTTTCCATTTCGTTGATAAATAAAAGTGTAGAGATTTCTATGGAGAGGTCATGGGAAAGTTGGCACTATTGGCTTTCTGTGAAAGTGTCTATGACTTCGGTTCTCAGACAGAGGTGGATTTAGGGGGACCAAGGGGCGGTGGCCCCCCTTTTCTCAGGAGATTTTTCCATTCATTTACTGTATTTCCTGGAGGTAATTTGAAATTTTCATCCCATGTTAAGGGTCACTATCCCCCCTCCTCCCTCCCCCTTTCTGAAATTCCTGAATCTGCCCCTGTCACAGCAATGCTTTTTTATTTCATTCCATTTGTAGGCTCCATTATCAGAGGTTGTGGACCCCCTGGATTTTGAGGAGTTTGTGCTGCAGAACCAACCTCTTACTGAAAATGAGCCAGACAGTCGCATGCTGGATTTTCCTGATGATGATATTGAGGTGACCACGATCCCAAGATATTGCAGGACAGTGCAGCCAACTATTCCAAAAGATATAAGGTATCATATGGTAACATAGCAATGGCAGGGTTGAAATTGATGCGACCACAAATCAGGATCAGGAGACTAAACATTTCAACTTACCAGACTCACACACTGCAATCATGAAAAAAGCATGTACCTATTTTATTTATGTTTTACATGCTGTACTGATGATTTTTTACTGTGTCTAAATAAATGTGTGTATATGTATACTCAGATGCCAGCGGTAACCAAATATTTGGTACTCTTTTCAAGCTTGATGCCACCTGGCGACCAAAAGTTATTTTCAGGTCGCCAGTTGGCAACTAAGAAAACAAGTTAATTTCCAGTCCTGAATAGGAAATGCTGACATCATCTTTTTTGATAAATGTGTCAACTAGAGTCCGGTTGGTTAAACACATCTGGGATTTTCTACTTGTTGAAAATCAAAAGCCTGCAAACTTTAGCCTCCTCAGCAGACAATGCTCCAATCAGGAGAGTAAAAAACAAAATGGCGGCAAAAAAACAATCTGATTCGATTGCCTGCAGAGAAGGCTAGCAATATATTTGCAACAGTAATTTTGGCAACAATAGCAAATTTTTTAGATAAGCATGGTTGGTAGCTTCTGTTTGTATAGCCACAGACTAACGATAAACCTTAATTTGGATGTAGGATCTAGAGCACCAAGATAGTGCATTAACATTCTGATAAGCTACCTTTCACTCATCTACTGAAGTCAGTTTGTACATCAACCATCCAGTTAGTGTACATATATTTCATAACTTTGTTTTAACTTCAGTCTTGACAGTGACCCCCATTTAAAGGACTGTGTTCATTCCTATACTGCCGACTGGTCGATAGTCAACAGAAGGTGAGAAAGCTGCCAGGGAATTTTATTGCATTGTAGTTAGTTATTGATGTTAAATGACATGTATAATATGATGAAAAGTTAACTCAATCAAATGTTTTCCTCAGATATCAGTTTAGATGTGCAGAGGAAGGGAAACCTGACTCTCGTAGGAAAATAACTCGCTCGAGAAGCTTTATAAAAACCTTACCAAAGCAGCTTTATGAGGTAGATGAGAAGAGCAAATCAGATGACCAGGTTGGTTACTGTACACAGAAATAATTTAATCATGCCTAGTTGCAAAACCACAAACAAATTTAGATAAGCATCACATATGACCATCTAAATTACAATCCGTTCATATGTGAAAAACTGAAGAACTATATCAGAATGAGCTGGCAACCGCCGAAGCTCTGGCAGCTACTTCAAGTTTAATTTTTTTTTTGCCCAATGTGAGATGCAAAAAAGTTTGAACCACAGAACTTTGTTAAGGACGGTGCCTACAAAAACGAGTATTTTTTTCGCACTTAATGACTATGTGGCAATGAAAGGTAATGTGAAAGGCTATCGATTTCCGATAAAAAAAGGTAGGGTACCCACGCAAGTTTTCGAGATAACCCATCCCCAACACCCTAAAAAAAGCAGAATTAGCGTTTTTTTTAGAAATTCTGAAAAATTTTTTTTTTTCCTCGATAGTTAATTATTTAAATTCTACATTTGCTCGTAAAATCAGCAGCTGTTCACTTCACTTCAAAACATCACTTCACTTCAAAACATTCTGACAGCTCTGATTGACAGCAGCTATGGTGTAGCTGGTTTCTATTCAGAAAGCGTTACATTATTTTTTACTTTTTTTGTTTCACTTAACCTGAAAAAAAAACAGTTGGTTCCAGCCATAATACAGTGCCCTGTATCTGCATTCTAACATTGAATATCTTTACTAGAGCAAGACTACAGCTCAAGAGAAGGCACAGGAGGCACTTGGACGACAACCAGAAGATGCCCCTAAAGGCAGCTGGGCTTCAAGGTACAATAGAGCTGCTTATAAGAGGACATTCTAGGCCTTCAGACAATGTCCATTGTGATTAGCAATCGAATTACGTGTTTTTCAGGATACCCATTCTTCTTAAAAATCAAAGGTGAGCAAACAGCAGAATGTGTTTCTGGATCCCTTCGGGACACATATAGGAGTTGGTTTAAGAAAACTTGGTTTCACCTTGTTTTTTCAACCTACCACTTACTGTTCGGAAATCCTGATAACACAAATGCCATTTTGTGTTTGATGTATTATTACTTGTCATTTCAGCATATTTGACTTACAGTCGTCCCAGCCCGATGACCAGCTACCAACACTGCTTAACCGCACCCCACCAGAGGAGATTGACAGATCCAACGAGGAGCAGAGAAAACTGCACAGGATTCACTCAGTCTTCTCTGCATACCCTGTACAACAGGTCAGTTAAAACAGTGCCATGATTAAATGTCTTTGTATAAACTTTGAGCACCTTTCCAAAAATCTGTGAGCATTGTATAAGTGGCAAATTCTTCACTCTTCCCTTCCGATTTGCTGTCTATAGTGTCCACCTCAAATCAAGGTTTGCCTGGAAGTTCCCTCTCACTATATTTTTGTAAAAGGATACAAATTTTGGTAGGATTTTCTTGAAAGTTTCAGCAAAAACAATAATTATGGCCTGCTAGCTGGCTCTTTAGTGTTTTTTTTACGGACATTTGATTTTTTTTGCCGCACATGATACCTGTGTCATGGAAAGGAATCCTGTGAGCAAGAAAATTAAATATCTGAAAAAACCCACTTGAGAGTTGGATCAAGCAGGCAAACAATAATATGAAATGGAATTGATGAAGTATTTGCTTTTATTTTGAAGTGGAAGACGTATGCAAAATTATAATTTTGCCAAATTTCCCTTATTACATGAAATGGATGTGGATCCACCACTGTTCTACTCTTCCCTCTCAGTTTTTTAGCCCGCCGGCGGCTGTCTAAAATTGATCTCGTGATCACTTTTTTTGTACCATGTGATGAGTTGCTTATGTACCACGTGATCAATGTTTGTGGGCATAAACTTTGAGAGTTCATTGTTTTTCTGCATTCCAACGAAGTCTATAGCCAAAACGGTTGATCACGTAGTACATAAGCAACCCATCACGTGGTACAAAAAGTTGATCACGCGATCAATTTTAGACTGCCGCCGGCGGGCAGAAAAATCGAGAGGTGTAACGGTCTACTGGGAAGAGTAGTATCCTGTCAAGTGATTAGCCGATATACATTTGAGAATTTTAAATTGTTTTTGCAGGAAGAAGGGATAGAAAAGAGAGTTCCTGCCACAATCCCTCAGCAACATTTTGGCCAGAGAATATTGGTCAGTGTTTGCAGCTCAAGTAAGGTCCAGTACAGTATTGTTTTAGTGAGGAGGATTTGAGCTCAACTACCTACAACTACCTACAACTATTCTATTGACATTTGTGTTTTTACAACAACATTCTTGGCTTTATGCCTGTGCACAGCAAATGTTTTCTTCCGGCACATGCTCTGTGATGTCATCTGTGTGTCTTTATCTTAATCGCACACAATGACTTAGCCAAACAGATTACAGTAAACACCTGCATATAAGAACAGATGGATTAGAATATCAGGCTGAACTTTGTCATTTTAGATACCTGTTTTTAAGAACCTTACAGTATCGGTATATATATATATGGAAGTTCTATTCAGGCAGCCCTTAAATGGGCTGTCCTTATAGGTATGTGGGTGTTAACTGTACTGCAGGTACACCATTTTTAGCAGTGCTGTTTCTTATCCTGTTGTTACCATGTTTTTATATTTCTGTTCATGTTATTCATTGATGTACTAGGCTTGAACTTGAAGTGGAACCTATTTTTGCTAGTATGGCCCTCTATGACCTGCGAGTCAAGAAAAAGGTACAGTAAATTGTTTATGAAATATGATGAATTATATTTTGTACATGTACATGCTGATCAATCACTCAATGGCCTGAAAAACTCACTTGAGACAGAGGCATTGAGATTATAATATGGCTGTTACCAGTATGTACTATGGTCCTGGTACCAGGGGTTCCAATAGAAGGCGGCTGCGGCGGTGAACCGCCACCTACTTCTCTGCTGACCACTGGCAAATTTTGTGGGCTGTATAACTGATCAGTTCCAAGGAAAATATTAAAGCAATAGAATACATGAATATGCCAATTATCTTGCCCTCAAAACGAAGGACAACGCTTTTTCTGCTACCGAAATTTCAAGATTTCCCGGAGACATGCCCCCGTTCCCCCAAGAAGGCTCAGGCATTACAGCCTTCTTATGGGACTAACAAACCTAGCCGCCTACTGTACTTCCAAAACTTAAAGAGCCCGTGTCAGCCACTCCTTTGTTATTGTTTTCGTTCGACATTAGAAGACGAATTACATGTAGAAATCTCTTAATAAACATCAAAAAGCAAAATTTCAGATTTGATTTACCAAATTCAATCGAGAACATTGCTTTATATTCTCTAAATCAGCCGATGGAAATGGATGCTTTCTCCGACTTGGTATGTTGCTATGCTGTCAAAATGGCGGCTGACACAGGCTCTTTAACCTACTTCAACACTTATTGAAACCCCTGTGGTACCAAACCTAGTTTTTGTGGATCTAGTGACATTGTCTCTTTTCTTTAGATCTCTGAGAACTTCTACTTCGACATGAACAGCGAGTGGTGCCGTAAGCTTCTGAAAGATGAGAAGAGAGATATTTCCACGTTAAGTCGGTCCGCCATCTTCTCCATCACGTATCCGTCTACTGACGTGTTCCTGGTCATCAAGTTAGAGAAGGTGCTACAGCAGGGGGACATCAGCGAATGCGCAGAGCCGTACATGAAGGACACGGATAATCAGAAGGTGTGTTACGATTTTCATGATTTTGTGGAAGTTCACAGAATTTTGAGTGAGAAGTTCCAGAAGTTTGATCTACCTTAGTTAGACCGGACATATCTACTTTTAGCATCTGCAGGGAGCCCGCGCTGCTCACCCCAGTCCCCCATTTGGCAAAAACGACAGTTTATTTTTATATGAAACACGGATAATCAGAAGGTGTGTTACGATTTTCATGATTCTGTGGAAATTCACAGAACTTTGAGTGAGAACTTCCAGGAATTTGAGCAACTCTATTTTTCGATGCATCCTCCATTTTGGATCTACCTTAGTTCGACTGGACATAAGCTACGGCTAAACTAGGACACTTATAGCGGGTAACATTTGTGTCCTGCATCTTTCCCCGAGTGGCTAAACTAGGATACATCGCACGTGTGTGTCTCGGACACATGAAATGTTTCTTGTCTTGCGAAGAAACATTTCTTTGTGTCCCGGCTACAAAATTTGTCGCGCACAACAATGTTTCTCGTGTGGCTAAACAAGGAAACATGTTTTCGGCTACAATGTTGCGCGCTACATGTGTCCAAGTTTAGCCAGGGCTATATTTACTTTAAGCATCCGCAGGGAGCCCACGCTGCTCGCCCCAGTCCCCCATTTGGCAAAAACGACAGTTTATTTTTTATATGAAACTGATGAAAATCGCTACGATAGTTTCCGTGTACTTCCGCTGACGGTATACAATAGTAGCATATGCCTATGATGTTAACAATTTTCTGCATGAAGTTAAACTTTTTCTTACCCTGCGAGCAGTGGTTTCCTCATCTCTTAGGCCGACGGCAATCGAAGGCGTCGGTCTAAGAGAGGATGAAACCGCTTGCCGCGGCCTAAGAGAGGACGAAACCACTGCTCACAGGGAAACTTTTTCTGGGACTTTCCATTGCCGAGATTTGACTGGCGGGAACAGAACATGCAAAATCAAACTATGTTTTGAAAATTCACGGCGGGAAACAACGGTTTTGGCGATAAACTTTGTTTATTTCATCCAATATCGAAAATAAACAGCACCAAAAGAGAAGCGCCTTGAGCAGCGGCCTTAGCATGGCTCAACTCATCAAATAAATATGTATTATTTGTTTTCGCAGCATAAAGACAAGGTACGGTCTTTAGCAGTAGCAAACTGTGATCGCCTTGGCACGTACCGCATGCCATTCGCGTGGACTGCCATCCATTTGATCGACATCATCAGCGGTACGGTCACCGCAGGGGAACCAGGGACTCCACAGGAAAAGGAATCACCTGGAGGTGCACCAGGGAGAAAGGTATGTGGCCCAGAGAAAGGCTAATAAGGTAAAGCACATCCGATTGTTCTATGATAGTGACTTGGAATATGTTCATTTTTCAACATCTTTGTCTATTATTTTTCTATTCATAGTTACTTTTCTAGCTTTTTTAAATTCGCATGGGCGACAACTGAACTATTTTCATCAGGTTTTTCCATCCAGGTTTTTCCTTCATGTAAAATGCACGTACTCTTTGATTAGTATGTTCAATCGGCGCTGCTGTGTTGTGGGAACAAACAACATGAAACATTTGAAGTTCGTATCTTGCTCAGAAGAAAAGTTACAGGGTAATGAAATCTCAAAATTTTACAGAGGTTTGTATGACTAAGGGCCACAGTGTGGCCCTTAGCCATATAAACGCCTGTAAAAGATCACGTATTCGCGGGCTCATAAACAGGCTACAACCCCCAAACTTGGCAATTTGACTACTTTCACATTGATCTTTCATCGGTCAAAAAGGTTTCCAACCACACTAATACAACTTTACGTGGAATCGGTCTATTGCGAGGCCTACACGTATCCTAGTATTCCCCTTCCCCCCGAAAGTGGTACCCCTTAAAAAGACTGCTAAATCGGTCCCTCCTATACTACTTCTACTTTATTTAACCTGTAAAATGAAGCCCACATGTATCCTATTATTCCCCTTCCCCCCGAAAGTAGTCCTTAAAAAGGCTGCTAATTCTGTTCCTCCTATAACTCTACTTTATTTACAATGCTTCATTTATCCTTTAAAATCAAGATATCTTGATAATCAAATGCTTCTTGACAGCTCTGAGAGTCTATGGATGTGTCGAGGGGTCTTTACAATTTATGTGGTTATCTTTTTAGTCGAGTTCAGTTGACACACCCCCTACCACCAAGTCCAGTAAGAAGCGAGATGGCGAGAGCCTACCACGTAGCTACAGCGCCATAATGGAGCAGAGGAAGTCATTCCATGGTAGCCATCTTAGCCATGTTGGAGACCCCGCGGATTTCGAGTTCCTGCCTGATCTCAGTAACTTTAGACCTGTTACTCTGTCTGTTGCTAGTTTCTTTAAGCAGGTGAGTATAGGTCCTGATTCCATCCATGTTGCAGTTCCTACCTCCGCGTCTTATCAACCTCTACCGCACCGGATGAAAGCTAATAACGGCGAGGTTAGGTCGCGTGTTACCTGAAGTAACGTTTCAGCTGAAATTTGTATTCCAGAGCTAGAATGTCGAATTTGAGAATGAAAGGGCAGCATTTTACTTTGATTCATGACCGAGCGGTTTTCGAACCAAAGTTCACACAGCCAAAGTCAAGTGTAACAGTTACTCACAAATAACTGTATGACTTCCTTACATTTTCGAGAGGATCCAAGAAATCACACGAAAATTCCAGTTCTCCTTTAGTTAAAAGGACTTGTCCAATTTTAAATGTTTTAGGAATCCGAACGGCTCAAGGATGAAGATCTCTACAAATTTCTGGCAGACCTCAAGCGGCCGTCTTCTGTCCTCAAACGTCTCAAGTGCATACCGGGTTTGTAATCTCCTGTGAATACTCCCTTCTTTTACATAAGAACTACGTTTATAAGAACTTGGGGCTGAGATTCGGTGAAACATCTTACAAAAGACAGATTGTTTTAGTACGTCGGGCAAAGCTTGACCAAAAATGTTGTTACTTAAATGTTTGATACCTATTGCCTTTATGTATGAGTGCCAGTAATCATCGAGACCAGAGAAACTAATTTCAGAGTTTTCTAAAATATTTCAGGGATATATATATCTAGGATTGTCATGGCAAATATTTTCCCTGCTGAATACAACATTTCTGTGAATTTTATTTTCTCAAGTTTCCATGAGAACTGTTGGGCGGGACGATCACAGCTTATCACTTATATTCATACCCTAAAAAAAATCTCCAAAACAAAAAGTTTCTTACTTTTGTGTAACAAGATTTTTGACCGCTTCTTGTTCAAATTGCTCCAAAAGTTCCAAAACAATCTGTCTTAAAAACACCTTAAGAACATAGCTCAGCTAGACGTCCGCTTACTGTGATTTTCATAAATCCAACTTTACATTTCCAAACGCCAAACTGCGTTTTGTTTTCTGTCCATCAAACATTTCAAGATAGGCGCATGGATTTGTTCTACGTTGCGTTCACATTTTATGGTGGGAAATTAGGTTTTGAAGCCTAGCTGGCTAGTCCGTATTACTTTACATTTCAAAAAAGCTCTCAAAGTCTTCGTGAAATCACCCAGAGCAGTTCACTCGTTTGATTGACGGAAGCCAAACCGCGGTTGGTTTAGCTTGGCGTGGAGTTCGCAGAATTACGAAAATTGCAGTAAGAACATTTTTATTCCATGTTCTGTCTCACGTATTGGAATTCTAAGCCTACCAATTGCATATCAGACGTAACACATCATTAGTTTTATTTCTATAGCGGCTGAACTTTTTCAATTCCTCAAATTTTCTCACAATGAGATATCAGGCAGAGGTAGTTATCTTAGTAGAATATGTATGTTGCGGGCTTGCTGTGTCGAACGCGCGCATTTGTGACATAAAAACTTCGCAAGTAGGCTACTCAATGCAGTGGCGGATCCAGAGGGGGTTCCAAGGGTTCCCCCCTTGAGCATCAGAACAATAAGGATTTTATTGTGATACCCAGACCGCTCATGGACGAGCTCTCCTTCACAAATTGTCCGTATCAATCTCCGAAGGAGTAAAGAGGAAACGGAACCCTCTTAGTAAAATCCTGGATCCGCCACTGCAATGCATGCTTTTTTCTGACACACATATCTTGAGTATTAGATTAGCACATAGATGTAATGGTTTGTTTTCTGTTAGGTCTTCTCAAGTTGGACATTTCACCACCGGGAGATAAACCACCGTACTGCCTTACTTCTAGTCTACACCAGGTACGTCATCCACGATAATTAACCATATATTCACCACAGAAAATGCCCGAACCATTTATTCACCACAGCATATTAACCATTATTCACTTTAGAAAATTAACCATTATTCACCACTTGGAGTTATTCGTCAGTGAACATGACAATCATGATTGATAGTTACTAATTTTGATTGACAGGTGCACCCATATCCTGATGGTCAAGGTAGACCCAAAGGAAGTCGAAGAATTCGCACCAAAAGAAGTGTTCTCTCCCTTTGTAATATATGAGTAAGTGCGATAGCATTACCCCAATGACATTCCATAGTTTTGTTTAAAAAATTCATATAAAAAATCTACATGGGAGGGGAGGGGGGGCGGCGAATCTGACTCCTGAAATATACCAAAATGGGCGTGGCCAAGCTTCAGAATAACCCCTAATTCATCTTTTCGCAACACCTGATAGAACGCCACAGAACCGACAGAGGTTTAAAAGCGATTCAAAGTCCTCTTTTCTTGATTTGAAGCAACGTTGGCTTGATTGGGCATCCGTACAGATAGCCGTTCCCAGATTTCCTGGCTTTTATATTTTTACTCCCTAAAAGATAGCGCAGGCCACGATTTTACCTCTAAAATATACGACAATCATCCCTGCCCAATGTGGGATTCCCTCTCGGGGTCTACATGTGAACGATTTGAAGTTTGGTTTTACCACTGTATGCATTGCTACGCGATCGGAACACCTCGTTGCGATAGGTGATTGGCGATTTGTAGCCGTAAAACCGAAACGCTGGATTCGGCTACTTCAGTGGGTCGACATTGATTGACAAATCAACCAAGATGGTTTTAAGCTATCATTGGGCTTCCTTGCTTCGAATGTTTAACTTTCTGTCAATTTTCTTGCGTAAAATCGCCATTCGCAACAGTGAAGTTTGAGGTCGCGTAGCAATGCAAACGGTGGTAAAAAATATAACACGGACTCCATGGTTTTTTTATTATTATTATTTTTATTTTACATAAATATAAATATACATAAGTGACATACATACATGAAGGTGGCATGCTCCCCGGATTACATACATTTTACTCTGTTCAGTCTATTTCTTATAACGTCTCTTTGTCTATTCTTATTTCTTTACATTTTTTTTTAAGTTCACTTTCTCTTTTTCCTTCAGCCTCTTTTTGCGAAGGTCTCTATTTTGTTTGAAGCACTCACCCACCCAAGAACAAAGAAAACGAATACACATACACGGCCTGTTCTTGTTTCCCTTAGACCCCGTCCACACTACGCTGCCCCTAAACGAAAACGGACACCCCGCGCTCCGGATACAGGCTATCGTCCACACTACAACGCCGAAAACGATCACCGAAAACGGCGAAAACAATAGGAAAACGATAAGTGTGGACGCGAATCTTTTTTTTTAACTGAGCAAAACGTATCAGCCCTCGCCCGACAACGGCGCAGCGTGGACAGGGTCCCAGTTTAACTGTTAACCATCCGTTATCCACAACTCCAGTGCGCTCCACTTACTCTTGAATTTTTCTTTGTTTATTAATTGTTCTATGTTAGCTTTATAACGCAACAGTGTTAGAAACTTTGAAAAGAGAAATGCGTGTCTTGAATGAACGAGGCATAAATGTGATACTTTGCAACAATTATTGCAAAATTTAAAATTTGATTATTTGGAGTAGTTTCATTATTGCCATATGGTATGACAGTTAATGTAGACTTGATCTTTTGTGACGTCCACTGTTCCCACCAGAGATCGAAAATTTTCCAAAAATGGTTCACAACGGCGCATTCAAACAAAAGATGCTCGAGTGTATGGGTATTGTTGCACATCGGACATTTGTCTGTTGTTTTTATTTTAACCTTGTGCAGAAATGCGTTGGTTACTAAGATATTATGAATTATTTTAAACTGGAACATTCTTATTTTAGGCTCCTTAGTTACGTTAAAGGATCGATTATATACTTTCTTCAAATCGTTTTCCTTCACTCCTAGTTTTTTTATTTTATATTCTGCGGTTGGTCTTACAAACTGCATTTTCACAAGTACATTGCGAGCTTTTTTTGCAGTAATTTTTGAGAAATCTGTAAACCATTCTGGATTATTAGCATTATCAAGGTGATCTGTTGTGCGAACCTGCTGTTTAGATCGCCTTAAAAATGTTTTAAGTGCGTCTACTACATAGAGGATATTACATGGCCGCGCGGAGATACGAATTTTTATCTTCGAGTGTTGAAAATTTATCTCACGAGTGAGCGCAGCGAACGAGTGAGATGAATTTTTAACACGAGAAGATAAATTCGTATCTCCAAGCGGTCATGTAATGTTCTGTTTATTATATAAACATCAATGAAATACCAAATTCAAATTTTATTTGAGTTAAGCTTAAAAATCGAGCATTGAGCAAAGGCAAGTGTGATATTTTCACACGTGAAAATAACATGTTATTTTCACGTGTGAAGATATCAAGTTTTCGCGCGGGAGATCACCCGGTATTTTATTGGTGTTTATATAATAATCCAATATATTTTAGGAAATTAGTCTTAATATTAGGACATTTTTTTGTAAAACTAGTGAAATTCAGTAAACATTCGTTCTCGTCTAAAAGGTCTCCGAATGACACAATACCATTCTCAAACCAATCTTTGTAAAAAATAGTTTTTCCCTTAATCTTTAACTTAGAATTATTCCATATTATGTTATCTTTCATCGGCCTCTGTTGATTAGAGTTACTGTGGCATTTTATACTTATTTCTTGCCAATATCTTAGCAGTGCCTTATAAAAATCCGGCAACAACCGCACATTCAGTGATTTAAGGACGGTGCCTACTAATGTTACTGCGCATCCTGCTCGCGCATTCTATACGGATTTCTGTATATGTAGCATTTTAATCTTTCAAGTTTTCAGATGAGACTCGATGGCGCAGTTGACTAAGGCGCTAGACGGACTGCAAGTACCCCGGGTTCAGAACCTACTCGAGGCCGTGGAATTTTTTTTCTTTTTTCTCCTTTTTCTTCTTTTTTTCTTTGTTTTTCTCTGTAAATTACCTTCAGTTGGAGCTTTCTTGGGGAAAAAGCCCACAAAAGTTTACATTTAGTAAAAATATCGGGATTTTTCAGTCTGAGTAAAAGTAGCCGTAGGTTTGATACTACAAGTTTTGATATCTTTACGCAAAAAATACCACAAATGAATAACAAAACTTAATGTATATTTACTCTTTAAGTTATCTGGCGTACATGCAGTTTCATTTCAACAATGTTTGTACAAGACTCGCTTTGAAAATGACAAAAAAAGTCGTTGTTATCGTTTGAAAGAGAACCCGACTTCGTAAGTTCGCCTTGTCATTGATTTTGGAATCAAATATACTACACTTTTATCTAAAATCAATATTTAAATTATTTTTAGTCAATGCATCACGTAGTTACCTTTATTTTTCCACTTTTCCTTCTTGCTAAATAGTCGCCATTTTGAATGTCAATTTCTACTCACAGGGGAGGGGTGCGCAGATTTGTCACTTAACAATTCTACCTGCTGTCAAAAGGGCATGATATTTCTGAAAATTGCGTGGCTACCCCTATATTTTTTACATCAATCGAAAATATAAACCTCCGCATCGTATTTGCATTTTTTTAACGTGCGAAAAATATGCTGAGGCTATTTTTTAACGCATAAAGTAGCTGGTGTCAGATGTAGATTTTGGGCCTTTAGTAGAAATTTTTACCCCTAAAATACCTTTAAAAGCCGAAATGTACAATTATTTGTTATGGAATCCAACAAATGTAATACCAGCTGCTGATTTCACGAGCGAAAGTAGAATTTAAATCAAACTATCGAGAAAAAATAATTTTTTCGTAATTTCCAAAAAAAAAAACGCTAATTCTGCTTTTTTAGGGTGTTGGGGATGGCTTATCTCGAAAACTTACGTGGGTACCCTACCCTTTTTTATCGGAAATGAATAGCCTTTCACATTACCATTCATTGCCACATAGTCATTAAGTGCGAAAAATATACTCGTTTTTGTAGGCACCGTCCTTAAACTCATAATCACACTGTAGAAGAAACAGCCGCCATACTGCGACAAATTTTCAACTGGGATAATTTCCAGTCAGCCTGATTTTCATCGGTTAAACGTTTAATCCAACCGATGGGGTTTTCTAATTTGTCATAGAAGTTGAGTTGATTACTGACTGCACTATCCGTCGTAAAATGTATACCCAGGGCTAGAATCGGTTTGTCTGGCCAAGAAACATCAAGCGCATGCGCGTAGATTGATTTGTCTCCATGATTTCCTAGCGGCATAGCTTCTGTTTTGGCGTTGTTAATTCTTAGTCCCGAAATATCCCGAAAAGTGTCCAGTAAACACATAAGGTGCTAGGCTGACTGTAAATCCTTCAAAAGCAGGTTGTGTCGTCGGCATATTGCGAAATCTTAACCTCATTCTCGTGGATGTTTACACCTTTTATATTTTGGTCGGACTCTATTGCCAAAGAAAGAATCTCTAATCCAATCACAAACAACAAACCGGACAACGGACATCCCTGGCGGACGCCGGCGGTGAGGTTAAAAAAGTGTGAGGCGTGTCCATTATTTATTACACAGCTTGAGATATCATTGTAGAAAAGTTTTACCCACCCTATCAGTTCTGAACCAAACTCCAACTTTTTCATTACTTGAAAAATATAACTCCATTCTATCGAATCAAACGCTTTTTCAAAGTCTAGAAACAGCGCAAAGCCTGCAATATCTGATATCAATCGAATATTTTCTCCTATATATCGACCTTTCACATAACCCGTTTGATTTTTACTTATGATAGATGGGAGTACCTTTTCAAGTCTGCACGCTATAGCTTTGGTAGCAATTTTATAGTCGGTGTTTAACAGGGAGATTGGACGCCAATTTTAAGGAGCGATTGGTCTTTGGCCTTTTTAGGCAGGAGCGTTATTATGCCCCGCCTTCGTGAAATAGACATTTTGCCGTTTTGCACGGCGTAGTTAAAGCACTCGACTACGTCCAGCTTTAAATCCTCCCAAAAGAAAAGGTAAAATTCTGCCGGAATTCCGTCGCACCCTGGCGTTTTATTTTTCCCGAATTTCTTAAGTGCGGATAGGCATTCTTGAACAGTGAGCCGACCTTCGCACGAGTCGCGCTGCTCTTCCGAGAGCTTGTTTTTAATATGGATACTCTTCAGAAAATTTGCTTGTTTGTCTGTCTCTTCAGGAATTCTTGCTGTATAAAGCTTTTCGTAATATTTTTTCTGTTCTTTTAAAATAACGCTAGGCTCCTCTACGATCTGGTTGTTTATGTTCAGCTTCGTAATATGCTTTCTGTTATAACTTCGTTTTTCTAAGCTGTAAAAATATTTCGAATTTTTTTCTCCGTGTTCATACCATCTCACTTTACTACGCAGGAATTGTACCTCTAACTCTATTTTCAAGTATTTGATCGAGTTTACTTTTCAAGGCATTGATTTTAATGATGATGGATGGCTGTCTGGCTCTCTTCGTCGCTCTTGAGAGCGTCTGCCTGGCATTGTAAGGTATTCAGTTCCGCCAGATACTTTTTTTCATCGTCACGCACGCGCTTTGCTTTTCTTTTAGAGTAGCTAATGGAAAACTGAGCTATTTCCATCTTTAAAAGATCCCAGAACAGTGTTTTATCTTCTTTGACTGCGCTATGCTTAGCACGGAAGAGCTTAAGGTTTTCTCGTAACGCATCTGTATATTCTTTATCCTTTAAAAGTGCGTTGTTAAATTTCCAGAAACCGGGTCCTCTCGTCTTTTTGTGCATCGAACTAATAATTTCTATAAAAACAGAAAAAGGAGGATGGTTGATATAACTTTTGTCAGTTACCTCTGCCAGCTGCTCCGAAATTAAAATTAAGTCGAGTCGGCATTTGATGGACTGATTTTTAGTTCTCCACGTGTATTCTCTTTTGTTCGGATTTTTTTTACGCCAAATGTCAATAAGATGAAATTGATTTATTAATTTATTAATTCGCTCAATTACTCTAGCTTTATTTTGGACTGGTAGACCCCCTTCTTTGTCTTGTGCGGTTAGTGCACAATTAAAGTCGCCAAACAAACACAAGTTCTCATCTGGCATTTCCTGTAAAACTTCTGTAAAGGTATCCAGAAATTCTATTTGTTGTTTTTGGTCGTATGGTAAATAAATATTACCGAAAGTGCATACCTCTTCATTTATTTTTGTTTGAATAACTATAAAGCGACCGTTTTTTGTCGTGAATTGTTCGTTCAATGTTTACTTTAAACTTTGGATTAAACAAAATCACGACACCTTTGCTTGCGCTGTTGTTTCGAGCATGGCTGAAAAACGCCTTACCTCCCCATTCAACAGACCAAGCATTTTCAACATCTTTCGAGCTAAATGTCTCTTGAATGCATGCAACATCTACGTTTTGTTGGTGTAGCCACCTGAATATTTTTCTTCGTTTGATTGCGCTGTTTAAGCCTCTAACATTCAGAGACACGCACTTCAGATGCAATTGCTTACTTTTCGCGCTTTGTGATTCCATGGCTATGCATTGTAAACATATGCAAATTCAAGAAACGTTGAGACGCACTCAAGTGTGGCTTTCTTACGTGCTGGAACAGGTTTACATCCATAGATAACACACATAAATAGCAAATACCTACTAGGCATGACGAGAGAAATACAGCCATGCGTATATCTATGATGGGGCGACGTGCTGAAAGCAGAGCGTTTGGTTGCATTTATAACTGGAATGGATCGTGAATGCAGATTGTTAGTTTTAGAGTTGGCTCACAGGCTTAAACTATCGATTTGTCTGGTATGACGGTATAAAGTGCGAAAGAGTGAAAAATTTAAATTACCTCCTTACAAGGATCTATGTACACATGGGACAGAAGATGTTGTTAATAAAAAGCTTGTCCGGAAAGGGCCGGCTAAAGTACGCTACCTGTCCGTTTTTTCTCGCTTCAACAAGTTTGTCGGACTGCATTTTCCTACGTCGCACGATTTCTCTCGGCAAATCTGCCGAAATCCCTTGCTTAGACTTCTTCGGTAAATTACTTACGTGCGAGAACACCAATTCCCTATCCTTATAGCGTAGAAACCTGGCTATTATCGGTCTGGGTTCTTCTTTGGAAACATTTTTCTTCCCAAGTCGATGAACTCTTTGAAACTCAATTGCTTGAACGGCATGCTCCTCTAATTTGAGTTTGTGTTGGAAGAAACTACGGAGAACTGAATCCACATCTTCCTCAACTCCAGCCTCCGCTTCAGTTATCCCATAAAACCGCAAATTTTCTCTTCGCTGGTACACTTCACTGTATAACAGCTCGTTCTCAAGCTCTGCTTGTCTCTTCTCATGAACTTCTTCCACCGTTTTTATGTGCCCTTTTAGTTCTTCGACCTCGTTATTTAAAAACTGAAGCGCTCTTTCAGACTCTTCCATTTGATTACGCATATTCTTTGCCTCTCCTTCCTGGTCAACCACCTTCTGCTCTAGCTTGGATGTTCTTTTTCTACGTTGGTGACCTTCAAGTCAATGCTGTCAACTTTCGTCGTCAGGTTCGCCAGCTTATCCAAGACTAGGTCCAATTTCTTGTTCAAGTTCCCGAAGTTTTCTGCCATATCTAGTGCCGTTAAAATTTCATCACTCGTTGAGTGTTGCGTTTTGCCCCTGTTCGGCGAGCGTAAACTCGTGAAAGCCAGCGAAGGTGAAAACTCCGAGACTCAAAATTACGTCTCTATGTATCTTTTTCTCTTCCGGAGACGGATTTGATTGTTCAGAATCTTCTGAACTTGTTCTTTCTCTTAGTTTTCTTTTAAAACTATTTGAGCCTTCCGTCATTCTTTCGACAAAGCCGGAGCTCAACACAAACACGTCCTACCCCTGCAACATGCTCGCCCCAGTCTTCAAACGGACGCCATGTTGCTTTTAGCTTTTTACTGTAAAGCTATTTTCTTTTCTGAACGTCTCTGTTTTGTTTTACACTAGCAGCCCTCTGTATATCTATCCGCTGAGCTTGAGCTGTTTTGTTTCTCTACTTAGAAATCTTCTATACATCTACCCATTGAACGTGAACTTCTCTAGTCGAAGCACGTCTGCCCGGAACATCGCGGTGAAAGTTCAAGTCATGAGCAGCGAGGATGACGTCAACGCGGCTGAGGTAACTAAATCTCTTTACTAGGCAATTACACTTTTTGCTTACATATTCCTATTAGCGCAGACAAATAGAAGCATAAAGCAATTTGTTTGGAACCGTGTATAATTTCAAAGCGCATTTTTCAGGGGCACCCACTACGAGAAACTCGCGCAAAAAAAATTGAAAACAAACCCCACGTTTTTGACTCCGCTGTTCCGCCAATCAAATCTCAACCAATGAATGACTATTGCCCAGTTTCGCTGTGGACTAAAACCAGACAAAACTAGGCGAAACAGGGCAAGAATCTGCCGATTGGCTCATAAGATTTGACTGGCAGAACAGGAAAGTAAGAAACAAATCGATGTTTTGAAAACGCGGGTCGAGATGCAACGATTTTAGCTGTAAACGACAGACAAGGCGATATTCTAACGTTGTTTTATTTGTTGGTAGTTGTAGTTTGTAGTTCATAGCCGAGAATCTATGGATTCGAAAACTCTGAATCAAAAACAGAATTCCGAAAATGCAAGGCAGAAATTGATGTCTCAAAATTCTAGGCAATCTTTAAAATTACATTTTGCGAAATGTTTATCAAATTTATCGTTTTCGTTTTCGTGCAGTGTCGAAAATTCTATCCTAGAAAACACTAGGTGAAACTGATATTTTACCGAAAAGTGTCATTGGATGTCCCTGATTTTTGTTTTATCTTATTGTTATTCTTACAGTGCATCTTTGGTAAATCAAGTTGTGCGTCGTTGTCGAAAGAGACCTATACCAGTGTTACCTACCACAGCAAGTAAGAGTCGGACCATTAGAAATTGGGTAGGGGGGGGGGGATTTTTTGCGTTGACAGGTTGACGATGTATTCCCCTAGGTAGTGTGGTGGGACCCAGTTGACAATGTCTTCCCCTAGGTAGTGTGGTGAGACCAAGTTGACAATGTATTCCCCTAGGTAGTGTGGTGAGACCAAGTTGACGATGTATTCCCCTGTGTAGTGTGGTGAGACCAAGTTGACAATGTATTCCCCTAGGTAGTGTGGTGAGACCGAGTTGACGATGTATTCTCCTAGGTAGTGTGGTGAGACCAAGTTGACAATGTATTCCCCTAGGTAGTGTGGTGAGACCAAGTTGACAATGTATTCCCCTAGGTAGTGTGGTGAGACCAAGTTGACGATGTACATCCCTAGGTAGTGTGGTGAGACCAAGTCGACAAATGTATTCCCCTAGGTATTGTGGTAAGACCAAGTTGACAATGTATTCCCTAGGTAGTGTGGTGAAACCAAGTTGACGATGTAGGTAGATCAATTGAGCGTGGTGTATAATACTTTTCTCAGTGCGCCAGATTTCTATGTGGTGACATTCACCTAGGTAAATCAATTTCCCGTGGTGTTTAATACTTTCCCAGGGCGCCAGATTCCTATGATGCGACATCAAGCTGACCATGTATTCCCTATGTAGATCGATTAACCGTGGTGTATGTTACTTTCCCAGGGCGCCAGACTTCTACGAGGAGATCAAAGTGAAGATACCCGCCCATCTGACCGATCAGCACCATCTGTTGTTCACATTCTACCACATCAGCTGTTCACGGGCAAGAAACCCGAGGAGAAGGGACAAGTGGAGACACCTATAGGATATACGGTAGGCAGGATAACAAATGCAAATGTTGCCGGGGGCCGACTCCCCAGACTTGCAGCACGAAAGCTGGTTTACGCTGGGTTTCAACGGCGCCACTGGCTGCCAAGCGGTCATAAGCACAGACACTGAGGGTGGTCACTGCCAGAGGGTGACCTCTCGTTCTCAGTGGTTGTTTAAAGAGTCTGTGTCAGCCGCCATTTTGACAGCATAGCAACATACCAAGTCGGAGAAAGCATCCATTTCCATCGGCTGATTTAGAGAATATAGAGCAATGTTCTCGATTGAATTTGGTAAATCAAATCTGAAACTTTGTTTTTAGATGTTTATTAAGAGACTTCTAGACGAAATTCGTCTTCTAATATCGAACGAAAACAAAAACAAAGGAGTGGCTGACACGGGCTATTTAACGTCCCCCTCCTGAGTCTGTGCTAGGTAGTGAAGGCGTTACGGGACCTCGTCTCATCCGAAAGACCTGAAACACAGTAGAACAAAGTTCAACTCACAGTATTACCCTAGGGGTACTCCATTGATTTTGGGGTAGGGGTGTACCGCCAAGGTCTCCAAAACCTGACCCTATCGTAGACCAACAATCTTCGTTTTTTATACCCTACCATAGACCTACAGTTCAAATTGTATACCCTACCGCAGACCTAAGAATACACCTGCTTCAAAATGTTGTCGGAATCTGTACGCGCCCAGACCACAGAGTCGTCTGGGTAGTTCAATCGGCTCTCTTTTATAGCGGAATTCCTTAAGGGCCGAAGGCCGCAGAGCGGAGCACCATAGGTATCGCAGGAAGAATACAATAGAACTCCGCTATACGATCGACTTCATTTTTCATGGTTCAGCGGTATTCCCATTTGGGTATCGGGGGCGCGTCCGTGTCTGCGCGCGCCCACCACAGGCAACCCAAAAACCGTATTTCATTTCGGCGGGAAAATACTGCGCGTCCGTTAACAAAAAAATATGTAACCGGGAGCTCCGCTTTTAGCCAGTGGCTAAATCTATATTATTTCCTACTCTAACTACAATGATATAGCTATTGTCCTTACTGTACGAGATGTAAGCACTATAATTTAGAGATTAAAATATTTTTGTCATTCTCCAAATAAATCGGGCCACCCCAGCGCGCGCTTCGCGTTTAGGGTGCTGTCTTACAAGTATGAGTCCGCTCCATTTAAATGTGTATATTTGTGTTTTAGTGGATTCCCGCGTTAAAAGACGGCCGCCTTGCCCTTGGAGAGTATCATCTCCCGGTCTCCATAGAAAAGCCACCACATGGGTACAGCATGCTATCACCCGAGGTTCGTACCTATTTCCTACTTTTGTTATGTTTATTAAAAATAAAAACAAATTCGTGGTAATTTTTGACACTAGCATTTCCTTACTTATTCTCATTTTTATTTGAAAATTTTGCCACAGATCTTGGGTACTCTAGACACAATTTCTAGAGACAGTTGGGCAGTTTCTAGCGCTCGATTTCATTTCGCTAAATTGTTTTAATGTGGGGTACTCTTCTTTCTGCCGCAAAGAATATTAGACTTCTAGTTTTTGCTGACTGTTATCGAATCTATTAACGAAAAATTGAAGTTTTACCAAAAAGATGGCAACATTTTTTAAGAATCTCTTTGAATCTCATACCCAGAGCCCGTCTTTTTTTAGTCAGCGGCAAGATTCAGGGCTCAGGGGGAATCGATTTGTTAATAAACCCAGGTTCTGCGTTTCCGGTTTGAAAGTTCGTCATGTTTTTTGTATGATTTTGATCTACCACGCATGCTCACAAATCGGATTCCCAAGAGCCAATTCTCGAACCCAGAGCTCCCCGGTTCGTCGCCTCGCAGGGGAGGCTCTGGTGACATCCATTTGAGGGCCTTCGCTGATTGGCTGAAGTAGCGCGCACGCGTACATAAAAGTAGCCCAATCTTTCTCGCAACCTATGCCTTCGACATGAATGCTCTAAAAGTAATTGTGAGGCATGATAGCCACCATTTTCTTTTACGCATGCGTCGGTGGATGTCACCAGAGCCTACCCCGCCAATCTCGTACCCAGAGCCCGTCATCTTTTGGCCAGCGGCAAGATTCAGGGCTCTGGGGGAATCGATTTTTTTAAAACTCAGATTCTGGGTTTCCGGCTTGAACGTTGTATGAAAGTTCGTTACGTTTTCGACCTACCACGCATGCTCACAAATCGGATTCCCCCAGAGCCCTGAATCTTGCCTCTGGCCAAAAGATGACGGGCTCTGGGCACGAGATTGAATCTGTTTGGAACGCTTGATTATGCAACAGAAATCGTTCTGATTGGCTAATTTGAGAACAAGAAATAAGCTGGTCGTTAATGGTCTTATTCCCATTTTCTTGCAGGTTCAGTTGCCAGGTATGAAATGGGTGGAAGGTCACAAGGGCGTTTTTCACGTGGCTGTTCGTGCCGTCTCCTCTATTCACACTCAGGTTCGTGAGACTTTCTCATTTTTCCGCCTACTCCGCTATATAGCGAAAAAACACTTTTGTCTAAACACTGAACGTGTTTGGGGAGAGGTCAATACAAGGTACTCTGGGAGGACTCGATTTAGGTGGGTGAGGTATGACCCAAAACCACCCACCTACGTTTTAAGAAAATTCCAATTTTTGACCTGCGAATTTCTGTCAAACCAAAGGTAGGCTCACCATCTCTACAACAGGAGGCCAGTACATTTATGCAATGAAAACTGGTACCCCTATATAACCATTGGAGAAAATGAATGATAGTGAAAATTCAGTAGGGTGTGCTGAGGGGTACCTCGACCAACCAGCTCCCGTGACATAATCGGGTTCCTAAAAAGTGCCATTGTCCTGACCTCTTCCCTTCAAAATTTGACTCGCCCATTTGCAGCTCATGTGAAACATCACAGCCTCTAGTAATAATAATAATGCCTTTATTCACAAGATAAAAGTATATATCAAGTGTAACAATGTATATAAAAGATGCGCGAGATTAAAATTGCAATAATTATACAAAAATTTTATGTAAGAAATCGAAAACCTCTAGACTCCTAGATTATTTATGAAAATTAAGTCTATTAAAATAGCCGCACTTAAATCTCTCTGTATTAACCCTCGGTTTCACACATGACTTATATCTTAAATTAATTGACGTAGTTTTATATCTCGGTAAAAATGTATATAAGGGGTGGTCGAAATCAGCCTTAATTTAATTAAAAAGGCGCTTGTCAACTTACTCTAAAATATTGTATTCATCTCGGTATAGCGCCTTTTAAAGCAGCGACGCAGAAATTGCTGCACTACAGAAAGATCCGATATACTGGCGCTATACACAGGAGGGCCATACAATATTTTAGGCATAACGATAGTGTTAAAAAGATAATTAATTTCATCTTGCTGATAGCCCTCTTTCCGTAAACTCCTAATAATAAATAAACATTTATTCGCTTCGGAAAGTTGCGTATAAAATGGAACAGCTGCAACTTTATTGACACATGTCATGATAAGCATTTTGTGCGGAACCTTTTATCACGTTCGCAGAAAAACTATTTGACATTTTGCCGATTTGGCGGCGATTTATTTTAGGCGGTGTTTTTAGTGAATTAGCCACGGGTCACCTTATACGCTTAGGCAGGAGTCCAGAAGTAGGACCGCAGGAAATCGAATTTCCAAACTTGGTGTTCATCTCCGGAGACAATTGAGTTTTAGCGGGTTATTTCGAACAAAAAGCCAATATTCTGAAAGAGAACTATATCTTTAATAGATTTACCAAGTTTTAGACTGTTATTTTATATTGCAAGCGATATATAAGCGAACGAATGTGCAAACTGTTTACTGTAAAATGTATGGCGCCTCCATGTTAAGGACTCCAACATGGCGGCCAAATTACCAAATGTGCCGTAAGGCCACAATATGAGCTAGCACTGTCCAAAATGTGATTAATTTGCATTTATTTAGCATGTTTGCTTTCACCGAATGCTCGAAACGGGAGAATTACCTGAAATATGGCGCAAAATCAATGCCTAAAGAAGCGTGACTAGTGTTGCGTGACAGAAATTGCAGCACCGATATATCAGGAGCTAAACGGGAATCCGATTAAATTTGGTGTGAAGACTTCTATTGGGGAACTGTAACTGGTCTAAAAAGCACAGTTTCACCAGAGTCCATAGTTTCAAAGTTAGGATTTTGATGACGTCATCTGAACACCAAGGATTTGCGAGGGTGGAACTCTCGAAAGTCGAATTGATGCACTGGAATGGAACTCAGTAAAAAAATCCGGGTTTTGTAAAACAAAATGAAACTATACACCATAAATTAGCCCACGATATACGCTTTAAAATGAGGTATCACTTGTCAAAATAGGACTGCTATCGGAAACCATTCATCAGCTTTTTTTTCTGATATATGTCAACGAAATCCAGATTTTTGGCACCTAAAAAAATAGTGCAAGAATCGTCTTATAAACGAAAGCGATATTTTCCTAGACAGATATATATCTCCTTATCCTTGGTAAATGTTTCCTGTGCCGCTGAAATTGAGGTGGATTCACGTTTGAGAGGAAATTGGATGGAAGTAATCATCGCATGCGTTCAAGTAAAAGAGAAATCAATTTTATGCCTTCGTATTTCACAAGTAGCATCCAAAATTAAAGCCATGACTTTATGAAAGAAAGGAATATTTATTTTTCTAGATCGAGTGAATAATCCTTTTTCTCAATTCCTCGCTTGTGTTACGGTTTATTAAGGTTACTGAGCACCTTCGGGGTACTTTTTCGTTAAAATGGCATAATTTGACGAAAAGCGAAAATCTGGCTATGCGCCAGAGCAATCAGTTGCTGTTTTAAGGTGACTCCACGAAAAGTCCAAGCGGATTTCTGTAAATATATATTCGGTCATAACTTTTATAATATTCGTGTGAAGGATATCAAATTTAGAGGACATAGGAGGTATCATTTAGCAATAGTTTAACGTATTTCGATCTTTATTTGCGTTAATACTTTCAATAATAGTTCAGCTACAGTTGACCCCCTTGTTTCTCTTTAGACATAAAATTTTTTGCTATTATTTTTGCACGAAGCTTCAAAATTGGTGTTCAATTTAATTTAGAAAGTCTTAGCCAATTCGGCGGAACCAAAATTAAGATTTGTTTATTTGTTTTCTTATTTATTTATTTATTTATTTTGGTTCCGCCGAATTGGCTAAGACTCTCTAAATATCTCAGAAGCAATTAAATTGAACACCAATTATGGACAATTTTTGTTTTAGAGATGTTTTAAGAGGAACAAGGGGTTCCACTGTAGCCGCACGGGATATTATTAAAAGTATTAACGCAAATAAAGATCGAAATATGTTAAACTATTGTTAAACTATAGTTTGATGTCCGTCACACGAATATTATAAAAGTTATGACCAAATTTATATTTACAGAAAATGCGTGGACTTTTCGTGGAGTCACCTTAAAGGGGCTCTCCCACGCTTGCTGGCCACTTCTCTGACAAGAAAATAGCTCAAAACGCAATCCAATTCCATCCTCTTGATAACAGGTCAAAACAACCTAGAATTGCATTTGTCTAACACTTGAAAGGTTTGTCTATAAATCTTGAGGATTATTTTGATTACTACGGGCAAATGTACATGTGTTTTCACGGATACAATTTTACCTATTTTAAGTCCACGGTGGACGAATATTAAGCGTGCGAGTGCCCCCTTAAGGGTAGTTATGTAATTTAGGGTGTTATGAATCAGGAGACGTGACGAAGACTTGATGCAAATGATTGATTTTATGAAACTCAAACTCTAAAGGCTGGTTCTCACTGGAACGCAGGTCGCAAGCGCAAGGCAAGTGTGAATCATAGCACTGCCTAGATGCAAGCACAAGCGCAAGGAAGTGCAGCGTCTCGATTTTCTTGCACTTGCGGCTGCGCTAGCGTTCTAGTGTAAACCACATAAGGGAAATGTATGAGTTTGCTATCATTGCGCTTGCGTTCACTTGATTTACACTGGATGCAAGCACAAGCGCAAGGAAGTGCAGCGTCTCGATTTTCTTGCACTTGCGTCTGCGCTCGCGTTCTAGTGTAAACCACATAAGGGAAATGTATGAGTTTGCTATCATTGCGCTTGCGTTCACTTGATTTACACTGGATGCAAGCACAAGCGCAAGGAAGCGCAGCGTCTCGATTTTCTTGCACTTGCGGCTGCGCTCGCGTTCTAGTGTAAACCACATAAGGGAAATGTATGAGTTTGATATCCTTGCGCTTGCGTCTGCGCTAGCGTTCTAGTGTAAACCACATAAGGGAAATGTATGTGTTTGATATTCTTTCGCTTGCGTCTGCGCTAGCGTTCTAGTGTAAACCAAATAAGGGAAATGTATGAGTTTGATATTCTTGCACTTGCGGCTGCGCTCGCGTTCTAGTGTAAACCACATAAGGGAAATGTATGTGTTTGATATTCTTGCGCTTGCGTCTGCGCTAGCGTTCTGTGTAAACCACATAAGGGAAATGTATGAGTTTGATTTTCTTGCACTTGCGGCTGCGCTCGCGTTCTAGTGTAAACCACATAAGGAAAATGTATGAGTTTGATTTTCTTGCGCTTGCGGCTGCGCTCGCGTTCTAGTGTAAACCACATAAGGAAAATGTATGTGTTTGATATTCTTGCACTTGCGGCTGCGCTCGCGTTCTACTGTAAATCACATAAGGAAAATGTATGAGTTTGATTTTCTTGCACTTGCGGCTGCGCTCGCGTTCTAGTGTAAACCACATAAGGAAAATGTATGAGTTTGATTTTCTTGCACTTGCGGCTGCGCTCGCGTTCTAGTGTAAACCACATAAGGAAAATGTATGTGTTTGATATTCTTGCACTTGCGGCTGCGCTCGCGTTCTAGTGTAAATCACATAAGGGAAATGTATGTGTTTGATATTCTTGCGCTTGCGTCTGCGCTAGCGTTCTAGTGTAAACCAAATAAGGGAAATGTATGAGTTTGATATCCTTGCGCTTGCGTCTGCGCTCGCGTTCTAGTGTAAACCACATAAGGGAAATGTATGAGTTTGCTATCATTGCGCTTGCGTTCACTTGATTTACACTGGATGCAAGTACAAGCGCAAGGGAACGCAGTCTCGAATTTCTTGCACTTGCATTCTAGTATGAACCACACAACGGAAATTTATGAGATTGATATTCCTTGCGCTTGTCTTTGCGCTTGCGTTCTAGTGAGAACTAGCCGTTATTTTTTTATGCTGATGCTTCAAGTCCAAGTTCATTTTATTTCACACTTCGATTTTCAATTTACAGAAGTAGAGAGGATAACACATAAAAATAATGAAGATAGACAAACGCGCATTGCAAGCGTTCGATATAAAAGAACGCTATATGAAAGAATATCGTTATGTTGATTTTTTTTGTTCGCGTTTATAATCGGAAACGCCATGACTGGGCGAGTGCATTGAAACTCGAATTTGTTGTGATTTTCTCGCGCAAAAATCAACGCTAGTTTGTGTTTGTATTTTCCAGGATCAACACATCCATAAATTCCTCAAGATGTGCCACCAGATCGAGGGCCGTATGTTATCACCGTCTCGAAACACAGAGGGTAATCTTGAGATGGTACTACGCAAGAGCATTGTGGACCTCTCCAAGCCCGGGAAGAGCCCCTGGTCCGCTTTTTACATATCATCATAGATAAACTGATATTACTGCTTGTGCGTCCTCCAATCATCTCCGGGACTGTAGGTAAGAGTTTGAATCGTGTTGAGTTACAGCAAGAGTGGATTACCAAGAGTTTCCATATTTACTATGTACGCCCGAATCACAGTCAGAAAAGTGTCTATTTTTAGAACTAGGATTCCCGCGAAAATTCATCATCCACAGGGTTCCCACTTTCTCGCCACGCAAACAGTGAGATCCAGCCTAAAATTAAATCGCAGATCAATCGAAAAACCTTTAAAGTCGCAAAGATAAGGTAGGATATTCTCTATTTGTATGGTATACTAGCATTCGAGCCTGAGCATTCGAATACTTTCGCGCGCGAAATTCAAATCTAAAAATAGACATTTTTCTGACTGTGATGTGGACAAATACTGTACGAAAGATTCTAACTCTTGTTAATCCACTCTTTGTTACAGCTAAAACCGTTGTGTCGCGATCCACGTTTCCAAAAACATCAAATTATGTTTGATTTTTTGACTTTGTTGTTCCGCCAATCAAGATATCTGAGCCAATGAAACTCCTGCCCTGTTTCGCCTAGTGCAGTCAACTGGCTTCCCAGACAATGTCGCGACGGAAAGCCAGGCGATCGTCGTCGTTCGTTTAATCTCTTTAATCTCTTTGAGCCAGGCGATTGCACTAAACGAAACAGGGCAAGAATCTGATTGGTTCATAAAGTTTACTGGCGGGACAGCAAAGCCAAAAACAAATCGCGGGTCGCGATGCAAGGATTTTAGTTGTAAGGTCTCTGAGGGGTGTCTTCGGAAAAGAGCCCCTGTGGCGCCGCAATTCGGGTTATATATACAACTTATAATATTCATCCATTATTCATAGGATGCTCATCCAATCTCTGCACTGGATTCGGATCAGGTGACACTACTTGTAACCCCCGATACCACATGGCTAAGTGTCTGATACAGAATACTAATTGATCTAATTAGTATTCTGTATCTGATACAGAATACTAATTAGACCAATTAGTATTCTGTATACGACACCTTCCAGTGCAGCCCTCAGTCTTTGAACAGTTGGATATTTGTTTCAAATAACAAATATCCCCTACTGTCCAAAGGCTGTAGGAGACCACTCTAGTGAAGTCCAAGTATGGTCTTCTCTCGTAGAGCAGTACCTAAAAAAGCTTCACCTGAGAGACTATATGTTGTTTTAGTCCGGCTAGTTCCATGTGGGACAGGAATCATGCCTTCTGCGCATGCTTTCTGCAAAATGATTGGCGTTTTTTGTAAACACCCGAACATTCTTACATTTTCAATGCACATTCAATTTATAGAAGTACAAAAATAGATATATCATAAGTACTTTACAATATTCGTGTCTATGTTGTATCGGCAGATACAAACAAACACTCGCGCTTTGCGCTCTGCCGATACAACATAGCCACTCATATTGTAAATAGTATACCTATATATCCACCTATATATCCAACTTTATACCACGCCACAGAAAATACATCCAATCAGAATGCAGGAATGGCAGTGTATATTCGGCGGTATTCCACTCAACCTTCTCATCGTGCACTGCGTTTACGTAAAACGTTGCTTAATTTTCTCTATCGTGGTATGAAATAGTTGTACAATGATTTCTCGTGGCATACGGCAGAATATCCCACTTGTCACTTGTATTTCTAAGCATACACACTCGCCTGAAGGCTCGTGTGTATACTAGAAAATACACTAGTGACGCGTGGTGATATTCTGCAGGCAGTATGCCACTCGAAAGCAGTGTATAACTAGTATAAAGATAAAAGATTGGACTGTATGCTAAATGTTTTAATTTTTGTAAAATCTTGCCCATAATGTATTTTTATGGATTTTTCGTTTTCCTTAGCAAAATGTTTTTATACCAACCACTTTTTGCGTGCTAACGTTGAAGGAAATCAAAGTTCCTTCAAAGCGTGATATCCCAGGAAATATAAAACTAATCAAAAATCCCTCACACAGGCTTTTAGCGTATTTATCTGTAAAACAAGGTGTTTGTTTTGTAACACGAAGGGTCTGGAAAGGGATGAAACCGAAGTCGGTATACCTTCAACTTTGCGGCCAAAAAACTAGAGCTCCAAACACTTCGTAGTTTTTGTCTGTTTAGGACATTCATCCGCTTAAGGTTACTGAGAACCTTCGCGCACGTCCTTGGAAAAAAAATCATACTCGTCCTTAGAGTATCAGGGACATTTGCATACACATGCGCGGCTTAGATTTATTGAACTCCATCATGCCTCGGAGAAGGGTCATGACAGCTCAATGTTTACGGGATTTGACCGTGATATGTGGAACGAAATTGAAATGAATTACTCCAGAATTCGCCTAAAGGTTTTTATCTATGTCTTTGCTGCCTATTCTATGGAAAGGAACATGCAATAGGTTCGAGTTGTTATCATGGGACGTTCAAAGAAACTCGAGCTTCGTCAATATTGCAGCCATGTTGTCTTGTTACATCCCGTAATTGGAGGTTGCTTGCTCATTTTAAAGGAGAACCTGAATCATTTCACATACGGTAAGTTTCTCTATGGTAAGCATTGGGCATGTTTGAAGTCAATCTTGATAATTGGCGTTTGCGATTGTCGAGAACACCAGTGACAATTCTGTTTAATTTCAGTTTACAAGTAAATTATATTGAATGCTCCGAGCCCGCTAAAATTCCAGCAAGGTTATTTCTCCATGTTAAATCTTTGTTGATTGTTCTCAACCAACCAAGGGTATCACCAAGAAACGATTAAACTAGCAATGAAAATTCGCTGACCATATGAATTATACTATTGAACTCAAATGACTATTGAACCTGTTCAAATTATGCGTAACACTCTTGAAGCCGATACCACCACAGAATGACAAATATATCGTATTTATGTATCTGACCGATGTCGCAATACTATAAGGTTGTTGAGAGTGCAGATTAAACAGAGATCGCTTTGAGTTAAATACGTAATAAATAACAATATTTCGCCATCAATTTTCTTGCATAATTTGCAATGGTGGGCTCCTCTTTTATGTGCTATAGAAAAATATCGAGCTCATTTCTCCATCTTAGTTTTAGCATGATTTTAACCAGTAACGATCCAGCTGTTAATTTGTTAACATTTTCTTTTGTTCAAAATTCGCTAACATAGCTAAAACTTTTTTTCATTGTAGTACTTTTGTGATTTTTGTTACAAGTGCAGGTCTTTAACGACTTTTAGTATCAGTAATGTTGACATATTTCATCCATCTTATTTTTCCAGATCTTCTGAATTGTAGCAGGGGCATTTTCACACCATCAATGTTGTGATACTACCTGTGACGGAATATGCAACTAAAGAGCTGTAGGGATGGCCTCTAGGCAGGATAGGGGTTGGGTGTTTTGAGTGAATACCTTCTTTGTAATTGGAAGTGTTTCTCTAGCGTCTTAAAAATGACTTGTTCTGCCAAGAAATAAACTCAAAAAAAAATTCAATTTGTCGTTCGTCGTAAATTTTGTAATACTGATTGTGGCAGTCGTCCAGGGCTATAAACCTCGATGGGTGGGTGAGGGGGTCTTCAAGGTTTTAAAAGATTGTATGTAAAATCATAAATTACATTTTCTTATGAACTCAGCAATGGCTTTTCTATGGCTGTACAAGCTGCGTGCTATCATCGTTTGAAACAATTTCCGTAACACTGCTCGTAACATGGCTTAAAAGTGGAGTCAGAACGTGTCCTGTCGACATCTCGTTTGTTGCACACAGAACACTAAGAGCTTATCGTAGAAATATTTTGAATTACAAAATAAAGAAAAAAGAAAAGTGCGAGCTGAAAACTTCGCGCCATTATGTCAATTCTGACTAAAACAATGGAAATTGGCAATGGAAATTGGCGCCCGGAACCACATTGAATTGGTCAGCGGATTCGTGCATGCGCAGTACAGAAGTCCCTGCTACTCGTCCTTAGTTTAACCAAAGCATGTCAACCTATATATCGTTGGAAAGCTTATAGAATGGACTAGCGGGCTATGGCAAAAAGAAGTAACTTTTTTTTATAAATAAAATTTTTGGAAGGTTTTATAAAAAAATTGAGTGTGACATTTTCAAGAGCTATCCCTGCAGAACTGCTTGACCTTGACTCCCAAGAAACACATTGTATTAATCCTTAAAGGTGTTTCTCAAAAGCCGTGTCTGCGTTTTTAAAAAAAAGTTGTGAATTTTTTAAATTTTTAGAGCGTGAAAATTCTATAAAATTTGACCTTGGAAATTTAAAAGTTCCATAACTTGTTAACTAAGCAAAATTTAAAAAAAACGCAGACACGATTTTTGAGAAACACCTTTAAGGATTAAAACAATGTGTTACTTGGGAGTCAAGGTCAAGCAGTTCTGCAGGGGTAGCTCTTGAAAGTGTCACACCCACGTTTTTAATAAAACCTTAAAAAAATTTAAATTTGTTAAAAAAAATTTTCTTTTTGCCATAGGCCGCTAGTCCATTCTATAAGCTTTCCAACGATATATATTGACATGTTTTGGTTAAACTAAGGAGTTGTATGATTTTTTTTTTCCGAGGAGGTGCGCGAAGGTTCTCAGTAACCTTAAACAGGAGAAAAAGTACAAATCCTTTGCATCAAGTCAGAGTTTGTGATGTACGTTATCAATGTAAGCAAAAACATAGCAATGCATCAATGTTTTGAAAGTGCAACGCATGCGCAGTGAGAGTCCGCTCCTCATCGTTTTTGGAAACTTCCTTTTTTCAGGCGTCCACACGAATACGCCACGGTATCGTTTTCAAAAAATCCACTCTGGATAGCGTTTTCAAAAAGTTGTTGTGTTTTCGGTCATCGTTTTAACAAAAACTCAATCGTGTGGTCTTTATAGTTAGCTTCAATGAAGTTCAGTTCACAAAAAGTAAGCAAAATAATCGGCGTCCTTTAAGCTGTCAGAGAAGTACAAATTTAGAGCATTTTCGTGTGATATCGAGCGGATGGAATTGGATTGTGAATTGGTATTTTTGATTTTGTACCAGGCTGAACAGTTTTCAAACTTGGAAATTTGATAGCGAAAGCTAATAGACTCGTAAAAATCAGACTCAATAGTCAAATGACTAGTTAATGGCACAGATTCACTATAGCCATGATATATTTGCTACTAGGCACCCCTTATACTTTAAGTGCCCCTCAAGGCTGACATTTTAATGGCTTATTTGATCACACATGCAAAAGGAAGAATGTCGTTTATTTGGCGCTCATATCTCTTTTGGTTACAGAGATATTCAACATTTTCTCTTTGCGAATTTTAGTGTGCGAATTAGGAAAAAGGATACCCTGCTAGCAGAGGCTTTTCCACTGTATCTCTCTTTTACGTTGACCTAATTTATTCGCGATTCGGTGGTGCGCGTTGTTTTTGTTGTTATTCTGCCCCTCGGGCAGTAAATAAACCAAGCTACGCGAAACACACAGAGAATGACTACGACACGACTACGACATGATAAATGGCTCACAGGAGAAAGCTCTGCTAGCAGGGTAGAAAAAGGATGTGACAAACAGACTGGGACAAAAGAGGCCAACAATGTTTTATGGATAATTCTGTTTGGGATAGTTAGGCCAGTTTAAGACGTCGATCGTTTGCCTTGTCGAATCCAATTTAGCCGACTGGTTTTCCCCTTTTCACAACAAAAGAAAGAATAAACAAGAAAAACAAACTGTACAGTCCTTTTTGTTCTGCTATGACTCATCTAGATATACCTTTTGTACTAGACAAAGTGCCCTAGAAGCTGTAAATGAAATTTCTAACAATTAGATTCGACGCGGCAAACTCTCGACGGCTGAAACTGGCCTTAGATTCACTTAAAACTTGGAAAAGCAAAGAAGGACCAAAACCACATCCTCATGTTTATTACCGTTTCCATTTATATATTATGGTGACACTATTGACACTAGGGCTGTCTGTTAAAAAACAATTTGGAAAAATCAGAAACTTATTCATCTACAAGTGAAGTACTACAAAACTTTGCCAAAATACTATGTGTTGTGTCGACAAACAAATCTGTAAGTGTCGAATACTTTCATAACTTAGGGAATATTTTACAGATTTTACCTATTTTTCCAGAAATCACTTCTAGAGCCAAACTTAGCATATGGATGTTTGAGGTCTTGGTTCTTCTTTGTTATTACCAAGTTTGAAGTGAATCCAGCTATCTCAAACGAAAATATATATAACACATTGTTAGCTTTTTGAGTACCATTCTCTTTGTGACGTCATTTTTGCTAAGTAAAATCTTCAACGTCAAATAAACAGCATTCTTCCTTATTTTGAATGGGCGATCAAATAAGCCATTAAAATTTCAACCTTGATGGGCACTTAAATAAGAATAGCCACTGAGCTCGTGTGTATTTTTGTTTAGATAACTATTTAGATTTGCGATTCATTGCTCATTATGCGCAATCAAGATGGCGGCAGATGCCGAGTGTAGAATCAGTTTATTTTCTGTTATTCTGAAAATGTTTTTTGAAGTCAGAAAGCTGTGAACAATATTTTGAAAGTTTTTGTTTTAGATGCTATGATTTTTATTACATAAACAAAATCCATTTGTATTTAAGGCTAGTAGAGTGCTACCAAGGATGAGCCGACGGAATGCTTATATAATTTGAATTTTACTCCCCTTTTCTTCTTGGTCTAAATTGAAGCACAGTATATGATTCTGTGTTGTGTATGCGGTCCACTGGCCTAGTTTGATAAAAGTTTTGTTCAAACAACCTTGGCATAGCACCAATGAGTTTTATTGAAAAGAACACATACAAAAATGCATTAGTAGTATATGATATATCATATACTACTTGCATTGTGCAAGTTCCATTTTTGGCAGAGCAAACGTAAGTTGATAACTGGTAATTTTACAGATGGTTGTTTGACGCGGGTTTACGCAGTACTCCCAGTCATACAAGCACCTGCTGAAAAACACGTGTTTCATGTTCGCGCAATTTTGATTCCTTAAGAGCCGCAAATGCAGCAACAACCCACTCAAAAACATTAATTCACAGTTTGAACAGTCAAATTAATTAATAGCGGTGTTTGTCACAAGATTTTCATATTACCAAGGGATCTCCAAGTGAGATTGTTATTCGAGATATAAAGTCTCGTTTCAAGTGAGACGCACATTAGTCGACGCTCTGGTGCGAAATTGCCCTGCGCCCGATTAAGACAAAAGGATATTGAGGACTATATACTGGCGGTATCAAAACAAATTGAATGCGTTGGGATCAATAACAATTAAGAAGTGCTCTGGGAGGCTGCTTTTCTCAGCTGATAAATAGCTAGAGGAGAAATATGGAGGTGACGGCAAAGCTGACCTCATTGCAAAGTTCGAGCGAAGACGCCACTGACACGCTTTCTTCAAACGATCTTGAAAAAGAAGCTAGCCTTAAATCATGGACAGCCTAGATTATCCAGATGGCAATTTCAGCGAGCTAAACAAAACAGCAACAAGAGACATCTTTGACATTCACTGGAAAGCACCGGTTGCAGCAAAGATTTTAAGACTTTGCGTTGAAGCTTGTATGCTGTTTTTTGGTGCAATGGGTAATGCTGCCATTTGCTGGATTCTCGCCCGGCGTCTAGGCCTTAAATCCGTTATAAACGCGTACTTATTTAGTTTGACTCTAGCAGACTTGGGAGTGCTTGCCATTACCTGCCCGTTGAGCATCGTGCGGGGGTTATATCTTCCGAGATGGCCACTCGGAGAATGGACATGCACGTTTTTGATACCCTTTGCGGATGTTTTTCTTGGGGCGTCTGTGTGGTGTCTTGCCGCCATTGCTATAGAAAGGCATCGAAACATTGCTGACAATCGTATCCGCAGTCGCCACCTTAACTGCGTCTCTAGAAAATTCAAAGCGTATTGTATTGTAGGAATATGGTTTTCGTCCTTCATGTTCGCTTGTTTCCCACTGTTCCTTGTCCTGAATTATGACTCTAAAACCAAGATCTGCTACACCAAATGGCCCGACGTGTCGGCCGTAACTCACCTTAGCAAACTAGAGGAGACCTATTCGGTCATTATGGCGCTCTTCTGGTATATTGCCCCCCTTGCTGTTATAACATTCAGCTACTTCGCCATCTTTAGGCGGCTAAAGGAGATCCATAACCTTCGCGCAAGCTCTTTTCACCAGCGAATTCGTCACAACAGAAGATTACGCCGTCTTCTTAATCAAAACGAGAAGGCACGAAGGATTCTGACCCCGTTAGTAGTTGTCTTCGCTATTACCCTTCTTCCAGTAACCTGCATCAGGTTGATGTGGACATACTGGCCGGATGCGTATTATTTCAAGTACTATGTTGTCTTGTACGATGTTACAGTGCTTCTGACTGCTTTTAACTCAGCTATAAACCCGGTTGTGTATTCTTATGTCAAGAAAGACATTCGAGAAGAGCTCATTGACATCGCTAGATCGGTGGTTGGATGCTTTTCTTGCAATGAATGTCGAGAGAGAAGTAGACAGTGCTTTGCGCGGCATTGTACGCTAAGTGTGCGATACCTGAGGGATCAAGACAAATTGAATATCGAAGGAACTGTAGAATAGTAGAGTAGGTTTGAGTTTCGCCAAGATCACACCCATACGAGTGAAGATAAGTCATATATCAATTTGACTAGGAACTATATTTGGGCGTCTTATGTATGTATTTATTTACTTAGCTTTCCAGATAAAACAATGAACAAAAACGAAAACAATACACACATACACATACAAAAATGCACGGCTGGCAGGGCGCCACAACGTGGCTCCTTTAGTTTTACATTAACTATAAATTAAATATAATAAATACATAAAAAGAAGGACTTTGGACACTATCTATTAAAGTGATATCGGTCGATAGTTTTCTATCGACTGCGGTAGTGTTGATTCTAGATCATAAATGGAAGTTTATGTGTATACATTGGTAAATCTAGGACTGTATGAAGTAGCCTCCTTTGCAGCCGCTGGCGTGTCGCTCGTTTCACTTTCTCCCCACGCAAAGTGTAACGAGCGACACGCCAGCGGCTGCAAAGGAGGCTATGTATGAAGAGGGCTAGAAAGCCTTAAAGGAGAAATGCCATGATATTAGGGTTACTAAGTTACATTAAATGAAGTTCAATTCACAAGAAATAAAAAAAATAACCGTCTAGGTTTGTTAAGTAACCTTCCCACTGCCAGATAGAGCAGATTTCACATGACTGTCGTGAAAACAATTGCAATTGAGCAATCACTAGCCAATCAGAAACAAGAGTAATTACAACTTACTGCTGAATGGTTTCCAGCCCAGCCAATCAGGAGCCGAACCAATTCCTTGCTTGTAATCAGTTCGCAATTTGATTGGTTGATAGAAATAAGCAGCCAATGAGAAAGCAAACTAATTGCAAACACGACGGTCATCTGAAATCCGCTCTAAGCACACATTTGGAGTATTTTGTTTGTTTCGAGCGGATGGAGTGTAAAGCGAATTGCCGTTATTGATTTCTTACCGGGCTTTTTAAACTGAAATTTGATGGCGAAGGTATTAAATCTTATAATAAGGATGCTTATATAATGCGTATTTCGGTTCCTTTTTCTTTCTTAGACTAAGATCCCGTCCACACTACACCGTTTTCAAACGAAAACGGATACTTTTTGCTCGGGATACGGCTATCGTCCACACTACAACGCCGAAAACGATCACCGAAAACGGCGAAAACAATACGATAAGTGTGGACGCAAATCGTTTTGAAAACGGAGCAAAAAGTATCCGTTTTCGTTTGAAAACGGCGTAGTGTGGATGGGGTCTAAGTACTTTCTAGAATTTTGTTAAAGCATCCTTTCGTACTGTAAAGAGAATATTTCCAGCCAGGAACACCAGCGAACTTGTATTATACCTAATGAAAAAGGCGGCATAGAGTAGAGTACCGATGTCACAACAGCAAAAACTAGGAGACGCCACGGGGTGCATGCAATACTTGGTGCTTTGCAAACTGTGTCTGAAATAGTGCTGGTCAAAATGTGTTGCTTTTGAAATAAAAATAATATAATAGAAGTTCGTTTTCATAGTTCATCTCACGTGATACAATTTGATCAGTTTAGAGAGTTGTCATCTAGGGATTGTACCTCGACGGTGTGTGGCAATGTATCGAAAGAGACTCCAACATTGATGGAAAGTTCTAGAAAAATCTGTAAGCAAAGAAATATTTAAGATTTGCAGATTACCTGAAAAAAAAGAAAAAAAAAAAGAAAAAAGAAACTTTGGCCGAGCCAAATGGAGCTTGTTTTTCGTAATCTATGTAGAAGTTTTATTCGAAAATACTTTACTCAGAAATATTTACATGTTTGTTTTCATATGTATCGAAAACAGATATGTTCTAAAAGAAAAGAAAAAAAAAGGAAAAAGAAAATTTGGCCGAGCCAAATAGAGCTTGTTTTTCGTAATCTATGCAGAAGTTTTATTCGAAAGAACTTTACTCAGAAATATTTACATGTTTGTTTTCATTTGTATCGAAAACAGATATGTTCTAAAAGGTTCAACTTGTAAAGACGCTGGAAATGAGAAGTAAGAATTAAAAAAGACAAGAACAAACATGTTTGCGCGATTTAAAGGTCATAGTAATGAATACAACATTAAATAACGCTAGCTAGTGTTTTTAAGCTCTTGCAAATGGTGTAAAATGAATGAAATTGTGGTAATAGATAAGTGCTTAATTTGATATGACATTATGTGGCTCTTTCATATGCAGGCGTACTAAGTAAATGTGTTCACACCCTGCCAATTACTGCGATTTCATAGTTCTGCAACTCTACACCGACCAACAAACCGCGGTTTGGCTTCCGTCAATCAAACGAATGAACAACTGGTGATTTCACGGAGGTTTGTTGAATCTTGTGAACTGATAGGGGTTAGCTAGGCTTCAAAACACAATTTTTCGCTGTAAAATGCAAACCAAACTCAGAAAACATGCGTGGACTTGACTTAAAAGGTTTGATTGACGGAAGTCAAAACGCAGTTTGGCGTTCGGAAATGTCAGGTGGGAGTTTGCAGAATTATGAAAATCGCAGAAAAGTGGGCCAATACTAATTTATATGGGAAAAAAAGAATAATATTTTAGGGCAAGGCTTTACGAAAATGAGGTGTCTGGGGGGTCCAGGGGAAAACTCAAAATTCATGCTACAAGGATTGTTTTAGAGCTGACAAATATGGCCTATTTTATTAAATAATTTTTAAACGACCCGATTTTAATCATTATCTATCATGCTAGAGCCAAATCGTGAAATAAGACTACCGTAGCATACATTTGTTCCCACGTCTTATAAAGAAAAACTTATAAAAACTTATAAAAAAAGCCATTTTGACAGCATCGCAACTAACATATACCAAGTTAGAGAAACATAATTTTTCTGGGTCGGGCTGAAGAATTCCTTACATGTGTACTGTAAGGTTCATATAAAATTGGTGTCTAGAATAGGTAAATTTAGCCTGACAGGGTCTTAATTTTCAGGTTCTTATACGTGGGTTTTTACTGTAAAGACAGTTTATTATACTGTGCAATCATATTTCATGAAGGGGACTATACGCAATTAAATACTGTATATGGAAATGCAAAATTGAACGAAAATGGCAAATCGAAGTACAGCGCCCTTGGGCAAGTTGGACTTCAGCACCTGTTTGTTTAGCAATGCAGGTACTTTTTCTTTAAAGCCAAAATGTGATCCATTAAATTGAGTTTCACTGCCAATGAAATATTCTACAAATAGGCCATTAGACAGGCCATTCTTTAAGCTTTGAAACGACATATAAACGACCCGCATGAACTGTTCACAGAATATTTTTACTATTTTTACCAGCTTGTGCAGACTCGTAAAGAACTGGTAAATTATGCAATTGAAGGTAAAATATTTTTTTTCAAAATAGTTTGAGAAACAACTGCAGCCGAATGGAATTATAAAGAAAACAGATCAACAAATTTCACTTGGATATGATTTATTGAAAAACGAACCTCTTTGATGGCAATTAAGAATGAAGGCTATGAAGTTATTGAGTAGCATCAAGTCCAGTTGTCAACAGCTACTTAGATGTCCACTTCATGAGAAAAGCATTTGTACTTTATTTAAGTTATCGATTTATTTAGCTCATGGATATAAATGAGGACATTATAGACAAACTATAAACAAACAAGCTCAAACAAACAAACTTGTTAAAAATCCAGCTCTCCGGGAGGCAAACCAGCTGACAATATACGAGCTTTACAGAATCACGAATCCCCCCTCCCCCTAAAAAATAAATCAGCAAAATGGGGTTGCTCTTCTTTATGAAATGGCAACGAAATGCTCTCTGTCTAGATAACGAAACCTGTATCTTGTGCACGTAGTTCGTATGACGACCCGATTCTAATCATTTGTGCAATTTAAGCTTTAATTAAGCAAGATAAAAAGCGGATTTCCGTGGTTTATAATGTGAGAAACACACGAGTGGGCGAGTGAGTTTCAAACTTTTCTCGTGTTTTTCCAGCATCCCAAGTGCGTTTATCACATTATAAATCACGGCAATCCCCTTTTTATTGCTTTTATAAAATAGCTTTGCATCTGCCGTGCGTTTATAACGTGAGAATGCACAGCTCTCAACCATTCAGAGCGCGCGTACTATCTTAGCTATTTTATAAAACGACATACACACGACCCTCGAATTATGGCGCTGATTTTTTTGCTCCTAATATCCTAAGACAAAATCTCAAATTTTGATTAAATGTGGAGGATATGATCTGTAGATATAAAGGTCCAAAGTTAGAGAGAGATGATACTTTGATCAGCGCCAAAATGAGAGTTTTTTTTTTACTATTTTTAACCTATTTTTATGAATTGGCAACGAATAGTATTATTATACTGTGCGTTATACAAGCGTGTAACAGAATTTAAATATCTAGGGGTCGTCTTTGACGACCGGCTCAGTTGGAATGGACACATTAAATCTGTGTTAGCTAAAGCTGGTGAGCGGGTTGGCATGCTTGGCCGCGTGCGCCGTCATGTAACCTCTCATAGTGCCAATGCTATATACATCTCTATGATAAGGCCGATTATCGAGCACTGTTCTGGTGTTTGGGCTTGCTGCGGGGAGGTGAATAATGGAATTCTTGAACGCCTCCAAAATCGTGCGGCGCGCATTGTTGCTCGAACACCAGACAGCTATAGCGCGTTAGAATGTTTAAAATGGAAAAATCTGAAAATAAGGCGAGATCATAATATTTCTAGATTAGTTAAAAAGAGCCTCAATGGACAAAGTCCTCAATATTTTCATAGATATTTTAATTTTAACAGGGATGTAAGCACAAAAACAACTCGCCAGAGCAATTGCCTCCACCTTCCGCTAGTTCGGACAGAAGCTGCAAAGCGCGCATGTTATTATCACGGCTGCATTGTTTTTTTAAAAACAGCTATTAAAATAGCTATAATTTGTAAATGGAATTGGTATTTTAGCTTAGTCGTGTCTGTTAAATATTTATATGCCATTATACTTCTATATTTTATACATTTATATATTTTTATATCATATTTGTACATTTTTATATCATATTTTGTAAAATGTTTATGTATGTCAGTGTATATTTTAGTTTATACCCAGGGCTCCTATTGATAGCAGGATGGCCATTGTGGCTACCTGAATGGACAACCCTGGGTGTTTAAATTTTTAATAAAGGCTTCTCTCTCTCTCTCAAATTTCATGAGGGGATTGTAAATGGCGATTAACCTTTCGAGGGACAAATATTGTAGGTTTTTGTTAAACATGCCATTCTCGAAATTAGCTGTATAGGTAAGTAGAATTAATTTGTGAATAAAAGATGGCGACCAGATTTCTATTATGGCGACCAAACTTCACTATTTGGCGACTAGTATTTCCTATTTAGGCGCCAATGGCCCGTCTAAAAAAACCCTAATGTTGGGCCCTGCTGCACGCAATTACAAATAGACATGGCAAATCGAAGCGCAGCGCCCTAAAGCCTAGTTTCCATATAGTCTTATCTGTCGTATCAGTCAACCGTGAAACAAAAGAATAATTTCAATTTCCATTGTTTCATGGTCGACTGATGCGACAGATACGACAGATAAGACTATATGGAAACTAGGCATTAGGAAAGTGGGACTTCGGCACCTAGGTGTCGACCCTTGAGTCATGGTAAAAAAACTGCTCAATATTTGACTATTTTAGGAAATTAAACTCCTATATTTCATACATTAAAAGTGGATAATACCGATTGGATTTTGGTGGGATTTTGGTCCATGTCTCGCTCGAACCTAGAAATTAACAATGACCAATTTCGGTATATTCAAATTTTAACTTGGATACGAGGTTTAAAAAAAAGAAATGAATTATTCAATATTCAATGCCAATGGGATTTCTTTTGTTCTATTTCCCTGAGCCTCGGACACAAGTACGAATTTTAATATATCGAAATTGGACTATAACAAAGCAATTTGTGCGGTGTTATAGTTTTTATGTGATCGTTTTATATATAGTTGTTTCTTAAAATAAAGGTGTTTCCTGTGTATATGTTGTAGAAATATACTTAAACATCAACAATTTATGTGATATTAGATATTCTGGGCAAAATAAAATTATGCGGAGATTTTTTCATTTATTTATAATTTTACAAATGACAAACACATAACCTTACATTAAATGTAAATGAACATTTATACTAAATAATAAATAAAACAATTTTACAAAAAAAGACTATTTTATTCCTCGCCAAAAGTCCCTAACAAATTTTTTTCTTATTATTAAGGTTAACTAAAGGAATAACTGCGACTAAAAACCTCAAATAGCAATACTCTGGGCCACATGAAGTGTTTTAATGTTTATTTATTTAGGGGCCGTGTGCGCTCAGTATGATAAACATCAATAGCTCTCGAGAGACGATATTCTTAATTGCTTAGCCTTCGATTAGCCTTCAGGCTACACTTAAGATTTGTTAAATTAATGATCTGAGCATTTATTTTTGATAATTGACATATGACTGAAAAAAGTTCTAGCAAAAAAGATTTTATTTTGTGTCCAGTTTTTTTATGCTAAAGGATAATCATATGTTGTCTACATGTAACGGTCTTGGATATATTATTAAAATCCGTTGAAGTATCTTGCGTTTCTTTGTTCGCAACTGGAAATCTAGTTTCCATTAGATATATCTTAGCTTCCTCAGAGACGCCTCTCTCAAAAAGAAAAAGAAAACGAAATAAACGCGAAAGCACTGTATCGGGTTTCCTGTGTTATGAAGAAACCGGAAGCGGAAGCTCCTTTGCCATAAACAAAGGGAGCTCTTCTTTCGGAATTGCAACATGACCTCGAACTTAAAATGAGGATTATCATCAATTGGTAAATGGCCTTGAAATGAGGATTATCATCACCCTAACCACCCTAACAACTACTACAACTGTACTACTTCAACCTACAACCATGTGGGACACTTGCGCATGTCAAATAACCATGTCACCAGAATGATGATAATCCTCATTTCAAGACCATTTAACAATTGATGATAATCCTCATTTTAAGTTTCGAGACCATGTTGTTCGGAAAGCTCCTGCAGGGAGGCTAATCAGGTCTAGTGGGCGATGTTTTGACGTCCATTCCATTTCCTTGTGGCACTCTCTAGTGATAAATCCAGCAGGATCCGTTTATTTTATCAAGAAAGTTTTATGGCCCTTACTCATGGATATTTTCGAAACCTATAAATAACCCTAGTCAGTTTACTGGGTGTAAAAACCCCGAAAATGTCATCTACAAACAAAGTGAAACCCTCACATCCCCCTGTCCTCCAGTCTAGTAATATATCAAACACGAGACAGCGTGTTTTCATCAGGATTTCCACTGAGAAGTGGGTTAAAAAAACGAAGCAAAACCGACTTCTTGGTGAAAAACAAAGTGTAGAGTGTTTGATATAGCTTCTCAAAGAACTCAAAGCGCTTCCATACAAAAACGGCACGACAATATTTACTTTTTCTACTTTCCCTTCAGCAAGTAAACGATGACATTCGTGGGTTGCTCTGTGTACTGCATTTATTGAGCTCATTTGCTGGGGAGATATGCAAATAAACCACAAGAAGGGTGTGGAGAAAAATTTCCCGAGGGCAAAGGCCCAGGGCCGCTTTAATATATTTCAAACAACTAATTTTACAATAAAACAGCAGTGATTATAAAGCCCAGCAAAGGTGAGGGCAACCTAAACTAACATCGATCACTTAACCTAGCAGGTCGGATAGGGGAGGAGGCGGGTCGAAGGAAAAACGTCGGCTTCGCTTGGAAATTAATGGTCGACTGAATTTCGTCTTTGGCACAACTCCCCACAAGAGGGGGGGGGGGGGTCTAATTAATTGTACATTGTCCCGTCGCTCGGTTGGCACGTGCCTTACCCTAACTGGCACACGCCAATCATAGTTAAGCAATTGAAGACGATTTACTAAAGGAAAGGCATAAATATCCTATTTGCAAAGCAAATATGTCCATTTAATTCGTGGTTATGCGGAGTATAGAATCGAGTTGTCGCGAGCGTTGCTAAGTCACTCGCTTACCTCATACTGTTTCTGCTTGCAGTTAACATTGGTCAAGCAGCGTTCGAGTCTCTGGCGCAGATCGTGAACCGTCTTCACATGTTGCTGGAGCAGTACCAGGACGACCACAACAGGAACAACCTACTGGCCTCGTATGTTACGTACGTGTTCTCTGCTCCGTACAGCCCTTCGCCTACGGCCACGCCTACACTGTATGAAGGTACATATGCGACACTAGAGTCCTTAAGCAGCGACGACGGCAACGGGGACGACGACGCACCACTGCACTTCGTGTACTTGTTCATACTTCACCATTACATCTTAAATTTTATAGCAGAAAATTGACATCCAACTGCAATTATGTCAAACAAAATTATGCCAAAATCGTTAGCCGCGCTCACGTTCTCGTTAGAACGTACAACAAAGCAGGTTCACCTAGCAGTTTTTCCTAGTTCTGAAAAAAAAAACCGTCTGAAATGCATTTGATTTCATACATTTGCACGTGCGCAAAATGTAGTGTTCTCGCCAATTTGGTATTCAAGGTTTTACCAAAGTTTAAGAATTGTTTTCGTGGCTCGATTTCTAAAGCTGGGACCAGTCCAATTCAACATCTGATTCAACATTTGTTGAACGGTGGTGCCAAACCGGGAAAAGCCATGGGAAAAGCTGAATTTGCCATGGTAGAAGAATCTGAAGTGTTCGGATTTCCCGTGGCATCAGTGTGAATTCCACTTTCCATGCGTGTGCCTTGGGAGATTCACCTTTTCCCATGGATGGGTTTCTGCAGAAATTCCCTGTAATTGTTGAAATACGGTGAACGTGTAGTGAACCACGGTTTCAAGGTCGTTCAACAAATGTTGCGGAATGTTGTTCATGCCTCCTTAGTTGTTTCTTAAAGAGCCCATGTCAGCCACTCCTTTGTTATTATTTTCGTTCGGTATTAGAAGACGAATTACGTGTAGAAATCTCTAAATCGACATCTAAAAACAAAGTTTCATATTTGTTTTGCGAATTTCAATCGAGAGCATTGCTCTATGTTCTCTAAATCAGCCGATGGAAATGGATGCTTTCTCCGACTTGGCATGTTGCTAGTTGTCAAAATAGAGGCTGACGCAGGCTCAATTCTGCTTTGAAGAATTCACGTTTGATTTTGTTGACTAGGAGACAGGGTGCTAGCCAGTATATCCGGGACCTCTCTCTCCGCACCACACCACACCAAAATAACCCTCAGCAGCAGTAACCCGCAGTTGAACGCAGCGGCGGAAGAGCGCGGTGGAAGCTCCAGCTGGGAGGAGGATAGGCGACGGAGCGCCAAAGACAAGATCAATGTCCCCGGTAATCGGAGCAGCATGGCGGAGGCGAGGGTGGGGTCCATAGATGTGCCGGGACTTTATCAGAGCAGTAATAGGAAGGTGAGAATATGTGCTTGCTGGTGAGTCTTTTTTGGCATGTCATACATTTAAGCACGTAAGTAAACTAGCCTGATTTACTTATAGAGCGGTTTCCATATGACTGTAGTGAAACCAATCGCAAAGTAATTACACCAATTCTGAATAAAACCTATAGGAGTAATTACAAAGTAACGACAGTCATGTGAAATCCGCTCTATTACTCTATTTAGAGCAGATTTCAGATGACTATCGAAAACTAAACGCAAATAGGGGGTGGGAGCCATTAAAAAACAAACCAATCAGGAGGCGAAGAAAATCACACATGCGTGTAGTCATGACGTGAACAATAGTGCGTTTTGAATTTAAGTTCGCAAAGACTCCATAGAGACTCCTCATGTGATGAAGAACAAACTATCAAACATTGCTGTATTTGGATCCGTATTTGAGATATTAGGCTTCAAACGTTGGTTTCTTCACCATTTTATGGGAGAATTAGTACTTTGATCAGCTTTTGGTAAAAGAAACCCCTCGTAACACTCCTCTCTCGGCGCTGTCCTTATTCCCTTTCTGTGCTTGTTTTTCAGCTCGTTCACGAGGAGCTTGCCTTACAGTGGGCTGTAGCTAGTGGACCTGTACGGGAGATGGCCATGAAACACGCGTGGTTCTTCTTTGAAGTCATGGTAAATATCTCACTAAAGAGTCTGTGTCAGCCACTCCATTGTTATTGTTTTCGTTCGATATTAGAAGACGATTTACGAGTAGAAATCTCTAAATCAACATCTAAAAAACAAAGTTTCAAATTTACTCTAACTTACTGAATTCAATCGAGAACATTGCTCTATATTCTCTAAATCAGCCGATGGAAATGGATGTTTTCTCCGACTTGGTACGTTGCTAGGCCGTCAAAATAGCGGCTGACACATTCTCTTTAAACCTATCCCCTAAGGCAGTAAAATACCAGTCTGGGTAGCAAGCATTCCCTGGGATTCAAGGTAGAATTTACAAGGCAGATAAACCTTGCGAAGCGGAGAGGACTCGAGTTTCCCGATTTTATGGCAGGCGGACAGAGAAAGCGGAGAAGACTCGACGACGGAGTTTTTAGCCGCCCGAAAAAGGTCCTTCGCTTGCTCACATTTTTCGCGTTGTCCAACACTTGCTCGTCTATTCCTAACTCTTTTCTCCAAGTTTCTTTGCCTTAAATCTCCATGGGAAAGCGTGCTACGAAGGCTAGTAAAATAGCGAATCATTACCAATTGCAGCCCATATCAGTATGGAAATCCCTTCTCACAAACCTCGCTAAACCGAAGCCTCTATTTGAGCCTTCGACGAGTTAAGCGATCATTGGAGATATGATGCTTGATTTGCGTCATGCATCATGAGCTCCGCTTTTAGACAGTGCTAAGATCTATAAATCAAGTACAAATTGCGGAGCTCCTTAAAGCGGAGCTCTGTCGGTTCTCAGCGACTAAATTACCATTTACCATATTGCGAGTTGCTCTTTCAATGAAATGTAGTGGCGCTTTCGTCAGAGACCAAATTCCCATCAACCATCTCTCAAGGCCTTATCAAAATCTCTTTCAGGTCAAGAGTATGGCCCAACATCTAGACAATACAGACAAGTTTTTCTGGCCCCGTAAGACACGATTCCCTGAGCAGTTCCTAGGAGACTTGCGCGCCCTTGTCAATACCACCGTGCAAGAGATTGTCAACAAACAGAACGACTTTGCGGTGGTCCAAGACCTCAACTCCAGTCTTGGGTTCTTCCTTTACGATCTGCTGTCTTTTGTGGATCGTGGATTCGTGTTCGAGCTGATTAAGAGTTATTGCAAGGAGGTGAGAAATTGGGAATCCTTTCAACCGCAATTTCATCGCCAAATAATTGCAAGAGTCCCAGGATCGCTCTAAATTGAATTATTATAACAGATAAATGTTCTAAATACCCGTTTGCAGGATTTTTGATTTGCAAAATTTTTTTTAAATACTCATAAAATCTTCTCCGTAAATTTGAGGTCAATATCGTAAAACAGGTCCGACCTAGAGCTCCGAGAGAGATTTTTCGTCAAAATTGAATCGCTAAAAACGTCCCTCCAAGGTTTTTCCGGACATTCACGGTTGGTTAGCTAGCTCCGCCCCATACTTGAAAGCCAGTTCTACTTAGCCAATCAAGTTCGAGGCACGTGCTGAGATGGCTAATGTGTAAATTTGCCAATGTTGTCTAAATTGACCATATATATACCTTAAACAATAAATTATAGTCGCCAAATAGTGAAGTTTGGTAGCCATAATAGAATCTGGTCGCCAGCTTTTTCTCCCGAATTAATGCTATTGACAGCTGATTTTCAGAAGGTTTTCATTTAAAATCCTACAGCCTGGAAAGTCGCCATTTGGCGACAAGGTTGAATTTTTGGTTGACCAAACCATTAATCTAGTCGCCATTGGCGACCGTATGGACGCAATGTCTTGCCCTGAAACATCCGTTTCCTTTGACGGAGTCAGGAAAGTGTTGACTGAATTCTGATAATCAAGCATCGAGTCGTGTTACTTGCCAATAACTGCATACATTCTGACGTAATGTTTGCTAGCACTTGAGTTCTAGGACGCTCGCCAACCTAAATCCATGTATCAGAGAAGCGTTTGTAATCTACCTCAACGACGGAATTTCCAACAGGCACGCGAAACGTGATGACGGAGTCAGGAAAGTGTTGACTGAATTCTGATAATCAAGCATCGAGTCGTGTTACTTACCAATAACTGCATACATTCTGACGTAATGTTTGCTAGCACTTGAGTTCTAGGACGCTCGCCGACCTAAAACCTTGTATCAGAGAAGCGTTTGTAATTTACCTCAACGACGGAATTTCCAACAGGCACGCGAAACGTGATGACGGAGTCAGGAAAGTGTTGACTGAATTCTAATAATCAAGCATCGAGTCGTGTTACTTCCCAATAACTGCATACATTCTGACGTAATGTTTGCTAGCACTTGAGTTCTAGGACGCTCGCCAACCTAAAACCATGTATCAGAGAAGCGTTTGTAATCTACCTCAACGACGGAATTTCCAACAGGCACGCGAAACGTGATGACGGAGTCAGGAAGTTGTTGGACTGAATTCTAATAATCAAGCATCGAGTCGTGTTACTTGCCAATAACTGCATACATTCTGACGTAATGTTTGCTAGCACTTGAGTTCTAGGACGCTCGCAAACCCAAATCCATGAATCAGAGAAGCGTTTGTAATCTACCTCAACGACGGAATTTCCAACAGGCACCCGAAACGTGATTTTCTTGGCCATGTGTTATGGCGTTAACTGTGTGCCTGTAGTGAAATCATAAACCTGGGCTCGAACAAAGCAGAGTTGCGAGCAAATCAGAATCATTATTTTCACGAAACTCAAACCTTCTGTTGATTGCTAGTGAAACTGGTCGTCTGTTTTCTTTTAGATGCTGTACCAAGGTTCCTTACACTCAAGCCTTGCTCAATTGCGATTAGAACTCCTGCGCATCGTATGCAGCCACGAGCATTACGTCACCCTTAACCTGCCGTATCCGACCTCCTTGTACCCATCTCAGCCCTCTTCGCCTACTACCTCTATGTCATCCCTCGCTAGTGAGACCTCTACGGATACTATCACGCCCGGTAGTAGCATGGCTGAGTTGTCTATCGCCTTCAGGCAGCAGCACTTCCTTGTTGGACTGCTGTTGTCGGAGCTGTCAATGGCTTTGGAGGGAAAGTAAGTCCATGATGCAGTTTGTTATAGATGCGGTAAAGGAAGTGTAACATTACCGATCGAGAGCCTTTGCGGACTCTTAGCCAATCAGAGCACCCGAAAAACACTGGATCAATTTAAAAAACAAAAGAAAACAGGGCGCAAAGGCTCCCGGTTGGTGATGGGCCTTTAAGAGTGGATTTCGAAAAAAAATTTTTTAGGACACAAGCGCAAGGCAAGTGTAAATCACGGTGACGCAAGCGCAAGCCTAAAATCAACAGTAATTAGCTTACTTGCGCGTGCGCTTGCTTGATTTACACTAGACGCAAGCGTAAGCGAAATCAAACGTAACGACTTGATTTCCTTGCGCTTGCGTCTGCGCTAGCGTTCTAGTGTAAACCACATAAGGAAAATATATGTGTTTGATATCCTTGTGCTTGCGTTCGTGTCTAAACCAGCCTTTGACGAAACAGTCTGTCACCAATACCTTATCCGCGAAGTGACGAGCTTTGGGTACAAAATGACTCCGTTACAATCACACATTCCATGAGGCTATACTAGGACACGTAGAGATCGTTGTGTTACACCGATCTTTGCAAACAGCACTTTTTCGGTTCATTCTACAAGAAGTGTGCCCTCCAGTCTAGTCAAGATAGCATAGCATCTTGAATGGACCTCAAACTCATTAATAAACTCAAACTCATTAATAATTCATGAAGCTTAAACATAGAAAATCATAAGCTTGAAGGAGGTTTGGACACGTCTTAATTTGCATAGATTTGCAGAGACTTTATTCCTTCTTTTTCTCGGCAAATGATTCGTTTGAGAAGCTATATCAAAAACTCAGCAGTGTTTTTCATCAGGATTTCCAGACATTTCGAAGCTTTTTTCAACCCACTTCTCGGTGTTTGGAAATCTTGATGAAACACGCTGTCTCGTGTTTGATATATTGCTTGAGACTGGTTATTCTAGAGATTCCAGCAATGCTTGGTCAAAAATATTGTTACTAAAAAGTTTGATACCTATTGCCTTTACTTTGGCTTGACTTTGAAAGGCTCCCATGAAAGAAAGAAAAAACAGTGGTAGTCCGCCAAAACATTCTCTTGCAGAATTTTCACGGAAAAATCTCGTTGCTGAAAAGTACGAAATCTTTTGATTTGGTTTTGGTGTTTTAACCCGAGAAACTAAATTTCAAAGTTTTATAAAATAATACAGGGATATATATAGGATTGCCATTTGCAAATATTTTTTCCGGCTAAATGCAACATTTCTGTGATTTTTGAATTTTATTTTCTATGGTTCCCATGAAAATTGTTTTGCGGAACGATCACAGCTTATCACTTGTACCTTTCAAAAACACGAAACCAAATCAAAAGGTTTCGTACTTTTCAGTAGTAAGATTTTTGACCGCTTCCTTTTCAAATTGCTCGAAGTTATTATCCCGTTATTTCAGTGATAACGCACTTCAAAGTCAAGCCATCGACTCCATCCGGGACTTACTGGCCTGTCACGACTCAGACACCCGGTATGACGACCTTATCTGCCGATGTCGCGTCGCGGCACTCTACCTACCCCTCCTGGGGATTGTAATAGACGCGCGTGCGCAGTTACATGGCTACAGGGCCAAGGAAGCTGATGGACTGAACGCTGACGTTGCCATGGCGATAGCCACGTCAAGCATTGCGTACGATACACGGCCTGAGCTAAATTCCCAGGTGAGTTTTTTAATGTTCTTTTATATTTATACAATCCTGACTCGTCTTACGACATTCCAATTCGGTTTCAAGTCCATAGTTGTTAATGTGCGTTTTATTTCTGCAAACTTATTGTGCCGGCCAACCAAGCGTTTCGTGTAGACCGTATGTCTCAACTCTAATCATCCCACATGTTTCTAGCTCATTGTTATTTTGAACTGCAAAAAAACCTGACAAACAAATACGTGGATCAATAAACATTGCTTACAGACAAATAGCGACAAATGGAGAACATAAATAAAACAAAAAACGCAAAGAAACTTACCACATGGGGACGCTAGGGAACAAAACATGGCCGACAGATATTAAAACACGCTACCTGACAAAGCACAACGGGAGACAATGACGTCACGAGACAACGCGCGGGACAGGACAGCAAGCACGCGCGGGACGGATCAGCAAACATGGATATTCAATAAAAACAACGCGCGGGACAGGACAGCAAGCGCGCGGGACGGATCAGCAAGCCCTGAATATTCAATAAAAACAAACTGGTTGAGGATTGGCCTCAACATCAGATAATCTGTATGAAAATTTTGGAAAGGAAAAAGATGGGAATTATGAATATTAGTCACGATTCTAGACTTGCCTTTCCCATACGAATCTTAATTGTTTATCTCATTTTGCCAGATTACCAATGATACAAGTGAGCATGAACTCGTATATGTCTGGTTTATCTTTGCGATATATAGAGTCCTAAAGTGTGACGTCACAAATGAAAAAATATCGAATTTCAGATTATAGTCCACGAATAATGAAAGACCAACTCCAAAGAGCGTTGCATGCAAAAAATGAGGTGAATAGGTTGAAACGCGACCGAGATATGGCCCGCTGAATACATACTTTTCTTTAACAAATCACTGTATTTTAGCCACAGTTCAAAACTTTATTAACTGATCTAAAAATACGAAAGGTGGGATCGAAAAGGTAGTAGGATACCCAGGGAGTGAGGTTTTGACCGTTCCTCTAATAAGATCCTTTGTGCTTTTTTCCTCAGCGCTCGAAGTACCAGCAGCTGACGCCAGAAACGACACGTAACCTTCTGATCTGTTTCTTGTGGGTTCTCAAGAACATGGACCCTATCGTCTTGGTACAGTGGTGGACCGACCAGGACTCGTCCAGGTTCGTTATCCATTTCCTTCCTGGAAAGTCCTTGAAAGTCCTGGAATGTTAAGGAACATCCTGGAAAACTACTGGAAAAATGTTTAAACTCAAATGTTGTTGAAAAGTCAGTTTTGCGAATCTTATTTTGGGCTCCAAATTATGACATTAGTACTGTTATCATACTGCAACATGAGTGTTTTTTTTTTTTTTTTGGGGGGGGGGGCATTTCTAACCCACAAAAACTAAGTAAAGACCTCCTGTAAAATCCTGGATTTTGGTCATTCAGAAAGCGTACGAACTCTGTTATTACTATAACTGGAATTACGCGCTTGTGTGGCAAGGCGTCTTTTTGCGCGTAATCTATAAATTCATTCCCAATTGGTGCCATTTATAACTATTTTCGAAGAAAATTACCGAATTCTGAGAGAGTAAGCAATCGCACAGCTTGCAGATGTCATTATGTTATTATTGTTTCCGCCCAAAATCGTGTACGCTAGCTTGTAGTGAACATTCTGTTTTGATATATTTTCAGCGTATATATCAGCTCGTGAATGTACAACGTGTTCGGTGTGTCTCTTCGAATTTAAAGCACGCGTGCTTTATTGCGCCTATAAAGACATAGAAAGTTGTGCTCTAATGCTTAAATGAGACACACAGATATATAGAGGTCCTTTTTTATACTGACGCCGAAACCCTTCACGATTCGCGATCTTCTAAATACCTCAAGCACAATTCAATCTTCTTTTCGGGTCAACTATTTTGGATCTTCTAAGACTGTTGACCATATTGACCCTTTGTAAACGTTCGATGCCTTTAAGAACGGTCGTTGCTATTTCTGTGAACGGTCGATGCCTTTTCAGAAAGGTCGTTGCCATTTCTGATCCCGTTGGACATTAGTAATTATCATTCATATAGCTTCGTTCTATAGATGCTAATGAAACATGGTACACATCTAGTTAAAAAACACCTCCAACCCAGAGAATTCACTCGTAGCGCACTGGTTAGGGTTTGGGTTAGTAATCGGGTTACAGGTTAGGGTTCTAAACAGGGTAGAATTTATCTAAGATTTTTTTCCTTTTACCTTTACTGAGGCAACGAAACAAGCTAAAGTGCCGTCCAAATGGCAACGACCGTTTACGAAAGCTGGAACCTTCAAATCTGATTTTCTTTCCTCAGACTCGGCCTACTACTGGACGTCTTGCACTTGTGTGTGACACAGTTTGAATACTCGGGTCGAAAAGAGACGCGGGTCAAGACTTCTTCCACCGCGCCTCGTAAGAAGATAGGAGACAACAAGGCGGCGCTGGAGGAGATGCTGAAGGGTGAAGGAAGCGCCGTGCGACAGATGATGGAGAGACATCGAGGGGCGTTACAAGGTACTCACAAGACCTAACTAGCATTTCTCCTTACTCAAAACAATACACTTCTCATACACTTAAATGGGAGAATTTGGTACTGCATCTGGAAAGGGGGGTTACAAGGTACTCCCAAGACCTAAATAGCGCTTGTCCTTACTCAAAACAATACACTTCCCGTACACTTGATGAGAGAATTAATTCCCCGTCACTTATTAGATGATGCATAAAATTTTCCTTTCTTGTTTTCTTGACACTGTCTATTCAATCAGCACGCAAGATAGAGTCATAGCATGGGATTCTATAGGATTATTCAAAGCTTCAGGAGGCTAGATTCCGCTAAGAAAATAGCACGAAAAAAGCGATATCGCACGAGTCGCTCAGCGACGAGGGCGATATCGCCTTTTTGAGTGCTATTTTCGGCGGAATCTACCGACTGAACGCTTTGAATATACTTGAATCCTATGATATCTCGTCCTCAATTTACAGAAAAAAGAGATATCATAGGATTCTAGTCTAATCGGATTGCAACAATGAGTTTTTGAAATCTTGTTAGGATGAACAGTTTTCAAAGTTTGAAGTTACATCAAAATTTGTACAAACATCGGCAGTCTTGCTGATAAAACTTACCTACATTGCCCATTAGGCTAATATTAAGTGATCTGTACATCACTGGTCTGGGTATTAGAGTCTTCAAACTTCACTCATTCACTGGCACTCTGTATGGTTTGAATTAGAATCCAGAGCTAAATCTCACATATCAGATATTACACACAGATATTACTATCTAACTGGAGACAATAAGACAATAAGAAGCCGCGAAGGTCGCAACGTCGAGGCAATGTTCACTTTTCACACGAATCACGCGTGACATGCGGGGCACACAAGAGTATGCGTTTATGGAGTACAGCCACAAAAGAACACATCTGTCGAGGCCTATAAGACGTAAGGCTGATATGAGTGAAATAAAACTGAAAGATCGAGCTATAACCAAGTACGCAACGGTTAGGCAATAGGAGCGTGATGTGTTCTTACAGTTTCTATGCAAAATTGTTCAATCGATATTTTTAAACTACGACTCATCGCTGATTAATAACATTTTATCAGCAGGCTAATCGCGATGCATATAGCAGGCTGCTTGTATGTGTACCTATGTTGAATTTAGTCACGAGTTCTACAGCCATTAAAGTTGAACAAAATCGATTCTTAAGTTTGCTTGAAACGTGCTGTACCAAACAGCCAATGATTCACTTCCTTTCAAAATTATCCCCAAAGCGAAGGAGTTACAGCTTCCAATTTTCTTCACATTAGAGAGTAATAGTAACCAAAACGTTGCTTCGAATGTCAGCTCTGATCTCTTTTCATAAGAGGTTGTACAAATGATCCGATCCAGGTATTCTAGACGCGCTGTATTTTAAGTAACAAGCAATTATGGGCAGACAAAAATGTCTGATATTTGTTCAGCTTTTACAAAATACGTTTACTTTGAAAACATAGAGCTATGATCATCGTAAATTAATGATATATTCTACAAAACGTCGATTTTAACTCTGTTTTGTTTAATTGTGCGATATTTCAGCTAAAACTGAAGTGATCAGAGGTTAGCAGCTTGTCAGCGAGCCGTACTCTAAAAACAGCGCGTGTTCAGTTTTGTTCATAATTTCGCCAAAGCAAAAGAGTTGAGACTTCTAATTTCCCCTAGTTGGAGGGTAATGGCAACCAAAGTGTTACTGTGAATTTCAAGTCTAAACTCTATTCTTAAATCCGAATTTCAGCAAGTCGACGCTGTTCTTGTCGCTAAATATAACTGCTGTGATTGCGTGTTCGTAATTTCAATTACTGGTATGTGATAGCCCAACCCTTATACTTGCTCGCTATGCCGTTTTCTATCCTTCAGAATACAAGCGATGTTAGGTTTCAGACTTTTTGGGATCAAAGCGACATCGGTTGCCAAGTTAAAGTGCATATCACCCCTGAAAAGAGCGAAATGTGACGAATTCTACGCGTCTCAAGCTTTTAATTGATGTATGATACGTGCGATTTGGATAAAACTCCAGCTCAGTACGTGCAGTCAAAGTAGCCGATTTTTGCCCTTTTGGTCACCCTTTGACAGACAGGCCGATAATGGGATTACCGGGTCGAGCTTACTTGTGACGTGTCCGGAGGTATTGTATTCAGTCACTCAAATGTAGATTCATCGAGAAGTGAACTACTGTATATAATTTTCCAAGGATGCACAAGAAAAACTCATTTTGATACGCTTCTCAACATCTATACACGGTATTTTGAATGTTTGAGATGTTTTTCGCCACTATGGTTTTAACAATACTCTCGCCACGTCATTCGACCCAGGCCCTTTTAAGCGCGGCCTTCTTCATCGATGGAAATAATTCAAAAATCTGTAAAATATTCATTTTTCAATGAAATTAAAAACAGTTTTCGGGAAGTTAACTCCAATGTCCTATACTAGTTGTCCCATTTCGCTCTTTTCAGGGGTGATATGCACTTTAAACTGCCCAATGGCAACGGACAGTCGTTATGCAAATCTGCAACCATTCCGTAGACTGAAGGGTATTTCAAAACAATAGTCAGCTAATTAAGGGAGAAAACAAAGCGCATTATGGCTGATTTTGAAATGGAGAATCAAAATATACTAATATGGAAGAATATTCATGAAAAGTACTACTAACTAAGGTCACTAATAAGATTTACTGCGATTTTCATAATTCTGCGAACTCTCCCTATCGATTTACAACCGTAAAACCGCCTTCTGGCTTCCGTCAATCAAAGCCCCGAGTCTTTTTGTCGTTACTCTTTGTGCTTTTTTGATTGATACGGCGTAACGCTTTTTTGTCTACTGGCAAATTATTCCATTTATCTATGCTAGTAAGTACAAATGTTCTACGTTCTTACGTTTTCTAATATAACGCGGCGTTAAAAATTAAGCGCAGAAAATATAGTATTTTTACACTGTTATGAGTTATTTAGCTCCATGGCTTGAAGTTTGTACAGTGGAAATAAGAATCAGTTAGATATCTTCTTCACACACTGGGGCTTTTACCTCCTGTGTTCCTTCTCTTTGTCATCAGCCGATCACAGGCCTTCCGGATGTCCCTTATTCTTCCTATCAAAATTAGCGGATCTAGTGCGGAGTTTATGTAGAACAGAAGATCCCCATGAATTCTTACAGCTGGATCAAATTTGCTTTGCGATATTGAACTAACAGCTACCAACAGCACTGCAATCGTGTAAACTGTAATTAAAACTGATACGACGATGACCAAAGTGAGAAGGACTTTCCTGTATGCGACCAAGTTTACTTGATGATTCCCGCCTTCATTTGCCGCGATGCGAGTTCTTATGGCCTTGAAACACTTGTAGTAGCATACAATGACGATCATGAAGCAGATGACTGACATAGCAAACCCAGCGACTGAAACTGTAAAGGGTGTTAGTATAATACGGACCAACCAGGCGCTAGAGAGAACCCATATCGCGACAATTACCAGCAGAGTCCGAAACTTAGTTACCGCTAAATGGTATTCAGAATGAAGAGATATTGCAAGATATCTGTCGATGCTTATTGCCGTGGAGCTTGAAACTGAAGCCGAAAGAAAAACCACAAATAGTGAATTCAGTTTGTCCAGCGAACAAGCGGCTTCTGCATTTCCGTTGTAAATTAGAAAAAGAAAAGCGATTGTGATCGGTTGAGACGTGAGAGCCATTCCCAGATCCGAGACGCACAAACTGGAAACCAGGAAATATGACGGAGTGCGTAATGTCTCGGAGGTCATGATAGCTAAAACAACCAGTGTGTTCAGAGAAATATTCACAATAGCACTGAGACAACTGATGGCGATGTAGGAAACTAGAGAACCGAATCCCTCTCGACTATAGTGGAAGCAGAATTGGTTAGAGGAATTAGATGCGTTGTTGTTTCCATTGCGATGGTAAAGAAAAGCGACCTCACTTTGTCGTTTTTATGAATAATGTCTCTGAATTTAGCTCACCTGCGAAAGTCAATGACTAAAGCAATAAAATGAGGATCAGATTGAAGTAGCTTTAGATGAAAATCGATTTATTTGCCGTAGACAAGAGAAATATCTAGCGGGCACAAGCAATGAGAAATAAATTAATCTTTGATTAACAGGATTAAGGAAGCCGACTCACCTTGCCAATGGTGCATTGCTTTGTTTTCGCTTCCATTGATTCGGTGTATCAGAAACTCTGACTTAATAGCGCTGCGCGCAGATGACGTCGCACTCATCAAAAACTCAGACAAACAAATATACTTGTCTCCAATTTTCTCAGTTTTCTCTCTAAAGAACGATACAAAATGAATTGGTAACTGGTAGCTCCACTCATTATAGCGGAGCTTGTATGTAGTCCTACCCTGGCTCGTATTTCGCGTGCGATCCTTCTAAATGAGATTTCAGGGAGGATTGTTTGGATTGTTTGGGATTGTTTGTCTGAGTCTCGTGATCTAGAATCTGTGCGCAGCGCTACTCAATGGCTGTAAAATTCTACTAATCTTTTTCGTATATCTATTGTGAAATGTGCTAGACTGAGAAAGAAGTATGGAGTATGGCTCCTGAATTTTGTAGTAATCAAAATTGGCGGCTAAGCAATGCATTAGACAACCAAGTATGTTTTGACTTTGCTTTGGATTATATACCTATTTGGGGTTTTGTTTACTGCGGTGTTCATAATTGTGCGAACTATGCACCGACTAATTAATGGTGTTTTTAAAGCGTTCCCTGAATCAAAAATCTAAGCAACCCCGGTAGCTTTTGCAAAACCTCTGAGTTATGTTTTTGCTAAGTTATAGAGTCCTAAAGTGTGACGTCACAAATTAAAAAAAATCGATTTAGCAATATTTGTTCCTTGATTTCGAAAGGGTATTATATCGATTGAAAGCTACTCACCAAAAATGAGGTGAATCGGTTGAAACGCGACCAAGATATGGCCCGCTGAATACATAATTTTCTTTAACAAATCACTGTATTTTGATTCAGTTCATAAAGTTATGAACTGAGTCCAAAATACAGTGATTTGTTAAAGAAAATTATGTATTCAGCGGGCCATAGCTTTGTGAACCTGAACATTTAAGTTGTTCTCTAGACTACACAGCCACAGCAGCTCAACTTTGCTAATTCTGAACTATGATTGAGCTGACTGACTTCGGCTGAGCGTCTCCTTAGAGTTTTGGTGATCTAGTAAATGTCACGATCAGTTTATTGTGAATGTTTATAATTTCTATTGTAAAACAATAGTCTGACTGAGGTTTGATGAAATGTTTCAAGAATGACCAACAAATTCTAAAAAAGATCGAGATAATTGGTACCTCATGTGTCGAATGTGTAAAACGAAGCTTGTCTCTAAAATTTTGGCTTGATATTTCTTCCTAGTACTGTGCTATACTCTATAAACACGGACAATGGATTTCACCAAGTGCCGCAGAGCTCATGAATAACAAAGGATTCAAAGATGGCTGCCAATGGCAAAACAATGGTTCACATTAAAATTGCTCTAGCTTTCGCTACGAATAAAATTTAGCGTGCCTCCATGTCTTATCTTCAATAAAATACTGAAAACTATTGACATGCAAAGTCTGGTGTCTTTAGCCAAAAGTGCGCAATTTTTACGCTAATCCGCCCGACTATTTTAGAGTTTCGCTGATGTGCTGCAGGTGCGCCAACCCGTCGTGGGTACCCTTTGCGCAAATATTCCCTACACGGTGCATTTAAATAATCCCCATAAACTATAAGAGCTTAATAAATGAACTTTAAATCTGCTCTGACACTGATAGGAAAACTATTAAGTGGCTCGGTTTAAATAGGTTAAATTTTTGACGAGTTGCGGCCTTCCAATAGCAATAACTAGATATAGTTATCACTAGAGCTGCCCCCGCCTTTTAGTACGGTTTGAACACAGTTTTTTGATAAAATATTTATGCTGTCAAGTACTGTTTTTTTTTTCTAAAACACTTGTTTGTTGTCGCTTCCGGAAGATCCGGAAGTCTTTTCAGAACTTACACTACAGCCTCAGCTCTACTGAAGTTGCTCTGAAACAAATATACCAGAACAAACTTTGAGATTCGCTTTATTACACCACTTGTTTTTATCCGTCTTTCATCCCTAGTATTTTGATTAGTGTCTGAGTTCACATTCGTCACGACAGAAAGATCATGAACCTCAGAACTCAATATTTTGAAGACTTCAATCACAGTATTTCGGACTTCCAAGGAGGCGGGGGCAGCTATAGTGAGAACTATTTTAGAAACGCTCGAAAGGGAATTGCGTGCAGTCAAGACCTAATCCAAGGACGAACCTCGTGGCAAAGACTTCGATCCTTCAATCCTTCACGCGCGTGCCTCTGGCCCTACCCTGCGGGGGCAATAATTAGGATTGTTATATAGCGAGTGCTCACTTCAACCGAGCGCGCGCTCTTATTGGCTAAATCAAGGTCACGTGGTGAAGTACAAATCAAATATTCCCGATCAGTCAATATTTCGAAAAATTATTGAATGGTCGGGGAATATTGCTTTCGCGTGTCGCGTTTGAGAGCGGGATAAAAGAGAAAGTTTTTTCGTAAACACGCGAGTCTTTTTAAAAACCTTTGCTAATTTTGATAAGTTTTTGCTAAGAAATTTGTGTTGTTTATGAGTGTTTTCCCTTTACATGATGCAGTCGCGCATTTGTTTTGACTTAATAATTGCAGTATATTTTCTGCTATATAACAAAACACTTAATGAATACTCCCTCGGGAAACACCAGTTTTGTTTCCCTCGAATCTCGATGTTTCCCTCGACTTCGTCTCGGGAATCATCGAGATTCTCGGGAAACAAAACTGATGTTTCCCTCGGGAGCAGTCATTAAGTGTATAATAATTCAAAAGTTACACAATCAATTATGTCAAAGTAATGATGTCAAATTTATAATGCCATGGGAATGATGTCATAGTAATGATGTCAAAGTTATGATGTCATGGTAATGATGCCATGTCATTGATGTCATAGTTATGATTCCATTAGAGTTTTTCTGTATCCTCTGTGCTAAGGTGTGAAAGACAGAGGGTCTGTGCTATTATGCAAATGCCTCGATGTTTTGTTCGCTTAATTGTGGTGAACTATTGTGATCACTCGTGCATAACTTCTTGATTCTCAGATTCCAAGAAAAAAATTCGAGCAAGCCTCTGACCTAGAAAAAAAATATCGCGCAAGCAAAGCTGGTGGCGAAAAAGAATCGAGCAAGCTCACTCTCATACTCTCTCCTGATTACTATTTTTTAGGGAACCTGATGACTTTATAAATAGTGTTTTTTTTGGTCGGCTCGCGATGCGCGCTTGCCAAGTGTCTTAGCTTTCTGTTCAAAATTGAAGTAAATTTACTGTCAGGAAATGGTAAATAAAGGTTTACTTACTTTCAACTGATCGTCCAAAATCGCAGCAGCTTCGCGCGCATAAATGGGGGATGTTGTGGTGTAGTATTTACAAACGAAAATTGTACTGGGCTATGATTGATAATTGGAAAGTTTCCGTGACGTGTTTTTTTTTCAGTTACTCCATTTCTTCAGCGTGATTTTCGTCTCCAAGAAGTAAGAATTTCACTAACCTCGTTAGTTTTCAACATCGCGACGAGCTTCGAGAAGCCAAACAAGCAAACTACTCAGTTGGTCAGCCCTCGTTCGTAAATATGTGGCCTCTCGTGGACCCGCCACTGCCTGGCGGCTTCTGGAATATATAGCCAAGCCTTCGTTTAGTTAGAAGGAAAATGAAACTTTACAAAGCGGTCCGGTGACCAAAAACCCCTAACTGTTCCGGATGCTATAAACATACCAATTTCGCGAAATGCTAACATAACAGGAGAGCTTGAAATCGTACTTTATTGAAGTGATCAATTGTCGTTTTGACGGCGAAATTAAATTTAAGTAATTCTCAAACCCTAAAAAGACAAATACAGGAAAAAAAATCGAGCACAGTCACATTCTAGGGTAAAAAAATCGAGCAGCAAAACTGGAGGCGAAAAAAATTTCGAGCCCAAAAAAATTTGCCACTCCCCCATCAAATATTAAATGGTCCGTCCCACACGGCGGAAGAGTTGATCATGAATAACAGAAAGACCAAGAAAACAGAAAACGCAGATCCTATGAATAATGAAGCTTCGGAAGAATTATGCGATATCCAGCCACCAGGCCCAAGTGCCCCCCCCCCGAGATTCCGTCATCACTAGACTCTATCTACCCAGTTGACTAGTCTAATCATGCGCCGTACGTAGCGAATTACAACAAGAGAAAATCCGACGCCATCCTTTGTTTTAAATTCTGAACGGCTCATGATAAGAGAAGGAGGCTGAACGTATGATTGAAAGTCATGTTCCTCTTTATTTGAAGGGCGTGGACTAAATATGTACCCGCCACCGTGACAAGACACTTTTAATTTTTTTTCAAAAGCGTTGGATGACAATTTACAGATAAAATTAATGTAACGTAACATAATATACTTTGATTTTCTAGAAGTAAAATTTGTTTGCCTTTTGCCTGTTTGCACATTACAGGACTGGCGCAAACCTTTCCGTGTGCGCGTTATTAACGTACGGCGCCTATTTGTAAGGGCGACTACAACATACGTAAACAAACACGCAAACTGCTTCTGTAATCAAAATCTTCCCGCTCTTAACTTCGAGGAACGCTGCGATGAATTGGAATATGTCCTATGCGATTTTCTACATGTAGTTTCGCTCGTCCCGATTCTATGTTAGCGCGCGAGGCACAAGTGCAAGCCGCCCTCTAGGACGCTTGAAAGGCGCCAGAAGTGGTTCGATAGCAGGATATCCGCCATCTGCTAGGAGATAAGCATCTCGGGGGGAAGGGAGCTGCAGGTGGAAGCCCATCGGAGGTAGACGCCCGAATGTCTCCGCATCAGTTGTGTGCCCGAGAAAACTACCTCTCACAAACCTAAAATAACCGTCATTGTCCACGACAGCGTTAAAATCGAGAAAGTGAAATCCTCGGTCTCGCCTGTAGAACAATCCCTGTAACTCACCCTGGGGGCGGTTTATTTTAATTGCGACCGTCCAGACAGCATTGGGAAACTGTTCAAATTCGTTTCTCTGCCTTTCCCATCCATTTTCGTCTATCCATCTACGTACCGATGAAAATAATGTTGGTATCAAATGGGGATGATCGCGTAGATCGTATCGCTGACATTACTGAGTAATATGCCAAATTGCTGGCTGCAATTCCTTAGCCACAAGAAGCAGAGTAAAACTCTATCATGAAAACAAAGCGAATATGGTCTTGTGCGTCTTACACGCCTTCTAGGAGTCAGTGGGTCCCATACGCACGCCTCGTCATCTACTCTTATTCGTTGTATAATTCGCGATAAGCTTCCCGGAGTTTCTCCTGTCAAGAGCCAAAAATTGCCAGGGCGAGCAACTAGCACATGCCAGCCACCCCCATATTTGGGGGCGGGGGTGTCCGTCGGGAACTTTCAATTTTACGCCTGAAAGGTACCAAACACGGCGTCGCTTAGTTGATTTACACCCCTAAAAAGGATTCCCTAAAAAGTACCAACAAGACGTATTTTACCTCGTAATTTTCTCTCGTATGTTTTACGACGAAAAATACGTCTGAAACTCAGGCTACCAACAAGTGTGATTTGCTTGATTTGCTAGAACGGACCTCTAACAGGTACCTATCTGGAGAAAATAGAAGAGTCCTCCGCTCCGGGTTCCAGACACTTGGCTGTCGAATTTTCCATGCATTCTCGTCATAACTTCGACTTAAAATTGAATGTGCACTGGTAGGCTGAGTTGTGCGAGGAGACGAATAACACGCTGTATGTCTAGAACCAAGATATGTATCGGTGGCTCAGGTGGAGGAGGAACATTTCGGTGGATGTTTTCTTAAGTCTTCCACGAGAAAATAGTATCGAAAAAAAAAAATTAGGAACTGGTGGAATCATGTCTTTTTGTTATCTCGCCGCCGCATATTGAATAATGATTTCAACGATTGGAAGTTTAATTACTTGTTACACCAATTAGCTCCATTCAAAATATGTTAATGTGCTCAGTCACTGAATCACAGAGGGCTCTGAAAAACAGAGGATACAGAAAAACTCTATTGTAATGATGTCATAGTATAATGATGGTATCATGGTAATGTCATAGTACAGATGTCATAGTAATGATGTCAAAGTAATGTTTCTGTTAATTTGTTTCAGAACGTGGCCAGTCTCCCAGTGCAGAACCCAAGCTACGCTGGCGAAAAGAACAAACACAGTGGAGACAAACCACTAGCGTCCACGAAAAGTACGACAATAGTAAAACAAACATGATTTATATTTTTACATTGGCTTCTATTTTAGATAACCACCTTGCCTACTTTGGCTGCTTTTGAAGCCTTGATCCATAGCAGGTGTCCACTTTGTTCCGATTCCCCTTGACTATTCCTTCATTTAAATTGGTCGCGCCAAGTTGGTGCTGCCAGAGGCACATTTTCCTTCCTCCTTTCCCAAACTGAAGAATTGTTTTCATCAAGCTTAAACAAAGAAAGTCACAAGCGTTAAGGAGGTCTGTATATGCGATCTTAATTTGCAAAGGTTTTGCAGATTTTATTCCTCCTTCTTCTTCATCCGTGCTCACCCTTGCTCGCCGTTGTTCACTCCTGCTCACCCCTGCTCACTCCTGCTCACTCCTGCTCACCCCTGCTCACCCCTGCTCACCCCTGCTCACCCCTGCTCACCCCTGCTCACCCCTGCTCACCCCTGCTCACCCTGCTCACTCCTGCTCACCCCTGCTCACCCCTGCTCACCCCTGCTCACCCCTGCTCACCCCTGCTCACCCCTGCTCACCCCTGCTCACCCCTGCTCACCCCTGCTCACCCCTGCTCACCCCTGCTCACCCCTGCTCACCCCTGCTCACACCTGCTCACCCCTGCTCACCCCTGCTCACTCCTGCTCACACCTGCTCACCCCTGCTCACTCCTGCTCACCCCTGCTCACCCCTGCTCACCCCTGCTCACACCTGCTCACCCCTGCTCACCCCTGCTCACTCCTGCTCACACCTGCTCACCCCTGCTCACCCCTGCTCACTCCTGCTCACACCTGCTCACCCTGCTCACCCCTGCTCACCCCTGCTCACCCCTGCTCACACCTGCTCACTCCTGCTCACCCCTGCTCACCCCTGCTCACCCCTGCTCACTCCTGCTCACTCCTGCTCACACCTGCTCACCCCTGCTCACCCCTGCTCACACCTGCTCACTCCTGCTCACACCTGCTCACCCCTGCTCACCCCTGCTCACACCTGCTCACCCCTGCTCACCCCTGCTCACCCCTGCTCACTCCTGCTCACTCCTGCTCACTCCTGCTCACCCCTGCTCACCCCTGCTCACCCCTGCTCACTCCTGCTCACTCCTGCTCACCCCTGCTCACCCCTGCTCACCCCTGCTCACCCCTGCTCACACCTGCTCACCCCTGCTCGCACCTGCTCACACCTGCTCACACCTGCTCACACCTGCTCACCGTTGAATAACTAGATGCGTAAGATTATTCCAGGCAAAAACAAAAATGCCCTAGAGACAGTGAAAAAAACAAAGCATGCAAAAGCCTGCTCATCCTTACTACCGGGAGCAGCGAAAAAAAACAGAAGAAGAGGAAACCCGTTCCTAAACCAGGCAGCACATGTTCTCGATGAAAAGTGATTCGTTTGAAAAACTATATTAAACACTCGACAGTGTATCAGGAAGTCGACGCTGCGTTTTTCAAATCTCTTCTCGGTGTTTGGAAATCCTGATGAAACACTCTGTCACGTGTTTGATATCTTACTTACCACATGCCCAAGCGTTATATATGCATCGTTGTTTGCTTCCGGTACAGTGTACTACATTTATTTTTCTCGGGGGAGATGTTCAGTTAATGTTGTGGCCAAACGATGATGTAGTTATGAGTTGGAGGTGCGATATTGTCTACAGTGACATCGAGTATATATCTAGATGAGTTCCAGGGGAAATATTTTTGAGCACACGAATCACAGCATTACATGGCAATTATGCTTTTGGGCCTGACGTCACATCATTTATATATAGAGGATACTGTTAAATAATGTTTTTGACACGAGAAAATAAAACTCGTATCTTCAAGCCACCTTGTAATTTTCTTTTTATTATATAGATACACCAGAAAATAATTATTCCAAATTTATTTCCAAGCACTTTTGTTTTGACCGATATCCTCGCTAGTGAGGATATGGAAAATATGTCACTCGGGTCCCGGATATAGCTTCGTATGAGATCTACGAGTGGCGTATTTCCCAGTAAAACACTTGTGTCTATATAATAAAAAAGGGCTAACCTGCATACGGCCGTTCCCTGTGGCTTTGATAGCTTAGGTGACATTGCACCGGCCTGGCAAAGGCCGTGGCCGTTCAAAGCCTGAATTTTTTTCTCAGGTTTCTTTCCGTGGTGTTTAAGTGGCCGCGTTTGCACATTATCCCATTTAATCATATGCTTTTCCCATTTTTTTAACAACAACAGCCTTGCCCGTGAAGATTGTCAGGGCTTTATTTATTTTTATTTCGTTATTGCAAAGGTCGAGCATAGAAGCCGATATCGCCTGTCTGGTTGAAGGTTTTCTCAGTGCTGAAGTTAGCATGGTTGTACTTGATACTCTTGAACTGATTGTAAAGGTATGTAGAGGAACCCTATATAGTGTTACCTTGTTGGAAAATAGCTAGCGCAGGTTCAAGCCAGTTGAAACCTTTTATTAGGGATTTGTTCAAAATAGCTTGTTGAAAAAGAGTTTATCTAGTACTTCGTTAAGTAACCCTGCATGGTCATCGATAGTTGGTCGAACCTCGGTGTATTTTCAGTTGCTGAAGAGAGAAGGTCGATAGAATGTTCGACCATGTCTGGGACAGGGGTCTCGAACGACCCCTCTGAAGTCGGAACATGAACGATTTTGCTCATAAACCAGTTAAGAAAACAGAACGTGATTTGGAAGTTAACCTAATGTTTTTTTATATGTATATTTCCCGAAAAGTAAATCAAACCTCGCTATAGCTACGGACCTGTCTATCAGTGCTCAGTTATTTAGCCTGCTTGAGGACGTAAACAACAACAACAACAACAACAACAACAACAGCAACAGCATTCGTACTCAACAGAATACGTGTAAAAAAAATCACTGTAAACAAGTAGACATTTTCCTCAAGTTATGATCGTAAACAACCAGTCTAGTTTGATACCTACACGAGGCCAAACGGGGCCTTCTCTTCTTGTCTTTCCGACTGGCTTGCTGGCTGTCTGTCTATTTGTTTGTCCGTCTCTGTTTGTCTACCTGGCTGACTGGCTAGCTAGCTGTTTGTCTGTTTCTTTGCTTGCTTGTTTGTTTGTTTGTTTACTTGCTCCTCGGTCTCTGTCTCTCTGTCTGTCTGCTTACTTGTCTGTTCTGGAATGCCTCCGAAGAGTCTATACTCACTCATGTTTGCTGTATGTTCCTATTTCAGACAGTATCTGTCTCCGAACCCCTGCGCGTGATTCTGAGCGGCGTCCTACGAGTATTATTACACTGTCTTAGTGGGAATCAGAGTGAGCGAGTGCTACAGAATGCGTTCAGTACTCAGAGATCCATAGTCTACAAGGTAGGGATTGTCTTTTTAGTACTCAGAGATCCATAGTCTACAAGGTAGGTAGGGATTGTCTTTTTAGTACTCAGAGATCCATAGTCTACAAGGTAGGTAGGGATTGTCATTTTAGTACTCAGAGATCCATAGTCTACAAGGTAGGGGTTGTCTTTTTAGTACTCAGAGATCCATAGTCTACAAGGTAGGGATTGTCTTTTAAGTACTCAGAGATCCATAGTCTACAAGGTAGGGGTTGTCATTTTAGTACTCAGAGATCCATAGTCTACAAGGTAGGGATTGTCTTTTTAGTACTCAGAGATCCATAGTCTAAAAGGTAGGGAATGTCTTTTATAGTACTCAGAGATCCATAGTCTACAAGGAAGAGATTGTCATTTTAGTACTCAGAGATCCATAGTCTACAAGGTAGGGATTGTCATTTTAGTACTCAGAGATCCATAGTCTACAAGGTAGGTAGGGATTGTCATTTAGTACTCAGAGATCCATAGTCTACAAGGTAGGGATTGTCTTTTTAGTACTCAGAGATCCATAGTCTACAAGGTAGAGCTTGTCTATTATAGTACTCAGAGATCCATAGTCTACAAGGTAGGGATTGTCTTTTATAGTACTCAGAGATCCATAGTCTACAAGGTAGGGATTGTCTTTTATAGTACTCAGAGATCCATAGTCTACAAGGTAGGGATTGTCTTTTATAGTACTGAGAGATCTGCGTAGCAAGCGTTCCCGTGTGTTTTCAGGGAAACAAAATCCGGAGAAACGGGAAAGCGGCGAGAACTTTGACGAGTGAGTGTTTGAGCGCGAAAATGGGCGAACTGATGGCCGAGTTTCTCGTCTTGAAAACTCCACAGGAATTCTCGCTACGCAGGCTAACGCGTGACTGGTTAATGTAGCCCAGTAAATAGACATCTCTTGAGCATCTTCTTGACTATCTTTCCTTGTTATTTGTCAGTTCCCTGAGCTGTTATTCGAGGAGGACACAGAGCTTTGCGCTGACCTCTGCGCCCGTCTTCTCAACCACTGCAGCTCGTCTATCGGATCCAACCGCGCACAAGCGGCGGCGTCTCTCTATCTGCTTATGAGGCAGAACTTTGAGATCGGAAACGTGAGTATGGTTGCTACGTACCGTGTAGAATGTGCAGTACCTTTTGTTCTGGAATTCTCACCGTCACTTGATATGTCTCCTGGCAATTCTAATTACCTAGTTATCTACACGCACTGTTTTATTGTTTCCTCACAATTCTAATTACCTCGCGCATGATAATCATCTACTCGCACACTGTTGCTTCTGCCCTAACAATTCTAATTACATACGCGCATAATAATTATCTACACGCACTGTTCTTTGTTTCCTCATTATTCTAATTACCTACGCGCATGATAATTATCTACACGCACTGTTCTTTGTTTCCTCGCAATTCTAATTACCCACGCGCATAATAGTTATCTACACGCACTGTTCTTTGTTTCCTCGCAATTCTAATTACCTACGCGCATGATAATTATCTACACGCACTGTTCTTTGTTTTCACACAATTTTAATTACCCACGCGCATGATAATTATCTACACGCACTGTTCTTTGTTTCCTCGCAATTTTAATTACCTACGCGCATGATAATTATCTACACGCACTGTTGTTTGTTTCCTCACAATTGTAATTACCTACGCGCATGATAATTATCTACACGCACTGTTGTTTGTTTCCTCACAATTCTAATTACCTACGTGCATAATAATTATCTACACGCGCTGTTGTTTGTTTCCTCGCAATTCTAATTACCCGTGCGCATGATAATTATCTACACGCACTGTTCTTTGTTTCCTCACAATTCTCATTACCCACGCGCATGATAATTACCTACACGCACTGTTCTTTGTTTCCTCACAATTCTAATTACCCACGCGCGCATGATAATTATCTACACGCACTGTTCTTTGTTTCCTCACATTTCTAATTACCCACGCGCATGATAATTATCTACACGCACTGTTCTTTCTTTCCTCGCAATTCTAATTACCCACGCGCGCATGATAATTATCTACACGCACTGTTGTTTGTTTCCTCATAATTCTAATTGCCTACACGCATGATAGATAATTATCTACACGCACTGTTGTTTGTTTCCTCGCAATTCTAATTACCAACGCGCATGATAATTAGCTACGCGCACTGTTGTTTGTTTTCTCACAATTCTAATTACCTACGCGCATGATAATTATCTACACGCACTGTTCTTTGTTTCCTCGCAATTCTAATTACCCACGCGCATGATAATTACCTACACGCACTGTTCTTTGTTTCCTCACAATTCTAATAACCCACGCGCGCATGATAATTATCTACACGCACTGTTCTTTGTTTCCTCACAATTCTAATGACCCACGCGCATGATAATGATCTACACGCACTGTTGTTTGTTTCCTCACAATTCTAATTACCTACGTGCATGATAATTATCTACACACACTGTTGTTTGTTTCCTCGCAGTTCTAATTACCCGTGCGCATGATAATTATCTACACGCACTGTTCTTTGTTTCCTCACAATTCTAATTACCCACGCGCATGATAATTATCTACACACACTGTTCTTTGTTTCCTCACAGTTCTAATTACCTACGTGCATGATAATCTTTGTTTCCCCACGCGCGCATGATAATTATCTACACGCGCTGTTGTTTGTTTCCTCACAATTCTAATTACCTACGCGTATGATAATTATCTACACACACTGTTGTTTGTTTCCTCACAATTCTAATTACCCACGCGCGCATGATAATTATCTACACGCACTGTTCTTTGTTTCCTCACAATTCTAATTACCTACGCGTATGATAATTATCTACACACACTGTTGTTTGTTTTCTCACATTTCTAATTACCCACGCGAATGATAATTATCTACGCGCACTGTTCTTTGTTTCCTCGCAATTCTAATTACCTACGCGCATGATAATTATCTACACGCACTGTTCTGTGTTTTCTCCCAATTCTAATTACCTACGCGCATGATAATTACCTACACGCACTGTTCTTTGTTTCCTCATAATTCTAATTGCCTGCGCGCATGATAATTATCTTCACGCACTGTTGTTTGTTTCCTCACAATTCTAATTACCTACGCGCATGATAATTACCTACATGCACTGTTGTTTGTTTTCTCATAATTCTAATGACCTACGTGCATGATAATTACCTACGCGCACTGTTCTTTCTCATAAGTATGGGCTGCGCTCCCTGAATATCTAGCAAATATCATTGAGTCCGTACAAAAAAGAGCGCTTAGAATTATCTACGGCCCGCCTTAGAATATAGTGAGAGTCTCAGACGTGCAGAGCTTATCCCTCTCACGGAACGTCGTGCAATTATATCAGCGAAATTCGTAGAGAAAGCCAGGGGAATTGAGCCCCTGAGTTACGTTATTCCCAATACCACCGTGGTGCCTCACGGTTATTCTCTGCGGTCAGGTCCTCAGAGGGCCCAGAAGTTTCGAGGCCGCACTGATAGACTCAATAACTTTGCCACTGTTCGTTATTCATAATTAGACAAATTATCTGTTAAGTATTGTAAATATCAGTATTGTCTCTGACCTCCACTGCAATTCAGCCAATGCTGCTATGTGGCTCAATAAACATATATTATTATATAATTCTAATTACCTACGTGCATGATAATTATTTACACGCACTGTTGTTGTTTGTTTCCTCACACTTCTAATGACCTACGCGCATGATAATTATCTACACAAAACCTCATCCAATAATTGCTGATAAGCGTGCGCGCTCTCTTTTCTTTAGAAATGGCTTTAGAATGTAACAAAACTAGGTTGCTGAAATGTAACTACCGACATACGAATTCATTACAACTGGCATTGCAAACTGATATACCTTGTCGAGCTTTTTTGTATTTCCACGTTAAGAAAATTCATTAGCACAGCTCGAAAGAGCACTTCAAAATAAGTATAGTAAAATTGCAAATTTTCAGGGTAAAAATCTTTAAAAATAGTTTGCTAGAAATTATGCTTGGTAAAGTTTGTAGTTCGCCCGAGGTTGGGCGGCCGAGCCTCCCATTGCCTACTCGGTGACAAGATTTTCTCTTCACCGAAGGAAGGTACGTAAAATTTGCAAAATTTATCAAGCCATTTCCTCGTCTTTTTAAAAGAATAAACTTTAAAACTTTGCAACTTACTAATTTTGAGGTCCCCTTTCAGCCGTGGATATCTATTTCCTCTCTGAGACCTCTTTTCAAAATAAAAATAAAAACCTCGACCAAGATCTATTGTATCTTGATTGTAAAACTGTCGTCATGGGGAGGGGGGACCTACAAGGGGGGGGGGGGGGGGGGGTCTTAGGGTGCCACCTTTCCAACATGCTGGCTACGCCCCTGGTCATGTACATTGCTATATTGGTTGTGTTTATTTTGTAGAATTTTGCTCGAGTGAAGATGCAGGTGACGATGTCATTGTCTACTCTCGTGGGCACATCACATGTAAGTGAGCGGTACCTTATTTATGTCCTGCTTGTAAGGGTATACAGCTATTTAAGGTGATTCCCTTGAATTGCACCGCGCATCTCTTCTGCGCACGGTCGCGCGTGTATTTCGTTCGAAAGAACCGTTGAAAAGTGCGCGCGCTAGCAACATAAGGCCAAACAAACAACATAAAAAGCGCGCGTTGTCTGGGTTGAAAGTCTTGAATGAGCTCATTGTTTTGATACGCCGGTGAGTAATTGCTAGCTTTTTAGAGAAGCTAGATATTTAAACGACTTTCACGCATTTCCTCTTCGTAGCAAAGGCGATTCGTAGCAACGTGAAATTACCATGGGCTCTGAAGGACGTTCGTTTTTCAAAAAGGACTTGTTTTCGAAAGGCACTGTTTTACATGAGGCATATGAGACGCGTCTATCGGAACGCCCATGATGGCACGACGTATTTGCACGAGCCAATTTTTCGCAATATTTGTTGCAATATTTGTCGAAAAGCGTGCGCGTAAACATCCCCCTGTAATGCAATATTTTTCTGCGTTGCGAGTTGCAGAAAATGTAGAACCGAGCTCTACTTTTCCCACGTTGCGAGACAAGTTGCTACGTGTAACATGTCTTGGCAATTTATCACGTAGTGGGTTCCCTGAATGAGCCAATCCGCGCGCTTGATTTTGATAGTGCCGCTGTAATTTATAGTTGTCCACGCGGGCGAATTGCAAGTTGCAAAAGATATTGCGATAGTGTAACATCCTGCGGCAACTCGCATCGATGTTTAATTCGTCATCGTTGCTTTGCGAGTTGCAAGAAAAATTGCCGCGTGTAACATGGCCTTAAAGCTATTTATTCACTTGTGTTCTCTCACTGTATTTTGCAATGTAATTGAGCGAGGTGGCGACGGACATGGCAAATCCCATTGCATTTCACAAAAATATGTGTGTGTGTTCCTTTCGTTCCAGGCGTTCAGCGAGGAATACCTGAGACGCTCCCTTAAAACAATCATCACTTACGCAGAGTCTGATCATGAACTGAAGAACACGACTTTCCCCGAACAGGTGATTAGTACTTGATAATTCTTCTGTAAGGATTATGCTTGCCGCTATGGACGTTGCTATTGCTCGGGTCGTGTTTCGGAAAGCCAGGACGTAAGAAAGTGCCTTCCTTTTCTTCCCAAGGTCCGAAATTAACTTTTGAAAGAGGTCAACATCCAGAAGCGTCCAGAGAAAATTGTGATTGCCTCCACATCCCACCCAAAACAGGCCAATAGACCAATTTCGATATATTAAAATTCTTACTTGAGTCCGAGCTTCATAGGAATAACACAAAAGAAATCGCATCGTCATCGAAAACTGAATAATTTATTTCTTTTGTTTATTCCTATGAGCCTCGTATCCAAGTTTGAATTTTAAAATATCGAAATTGGTCTATTAGGACTATTTATCCACGTTTCAGCCATTCTTTACTCGGCTGATGCAATGTATTTTGTTTATCGCTCCGGTTGGATTCTGACATCTTTGTAAGAGCCCAAAATTTGATGGTCTGTAGCATGGTCGTAGTAATCAGTATATTCAAGATGGCAGACGTAATCTGTATATTCAAGATGGCAGACGGATCGAATAAGAATGCAATTTTATGCTGTTTTGTTTTCCTTTATCTTGTTATAAACAGAGGTTACCATTGATTTCTTTATTTCTTAAAAGAAACATTTTCAAAAACGGTCGTCAGCCGCCCTTTAATTTCGGACCCTGCTACCCTTTTGTTGTTTGTGTTCTCAGGTGCGAGAGCTGGTCTTCAACCTTCACATGATCTTATCGGACACAGTCAAGATGAAGGAGTTCCAGGAGGTAGGTTTTTAGAGCCAGTCAATCCACCAGAATGTCTCTTTTCCGCGTTTGTCCCCATGGGGTTCCCTGTGTTGCGATTTCTGCCGCCGTGCGTCGCGATGGAAACAAACAAACGTTGCGCCGGAAGCCAGTTGAGTGCTCCAGGCGGAACAGAGAAAAACCATGATTGGCTAAAGGCCGGTTTACACTTGCGATTTTTGTTGCATTTTGTCGCGGCGATTTTTCTCGCGCGTGTTGCAATTCCAACTCTCTAGTGTAAACGAGATGCAAATCCGGCGCGATGTATGTGCTCTCTCTTCTTCAAATCGCATCAAGTTGCAAAGAGTTTCGAACATGTTTGAAATCTCCGCGACATCACGCGACAAAATTTGCGGTCGGTCGCGCCGAATTGCATCTAGTTTACATTAGCAATTTTGAGTTGACGTGATCGTGCGACTCGCGCGACAACTCGCGCGACAAAAATTGCTAGTGTAAACGGGCCTTAAGATGGTTTTACTGACGGAAGAGCTGATGTGCTACGCGAGGCAGGCAACGTGGATCGATTCCTTGGGTGTTTTATAGAAACTGCGTGCAGTCCTTAGTTGGCGAACGTCCGTAAACAACAAGAGAACAATCGTCTTTGCTACGCGCGCCAGGAGTACCTACACGCCTTATGCTGGTGTCCATTCACGCTCAGCGCACCAAGGGGACTCACTGTTGTCCACAGCCTCTTATTTCTGCGGTTCACTGAGTAGAAACTGGACACCCACACAAGGCGCGTAGGCGAATTAAAGCGCGCGTAGAACAGACGCTTCTCTTGTATTTACGGGTGATCGCCAAATCGTGTTTCTAGATGTTCCAAGGCAATCCAAGGTACGGTTGAAAAAAGCGTTACGTCTTCGCCCCTTCCTTGTCTGATCCACAACTTATAAATGAACAGGGTTCGTACGGCTCCTGGAATACCTGGAAAGTTCCGGATTTCTATTTTACTCCTGGAAAGTCCTCGAAACCCCTGGATTTCTATTTTACTCCTGGAAAGTCCTTGAAACTCCTGGATTTCTATTTTACTCCTGGAAAGTCCTTGAAACCCCTGGATTTCTATTTTACTCCTGGAAAGTCCTCGAAACCCCTGGATTTCTATTTTACTCCTGGAAAGTCCTTGAAACTCCTGGATTTCTATTTTACTCCTGGAAAGTCCTTGAAACTCCTGGGTTTCTATTTTACTCCTGGAAAGTCCTTGAAACTCCTGGATTTCTATTTTACTCCTGGAAAGTCCTTGAAACTCCTGGATTTCTATTTTACTCCTGGAAAGTCCTTGAAACTCCTGGATTTCTATTTTACTCCTGGAAAGTCCTTGAAACCCCTGGATTTCTATTTTACTCCTGGAAAGTGCTTGAAACTCCTGGATTTCTATTTTACTCCTGGAAAGTCCTTGAAACTCCTGGATTTCTATTTACTCCTGGAAAGTCCTTGAAACTCCTGGATTTCTATTTTACTCCTGGAAAGTCCTTGAAACCCCTGGATTTCTATTTTACTCCTGGAAAGTCCTTGAGACTCCTGGATTTCTATTTTACTCCTGGAAAGTCCTTGAAACTCCTGGATTTCTATTTTACTCCTGGAAAGTCCTTGAAACCCCTGGATTTCTATTTTACTCCTGGGAAGTCCTTGAAACCCCTGGATTTCTATTTTACTCCTGGAAAGTCCTTGAAACCCCTGGATTTCTATTTTACTCCTGGAAAGTCCTTGAAACCCCTGGATTTCTATTTTACTCCTGGAAAGTCCTTGAAACCCCTGGATTTCTATTTTACTCCTGGAAAGTCCTTGAAACTCCTGGATTTCTATTTTACTCCTGGAAAGTCCTTGAAACTCCTGGGTTTCTATTTTACTCCTGGAAAGTCCTTGAAACTCCTGGGTTTCTATTTTACTCCTGGAAAGTCCTTGAAACCCCTGATTTCTATTTTACTCCTGGAAAGTCCTTGAAACCCCTGGATTTCTATTTTACTCCTGGAAAGTCCTTGAAACCCCTGGATTTCTATTTTACTCCTGGAAAGTCCTTGAAACTCCTGGATTTCTATTTTACTCCTGGAAAGTCCTTGAAACTCCTGGATTTCTATTTTACTCCTGGAAAGTCCTTGAAACTCCTGGATTTCTATTTTACTCCTGGAAAGTCCTTGAAACTCCTGGAATAATGAAACAAATTCATCATTCAAAATCGTTTTCAAGCTTGAAACATTATCGAAAATGGACTGACAAGGCTGAAAGTTATCCTGGAAAACTCCTAGAAAAATTCCGAAAAAACTGGATTTTTTTTTCAATTTCTGAGCGTACGAGCCCTGAATAAAAGAAATAAACAAATTCGTTGAATATTTGTTTCTTCAGGATCCAGAAATGCTGCTAGACCTCATGTATCGAATTGCCAAAGGGTTAGTATTGACGTTCTTGTTATGGAGTTATTGCTACAGCAGATTTCAGAAAAGTGTCGAAACTAATCAGAAACGAATTCAACAACTGACCAGACAAGGGACATTATTATATAGCTCGTGTTTATTCGATCAAAGCGCGCTCTCTGATTGGTTCTATCATGGTCACGTGGTAAAGTACAAACTCAATGTAGCCCGCGCGGGCGACATCACTAGAGCGAGAAATTCAGGCGGCAGACTATTTTTACACCGAATTTTCTTTTTGCTATATAATAAAACACTAATGACTGCACCCTTCTGAAATAGCGAGTTTTGTTTTCACTCGGGAGCAGTCATTAATTGACAATGTAAGTCATGACCCAAGGAAACAAGAGACACTGTGTTTAGTTTTTTCGCACTATCATTGGCTGGCTATAACAAAGATCAAAGATCTCAACATCTGAAATGCGCTCTTATCAGAAATGTAACTAATTGTTTTAAATCGTCTGGGTGATTGTAGTCCTGCTGTTGGTGTTGTCTAAAGTTTCGACAACCTGAGCGGAAGTCATCTTCATAGTCAAGTGAAGTCAAATACGTCACTTGACTCTCTGAAGACTTAACTTCCGCTAAGGTTGTCGAAACGTCAGTCCCAACAACAGTCCTTTCGGAACTACTCTCAACCGGACGGTAATACTACTATGAACATTGAACACTTGGGTTCAGACCATTAAATTTAATATACATATATATCTTCGCCTTCTTAGGTACCAGAACTCGCCAGATCTGAGACTCACGTGGTTAAACAACATGGCCGCTAAGCACTGCGAGGTAAATCACAGGCCCATGTGTCATCCCGTTTCCATCCCTTCTCCAGACATTCCGCCCGCTAGACCGAGTATTCTGTGATCTCTAAAGTGTAAACCAATTACATTTTTCGTGGTAAAGTAGAAGATGACGATCAAGATCAGGTTTTAGGGTGCAACACGGTGACCAACCGGTTGTCAATGGCGACTATAGATTTAAGTCGCCAAAAGTGCGACCGGCGACCTGCCCGTCTATGATGTAGGTGTTCCGATAATTTCATACTAAATTCCAGGCAAAATATTGCCGTCTATTTGCTCATGTCTAAAAGGAAAGAAAATGTAAAGAAAGATGTACATGCAAATTATGTTTTGGCGACAACGTGCGATTTTGCGAGTAGAATTGTACACTTGACAATCGCCTGGTTGTAGTACTGAATTGTAATAGAAGATTTGAACCTTCAATCTTCGTTTGACTCCTTTTCCATGTCACACTCGACGTTTTCTTCGCAGGTTTAGACTCCAAGTCTAATGTCACCCATGCACTATTTCTTACAGCTCAAAAATGACGTAGAGGCCGCCCTCTGCACGGTTCACGCGGCAGGACTGGTATCTGAGTACCTGAGCATGATGGAGGATAAGCCCTTCCTTCCTGTTGGGTGTGTCGCCTTCGAGAAAATCTCACCTAACGTGCTAGAGGAGAGCGCTGTCTCTGACGATGTTGTCTCGCCGGTATGCTAATTAGACTATCTGTCTGTGTCTGTCTCACTGTCTTGTTTATCTGCTGTCTGTTTCTGTCGGTGTGTCTATGTCTTTTTGGTTTGTCTGTCTGTGTAGTCTGTTTGTTTGACTGTCTAGTTTGTCTGTCTAGTTTGTCTGTCTGTCTAGTCTGTCTATCTGTCTAGCTTGTCTGTCTGTCATAGTTTGTCTGTGTCTGTCTGTCTAGTTTGTTCGCTGTCTAGTTTGTCTGTCTGTCGTAGTTTGTTTGTCTGTCATAGTTTGTCTGTGTCTGTCTGTCTAGTTTGTTTGTCTGTCTGGGCATGTCTGTCTATTTTGTCTGTCTAGTTAGCCAGTGTCTGTCTGTCTAGTTTGTCTGACATTGTCTGTCTGTGTGTCCATCTCGTCCCTACATCCTTTCTGCCTTTCTGCTCGCCTCTGTCAGACATACTTCAGCTTAGAAGCAGGAGGCACGCGGAGATCAGTTCGAACGAATGCTTCACGGCTCACTTGGTCTGAGATGGGTTCTAGTAACCGATTTGTCAACTGCAGCCGAAGCTCTCCTAAGAGACCACTTCGGGGAAAAATTTGTGGTCGATAACGGAGCTGATTTCTGTAAAGCTGATGCATTGTATCTGTATCAGCTGTAAAAACTATTCAACATTTTTGTCATTCAGCGAAAATACCTGACACTGTGTTGTTCATGTGATTTGACCAGGACGAAGAAGGCATTTGCACAGGTAAAGCATTCACTGAGAATGGCTTGATAAGTCTGCTCGAGACGGCCGCTACAAAGTTCATGGATGCGCAGATGTACGAGTGCGTGAATGAGGTGTACAAGTTAATGATCCCGATCCTGGAGGCTCGCCGCCAATACGAGACACTCGCTTGGGTACACAGCAAGGTCAGCGAGGCCTTCAAGAAGATCAAACAAACGGTGAGAATCAAATCTAAGGGCCGTCCACATTAACGCGTTTTCGTTTGAATCCGTATACTTTTTGATACGTCCACACTAACACGCTGATCGTTTCATCGAATCAGTATAAGTTTGAAAACGCTCTCGAAAGTGAATAAAAACGAATCCGTATTCATATCGTTTTAGTGTGGACGGTCGAATCCGGATAAAGATGAAAACGATGACGTCAACTGTACCATTAATTTGAGACTGTCCTTGCACACGCCAACACCAAATAAAAGCTGATCGCTTTTTGTGTAGCTAAATTTTCCGAATCTCCCGTTCACACTAACACACTGCGAATCCGTATAAGTTTGAAAGACGAATACTTTTGAAAACGCGTTAGTGTGGGCAGGGCCTAAATAACTTGTGAATTTAATAAACCTCTTCCATAACGGCCGCCGCTCCTTTACGGAGCTTGGGTATACAGCAAGGTCAGCGAAGCCTTCAAGAAGATCAAACAACCGGCAAGAATCAAAGTAAACGAAAATACAAAACATTTTCGACATTAATCTAAAACCCTCTCTTTATTTCGCCGATAGGAAGGTAAACGTATGATGGGTACATATTTCCGTGTTGGCTTCTACGGCTCCAAGTTTGGTGACTTAGACGGCGAAGAGTACGTGTACAAAGAACCCGCCATTACTAAGCTGCCGGAGATATCCCACCGCTTACAGGTCAGTAAAACTTACGAGCTCTAGGGTTCTTTCCCTGGCCAAGGTAATACATTTAAAGCCTAGTTTCCATATAGTCTTATCTGTCGCATCAGTCAACCGTGAAACAAAAGAATAATTCCAATTTCCATTATTTCACGGTCGACTGATGAGACAGATAAGACTATATGGAAACCAGGCCTAACAGGGTGTTCACACTCGTCAAGTAAACATATTTCATTATATAAAATACTCAACTCTTTAACTTTAAACCTCAGTTGCAATTTGGTACAAATGTCACCGCAGTAGATACTATTAGAGGCGAACAATACATTGGCAGTTGTGATGTTTCACAGGAGGTGCAAATGGACGATAAATTTTGAAACATGTTTAGTCTGAACATGTTTCGATGTTAATGGTTTTAGAGAGTTTTAGGAAGCTTTTTCGCTACTCACTCTATATTTAACAATTAGACCTCGAGCCCGAAAGGGCTACGGGCCAGTAGCCCATGAGGCCGCAGGCCAAATGGGCTATTGACCCGTGGCCCTTCAGGGCGAGAGGTCTAATTGTTTTAGTATCACCCAACTAGTTGGACAGAAAGGTGAAAATTTGTCTAAAAATCACCAGAAACCTCGAAAAACGAGAAGCGACCGCCATTGTTTCATGTTCAAAATCGGGGCTTTCGCTTCTAGAGGTCTGTTGAAAATAGTGTTCCCTAGTAGCGTAGCCAATCAAAATGCAGCATTGGCAATAGTCCACTAGTTGGGTGATACTAATACGTGATAGACAGTGAGTAACGAAGCCAATCAGATTGCAGGATTCGTGATAGTATGCGAGTGGATTTCTACTAAATTTGGATACTTTGCCTCGGCTGTTCAAAGCTTTGAATCCCTGTCTAGCAAAGCTTGATTGAATACCATTTGTTTTTTTGGCGCGCGGGATTTTATGTGTCGCGGAAAGAAATCCTTTCACTTCTTCCCCATCGTGCCACAGGAATCCCGCGCGCAAAAAAAAAATATCAGAAAAAAACCCACTGGAAAGCCGGCTAGCAGGCTAACAATAGCATTAAGCGAAATACTTCTTTTCAATAGGCTTTTTACGGGGAAAAACTTGGCGAGGAATTCGTAGAAGTGATCAAGGATTCGAATGCGGTGGATCGGGAGAAGCTCGATCCGAATATCGCGTACATTCAGCTGACGTACGTGGAGCCGTACTTTGACGAGTACGAGATGAAGGATCGGGTGACCTACTTCGACAAGAACTACAATCTACGTGAGTACAACTTGATGATAATGAACTACCAACTTTACTGCGATTTTCATAATTCTGATAACTCCCACCATAGTTGATAGAGGGGAATGGTTAGGAAACCTGACACCCTTTTATTGTACTACCTCTTTGTTCACTTTTTCAGAGGAATCCTTTTGTTTGTGCAGGGTCACGGTACATAAGTACCAAATTTCAGCCAGTAAGATTCAGTGTACAACCAGACATGCATGTATTAGATGAGCACGAAACAGAATTGCTCAGGGTCAATATATACACTTAATGACTGCTCTCGAGGGAAGTTTTGTTTTCCCGAGAATCTCGATGGGCTACATTGAGTTTGTACCTTACCACGTGACCATGATAGAACCAATCAGAGCGCACGCTTTGATCGAATAAACACGAGCTATATAATGACACGTGATAGCCCATATCCAGCCCACACTATTGGAGTGTTCCGCGTAAGAACGTTAGAGATGCAAATGAGCAAACCTTTTGTTCTGGTTGAATCAATTGGAAACAAACGGCTCGCTTCATTTGCATCTCTAACGTTCTTACGCGGAACAACACAATGTGTTGACCCTTTGAAGTTTGCCGGGCTTCCCAACCATTCCACTCCATTAGAGCAGATTTCAGATGACCGTCGTGAAAGTAAACGCAATTGTGCAATCACTAGCCAATCAGAAACAAGAGTAATTACAACTTACTGCTGAATGGTTTCCAGCCCAGCCAATCAGGAGCCGAACCAATTGGCTAGTAATTCCTTGCTTGTAATTAGTTCGCAATTTGATTGGTTGATAGAAATAAGCAGCCAATGAGAAAGCAAAACCAATTGCAAACATGACGGTCATGTGAAATCCGCTCTAACTATGCTCCCACTTTACATTTCAAAACGTCAAACTGGGTTTTGGCTTCCGTCAATCAAACCTTTTAAGACAGGCGCGTGGATTTTCTAAAAGTTTCTTTTGCATTTTATTGTGGAAAATTTGTTTTTGAAGCCTAGTCCTTATCACTTCAAAAATAAACATCAAAGCCTGCGGGAAATTGCCCAGAGCTGTTCACTCGTTCGATTGACGGAAGCCAGCCATAACGTGGTTTGTTAGTTGGAGTAGAGTTCGCAGAATTACGAAAAATGGCAGTAAGGGCCTCAGTCAGCCAGTCCTTTGTTGTTGTTTACAATATTCTCGAAAATAATTTCAAAATAATTTCAATATTCTCGAAAATAATTTCAAAATAATACTCTCTTAAATGAAGGTTAATGCTTAATTTACTAAATTCAATCGAAAATATCGCACTACATTACCTAAATCAGCCGACGGAAATGGATGCTTTCTCTGGCCGCTGACAAAATGGTGGCTGACAGAGGTTCTTTTGCACGACACCGCGCCACAGGACACCCGCGATTAGAAGACAGTATTATTTTAATCAGGAAATAAAAAGAGCCTGTTGATATGCCATCCATCCATTCTCTCGTCCGTTTTTTCACATCATATTCTATTGCGTTACAGGTCGATTCCTCTATGTCACGCCATTCACGCCAAGTGGCAAGGCCCGCGGTGACCTTGGTAATCAGTACAAGCGAAAGACCATACTGACAGTAGCGAACTCCTTCCCGTACGTCAAAACACGAGTTAGCGTCATGCACAGGGAGCAGGTATGGAATACTATACACTTAATGACTGCTTCCGAGGGAAACAGCGAGTTTTGTTTCCCCGAGAATCTCGATGTTTCCCGAGACGAAGTCGAGGGAAACATCGAGATTCGAGGGAAACCAAAACTCGCTGTTTCCCGAGGGTGCAGTCATTAAGTGTTTTATTATATGGCAAAAAGAAAATACGGTAAACATGGGTAAAAAAAGTCCGCCGAAATTTCTCGCTATAGCGATGTCGCCCGCGCGGGCAATAATTTTTTAATTGTAGCCCGCGCGGGCTACATTGAATTTGTAGCCCGCCACGTGACCATGATAGAACCAATCAGAGCGCGCGCTTTGATCGAATAAACACGAGCTATATAATAAATACTAGTTATACAATGCTTTCGATACTGTAGAATATCCCACGCGTCGCTTATGCTAAGAAAATACAAGTGACAAGTAGAATGTTCTGCAGTATGCCATGAGAATTCATTGTATAACTATTTTATACCATGCTACAGAAAATTAAAGGCAATGTTTTTCGTAAATGCAGTGCACGAAGGTTGAGTGGAATACTGCCAATATACAACGCCATTCCTGCATTCTGATTGGCTGTATTTTCTGTGGCGTGGTATACAACTTGGTTTTATCAAATTGGGTTTAACGCAAGAGTCCATTACTAAGACCCCGTCCACACTACACCGTTTTCAAACGAAAACGGATACTTTTTGCTCAGTTTTCAAAAAGGTTTGCGTCCACACTTATCGTTTTTGTATCGTTTTCGCGCGTCCACACTGCAACGCGCAACGCACTTATACACTGCAACGCTCTTATGCATTCAGTGCACATGCTCAAATAAGGAAAACGCATGCGCATTTCGATCTGTCGGCCCCCGAAATTGGTCGGGTTTGCTATAGTGACGTCATCGTTTTCAGATAGCATCGTTTTCACCCGTCCACACTAGAAAACAGTGTTTTCAAACAGCTCTGTTTTCAAATCGCTCCACTCTGGAGAGCGTTTTCGGTTTGATCCGTTTTCGGTGATCGTTTTCGGCGTTGTAGTGTTGACGATAGCCGTATCCGGAGCAAAAAGTACGTTTTCGTTTGAAAACGGTGTAGTGTGGACTGGGTCTAAGAGTAAGAATCTCCCATATCAGGTCCCTCCCCATCAGTGTCTAAAAAGTGTCTATTTTCAGAAACACATTTTTCCGTAAAATTGAACAGAGACCCTGTGACCGATGGACGTGAAGAATAGTTTTTTACAAGAGTTTTAGATGAACTGTTCCTGATATTTAATCGCATGCATATCAGGTCAAGACCCGATACCGTAGAATATCTCGTTCCTGATTGGCTGACGAACTCAAGTGGGATGATAAAATCAGAAACACCCCAAAACTGTCTGATACTTAAAAAAAAAAAACATTAAAACAAGGCTCGATTTGTTTGTGTCAGATTGTGCTCAGTCCGATTGAGGTTGCTATCGAAGACATGCAGAACAGAACGAAAGAGTTATTGAACGCCACGCATACCAAGAATCCAGACGCCAAAATGTTGCAGATGGTTCTACAGGGGTCCATTGGTACTACTGTTAATCAGGTAGCATCAGCTCTTCATTTCTCAGGTTCCGCAAGAGACTGTCCTCGTGTTATTACATTATATTGGGACTTACTTTATAATACGTTTGAGTCAAACCCCGCTTGTAGTCTGTTGAAAATGCTGCAGGCTATTGATCTAATAACAGGCTATAAAAAGATGATCAGCTGTGAAAAGTGCTTTTTACAAGCAAAATTAACCTATTAGTCGGTTTTACTAAAAAAATATATGCCCCTCTCCTCAAAATCGAGTAATGTGTGACCAAAACACTGGTTACCAAAAAGTAGGAACTTATTGGGTTTATTTGAGCATCCTTGTGCCTCTGGTGCACACTTGCGACATAACGACATAAGAAAAATATCACGCGAACAAAATTTAGTGCTTTCCAAACTTTGAAGTCCACAAAAAATAACATAAGATTGCTTTCGTGAAGTAATCTAATGATGATCTATGGAAAATACTGATTATTTCAGTTATTTTTCCCATGCTTTTTTCGTTGCAACATAACTTTTTTATGTCGTTAGTGTGCACCAGGCTTAACATCAAGAAATTGCAAATATCTCTCTTAATAGCTTATTCGGCCCTCGACCTCATGGGCTATAGACGGACTCGAGGAATAATTGTTGGATATTTTCAGGGTCCGTTGGAGATAGCCCTCGTGTTTCTGTATGCTGATGGAAACCTTGATGATGACGTTGACGATGAACCGCAGAACTTTAATCGCCATCATCACAAATTACGGCTGTCATTCAAAGAATTCATGAAAAGGTTGGTCTACCCTCTATGGCATGAATGCCGGATTTGTCATCTTGGCTGACTAGGGCTCTTAAAAAGCTCCATTCCACATTAAGATTAAGACTAACCAAAACGCTGCACCAAATTTGTTTTGGCTTCACCTAAAAAAAGAATATATATATTCATCTGTGTAATAGTTATGAATTTTATTCTATTAAAGGTCTTCCAGAATATTCTTAATAACCCACTTGGTGTTATATTGACAAACAAGGCGACTATCTTAATCCTGTTTTTGGTTGTAGGTGTGCCGACGCCCTTCAGATTAATAAACACCTTATCAAGTCAGATCAGCGCGACTATCAGAAGGAATTAGAGAGGAACTACCACAAACTGATGCAACAGCTTGAGCCATTGCTGAGAAACAAGTTCTGCTCGCTAAGAGGTTCAATTAGAAAGAAGTAAGATATAACCACAACGATGATTTTCTCAGGGCGCTCTTAGCCCAACGCTACACCGCAGGTCTGAAACAAGTAGGAGATAAAAATCCCTAACGCCAAAGCCAGGACTCGAACTCGGATAACAGCGGTGCCGTAATGCTATCGCCACCCGCGCTTCCTGTGTAACCTTTATGTAGCATCCACTTACAAGCTTGAAAAGGAACTTTTGTCGTTTGTATGTGTATCTGTTATGCTTATCTAAGACGGTGTACATGAAGTAGTGCTTACCCTGTAAGAAACACAGGGAATTTCTGCTGAAACCCATCCATGGGAAAAGCTTAATTTCCCATGGTAGAAGCATGTGAAGTGTGTGGATTTCCCAAGGTTATCCATGTGAATTCCGAATACTTCCCATACATGTACCTTGGGAAATTAAGCTTTTCCCATAAATGGATTTCTGCAGAATTTCCTGTTAAAAGGTTTCTTTCTATCAGTCTAAAGCTCAAAACGTTTCGCGTGGCTGTTTTATTTGTACCAGAGAGTTTCTCTTCCAGACACGGGGATAACATTGTCAGATGATAAAAGACTGCTACAAAAATATCTCTGATCGAAGGGCAGGTAGTATCTCGTGTGTGACAGGCGTTCAGTGCCTCGCGAATGGCGAGGTCACTCCCTTGCTTTCTTCCGTTTATTCATTAATAACAAGTTTCTTTATTCATTTCCTAGGGAAGGATCGGCATTGCTTCGTAAAATATCCATGAGCTTCAACGCAGGACACAGCGTGGTGTGATACCATCTTCGATATGATGTCATCTGTAAAAAAAAAACGTGCCATTGATTTGGCATCATCAGTATTGATTAAGTTGCGTCACAATATTGTGACATCAGCGTTATAGGGTGATGTTAGGGTGACGCCAATGATGACGCCATTTGATATGAAGGTATCCAATCATCAAATGGATCAATGCATCTTGTTGTGCCCCGCTCTCTATTTTATCATGTCATCACATGCTACCGCGAAGGACTGTTACGTATGTTGACAAAGAAATTACATGCAATCTTTAAAACGAGTCACTGAAATATGGCATCCAGGTGAACTCATATCTGTATGGAAAGTTTCATAAACAACAAGTACAAATGAGTCCAAAGGTAATTCGCATAATTCCGTTAATGGAACGACCGCAACGGCGGATCCAGAAATTTCAGATTTTCTTCAGCAAATACGGTAAATGTATGGGAAAATCTCCCGAGAAAGGGGGCTGCGCTCATCTTCACTAAGTACAAAGTAAATGAAACATCAAAATCTAGTACCGTTGCCCTTTACCTGTGCTTGAAGCAACAAGCGAAGATTGAATGAATTCGTGATTCAGTCATAGTTCATCAGTAAGATCAATAAAGAAATCTGGCAAATAGATGTGTATTAGTTCCCTGCTCGTGGTTTCTAGTTGCGATCTTGCAATACATGTAAAGTAGTGTGGGGGGATTAGTGAAAAGTCGTAGTGTTTTTTTACCGGATGCCCCTGCTAGCAGAGGCCTCTTTTCTCTGCATTTCGCTGGCTGAGGTTCGCGAGGAAAAGAGACCTCTGCGCTGGGTCGAAACTCGCTTTGTTTTGCCGCCGTCCACAACTTGGACGGTTTGCTGAATATCTACAGACGTGTTCCGCTGATATTATTGGAGCGCCCCAGCGGAAAACGGAAAGCGAAATGCAGAGAAAAGAGGCAGGGAATTACCGGACTACCAGTAACGCGAGACCCCTAAGGTATAGTGCCATTCACTGGTTATCAACATTGCCATTCTAGTGCTAATGTGCCAACCGTAGATTGAATAGCACCCTTTCTTCTGTGAACCAACCGATCTCTGCTTGGCACATTAATAACAATGGATGATGTCAGCGTGAATAACGCTATAGCAGACTCGAAAATCAGCACTTGGGCAAATTTTATACCCTAGGGGATAGGACTACCATGGGGTTAGAATTTGTAATTTGCTCCTTTATTATGGAATAGACATTCTAATCGGGAAAATAGCGTACTGCTTTTGTTAAAAGGCAAATTGTGCCTACTAACATCTCTAGCAATCCTGGCTAAACTAGGACACATGTAGCACACAACATTGTAGCCGGACACGTTTCCTTCATGTTTCCCAATTTAGCCACGCGAGAAACATTTAAAGCCGGGATACAAAATTGTTTTTCGCCCTAGAAACCTTTTGTTTTTCCGAGACACGCCTACGATGTTTCCTAGTTTAGCCACTCGGGGCACAAATGCTGCGCGCTAAGTCTTCGTACTTTGCCGGGAGTGAGGGCTTATGCGCGGTATTCTCCGATCAAATCTCCGCAATTGGAACTTGAATACTATTTGATACCCCCTGTGACGCGTGATTGTGGGATTATACTGTATATAGAGGATATTACACGGTGGCGCGAAGATACGAGTTTTATTTTCGAGTGGCAAGAACAATATTTTACGTATGAGCTCAGCGAATTGTTTTTGACACGAGAAAATGAAACTCATATCTTCGCGCCACCGTGTAATTTTCTTTTTATTATATGGACAAACCAGAAAAAAATATTCCAAGTTCATTTCCAAGCACTTTTGTTTGACCGATATCCTCACTAGTGAGGATATGGAAAATTTGTTATATAGCGAGTGCTCACTCCAACCGAGCGCGCGCTCTTATTGGCTAAATCAAGGTCACGTGGTGAAGTACAAATCAAATATTCCCCGATCAGTCAATATTTCGAAAAATTATTGACTGGTCGGGGAATATTGCTTTCGCGCGTCGCGTTTGAGAGCGGGAAAAAAGAGAAAGTTTATTGTAAACACGCGAGTCTTTTTAAAAACCTTTGCTAATTTTGATAAGTTTTTGCTAATGCAAGAAAATTGTGTTATGTTTATGAGTGTTTTCCCTTTACATGATGCAGTCGGCACAAACTTTGTAACTTCTCTTTTCATTCTTGAAATACATTTGTTTTGACTTAATAATTGTAGCATATTTTCTGCTATATAACAAAACACTTAATGACTACTCCCTCGGGAAACACCAGTTTTGTTTCCCTCGAAGATCTCGATGTTTCCCTCGACTTCGTCTCGGGAAACATCGAGATTCTCGGGAAACAAAACTGGCAGTCATTAAGTGTATAATGTCACCCAGTTCCTGGATGTAGCTTCATATAAGATCTACGAGTGGCATATTTCCCAGAACACTTGTGTCCATATAATAAAAACGAATACGACGAGAAAATAAGGCCCTATTTCATTCACTTTCTATTACGGGTACAATGTACTTAGTGTATAACACGCTGAACAATAAAATTAAATAATCTCTAACATTCCCTGGCAAAACTCCTGCTTTTGATAAAGAAAGACAAAGTCACTTGACTTTAAATCATTAGGCAGTCACAAAATAAATCCACACTCCCCCTCCCCCAAGTCACAGCTACCCACCCACCCTGGAATTCCAGTGAATTTTTCATAACCACCCAGAAATTTGTGCTTGCCCACCCTGGAATACCAAGCTCTATTTTGACCACCCACCCTGGAATTCCAGAGGTCTTCAACAGGGGAGGGGAGCTCTATCTATTCCATCTTTTCTCTTTCAGTCTGTACAGTCTAATACATTTATCACAGCTCAATATCTCTTTCACTATAACTCGTATGGTCTCATCAGGGATTGTAGTGCTCAATATTTTAGGCGTATCCTCGCCCAGTTTTGAAGTCTTGCACCCCAGTAATGGTTCATCCTTAATTGATCAACTGGAGCATCCTGTGATACTCGGCCTTGTAATAGTACATTGTGATGCACGCCACATTTTGACACGAATTTGGGTTTATATATCGGCTTTACCAGTCGGTTAGCGGTACTGGGTGTTCGCCTAATGATTCGGTCCGTAAACATGAAGTGGTTTACATCATCCAAAGGCTTCCCGAGGAAGAGAAAATTCCCATGGTGAACTCGACAACATTGGGGTGTGCCTTGCTGAATGTTTTGATTACACGTGATAGAAACCCAGGTTTGGTGTCAATTGGGCTAAAGGGGTATTCATCAATATCTATCGCGGTATGCCAGATGGTGTTCCCTCCCCATCTAATCCTACAATGGTCGTATGCAGATATTTGAGTTTTATCTATACCATAAGGTTTGGCATATTTGCTCCAGTCTGTATACGTGACATAACCCTCTTTAATCAAGTGTTTCAAGGCCAACTTTGCGACTCTTCTGGTTTATGGTACGCATCGTAGACATATACATGCTCGACACCAGCATAGCGAAGATAAACAAGCCACTGTAGCAATTCCCGAGTGGACAATTGCGGAAGGTCTTCTCTGTAAATACGCACTAAAAGTACCGCGGTTAAAAAGTACGGTGGTTGTGCACCCTTTCCTCTTGTACACCAACTTGCACACGAGCTTCCATGATTAGTAAAAATGTTAGCTACATTTGGTTTTGCTGCAAAACTTCGAGTGGCGGATTTATTTCGTTCCCTGTCGAGGTTTCCTGAGTCCTGAAGTTGATATTTCAGCTGCAGCAGATTGTTTTGTGTTTCTTTAACTTGATGCTTTTTGTCTGCCAAAGCAAGCAAAGCCATCTCGTTGAGCAAGCTGACAGGCTTTTCTGCAGATTTGTTAAGTACTTTCGTAGATTCACCAACGAGTCTCTCAAACGGATTCTTCATTAGCAGATCGTGAGTTTTTCTGTATTCTGTAGGTAAGCTTGTCTGGGTTTTCTTGACTTTGAAGAATGGGTTCGTTTCAGCTTGAATGAAATTTTGCATCGCTCGTCTTTTCAAAATTACCTGCTGGAAACTCCAAAAGGACAACATTGCAGTTGTGTAGATACCCAGCAAAACAAGCATCATTACTGATTTAGTCTTCATTTTATGAGCTGCAGAGAGGATACGAACTTCTAAATAAAGAATATAAAATCCCAAGTATAATGTTTACAGCGCGAGAAGCCCAAGTATGGCCACTCGAAATTAATTCGCATACTTTCGCCCGCGTTAGCCAATCACAGGCGTTTTTTTTTTTACAAGTGAGCCGGGCCTAAACCACAAAACTGCTCGAGTCACGATGAGTGTTCAAGTCTTCCCTGTTAACGGCGGTCTCTCATGGCACGCCGTTAACAGGGAATCATCAAAGGTGTAATTACAATCGCTTTACATTTCTCTTCCATTATAGGATAGCTTTTTCTCTGTAGATGTTTGGTTTCAATGCTTTCAATAAGAATACTTCAAACTGCCGGCCATTTAGTGGTTGGAATTCCGTGACCGGCAGTCTGATATTCTATTCTATTCTCAAGCTACAAGACAAAATTAAAACATATTTTGCTCATCAAAGGTGTAATTACAATCGCTTTACATTTCTCTTCCATTATAGGGGGTGTATGGAAAACGCAGAACTGGAAAACGAAGACCCGAGACCTGAGACCAGGAAAAACGCAGTCCCGGAAAAACGCAGACCCGGAAAAACACAGACCCGGAAAAACGCAGACCCGGAAAACGCAGACCCAGGAAAAACGCAGACCCGGAAAAAACGCAGACCCAGGAAAAACACAGACCCGGAAAAACGCAGACCCAGGAAAAAACGCAGACCCCGTACAAAACGACGAATGAGTATGTTTTGGCTCACCACAGTCGCGATGCCCTCGGCGTCTTGGTTTCTTCCAATTCTCCCGAGAAAGGGGGCTGCGCTCATCTTCACTAAGTACAAGTAAAAACATTATTTTAAAATAAAGAAGTGTAAAGACCTTAAAGAGAAAATGTATAGAAACTCTAGATCAAAATCTAGTACCGTTGCCCTTTACCTGTGCTTGAAGCAACAAGCGAAGATTGAATGAATTCGTGATTCAGTCATAGTTCATCAGTAAGATCAATAAAGAAATCTGGCAAATAGATGTGTATTAGTTCCCTGCTCGTGGTTTCTAGTTGCTATCTTGCAATACATGTGAAGTAGTGTGGGGGGATTAGTGAAAAGTCGTAGTGTTTTGTTACCGGATGCCCCTGCTAGCAGAGGCCTCTTTTCTCTGCATTTCGCTGGCTGAGGTTCGCGAGGAAAAGAGACCTCTGCGCTGGGTCGAAACTCGCTTTGTTTTGCCGCCGTCCACAACCTTGGACGGTTTGCTGACCGTTTCTTGAGCCCACTATATGCGCAAGCATATCTACAGACGTGTTCCGCTGATATTATTGGAGCGCCCCAGCGGAAAACGGAAAACGAAATGCAGAGAAAAGAGGCAGGGAATTACCGAAGTACCAGTAACGCGAGACCCCTAAGGTATAGTGCCATTCACTGGTTATCAACATTGCCATTCTAGTGCTAATGTGCCAACCGTAGATTGAATAGCACCCTTTCTTCTGTGAACCAATCGATCTCTGCTTGGCACATTAATAACAATGGATGATGTCAGCGTGAATAATCGAAAATCAGCATTTGGGCAAATTTTATACCCTAGGGGATAGGACGACCATGGGATTAGAATTTGTAATTTGCTCCTTTATTATGGAATAGACATTCTAATCGGGAAAATAGCGTACTGCTTTTGTTAAAAGGCAAATTGTGCCTACTTACATATCTAGCAATCCTGGCTAAACTAGGACACATATGACACACAACATTGTAGCCGGACACGTTTCCTTCATGTTTCCCAATTTAGCCACGCGAGAAACATTTGAAGCCGGGATACAAAAATGTTTCTTCGCCCTAGAAACCTTTTGTTTTTCCGAGACACGCCTACGATGCATGTTTCCTAGTTTAGCCACTCGGGACTTACTCGGGGCACAAATGTTGCGCGCTAAGTCTTCGTACTTTGCCGGGAGTGAGGGCTTATGCGCGGTATTCTCCGATCAAATTCCCATTTAGAAAGAAAGTTTTAACTTTCTCCGCAATGGGAACTTGAATACTACTTTAATAGCCCCTGTGAAGCGTGATTGTAGGATTATACTGTATATAGAGGATATTACAAGGTTGCGCGAAGATATGAGTTTTATTTTCGAGTGGCAAGAACAATTCGAGCGCAGCGAATGAGTAAAATATTGTTTTTGACACTGTGTAATTTTCGTTTTATTATATGGATCAAATTGATTTCCAAGCACTTTTGTTTTGACCGATATCGTCACTAGTGAGGATATGGAAAATATGTCACTCAGTTCCCGGATGTAGCTTCATATAACATCTACGAGTGGCATATTTCCCAGAACACTTGTGTCCATATAATAAAAACGAATAAGACAAGAAAATAAGGCCCTATTTCATTCACTGTATTACGGGTACAATGTACTTAGTGTATAACACGCTGAACAATAAAATTAAATAATCTCTAACATTCCCTGGCAAAACTCCTGCTTTTGATAAAGAAAGACAAAGTCACTTGACTTTAAATCAATTAGGCACTCACAAAATAGATCCACACTCCCCCTCCCCCAAGTCACAGCTACCCACCCACCCTGGAATTCCAGTGAATTTTTTCATAACCACCCAGAAATTTGTGCTTGCCCACCCTGGAATACCAAGCTCTATTTTGACCACCCACCCTGGAATTCCAGAGGTCTTCAACAGGGGAGGGGGAGCCCTATCTATTCCATCTTTTCTCTTTCAGTCTGTACAGTCTAATACATTTATCACAACCCAATATCTCTTTCACTATAACTCGTATGGTCTCATCAGGGATTGTAGTGCTCAATATTTTAGGCGTATCCTCGCCCCAGTTTTGAACTCTTGCACCCCAGTAATGGTTCATCCTTAATTGATCAACTGGAGCATCCTGTGATACTTGGCCTTGTAATAGTACATTGTGATGCACGCTACATTTTGACACGAATTTGGGCTTATATATCGGCTTTACCAGTCGGTTAGCGGGATTGGGAGTTCGCCTAATGATTCGGTCCGTCAACATGAAGTGGTTTACATCATCCAAAGGCTTCCCGAGGAAAAGAAAATTCCCCATGGTGAACTCGACAACAGCGGGGTGTGCCTTGCTGAATGTTTTGACTACACGTGATAGAAACCCAGGTTTAGTGTCAATTGGGCTAAAGGGGTATTCATCAATATCTGTCGCGGTATGCCAGATGGTGTTCCCTCCCCATCTAATCCTACAATGGTCGTATGCAGATAATTGAGTTTTTTCTATACCATAAGGTTTGGCATATTTACTCCAGTCTGTATACGTGACATAACCCTCTTTAATCAAGTGTTTCAAGGCCAACTTTTGCGACTCTTCTGGTTTATGATACGCATCGTAGACATATACATGCTCGACACCAGCATAGCGAAGATAAACAAGCCATTGTAGCAATTCCCGAGTGGACAATTGCGGAAGGTCTTCTCTGTAAATACGCACTAAAAGTACAGCGGTTAAAAAGTACGGTGGTTGTGCACCCTTTCCTCTTGTACACCAACTTGCACACGAGCTTCCATGATTAGTAGAAATGTTAGCTACATTTGGTTTTGCTGCAAAACTTCGAGTGGCGGATTTATTTCGTTCCCTGTAGAGGTTTCCTGAGTCCTGAAGTTGATATTTCAGCTGCAGCAGATTGTTTTCTGTTTCTTTAACTTGATGCTTTATGTCTGCCAAAGCAAGCAAAGCCATCTCGTTGAGCAAGCTGTCGGTTTTTCTGCAGATTTGTTAAGTACTTTCGTAGATTCACCAACGAGTCTGTCAAACGGATTCTTCATTAGCAGATCGTGAGTTTTTCTGTTTTCTGTAGGTAAGCTTGTCTGGGTTTTCTTGACTTGAAGAATGGGTTCGTTTCAGCTTGAATGAAATTTTGCATCACTCGTCTTTTCAAAATTACCTGCTGGAAACTCCAAAAGAACAACATTGCAGTTGTGTAGATACCCAGCAAAACAAGCATCATTACTGATTTAGTCTTCATTTTATGAGCTGCAGAGAGGATACGAACTTCTAAATAAAGAATTAAAATCCCAAGTACAATGCTTTTCCACCTGGTTTGGGACGACCACAACTTTCTCAACAGTGGGTTTCCTGTGACGCACGCGCGCTCAAAAGGCGCGGGAAAATGGGCGCAAAAGGGCGGGAAAAATTAATCGGTCCCAAGAAAATTTAATTAACTATCAGTTAAGTTTTAAATAATCTGGTCTGGGTCTGGGCTAGCCTGTGTTATGTCTGCCGCTAAGTTTTTTCATCGGCCCTTCTTTTTTGCTGCCTTGTGTGACACAAGAATCCCGCAATTTATATACAGTCGTACCCAGAAGGCCCGTCGCCGCGGCGCGGCTTTAGATAATGTATGAGCACTGAGAAGTTGTACTATTTTGCGAGCAAAAAACGCATTAACAGGACATCGGCAACTTTTGTAAGAGCAGTACTAGCAGCTTCCTCTGCATCGCCTTTTAACTCTTGATCTGTGCAAAAAATAATTAAGGTCAAAATGCTGTTCTACATTTTTTTTTTTTTTTTTGCCCTTCACAAACTGGCAAACAATTGCTTCGCGGAACAGGAAGACAAGAAGGCCCAAACACAATAAGTTCTTATTGCAACTGTTGAACAATGGAATTAAGAATACAAAATCGAGCATCACACATTTTTAAATAGCAAGCAAGCTAGCTATAGCTTCTCTTACTGATTATTACATAGCACGTGTTTATTCGCACTGAGTGCGTCATTTGAATGCCTATTTTTTAATCACGTGATTTGAGCTCAAATCACTTATGCTTATTCCCCGCGTGGGGAGTATTACTCCTTTTCACAGTTACCCGGCGCCATTTTGGATTTTGCACCAGAACGAGGCTACCGTTGACCCGTGATCCTCGTGACTAGTTGTTTTGGTTGAGAGAGACGAACCAAAGCTTCGGCTGAGCTCAGTTTCGCCGTTTTAATTCACATTAGATTACTAAATACTTGCTCTGTTGCATCAGAAAGACAGATGAGTACAACATCTTCGACATCAAAGGGTAGAAAAGGGAAGCAATGCGCTTCGTATGGCTGCACAAACCGGTTTTACGATGCGAATGGTGAGCCAACAGGGCTTCACTTCTTCCAAGTGCCAACAAAATCGGCAACTCGCCGAGATCATTGGTGTACGTTAGTTGGGAGACGCCATGGAGTTGATGGTTTTAGAGTCAGTGGTTCAACCGTGTTATGCGAACAGCATTTCAGGCAAGAAGATATTAAACGAGGACTAGGCGGCAGATGGACCTTACGCCAAGGTAAGTGTGCACTTTATCATGCCTTTGGAAGCGTCGAGTTGTGCTAAAACAATATCATATTTCAGGTACAACGCCAAAAAAACACGATGCAGACAAACAGACGGCCAAAGATACTTACAAACGGCCACCTCCAAGGACTAGAAGCGAACCAACGCGTAAATCAAAGAAAAGAAAACACCCAACAAACTCGTCGAATGTTCATCCTCGGGTCAGCGATGCTGTCAAGCCCAAACTGACTTGAAAATGTGTGACATTTGTGAGAAAACTCTGTTTCAAAATACCAAAGAAGATCTTGAAACCATAGAGAAGGAGTGTGAGCGGTTAAAGCAGCAACAATTCTCTTTGGATAAAATAAAGGACGACGATTCAGCAGTACTATTTTACACTGGTTTCCAGAACTATAATGCACTGTTAAGTTTTTATTTGTACATTGCTCCCAAGCTTGCAAAAATGCAGTATTGGAGGGGTGAGAAGTCTCATCATGATCAAAAGACCTACCAAACTGATGAAACGCGTCAGAAACCGGGACCGCAGAGGAAATTAAATCATTTAGACGAGTTATTTATTGTTTTGCTACGCTTGAAAGCTGGGTTGTTTATAGTGGATTTAGCCTCTCGTTTTGACATAAGTACTTCTCTGGTTTCGAAGATTTGTATTACGTGGATTAACCTTTTGTACTTCGAGTTGATAGAGCTATTCCCATTCCCTTCACAAGAACAGATAAGGAAAAACCTACCAAAGGAGTTTGCAGAATCATTCCCTACAACACGCATAATTTGGACTGCACAGAGGTGTTCATTCAGCGGCCTTCAGCTATGCTGGCACAAAGTGAAACCTGGTCAGACTATAAGCATCATAACACATGGAAAGCTCTTGTTGGAATTTCCCCTAATGGCCAGGTTACCTTTGTGTCACCACTCTGGGGAGGACGAGCTTCAGATAAACTCATCACAAAGGAATCAGGGGTGCTACAAAAGCTACAACCAGGTGACAACGTGATGGTTGATAGGGGGTTTGAGATCCAGAACATCTGCCCACCACAAGTTACTGTTAATATCCCCCCTTTTCTTTCTGGGAGGGCCCAACTGACAGCCCAGGAAACTGATGCCACAATGAAAATTGCGTCCTTAAGGATCCATGTCGAAAGGGCAATTGGTAGAATTAAAAACTACCATATTCTTGATGGCACGCTACCAAACACTCTAAGTCCATACGCAACGCAAATTTTTACTGTTTGTGCATATTTTACTAATTTTCTACCACCGTTGCTTTATCCTGCAATGGAACAGGATGTACATTAATGTAAAATTACTGTAAACCACCATATCCAGCTGTAGGGATGTGATAAAAAAATTATGCCACACAATATTATATTAATAATATTTATTACTCAAATCACACTGGTTGTCTATATTTATGCAGTGTTCTGATTGGTTGAGCTACTATAGTAGTGAAACGTGTCTGATTTGAAAGCCAGAAAATGGCAAATGACCAGACCTGAAAACATTTTTGGGTATACAAAATTCACCTATCACTGGTATTTCACTAAAACAATTACTCCTCGAGCACGAATGGGCTCTGAGTTAATGAGTCTGCCTTGAGGAATAATTTTAATTATAACACCAGTGAAATATCAAGTGAGGTCTTTCAGGAAAATTTGTTATCTTCACATGGTAAATTGTTATCTTCGCATGTGGAAAGAAGATGTTATTTCACTGGTGTTATTTCAGAGACCTGTATAAAATAAACAGAACATTACACAACCACTTTGAGATTTTATTTTCTCGTGTTGAGAACTTTCAACACATGAAAATAAAATTGTCTCTGTGCTACCATGTAATACAGTATCCTCTAGTTTATAGTTATTTCAGTATGTCCAATCACAGTGCTGCTAGCTTGACTGGGGCAACTTGGGTTTATTTGTTAATCACCCATTTGTATAACAACAAGTGTGAAAATATTTTTTAGCCAGCTCTCCAGCCTTTTTGCACAGCTCAGGATCAAAATATCATGGTTGATTCTGATGGTGAAAAGATTTTGGTGTGGCCCTGGTTGAGTTTTACCACTGTAAACTCTAGTTGAAATGCCAAGCCTAATTCTAGAACCAAAAGCATGAACTCTAAGCTACAGTCTTAAGCCTAGGAAGCATAAAGTACATGTTTTGACAGACTCTCTGAGTCTTATTTTCATTACAGTCAATGCTTGCATAAAAGAACAAAGAGTTTTGCAGAAAAATAAACATCAGAGTTGATTTATTTTGTGTGGGGGTGGGGAGTGTGGTCAACTTTTTTGCTACTATGTACTTAGGGATGAGGTCTGGACACAAAATTCACACCTTGATATTCTGGCTGTATGGAACCCAGCCCCCATGCAAGTACAGGGTTTTCTGATGCTTAACCCTTTCAGTAAGTAGTTCAGGTAGCAGTGCTCTCTTGTAGAAATATTCCAGTTTTGGAACTATACTGTTTTTCCAAGAAGTTTGGTCCAGTGTTATCCTCTCAATGTAAAGTGGCTTATCTTCTCCAAAGTACACAACAAAGTCAACAAAGTGTAATGTGGACACAAAAAGCTGACCTTGAACTTGGAAATAATAATTACTGTTTCTTTTGAGTTGAAAAGTACCATTGTCTAATTTTCTGAGACAAAAATTCCTGTCTCGACAGGCTTCTTCCATGTCCATTCCACACTTGCTGATTGGTGATTTTACTTCTAGGCCCCATTTATCTCCTGAATTTCTATCAGTGATAATTCTATCCAAACTGGCACCCAGAAAAGGCTTATGTTTGGAAATAATAAGTCCAGGCTCCTCTGCAACAAGTGACTCTCCTTTACTTTTTGCAATATCCAGGTATAACTTTACAGCCTTAGCCTCGCTTTCTTTGCCATAAATGGTTGCCTCAGTTTGAAAACTTGAATACAACATTGATTTCAGTTTCTTAGAAGGCTCCACTTTAGTTTTCACAATATTACCAAAGTTTGACGCAGTAAGAACTTTTTTTCTTTCTTCCTTCCAAGTGTTATTGTTAGCCTGCCCTCTAGTTTTGATTTCAACTTGTTTTATTTTCTCGTTTGTTATTGTCAAATTCTGCACATTTTTATTCATCATATCTTTGAACGCGCTGCTAGCTATGTCATAGCTATCATTGAATGGACATGTTGATGATTGCTCAAAACTAACTGGGGTACTAGCTGGGAGTGAAGGATTTCCTGGCATTACCACAGCCTTGTTATGAAACAGAAAAAACATGCTAGATGGGAGACAGTCTTTCAAGGAATCACTTAAACCTTGCAGGCTTGCTTCGTTTATGCAGCGCTGGTGATGAGCTCTAGGGTCAAAGGATATTATTTTGGGAACATTTCTGATATTATCTTTCCCAAATTTGATTTTACGTATGAGTATGGAATCTTGTGGTTTAGCAGACACACATTGGTTCCTCGGGACAACCCAAACCGAAAGCCTTGACGTGCATGACAAAGGCTCAGGGTGTTGCTTTAAACCTCTCCTACAAAAATCTTCCATTGCGAATAAAACTCCCCCAACGTGGTTGCATTTTCCTTTCCCATTTACAGATAGTCCTGCGGGACAGGTACACGTGGCCCGTAAAATGTCACCTTGAGTTGACAGCTCGACCACAACATTGTATTTTTGCTTTTTCATTGAGGCTAGCACTTGCGCTTTGACATATTGTTTCCCGGAAACATCCTTAGATTCCAAAGACTTGACATGTCCTTCAAAAAAGAACTGATATGCTCGAAGTTTTTTATAGTTAGTGCCTTTGAGAACAATATGCCGATACTTTCGAGTGTGATGATTATAGGGTCTGATCACAACTTAAGTTCCAAAGCCGGGGCCCTGACTAATACCATCAAGTTGGGCGATAAAAATATCACCCATGTTGACTCTCAGAAGTGCCTTGGTGTCGAAGTTGACAAAAGGCTTAATTTTAAGACTCACATAGAGGAAATGTGTAAGAAAGTCTGCTCCGGCATTGGTGCTATTAAGCGTGTCAGGCCCTTTGTCCCGTTATGGTCTCGTGAGCCCTGTATAAGTCTCTGGTTCTCCCATACTTTGATTATTGTTCCCCCTTGTGGGATACCTGTGGTAAAACTCTTAAGGACAAGCTTCAGAGACTGCAGAACCGGGCCGCACGAGTCATAACGGGTGCAAATTACGATTCCCCATCTCAAATGATCCTTGAAAAACTTGAATGGGAGAAACTTGATAGGAGACATGTAAAGTCTAAGGGTACATATATTTTTAAAATATTAAACGGGCACTCCGCACCTAACCTAAGGGAAAGCTTTACGAGGCTACGATACAGGGATAAAATATATCCTGAGAAGCCGTGAAACTGACCTAGTGCTCCCAAGGCCGAACACGAATTTCCTTAAACGTAGCTTTAAGTACAGTGGTGCAATGCTATGGAACAGCCTACCAACAACTGCCAAGAAGGCAAATTCAATTAAGGAATTCAAGTGCCTGATTGACTTGACCTCTTCCACGGAGACATGCTGACTCTTTTTTTAAAGGTGTCTGCAATCAGTGATTCTTAATCCAGTATTATAATACAGTTTTTTAATAAGCACAGCCCCCTGGAAACCAGCGTTTACAGTATTAGGTAAATTACTGTACTTGTTGTGTGAGGCCACTGTGCCTAAATAAAATTGTATGTATGTATGTATGTAGTTGAAACCACAAGGTAGTCATAGAGCTGAATGAAACTTAGTTCTGGAAGTTGTCGCAAATCAGTGCTCCATCCCAGAGGCGAAATATGCTGCATCACTGTCTTGTAAGTAAAATCCTCTATGTTCGTCCCAGCTGTGTTTGCACTGTTGGAATTTTGGTTGATAGGAATTACATCCCGCTTTAAAATCGCGTACACCTTGAGCACAAGATCTGCTTTCGTTCCGCCAGAGTTTTCCGAGTGCGACCTCAAAAGCGCGCGAAGAATCTTTGCATCTAGCTTCTGAATATCTTCTAGGGATTCCAAAATGTATTCCTTGAACCTTAGACTCATTTTCCTTTGCAATTCGAAAACTGTAAACCAAAAACTATCGCAAAAAAAACAAGGAATATTAGATCTCACGTGTTACTTCCGACATGTTGTGTTTGTTTTCATTATCCCGGGTCAACGGTAGCCTCGTTCTGGTGCAAAATCCAAAATGGCGCCGGGTAACTGTGAAAAGGAGTAGGAAATATCATTTAGTCGTCTTGTGTCAATCTTTTTAAAAAAAACTTTTGCAAATTTTGATAAGTTTTTGCTAATGCAAGAAAATTGTGTTATTTAGGAGTGTTTTCCCTTTACATGATGCAGTCGCGCGCAAACTTTGTAACTTCACTTTTATTCTTGAAATACGTTTGTTTTGACTTAATGAATTTCAGTATGTTTTCTGCTATATAACAAAACACTTAAAGACTACTCCCTCGGGAAACACTAGTTTTGTTTCCCGAGGGCGCAGTCATTATTGACCCTGCACAATCTTTTATTTCACCCTAATCTTATGCATGTCTGGTTGTACATTGACTTACTGGCTGATTTTTGGTACTTATGTAGCGTGACCCTCTCAGGTGTGTTAGAGACCGATCATTATTTAGAGGGGCAGAGGATTTTTGGGGGATCACTTCATTTTGGGGCGATCGAAAAGGGGGATCTCTCAAAACCTGAATCCTTGAAAGGGGAATCACAAGAAATTTTCTAAGTAGTTATTCCAGCAACTTCTCTATCATTTGCATTTTTCTTCTTCACTTCACTCGCAATATACATAATAAAAATTCGGCCCGCCACCTAATATAGTATTTTGCAACTTGCGCAACGAAGACACTACCTTCGCACCGTTCACAAGAACAAGTGTATCTTGGCGAGGAAAAACAAACTCTACCCAAAATGCCATGCAGTGATAAGCCTGGCGGGCAGTCACTTTGTTCAAAAGAAAAAAGTAAGTCGCTTACTAACGGCGTGAGTGCGAAAGTAGTGTCTTCTTTGCGCGAGTTGCCAAAGACTTTATTAGATGATATTCTTTTTGCGCGCGTAAATTTTTATTATGTATTGAGTGAAGTGAAGTACAAAAATGCAAATGTTAGAGAAGTTGCTGGAAAACTACTTAGAAAATTTCTTGTGGTCCCCCCTTTCAGGGCTTCAGGCTTTGAGAGGAAACCTTTGCGAGATCCCCCCTTTTGCTCGCCCCAAAATGAAGTGATCCTCCCTAAAATCCTCTGCCCCCCCCCCCCCCCCCCCCCCCCCAGGCGATAAATAATGACCGGTCCCTAACCATGTTCTTGAACCGGTACTTGAATCGGAGAAAACCAATATCTTGTGGCATGGGATTTCAAAATCCAGACGAACCTACCAACTGAACGAATAAAAACATAGTATGGTACTCGGTAAAACAACCAGGACGCAGGGGCGTAGCCAGGGGGGAGGGGTACAGGGGGCCGCGGCTCCCTCTTTCTCGGGAGATTTCCCATACATTTACTGTATTTTCTGGAGGAAATTTGAAAATTTTGTCCCATGTTTTCACTGTCCTCCCCCGCCCCCTCCAACCAAAATTCCCGGCTACGCCCCTGAGGACGTCCTTATCATAGATGTGGATTTGTGCGAAGGAGAGAGAAAAGATCGAGAAGTATCAAGACCTGAAGAGGGAGGTCAAGCGGATATGGCAATGTAAGGATGTGTGCATCATCCCAGTTGTAATTGGTGTGCTGGGAACACTGTCTAGAGGCCTGAGGCTCTCCTGGGAAAAATCTAATTCAAGGTGCCAGCTCCTTGCAAAAAACGTAAAAAGGAACGGATACATTTTTCCACCAATTTTTGAAACTCATTTTTACAAAGCAGAGACACCTGCAAACAGAAGAACAAGCTGATACTCATTCTCTTCAAAGTAGAGCTCCCCGGCGGGGGAGGCTCTGGTGATAGCCAATGACGCATGCGCAAGATTTGATACAGACAGAGCCGTTGAGAGAAAGATCTTTCTGCGCATGCACAAACGTTCAAAACCAGCCAATCAGCAAAGGTCCTCAAATGGATGTCACCAGAGCCTCCGCTGCGAGGAGAAGAGTTAGTCGGGGAGCTCTGGGTACGCGAGAATGGCTTGTACTATACTCGTTTTATGCCCTCGACATCTGCACAGCTTCAAGGACACGGAAATTTGCATTTCAGTAAAGTAAAGGCATCTTTAATTGTCTGGTCTATTCCTTGAGGGTCTCTAGACTTACTTGGTACCCAACTGTGAAGATAATTCTTATACATTTTAACTTGACAATGGAAGGCGCCTTTTTAGACACATTGAGTAACTCCTGCGTGCATATTAAACAGCGCAAGAATTGATGCGAAACAAATTATAGAGTCGCATCAGGACAGAGTTTAGCTAGCTGTTCGGTAACAATATTTTACTGCAATGTATAAATTGTTGACAATTGTTATGGATCGCCACTGGGAAATAGAAACTGTTAGTGTTGGAAATTGGTATTTATTGTTTCTTCAAAATACTTTCTTCAACTTCAACAAAAGCTGTTTAAAATGAAGACGAAAAGCCTATGGATATTGATTTTGTCTGGCATCACCGCAACTACAATGTTCCTCTTATGGAGTGTGCCACAGCTAAATTTGCAAGAAAATTTAAAGCAGAAGGATTCCAAAGTTTATTCCGTCCAAGTTGAAACGGAGAAGAGGGAAATCCTAAGAAAAAAACACTTTCCATTCAGGAATCCATTTAGAACTGCCAGTGAGTCTTCGAAACGTTACGAAAATAATGCAATAAACAAAACTAGAGGGAATCCCAGCACCTCAAGCCATCTAGCTTTCCTAAATTCGGCAGACAAAATTATGCAAGTTAAAGAATTAAATAATATAATGGTTACCAGAACTATCAGCAGGCCGAGTTTGAAGCGGAAAGAAAGCGTTAGACAAACATCTATAGCAAAACAGGGCATGGGTAATCGGAGCTCGTGTGCAAGTTGGTGTACACAAGGAAAGGGTGTACAACCACCGTACTTTTTAACCGCGGTACTTTTAGTGCGTATTTACAGAGAAGACCTTCCGCAATTGTCCACTCGGGAATTACTACAATGGCTTGTTTATCTTCGCTATGCTGGTGTACAGCATGTATATGTCTACGATGCGTACCATCAACCAGAAGAGTCGCAAAAGTTGGCCTTGAAGCATTTGATTAAAGAGGGTTACGTCACGTATACAGACTGGAGTAAATATGCCAAACCTTATGGTATAGATAAAACTCAATTATCTGCATACGACCATTGTAGGATTAGATATGGAGAGGACAGTACGTGGCAAACTGCGATAGATATTGATGAATACCCCTTTAGCCCAATTGACACTAAACCTGGGTTTCTATCACGTGTAGTCAAAACATTCAGCAAGGCACACTCCGATGTTGTCGAGTTCACCATGGAGAATTTTCTTTTCCTCGGGAAGCCTTTGGATGATGTAAACCACTTCATGTTGATGGACCGAATCATTAGGCGAACTCCCAATCCTGCTAACCCACTTGTCAAGCCGATATATAACCCAAATTCGTGTCCAGATGCAATGTACATCACAATATATTGGCGGGAGGCGTATCACAGGATGCTCCAGTTGATCAATTAAGGATGAACCATTACTGGGGTGCAAGACTTCAAAACTGGGGCGAGGATACGCCTAAAATATTGAGCACTACAATCCCTGATGAGACCATACGAGTTATAGTGAAAGAGATATTGAGCTGTGATAAATGTATTAGACTGTACAGACTGAAAGAGAAAAGATGGAATAGATAGAAGTGGTGTTAACATGTAGAACATTCACTTCAAGAAAGCTTGCGAGTACCGTCGAGAAACTGATGAAGCTTGAAGTGAGACAATAGACGAACTCGAGACAACTCTTCGGATTCGTTGGTATTCGCAAATTTTTTGCCTCTTCCAATTAAGCGTTGATGCCTATTCAGCGGTAGCTTAACAGAGAATTCTTAGCCTCCTTTGCAGCCGCTGGTGTGTCGCAAATTACTGTACGGCTCTTCGTCCCGTGCGTCTGTTAAGTGTTTTAGTTAGACCTGAAGACCTGTATCAGCATCCCAGGGTTCTTTTACGTCCCCCTGGAATAGGATATGGAAGAGGAGGGAGACGGGACCTCGCTTTATTGTCTCATCCGAAAGACTAAGGAAGCACAAGCTTTTTACAGCCCACAATGAAGCCTAAGCTCTTTTCACGGCAGGAAAGAAGAGAAAGAATTTCCACACGTCCCTGCCGGGAATCGATCCCGGGCTACAGCTGTGAGAGGCGAGCGCCGAAACGCTGCGCCCCACCCGTGCTTCCAATAACCAAAAGAACAATCAAAAGAACAAGTGTATCTTGGCTCGGAAAAACAAACTCTACCAAAAATACCTGCAGTGATAGGCCTGGTGGGTAGTCACTATGTTTGAAAGAAGAGTAAGCGTGAGTTCGAAGCTACAGGCATAGAAATTCGTCATTTGGGCCGCGCTTCACGCAAATGAATAATAACAATTCGTCATTTCGGCGCGCAATTGCGCGCATGAATAATAAAACTACTGGATTTGTTTACTATACACAAAAAAATGGAATGTTCTTCTACACTCTCTCTGAGGCTGGATGAAATGCGTTTATCAAAATTCGCGCTCATTGTAGAATTACTTTCCGAATGGTCACAGCGAGCGCGTGTTGTTAGTTACCTAGCTAGCAGCGCGCTTGAACGGATGTTGACAATAGACGTGGCTTGGATAGTACGTTATTCTATCTGGCCAGTGTAGTGTATCAGCACTCTAGTATCACATAATGGATGACGTGATTGCTTATGATTATTTGTAGTACCATATAAGGTCATGGCGTATGCCATAAGCTGTAGATATGTAATTAAAGATCAGTCTATATTCACGAACCAAAGCGTGTGGTTGTGTTCACTTTATGCGAGCGAGAGATATACTAAATTGGCGACGAGCGATTCGGGATGGCACAGCAGATGGTGCAGAGCGTCCCTGTCCCAACTTACACTGGAGTTGGGGACATCGAGAGCTATTTATAGCGACTTGAATGCTATTGTGATTTGATGGAGACTCCAGAGGGGAGCAAGGTTGCGCTTCTCCTCTGTGGACTTACTGCGGGGCAGTACGAGACACTCAGGGATTTAGTGTCGCCAGCAGTGCCCAAATCGATGGCATTCAAGGATCTGAAGGCTAAGCTAATCGAACATTATGGTTCGGTGCGCAATACTCGATGGAGAGGGCGAAATTTCGCGCACTTTTAAAACGGGGAGAGAACGAAAGTGTAGCGGCATTCGAGGTGAGATTGCGAAATGCAATTCGACACTATGGATTTACCGGAACAATCTTGAACGAGAACCTTGTGAAACAGTTTATCTCTGGGATAAATCACAGTGGAATCGAAAGGAAACTCCTGCAAAAGGGGAGTGATTTAACTTTGGCTGAGGCGGTTCAGCTAGCGAACGCTTTTCTGTTGCTTGACGATTCAACACGTGGCGGGAAAGTCGACACACCCCCAATGACTCAGAGTGGAATTTCCAATGTGAAAACAGCAACAGAGTGTTATCGCTGCGGTAAAACCGGACACCGATCCACCGACAAAATCTGTAAGGCAGTGGGGAGGAAATGTAATGACTGTGGAGCGGTAGGACATTTCGCGAAGTCGAAATACTGCAAGGGGGAAAAGACTCAAACTCCTACTGTGCGTGGACGAGGACGTGGCCGTTCGCGAGGAAGGGGCGGAACGCAATATGAGATAACTGAAGAGCCTGCTGAAAAGAAACCAGATCAGGACAGTGGGGTTACCCATTTATTTTCTGTTGAGGAGATTAGGCAGCTCAAAGAGACTCCTACGTGTGAGGCGATAGTCGGGAGAAAGAGTTTTCCATTTATCATAGATTCCGGTGCTGCGGCAAATATTGTTTCTAGTAAGCTTTATGAGGAAATTAAGAGTAATATTTCGCTAAAGAAAACTAGCAAGAAATTGTATGCTTTTGGTCAACAAGACGCGCTTAAAGTGCCACTATTATCAAGTTTGAAAATTATTTACTTTATGCCTTATTTGAAAGAGCTGAGTCTCAGAAGACATATGCTTCTTTCTGTTTTCAAAAATCTTTTTTGGTTCCGAAGATATTAGAGTTTGAAATTTGGCCGCCATTGCTCCAAAGTGTGACTTGATGACGTCACACTCTCAACAAACAAAGTGGTGAATTATTTGATGGTCTATATTTTTGTTGGATTTGCATCAAATCCTATCAAACTTGCCACGGTTATTGAACTCACTCTTCCTGATAATTTTGTTTACCTTAATTGATTGCCATGGCAACATCCTTTGTTCCAGACCACCCCTATCCAAAATTCTAGATGAGGCTATATCTTTTGAAGAAATCAATTGTAACCTACATTGCCATGCCCACTTATCTTATTTAGTAGTAGCTCGCTTTAAGTAACAAGCAAATTGGTTAATTCTGAAATCTGGGCGGGAAAAATCAGGAAATCCTAAAACTGTCTGGGGAGCCTGGGAAACAGGGGTTTGCCATGGCAACCCTGATTGATGAGTCACATCACTCTGTTTAAGTCAAGTATTCATTCTGCCAAGTTTAAGCACTCTAACTTCAAGAGGTATAGAGATATACCTCTTTTTAGTATTTAGGCATTGATCAAGTTGAGAGTGTGACGTCATCACCCATGCTAATTTGCATATCGTTCTTACCTTAATAACTTTTGAATGAAAAGAGCTATCAAAAAACGGAAAACGGCATTGTTCTAGTTTTGCAAAGCTGCCTAACATATGGAGAATTGGCAAAGATTGGAGACTCTATTTTTTGATAATAGTGGCACTTTAAGCTGAAAGGCGAGTTTGAAACGGAAGTTAGTATCCGTAACCGGAAATGTCTTGCGGTATTTTATGTTTTTGATGGCAATGCAGGGTATCGGTAAAACGCGGATCCGGACGAGAAAATGCGGACTCACAAAATGCGGACTCGGACTGAGAAAATGCGGACTGAGAAAATGCGGACTGAGAAAATGCGGACTGAGAAAATGCGGACTAAAAAAATGCGGACTCGAAAAGAAATCAAAGTTCACTGAGAAAAAAAATACAAATTCAACATAGTTTGTGCCGTACAAGAGGTGCTAATTTCAATTCATTCCAGAATCAACCAACTTGTTGATGGTGGTTGAATTTCTTTCGCCTTCTTTCCTTCTTGTTTACCGGGTAGGCTTTTGTTTTTCGCAGCACTTGACTTTTCTACTTTTGTTACACTGCTTGTCAGAATAATTTCAGAGTGTAGCGCTACCTGGCAAAAATCTGAATGTTTCTGGCTCCCTTGAATGATCATTTCACTATAAATTTAATTAATCGTTGGACATTTTCTGATGTTTTACGGAGTTAAAAATTTAAAATTCCCGTGTTACAAAGCATAATGAAGTGATTATTCTGTAGTTGTTCCGTCATGAGCGAACAACGAATGCTTCATAAGAAGGCGAAAGAAATCAGCAGTTTTGATCCATTCGCATGTTTTTTTTTACGTCCGGATCCTCGCTTTATCGTTACCTATACGGCCAAAAATATGCTTTAGCGTCTCAGGAATTATTCTCTCTATCGATGCACACGATTGACTCCATCAGGAGATTTAGCTTGATAAACAAACAACTTTACATTATTGCAATGTTTTTAATTCGAGGCAAGAAAAGAAGCAACCTCTCAAAATGATTTCATGCCTAAATTAGAACCTCTAAAAACAGCAATAAAGTGACTTTCTTGAATGTAAAAACCGAATTCTGTGTCCAATTCATGACTAACATGATGTCAAGGGTCACGACAAACCAGATTCAAAACGGGCAGAATAAAACCAAGGTATAACAATACATTACTTGTCGCGAAATACATTGCATTTCTCTCTCGAAGTTTCAACGTTCTAAAAACTACCCAATATGATAAATAGACCCACCAGCAACAAGTTGGGTGATTCTGGAAAGAATTGAAATTTGCAGCTGATACACAAACCATTATTGAATTTGTATTTTTCTCAATGAAGTTTGATTTTTTTTCGAGTCCGCATTTTCTCAGTCCGCATTTTCTCAGTCCGAGTCCGCGTTTTGTGAGTCCTCATTTTCTCGTCCGGATCCGCGTTTTACCGATACCCGGCAATGCATCGGTTAGTAATTTGATTAGTCATAACACCGCTAAGAAGCTACAATTATTACATGTAAATTCAGTTTCGGAACAACAATGTAACACTAGCCTAGAGTCGGAGATTAAGTCTAATTTTAGTTCCAGAGTGCTTTTCAGGGGTGGGCAAACTCAAAGGGAGTAAGGTTAAGATACATATTGATGATAAGGTGGAACCGGTTGCTCAGCCAGTGAGACGATTACCGTTTGGTTATCGAGACAAGGTGGCGGATCTCCTGGAACGATTGCAAGCAGAGGATATTATTGAACCTGTTGAAGGGGTAGCATCGAGATGGGTAAGTCCGATTGTAATAATTCCTAAGGCGAATGACGAAATCAGGATGTGTATTGATCTGAGGAAAGTTAACCAGGCAGTTATTCGTGAGAGGTATCCCATTCCAACAATGCAGGAAATGTTAGTTGAGCTTAATGGTGCTACTGTTTTCTCAAAGTTAGACCTTAAGCAGGGATTCTTTCAGCTAGAATTGGAGGAAGAGTCACGAGATGTGACCACATTTATAACCCATGTAGGATTATTTCGTATGAAGAGGTTAGGTATGGGAATTTCCAGTGCACCAGAGGTATTTCAGTATACAGTGCAGAAGGTGTTAGTTGGATTGCCAGGAGTGCTAAATTTAGCAGATGATATTATGGTATTTGGTAGAGATCAGGCTGAACACAAGAGTAGACTAGTTAGTGTCATGAATAGATTGTCAGAGAGTGGGTTAACACTTAATCCAGAGAAGTGTCAGTTTGGTTTATCTTCTGTTACGTTTCTAGGACATGTAATTTCAGACAACGGTATAGCTGCAGACCCAGGCAAGGTAGAATCTATAGTTAAAGCCAGAGCGCCAAGTAATGTTACGCGGTTTCTTAGGTTTAGTGCAATATGTAGGCGGCCGCTATATACCAGATTTAGCCACACTTTCCGCACCATTAAGGGAATTGACCAGGAAGTCAGTGACATTTGAGTGGAACCAGAGACAGGAAGATAGTTTTCAGGCTATCAAGCGTATGATGAGCGCTAGTGAAACCCTAGCTCATTTTGATAGAGAGGCAGAGACCACGGTAGTTGCAGATGCCAGTCCCGTAGGGTTAGGAGCTGTTTAATTCAGAGACAGGGAGGAACCGAGAAAGTAGTTGCTTATGGACACGGTAGTTTGTCAGATGTTGAAAGTAGGTATTCCCAGACAGAGAGGGAAGCTTTGTCTTTAGTGTGGGCATGTGAGCATTTTAGATTATATCCATTAGGAACACAGTTTACGTTAATCACAGACCACAAGCCACTTACGCACATATTTAACAATGCTAATGCTAAGTCCACACCCAGATTAGAGAGGTGGAGTTTAAGATTAGCACCTTATAATTTTAGGATAGTCTATAGGCCAGGTGAGTCTAATATCGCAGACCCTATGTCTAGGTTGAGTTGCAGGGACAGTGTAGGTTTCCCTGTAGGGGATGATACTAGGGAATACATTTCCATGATTGTTCAGGAGGCAGTGCCAGAAGCTATGTCGTGGCAGGAAATTAAATCCAGTTCAGATGAATGTGAGATTGTACAAGTAGTGAAGGAGGCAATTAGGACAGGAAGATGGGAGAAATGTTCAACAAGTGTCAAAGCAGTCAGGACGGAACTTAGCGAGAGTGATGGTGTAATTCTGAGAGGGAAAAGGATATTTATTCCACCAAGTTTACAAGACAGAGTTTTAATGCTAGCTCATGAAGGACACTAGGGAATTGTTAAGTGTAAGCAACGTCTAAGGAGCACGGTGTGGTGGGTAGGCATTGATAAGGACATAGAGAAGTTGTGTAAGTCTTGTGAGTCTTGCCAGTTAGTGTCTAGTTATGATCGGCCAGTTCCCATAGTAACAACAGAGATGCCGACATCACACTGGAAGTTTTGTAGTACAGATTTGCTAGGCCCACTTCCAGATGGCCGTTACGTTATTGTGATAATTGATTATTTTAGTAGATACTTTGAGGCAGCATTGCTTAGATCTACTCAAAGACAGGGCCAGTTATAGATTTTCAGGATGCTATTTTTACATGATTTGGCTTCCCAGAAGCCCTTAGGTCAGACAATGGGCCACAGTTTATTTCACATGAGTTTCAGGCATACCTTAAAAGCAATGGTATTAAGTGGGTGCCAACCATTCCGTTGTGGCCACAGGCCAACGGTGTTGTAGAGAGGACCAACAGAACCATAGAGAAGATACTCACTATAGCCACGGTAGAGAAGAAGGACCTTCAGAAAGAGTTTAGGAAGTTTTTATTGGCATATAGGTCAACTCCGCATACCAGTACTGGGTGTACTCCGTTTTCTCTTATGTTCGGTAGAGAGATGAGGACAAAGCTACCACAGCTAGATTATACAGCTGCCAACCCAGAAGTGGCAAGAGAAAGAGATATGGAGTATAAGTTAAAGATGAAAGACTATGCAGACCAGAAGGCAGTTGATAGCAATATCCAGGAGGGGGATACAGTAGTGATGCGGAATGAGACGAAAGGTAAGTTACAGCCGAATTTCCGGCCAGAGAAATACAGGGTAATCAATCTTAATGGTTCAGACATGATCGTCCAGTCAAATGAGACAGGAAATACAGTTAGGCGGAATGTTCAATTCGCAAAGAAAATGCCTGAACAAATCGATAATGAAGTGCTCCCCTCAGCTCAGGCAGAACAAGAGGTTCCCATGACAACCGAGGCTACTAATGAGACACCAGCAGAAGGAGTCACTACGAGTGAGGATACCATGGCAACCCCAAGTGCAGCCAGTGAAGTGCGTCGTAGCAGTCGAGTGCGTCAACAACCTGTAAGGCTTGCTGACTACCTTGTCAAGTACTGAGATATCGTTCTTGCTCCTGAGTTAACTAATGCTCAGACTGTTCTTTTCATTTAAAAGGGGAGGGATGTAGTGTATCAGCACTCTAGTATCACATAACGGATGACGTGATTGCTTATGATTATTTGTAGTACCATATAAGGTCATGGCGTATGCCATAAGCTGTAGATATGTAATTAAAGATCAGTCTATATTCACGAACCAAAGCGTGTGGTTGTGTTCACTTTATGCGAGCGAGAGATATACTAAAGCCAGTAGCGTACTAAGTCGGAAATTGACTTAGACATGTTAAAGCATAAGCACCACGCAAGCGCTGTGGCTATTCAGAAAATTCTCCATGTGTTTGTAAAAGCCAGAAAGGCCCAGAAACTCGACAATAAAGAGAGGAACATTGCCGTGTGCATGCATGGACATCCCAGTGAGCAAAAAGCGTAAACGAAGTCTCGAACAAGAGAGAGCGTCCTCGAAGCTGCGAAAATTGAAAAAGAAATTATTGAAAAAACAACTAAAAAAAAAGAAAGACCAAGAATCGAAAGAGCCTGCCCACTTGAGTCCTGCTTTCGAAAAGGATTTAGTCGGCCCTGAGGTAACACCAGCTAACTATCGCAAGACCAGCAAGTTATGTTGCTAAAGCGACAGCCAGTCAAGCTCCCACCGATACTTTCGAGAGGGCAGAAGATGGTAGCTAACGCCAGGTTTCGTACAGCACCTCAACATGATCAGCCATGTTTACCAGAGATAGATTTGAAAGATCTATCGGAAATCAAAAATGAGGAAATCAATATCGGCGAGGGTAGTTACGGTGCGTGCAAGTTAAAGTTGTAGCTGTGGTAAAGGCGTTTCACTCAAAGAAGTACGGGAAACAGCATGCCATCCACGAGGCAAGAGTAGTGGCTTCCCTTCAGAAAGATAGGCACCACCCTTCCCTGCCATTTTTGCTTGGCGTCCATACAAAAGCTGAGCCGTACCTTATGCTTACTCAATTTCACGGGAAAGGCTACAGCGCCGTGACATTAGCCCGGGCAGCAAGAAAAAAATTGCTTTCGGAGGAAAGTTGGCCTAAAATAATGATATCCATTGCAGAAGCCCTTCTCTTCTCTCGTGGGAAGGGCTTTCTTCACAATGATTTAAAGGAGAACAATGTTGTACTTTAGTTATGGTGGCAGTATTGCAAGTGACATTTATTCTTTTAAACAGGATAAAATGCCTAATGCGAAGTTGCAACGTGTTGGAGAACTCTGCGCCCAATGCGACCCAAAGCTACGACCATCTCTCGTAGATATCATTAAAGAGTTTAAATGCTGACAGTTTAGTTTTCATTGTGTAAGGCTTTAACGGTTATCGAAGTTTGTTGCGAAGTTCACGAGCAAATTTCGATAATTCGCGTCGACGTTTGTTTTGAATTGAGAACTTTGATCTAAGGGGTGGACCATTAGAAATTGGGGGAGGGGGGGTGGCAATTCCAAAAAAAAATTCGAGCAAGGCCAATCCTTCCAAAATAAAAATCTTGCAGGGATCCAAGCTAGTAAAAAACATGATACAAATTCAGAAAAAAAATTCTTGCACTACCTGATCCCCGAAAAAAAAATTCATGCGCAAAAAAATTGCCACCCCCCATCCCCCAATTTCTAATGGTCCACCCCTAAAGTTACGTCGTTTCAACTCAGGAAACCATTCGGAAAAATAGTTAAGTAATCACCGGTGATCAGCAATCGATGTTTTTTTGTAAGATAAAATATATGCTGAGACAATTCTTTGCATTTACAATCCTGAATTAATAAATCATTTACTCATTCGTAAATGTGTTTATGTTGGGCATTCGGAATTTAGCGCTTTGCGCATCCTCTTGGGAATTGTATGCACCTTTAAATCTTGTAGTTTTCATGCAAATTGCACTTGACCTTCCAGTTACTCGCTTGAAATCACCACTTTTGTAGACCGGGCAAGTTTTTACTTATTTAATTCATTGAACTTAATTACATTATCTATTATTCAATACTCTGTTTTCCATTTTAAATACTAAGTCACTTTGTACTTTGCTTTGCTTCTTTGATTATTGTAATTAACCTCGTCTTCAATAAACGTAACTGGAAAGTGTCTCTCCTACACCCGTGTACGTTCATGTAGAATATACAATATAAACATTTTCTGTGCGGCGGAACGCAGTGACATAGCACAGAATTTCGATTTTGCGTGGCCTGTATTAGCTGTATTTGTCTTATCTAATGCAGAATAAATCTGTAGATACAGTATTGAATATTGTTCTCTTCGTATCCTTTAACCATAACGGGAGTGAAACATAAAAATTAATTACACATTCAATGATCGGCAGCGTGGATGGTCTTAGTACTAGATTATTTCCGCGGGATGCAAGGAAAGCTTAAGCACTCTCAAATGAGATTATGATTAATCCCGGGATCACTTCTACACTGCACCAAGAGACGTTGACAGCAAGCGTCTTTCTGTTGCCGCACTTGACGAGCTCCCGCTGCTCGAAACAAAGGAAAACTTCTGTGGAATGTGGTTTTCAAATCCACATTCTTTACGTTTTTTGGGGGGTCCGGCTTCCTGCGTGCATATTAAACAGCGCAAGAATTGATGCGAAACAAATTATTGTAGCTAGCTGTTCGGTAACAATTTTTTACTGCAATGTATAAATTGTTGACAATTTGTTATGGATCGCCACTGGGAAACAGAAACTGTTAGTGTTGGAAATTGGTATTTATTGTTTCTTCAAAATACTTTCTTCAACTTCAACTTCAACAAAAGCTGTTTAAAATGAAGACGAAAAGCCTATGGATATTGATTTTGTTTGGCATCACAGCAACTACAATGTTCCTCTCATGGAGTGTGCCACAGCTAACTTTGCAAGAAAATTTAAAGCAAAAGGATTCCAAAGTTTATTCCACCCAAGTTGAAACGGAGAAGAGGGAAATCCTAAGAAAAAAAACATTTTCCATTAAGGAATCCATTTCATAGAACTGCCAGTGAGTCTTCGAAACGTTACGAAAATAATGCAATAAGCAAAAGTAGAGGGAATTCCAGTACCTCAGGCCATCTAGCTTTCCTAAATTCGGCAGACAAAATTATGCAAGTTAAAGAATTAAATAATATAATGGTTACCAGAACTATCAGCAGGCCGCGTTTAAAGCGGAAAGAAAGCGTTAGACAAGCATCTATAGCAAAACAGCTGAAACAGCGCATGGGTAATCGGAGCTCGTGTGCAAGTTGGTGTACAAGAGGAAAGGGTGTACAACCGCCGTACTTTTTAACCGCGGTACTTTTAGTGCGTATTTACAGAGAAGACCTTTCGCAATTGTCCACTCGGGAATTACTACAATGGCTTGTTTATCTTCGCTATGCTGGTGTCGAGCATGTATATGTCTACGATGCGTACCATCAACCAGAAGAGTCGCAAAAGTTGGCCTTGAAACATTTCATTAAAGAGGGTTACGTCACGTATACAGACTGGAGTAAATATGCCAAACCTTATGGTATAGATAAAACTCAATTATCTGCATACGACCATTGTAGGATTAGTTATGGAGAGGACAGTACGTGGCAAACTGCGATAGATATTGATGAATACCCCTTTAGCCCAATTGACACTAAACCTGGATTTCTATCACGTGTAGTCAAAACATTCAGCAAGGCACACTCCGATGTTGTCGAGTTCACCATGGGGAATTTTCTTTTCCTCGGGAAGCCTTTGGATGATGTAAACCACTTCATGTTGATGGACCGAATCATCAGGCGAACTCCTAATCCTGCTAACCCACTTGTCAAGCCGATATATAAACCAAAATTCGTGTCCAGATGCGCTGTACATCACAATATATTGGCGGAAGGCGTATCACAGGATGTTCCGGTTAATCAATTAAGGATGAACCATTACTGGGGTGCGAGACTTCAAAACTGGGGCGAGGACACGCCTAAAATATTGAGCACTACAATCCCTGATGAGACCATACGAGTTATAGTGAAAGAGATATTGAGCTGTGATAAATGTATTAGACTGTACAGACTGAAAGAGAAAAGATGGAATAGATAGAAGTGGTGTTAACATGTAGAACATTCACTCGAAGAAAGCTTGTGAGTACAGTCGAGAAACTAGTGAAGCTTGAAGTGAGACAATAGACGAACTCGAGACAACTTTTCGGATTCGTTTGTATTCGCAATTTTTTTTACCGACTTTCAATTGACCGTTGATGCCTATTCAGCGGTAGCTTAACAGAGAATTCTTAGCCTCCTTTGCAGCCGCTGGCGTGTCGCTCGTTTCACTTTCTCCCACGAGCGATACGCCAGCGGCTGCAAAGGAGGCTAAGAGTTCGAAACTGGACGTTATTTTGTCGTCGTACAGTAATTTGCATATTTAGGGCGTGGGAGGTGAGCGGTTGGTGCCGAGGGCTGCCGACAAGTACCAGGAGCTCATCATGAGTACGGGATAGGGGAAATTAGTATATACTACACGGGAACCTCCATAGATCGCGCGTTTTGATTGGTTCGCTATCTCGGGATAATGCCACAATATTCCGAGATCGAAAGCATTATTCCGAGATTGAGAAGCCCGAGTGCAAGTGGTTCGGGTATTTTTACTTTCTAAAGGAACTAACTGATTCGAAATGCAACGGAAAAATCCTTCTCAATTAACTTATGTTGTCTCTTTAGTTTTTCAAGGTGAATCAGAGAGAGAATGTATTTCTTGAACTTCGAAAATGCGCTGTTCTTGTTTTTCAGTTCTTCGGAATCACAGAGATCGATGATTCGTTCACGGCACTTTTGACATCCTCGCGCGCCAGGGTCCTTCCCTCACCTCCCCCAGGGGACAGAGGAAAAGGGGGAGGTGAGGGAAGGACCCTGGCGCGCGAGGATGCACTTTTGAGACGAATTACATTCACAACAACATATTAATTAAGGCAATTTTGTCGAAATCATATCTACTTTGCCTAACATTTACATGTACCTGTAGGTTAGAAGGGACAGTAAATCGTAGAAGCCAGTCATTGAGTGCAGTTTAAGAGAGAATTTCAGTTAAGCTTACCGTCGACTTTTTGATTCGCTTGATCACGAGCCATCCGACATCAAACGTATTTAAAGTGGTCTCTCAGTTTTATGAACAAGGTCTTCCTCGTTGTCCCAGAGTTTGAAGAGGATAATTTCCCAAATTTCTGTTTGAATATTCCAAACGAATCTTGAATTTCTCTGCCAGCAGGTTGAAAATTATAGTCATCCATCGGTGGTGAAATGGCGACCAAAGGCAAAGTGTTTTCAGCGAAGCAACTCTGCAGTTTCACAATCCATAATCCAAGGCACAAAAATGCGAATTTATCCCTTGAATCCATCCTTGCAACCTTCTAAAAACTTAAATCGTTTATCGTAGTCGGTATTAAGGTTTTAAAACAAGTGTTTTCTAGCGTTTTTGCTTCTCTAAAACAGCAGCAAGTTTCCACCATGTGTTCAGTAGCCGAATGCTTGTAGTGAAGTCTGACGTAATGTCACGTGCGTGACAAACGTCACGCATACAGAAAGAGGCTACAAAATGTCGGCAAATGCCACATTTAGTGTCGTTCGGATATTTTTGGAGTGTTCCCGTGTAGTATATACTAAAACAATTATTCTCCTCAGGCTCAGTGAATAGTGGCGAATAGTCCCCTCGACCTCCGGTCTCGGGGACTATTCGCCACTATTCACTTCGCCTTCGGCGAATAATTGTTAAATATACTCTGTGACGACCCCGCAATGGTTTTATTACCGTTCACAGGATATATATTTCAACATTGACTTGTTTCCGCTTGTTTTCGGAACTATAAAAATGCGTTAAAAAAACTATACTTGAATAACATGAGGTCAAAGTACTCATAATAGCCCTTGTCTCCTACCCAGACACTTTCCGGGGTTACTAGAGCACGTAAATGGTGTGGATAGTTTTTCCAGAGGGCAGCGCATGTCCCACGATTCATTGCGCGCCGTGTCTAGAATTCATTCGATCCCAGTCCCTAAACAATGAGATCTTGGAGAAATCACCGCAAGAGACGCAAAATAAATAACTGATAACATATCAGTACTATCGGTCTGGGTAGGAGAGTGTAACATTCCATCTTCTGGTAAATAAAGTCGAACTACTTCGCAAGTACACGTTTTACTGTATAAAGAGGTCAAGTTCAATTTTTGAGTTTGTAGCCTCACGAAACACAGGGAGCTCACCCTCCTGTCAAATGTGTTATTTTAATGTTTGTTTTCTCCGTTTTTTATCTGTCAATGGGAATCCTGTGCCTCTTGGACCATAGGGAACGAGGTTATGTCATGCTAGTTTCTGATTGGCCACACTAAGCAGTAATTTTCATCAAAGGAATTCCGTTATGAAAATTACTTAGTGGTCAATCAGAAACAAGCATGACGTAACCTCGTTCGCTAGGGTCCAAGAGGTAAAACAATACATTGACAGATAAAAGAACGGAGAAAACAAACATTAAAATAACACACTTACTGCACTTACCCGAGGGGTGGGCTCCCTGTGCACAATGACGTCAGCTGGAATCGGCCTTGGCCTATTTGAGACTATGAGACAGCAATCAAGATGGTCAGCGGTAGCACGCAAAAGCGCCTCCCAAGAGAAGAAAGCCTTCCGGCCTTTGGACCATCAGCTGTGAACCGGCTCATTGATTGCCTACTATTTTGCCCCCTGTTTCTGAGCGATTGCATTGTATTGGGGATAAGCTCTCGAATTACAGCCTTGTGTAATATCACACCACCGGAAATATCATCTCTCTTTGCGTGATCTTGAACACTTGGGCAGCGAGTGAATGCACTCCTGTCCGGCTGAAATGAAAATGGCGGACCTCGAAGCTGAGGCGGAGCAGTTTCTCGACGAGGAAAACTCCGATGTGCCGCCCTCGTTGGATAGAAAGCGCTCTTTGGCGAGCATGCTCAAGAGAAAGAACTTGCCTATGTATCTGCAGTTCGTTTTCTTTGGTATTGGTTCTGTTTTGCCGGTTTTCGTAATATTTGCAGCTGTGGACTACTTCGATGACATTTTCCCACAAAGAGAACCGGAGTTCGCCTTGAACGTGATTTACAACCCTTTGTTGTTCTGTGGGTCCTTCGTGAATCTCGTCTGGGGAAGAGGAACTAGCTTTAAATGGAGGATTGTCTCGGGTTTTAGTGTTATGGCCTGTTCTATGGTTGGTTTTATAGCTCTGGATCAGCTCGAGTTGTGCGGCTCTACTTGTCTCAAATCACACTACTGGGCAGTTCTTCTTGTAGCAGGCGTGTTGGGTCTGGCGGACGCTGTTTGCCAATCGACGCTATTTGGACTCACTAGTCATGCATTACCACCATTGTATACGCAAGGCCTAATGGTATGTTGTTAAAAAACATTTAGCAATTGTTTCTGCTTGCCCTTGCAGTGATTATTTTGATAGGAGGCGCAAGATTCGATACGGTACAAGATTCGATTGCACAGCAAGAGCTTTCATTGCCAAAAAGACTGTAGGTTCTTTATTGCGTCACCTTGAGATCCCTCCATTGTTTTGAATGTTTCGACACGGGAGTAAAGCAGCTTTGCAAAAGTATTTGAAGTACTGTGAAAAAAACATTTCACCCTTTTCAATTTTTTTTAATCCAAATCAATATAGCAGTACAAGGGTAATTGACTATTTTATCCCAAGGCCACAAATATTGAATATTTTACACAGAGGAATTTTGTTCTGCCTAAAAAGAAAATGCACTCAGTCTTGGCAATTTCTTTTATTATCCAAATAATTAACAAGCAGGGAACAGAAGGGGGATGCTATGAGCAGCCAAATTCAAAGCTTGCAGAATAGCCTTTCCCAACCTCCAAATCAAATATGGAGCACATTTGGCTGTATTGTCTAATCTTGTCTGAGAGGCTTCTCTAGAGCTGCCTTTTGACCCTTGTACCATATCAATACTAATTTTTTATGATTTGTCTGGTTTCAAATGCAATATTTGGCTGTGTCAATTCTTATTCAGTAGATTGATTTATAAAGCAGGGGCGGATCAAGGAATCTCAGAAAGGGGGGCCGGATAGTGAAAACATGGGACGAAAAATTTTTAAATTTCCAGCAAATGCTGTAAATGTATGGGAAAATCTCCCGAGAAAGGAGGGGCGCCCCCCCCCCCTCCCCTCTCCTCTAAATCTGACCCTGTAAAGTATAAGCAAAGGGAATAGTAGTGTGGCCAAATGGTCAGAGGGATATCCTAGTGACCCCACAACCTGAGTTTGAGCCTTGCTCTGGCTCCTTGGCCAACTTGGCTTGCCTCCAGACCACTTTGGAGTTGATACTCAAAGAACCAAGCTGTAACAACAGCTGTATATCAGTGATAACAAGCTACTCTAAAAAAAAGTACATTTGTAACCCATACAGAAATGATCAATACATTTTTGCTACTGCACTTTACAAACTGCATTTTACTATGCTCTTGATATTGAGAAAAAGCAGGTCCCTTAAATATACTTTTGTGCTCCCAGAAACATCTGTCACTCTACCAATGTACTGTGCATGCATTTCTGTTTTGTCCATACTTTCTGCTGCCTGTTCATGTGGCAGCATTTCTTTCATGACTTCCGTAGTGCTAAGAAAATCTCTCTGAAATCTGTGCACTATTTCCATATGAGGAATGGAATGTGGCCATGGGCGTGGCATGGGCAAACACATTTCCACAGTTTCATGATCATTTTTGTGCTAGCTGAACATTCTGATTGGCAAATCAACAATGAGATTTTAATAATAACAACATTTGAAACTTTTTTGATCATCACTGATTTTTTTTTTTTTTTTTTCTGCAGTTTGGAGCTAGTTTGTGTGGTATGCTTATAACAATTCTTCGAATAATCACTAAGAGTACCACGTCCAGCATGCATTTATCCAGTTATTACTACTTTGGTGCCACAGCATTCTTTATCACCCTGGTCATTGTTCTCTTTATTCGTCTGATGAGCGGCACAGCCTTCCAGCGATACTACTCAAGGGCAGCAAAATACAGCCTAGACAAAGACTTGCGCCATCCAATCCGCAGGCTTGTTGCTTTCACTGTGGAAGCCCTGAAGGTCCTGAGCTACAAACGTGTCTTTTGTTACTGCTTCCTCTTGATGTTGATTCATCTACAACAATTTATGGTAATGCCGTCTGTTGTCACCATGGCAAATGACTTTCTTGGTCATGGCTGGTACCCTGTTCTGTTAGTGCTTGTTTATAACATTGGCGATGTCATAGGCCGAGGACCCCTAGCCATGTATTACAACTATAATCTTGGCTGGGCATGGCTGTCAACATTTGTGAGATTCTCCATGGTTATAGGTATATGCCTAAGTGTACCACCTTATATGTTAAGTAGAAGGCCAGCCTGGATGGCAACATTTGTAGGTTTGCTGGGACTATCTACAGGCCATCTCAGTACATCACTCATGTCTCAAGCATCTGTCGATGTCCCTGGTCGTGCCAAAGAGACTGTAGGGTACCTTGGTGTATTGAGTATGACGCTGGGTATGGCTGGGGGAAGTGCTCTCAGTTTAGGACTCAAAGCTCTGATTGAAAGAGTGAACTGAATGATACCAGGGAGGCAAGAGGGATGGAGGTACACCTGCATATCATTAACATGAATTGAGCACTGTGATTGGCTAAGCTGGGGGTATGCATTATCTTGTGGTACATGTATTACACAGTGTCATTTGATGAGAAGATGACACTATAATGACAATACAAATAGTGAGAAAACAAAGTCTCTGTTAGTCAAGTACCAGTAATGTTGTTTATTATCAATGAAGTACATGTACCAACTTATTTTTTAGCAACTCTTAGACAAAATTGTAGAGCACAATCAAGTATGTTGTCACCACTTTAAAATAGCATGTTACTGTAGGTTCGCATGAAGATATCATTTCACATGGTAGCTTGCTATACAATACCATGCCATATCCCCAGTGTCACTTAATGTCTTGGCATAGAAAGAAATACAATATAATTATCTTATTAGAAGTTTTTTCATATAATATGGGCGTACATTTTACAAGTTGCAGAATGATGCATTTTTTCCAAGCCTTGCAGGGGTGAGGAAAAATGTGAGCAACAAGTAAAATGTGCACCAGAAGTACATGAAAAAAAATCTGATGAGTTATTTATTATATTACAAAAAAAAATAGTTAAAGTTAAAGAGAGTAATTATCCTTGAGCCCAAATGTGCTCTAAGTCAATAGCTATTGACTCAGAGACCATGAGCGTGAGAGGAATAATTGTTTTGGTAAAATCACACTAGTACATGTAGGTCAATTTGTATAGCCAAAAACATTTTCTGGTCTGGTCATTTACCATTTTCTGGCTTTCAAATCCAACACTTTTCACTACTAGTAGTGGTTTTAAACTTATAGCCTACTAGAAGCTCAATCAATCAGAATGCAGCATTGACAATAGACCACTATAGTGTGATTTGACTAATGCCAAATAATATACAACAGGGTCCCTGAATTGGCTAATCCCATTTTTTTTCCACACCCAGTGGTGGAGGACCCTACAATTAATCTGAAGACCCCCACCATTAATCTGAAGACCCCCCTCCCCTGGAATTTGAACACCCCCTTACTTGGAATTTCCAGGTTGCCTAAATACCCCCTCGGAATTTCCAGGGGGGCCTGACCCCTCCCTCTAGGAATTTCCAGGCTTCAGCTAAACCCCTGCCCTTGGAATTTCCAGGACTTAGATAGACCCCTCCCCCTGGAATTTTCCAGGGTCCTCTACCCCCACCCTGTGGATCCCCGTCTGTTGCAGATTCCAGGTTCAGCTACCCACCCTGGAATTTTTAGGTTCCTACCTGATACCACCATGAAATCCTGAGGTCCTCAACAAAGGTGTGGATATTAAATGCATTACTGCACATTCTGATTGAATAGCACTAAGGGGTAGCGAATGGTAAATCCAAGTCTTGCCGAGACTGGCAGTTTAAAATCCGTGCCCAAGACTGAAGAAAAAATATCAGCTCATATTTACTGTATTTAGAAGTTTGAGGGCGAAATCGGAGATTCCAAGACGCACGTTAAAAATTCTGAGATTCCGAGACTCTGCTAAAATTTGGCAAGACGCTTGATATTTTTAGGGACCATTCGCTACCCCTAGCACTCTTTCTTCTGTGACCTAATAAATCTCTGGTTGGCACATTTTAATATTAATAACAATTAAGTCTGACATATAGAGCCATTTCGTATGACTGTCGCAAATAGTTGTGATCACTTCTATAGTTTTCATTCAAATATGGTGTAATCACCTTGTGATTGGCCAGTTACACTACAATCTGAAAATTGCTCTAACTGTCAGAAGTTGTTTCATACTTAACAGATCTAGGAACTGCTGTTCACAGGGTAAGCAAGACGTTGATAGAAGTTTATCTTATAATAATTATATTGAACATTATAGTAATATTGAACATAGTAAAATCCTATTGGTGACTCAGCATATTTAATTAAAAACTGTCTTTTGTGTAACTAAACTGGAGCATTGCTTTCAAGTAAAATGTGTTCATGTCTTTAATGTCTTCTGGGTTGTTTTAAAGTTGTGTTAATAGTTGTACATTAGAAGTCCCTTCTAATAAACATCTTCTTGCAAAGGTAGTTAATACAGTACAGTATGCAATCCAGGGTTCATATGCCCAGACACTTTCAGAAATACAGGGGTTTCCAAAACGTTTGATCAGTTTTTTCTTGGAATAATCCAGAAGTTTTACTACCAATCAAAGTACTGTTCTCATAAAGTTTCCTCTACAGGACAACATTAGGAGCAGGTTTTGTACCAGTACTACATGCACCTTGGACAAAATCCCAGAGCTTTCCACGAGTCCTATCTTATAGAATTTGAGGACAACATTTCCCCCATGTTTATTTGGAACCTGGAAAATGTGGAACTTCATGTGCACTACATTTTTCAAGAGGTCTTTTGGCATCAATCATTCTGTATTTAGAACTGCAGGAGAGAACACAGCGGGCCATATATTTTTTTTATTTATAATTTATTATAATTTTGATTTTTTTAGCGGGGGGATCATTGCAATTAATGTCCAAAAAGGGTTTGGGCTTCCTACCTCCCTTCCCTGATTACTTATACATAGTCTCATGAAACAACATGTTGCATGTTTGATGTTTGAGAGGCTCTAGTTCATTAATATATTGTGTTCATTTTCACTTCACTCAGCATGTTTTAGTGAAAACTGGGGTTAACCTCGGTGTAACAACCATTCCCAGAAGACCCCTTTCAGTTCTTATTTCATCATTATTTGTTCTACTAAACAAAAGAAGCTTTCTGACAGCTTGTGAACAATACACAGGTTCTTACTACACCTGGGTAGAACTGAAAACTGGCTTTGTGTAGTGTTTTTTTTGTTGTGATATCTTTTTTGGCAATGCACTCCCATCTTCAACATGTACTTCACAATCCTCCATTTCCTTTCTTTCTTGTGTCTTAATGGCTTTACACTTTACAGAGGTTTAAATTGAGTAGATGTCACCTGTACTTTAATAGAAACATTTTTAAGTTGATTGCCTCTGATATGTAAACACTTGCATTTAATAATGCCCTTCTTCATTCACAGAAACTGACACCTAATAACATTAGCCTTTCAATATATCAAGCTCCTGGGAAGTCTAGTAAATATTTCACTAAGAATTTCCTGAATGTCTATTAGCTTTTAATTTTAAAACACTTAGACGAATACAACTTTCTATTGACTCATCACTGCCATAAAAATATTACAGGTCTCGGGGGCCATTGTAAAAATATATATAATAAATGAAAACGCAAGATGTTTATATTCAGTATCTCACTTCCTTAGTAAATGAACTGATGTGGCAAGATAATGTCTACCTAAATTGGCGTCTATATCAACCAGAAAGAAGCACGACGTATTAACTTTTAGGCTACACGCATAATAATTTCTTTTAAAAATCCAACCACAGTGGCTAACTATGCAAAAAGTAATGTTTAAATTGTTTCCCAGGCCGGGTTTTCTGGACATTTGATGTTAACACAGCGTGGCTGATCCATAATTGATCACTTGCGGTCTATTTTCAACATCTTGTGGCTTATCATGCAAACCCTGTTCTGTCTTCGTTTTGTTGTTTATTGTATTCGCTGAAGAGTGTTACACGCATAAAACTTCCATAACCATTTGGCAGTCGCTGCCATCGACCACTCATTCTTCAATTCCTTCGCAATCTTTCTCGTAGATATGGATTCCAAACACATAATTTATTAACAAAACAGCTCGTCATTTCTGCATGCTATCTTCTCTTCTTTTTCTCCATTTTCCTGAATGCGCCTTGATTCTGACCTCCCAATTTTTTACTGATGGCTGGTTTTTCTTCAAATACTTCTTGAACCTCTTCCGGGCTACCTGGCGGGACGAACACAATGGCTAATATACAAATCAACTGGAAGATTCCTCCAAGAAATAATCCATAATGTAAAATCGAATCCCATATCGTCCGCTCCACCACCATCTTGTAACTGTTCTCGAATGCGCGATGCGGGAAGACTGGGCTCTACAACATCAGAGCATTTTAGCGGACATTGTTTACATAGAGGGGAGGGGACGAATAATTTTTTCTCCAATTTTTTTAAAAGACTAGCCAAGTAAAAGAAACACAAAATAATATATTCATCACATTAAAAATACTATTAAACTTTATCACTGCGAAGTTGTATTTTCTACTAAGTAAATGAAGCTATTTTTATAAGAAGTTCCTTTTTCCCTCCCTACCACCTCCCCCACAAAAAATAACGTCATTTGACTTTCTGAAAACAGCACGTGATCATTCATTTCCAAGATGGCGGACGAGAAGAAATTTCCTCGTCTATTTGTCCCAAAAGATCACGGCCTTTCAGAGAATTTCCGACTCATAAATTATACTCAGCTCAAAGGATGAGGGTGCAAAGTCCCCCAAGAGGAGCTGCTCAAACTCTTGGAGGGAATTGGTGTTGAACATGGCGATGGGAAGATAGGAATTGGTCTCGATAGCTGTGTCTTGCCAACGCGGCACGCCGGAATTAACCTTGTCCAAACTACGGATTTCTTTTATCCTCTAGTAAATGACCCGTATATGCAAGGAAAAATAGCCTGCGCGAACGTACTGAGTGATCTATATGCCATGGGGGTGACGGAATGCGATAATATGTTGATGTTGCTTGGGGTTAGCAATCAAATGACGCTAAGGGAGAGAGAGGTTGTGACACCTTTAGTGATCAAAGGCTTCAATGACCTGGCTGTTGAAGCCGGTACTACTGTTAACGGCGGACAGACAGTGTTGAATCCTTGGTTTATTATTGGGGGTGTTGCTAGCAGTGTGGTGTCAAAGGAAGAAATCATCATGTAAGTACGACAGGGTGGTGGTCAGGGGGGGGGGGGGAAGGGGTACTCCAGACTTTAAGCAAGTTTGCTGTGCAATTTCGTAGCTTATCCTGGTCCCTAGGAGATTTCTCTCATGCCAGGATAGCTCTGCAGGTTTATGCAAGACAGTTTGGTACTGTATGTTGAAAGCTTCTAGCAGGGCGCAATTTTTAACCTGATGCACCTTGCCCCAGCGCTCGCATGGCCATCTCATCGAACAACAAGCACACTACCAAACATTTCTACTGAACATTTTGCTGATAAAAACCCAGGCTACGGGGTACTGCATATTTCTTATAATTATTATTCCTTTCTTACCCCAGGCCAGAGAATGCAGCAGCTGGCGATGTTCTAGTTTTAACAAAACCTCTGGGAACACAGATTGCTGTAAATGCACATCAATGGATGGAAGAGGTATCAGATTATCACCACCATTGGGTTGTTCCAAAAAATAGCTGTACTCCCCCTATCAAGGAACTCCAAATTAAAAAAAATTGCTCTACCCCTGTGGAAATTCCAGGGTCATAGAAAAGGAGCACTATTCAATAGTAGATGGCACATTAGCAATTGAAATAATAGTTATCAGTTTATCCCACATGTACTATTTTCATGGCCAAACAACTTAAATTACAAGAGGGTCACAATTTACATGCTACACACAGAACACAATGTGTGGTTCCAGAAAATATCCATCCCTTCCCCCACGGAAGGGTGTTGAAAAGTGACCCACTCCCAAAAACATCCATAATGCCCCTCAGTTGGAGCTACACTACTGTGGTTGTATGGGAAATAAAAGGCATTTGACTCCCCACCTCTCGGGAATTTCCAAATCCCTTTCTTGTGGGAGGTAGTGGATGTATTTTTCTGGAAATATTGTAACACATTTACATTTTGTAAGCAGGGCAAATACAGTACCCAAAATAACATTCTGTACTATCTTACAGTGTAAAGTTTTCTTTTCCAGCCAGAAAGCAAATGGTGGAAAAACATCAAGGATGTCATAACAAAGGAGGAGATCATTACTGCCTACGAAGAATCTGTGATTTCCATGGCTCGGCTGAATAAAAATGCTGCTCTTTTGATGCACAAACATAGTGCACATGCAGCCACTGATGTTACAGGGTTTGGTATCATGGGACATGCCAGTAACCTAGTAGCCATGCAGAAGAATGAAGTGTCCTTTAACTTGCACACACTCCCTATCTTGGCTAACATGGTAGCGACTTATAAAGCATGTGGGATCAACTTCAAGCTCTTGGATGGGTTTTCAGCAGAGACCTCAGGTGAGATGACCCGCAAAAGCCAACAATGCTTAGTGCTCTCCCTAAGGGAATCTAGCAAAGAGGTGTCTGCATGTTCAAGCCAAACATTCCATACTAATGACATACTTTTACTCAGATCTGGTTAAAAGAGTTACATGGCCAGTTAAATTTATTTGCATCTGTTTTCATCTGATTTGAATTCCTCACTACGTAAATGCTTTGTATGCGATAAAAATTAATTGTCATCAAGGTAAACTTGCTGCATACGGTACATAGCTCTTATTAGCCTGCTTGCAGGCGTTAGATAGTGTTTTTTCTACGGAGGAAGCTGAGTTTCAGATTGCCAGGTGCCATCTTGGATATTTTGGTTGCACAGTCTGGGGACACTCTCCCATGCCACGTTTCCAAAATGGCGGTCAAGATGGCGAACTCGAGGTGAACTCCAGGTTTTCAAGCTGAAAAGACTCCAACACCTACAGGATAGGCTAAGCTCTTTTGTAACCAGAATGGGGACAGTACCGGTATGTCATCAGTATGGTATGCTTGGCTTGAGCATGCAGATGCCTGACTTTGTGGGGGTCTCTTTCAGCGATCACTAAGTGGTGTCGGCTTTTTCAAGCTATAGGTGCTCAGCTCAAAAGTTAAACTTTTCCTCTATTTACAATACTGTTAATTACAGTGCCAGCTGAAGGCTGAGCATCGGCTGGTGGGAACATTATTAATTTTCTGACCAGTTTTCAAATATGTCCCTCAAAAATAGAGGTCTGATATCTTCTGATAGATTGACTGCCTTAATTTTAGGTGGATTGCTTGTGGCCTTGCCTCGACATCAAGCTGAGGCTTACTGCCAAGAACTGCAGGACACAGAGGGTTGCCCTGCATGGATCATTGGTGATGTCATCCCAGGGTCAAGGGAAGCGCATTTAATGGAAAATTATAAAATAATTGAAGTGTAAGAAAATTAGGACGGATGAGTTTGCAATCTGAGATGCATCATGGGTAATCATAATTGTTGTTGTGGGAAAGGAAGCTGAGAATCATCTCTCAAAATTCTAAATCTCAGACTTTCTCCAATCCGGAAATGTCTTATGGGTATTTTTTCATACATTTTCTGTATGTTTGACTGGCAGCAACCATTGACTTGAATTTGGTTGTGTGAAATCAGGAAAGTGTGAGTGAAATTAAATATGAATTTAGTCCGAATCTAAACAAAAGAAATCAATAATTTGGACTAAAATCGCATTAAGTAATCATCCATGCAAGAAGGGTTTCCCACATAGGATGTGTTCCATTCTTTTACCACAGAAAGTTGTCATGACTAGTAACATAATACAAGTGAAACAATTATTGATTTCGACTTGCTTGAGAAAATATGGCGATAATGACTCTCCAGACCAATCAGATTAAAGAAAAACAAAGGAAAGAGAATCACTTTTTTACGGTAGGTTCCCCATATACGAAGTCTTTAAAAATCGTATATCCTGTATATGAATACCACATGTGCTTATATCTTACCATAAATCCTGTGAAAAGTAATTTGACCAATTTTTGTTGCGCGAAAAGTTCCTGACGTCGAGTCATTCGGCAACGGGCATGTTACACGAGACAACTTTTAGCGCAACAACATCTGATACACGACCGTTAAAACAACTTTTAGCTCGAGCTAGTGACGAATTTCATTATTGCCTCGCTTCCAGACAAAAAATGTTGCGCGGAAAGTTGTTGGACACATGTTACACGAGACAACATTTCAGATATTCGTCATTTTGTGTTGCAAGTTTTTGAAGCCAAGTCAAAAACTCGCAACATGTTGCCGAGTGAAATGTTGCGCGAAAAGTTGTCTTGTGCCACATGTTACACGGTAAAAACTTTTCGCGCAACATTGTTGTGAGGAAAGTTTTTGTTGCAAGTTGTCCCGTGTAACACCACCTTAAATCTGCCTATGAGGCTTGTATTTCCCCTACTAGTTTGCATTTTTACAGCCATGATGTCCAGATTACCCATGCTGTACTTTGAACGCTGGAAGGTGAAAAGGAAAAAAAAAATATGAATACTTTTTCAATTTGGCAGAAAGTTTTTGTACAAATATAGAAAAAATATTGAAGCAGAAAATGAAACAACTAAATGTTGAAGAAGATCGTTTTTCTAATTCCAGGAAACGGAAATTATTATTTATATCATACATGGAAAATTTGGATGAATGGTTATCAGCAAAAGTTGCTAGTTAGCCAACATCTCCTTAAATTTTCCCTGTATTTTAACGTGGATCCTAAAAAGATTAATGGTCTCAATTAGAAACTATACAAAGATAAGTGAAAAGTTCGGTAGGGGGCAAATACCGGAGCTATTGACTGAAGGGGAGTGGCTTAATTTGGTCAAGTTCTGATAGAATGTAAGGCATTTTTTCTGATCTCTACATTATTGGGACTAAGGTTTGAGCAGCTTTGTCACCAATACAAGTGGAGAAAGTCTTACTCTGATTTCAGCAGATATTTGTTAGTATGATACTGCTCAAGTCAAGCGTCACAAACGAGACGCACTTGAACAGTGGATGAATAACATTGTATTTTGCCGTAAGTATAACTAGCTTGATGCCTTGTTACTTGACTCTTATTTATTATCAGTGTTTTTAATAAAATCAGAGATTATACAGTGTAAACGTTTAGTAAGACAACTTTTTTATTCAAGTTTACTGACCTTGGTATCCAATATACCGGTAATACACATATCTTATTAGATGTTTTTTTCGTATAATACGGCCGGATATTTTACGAGTTGCGGACGTAATTTTCCGAGCCCGGCCGCAGGGCCGAGGAAAAATGCGAGCAACGAAAGCCATTCAAATGCGCGTGCAAAACCTGTTCGTAACCGGTTAGCTACAGTGTAATACGGCTTTCAACCGTCTAATACGGCTTTAGCCGTGTAATACGACTGCGTATCTGCACTCAATTTTGACCTTAATAATAATAATTGGCAGTATTCCACTCAACCTTCCCATCGTGCACTGCATTTACGGAAAACTTTGCCATTTTCTGTAGCGTGGTAATATATAGAATTAGGCAATGCCTAAAAGCGGAACTCCAATCATACACATCCCAACGTCCTTACTCACAGGGAGCTCACCTTTACAGTTTAAATCAAGAAAATTCATGTTACCATTATATGGCAATGATAGTATTAGCGCGTTCTGATATGCTAACAAGTCGCAGTTCACGACCGACAAAAGATAATCTCCTAGAAATAAAAATGAAAAATAAGATTTTCCACAACAAAGAATACTTGACATAGTATTTGTCTCATTGTACTAACTAAATCTAACATGTGACAAAGGAAAATCAAGGCTAGAATATCAGAAATGACCTGTTTACACAAGGCAAAGCAGGGCGAAAAAGTCAAGCTTACTCAAAACTATAATTCGAGTTTAGCCGGAGAAAAAGAAACCTTGAGGGAGCCAACTAAAGCAGCAAAACGTAAAAGTTACATGTAAAGTCAGACTTTTGTCATCAGGAATGCAATAAACTTGGAAGCAGCGAAAATATAAATAGCATAAGAAGCAATTTCAAGCTTTGTGCTTACTGATAACTGATAGTGAAGTCGTCTCTTTCCTCCGAAAGTCTCCGTCGTGTTGAGTTGAATTCATTCTTACTTGGCAAGCTTTTGCACAAAGCCAATTTTCCTAAATATATTATTCGGCTAAAACCTGATTGCAATTTTCTGTTATTGTCAATCCTGTTCAATCCAGTTCTGGCTCCTTGTTCGTAGATCTCATATGAGTATTCGAAGAACACGTCGTTTGCAGCTTTTACGAATGAAACTGTTGGTTTTCTTCAGAATCGGCGAAGGAATCGGATCCGAAGTATTTTGACAATCATTAGAGAATTCTTTTAAGCAAATTTGGCGTGGTTCGCACCCACGAGTTTGTCTCAGTTTGACTCAACAAAAATTTCGTCTGAATGAACTCGAGTGAGCCGACGCGGGCGCGTGTTTTGTGAGTTTTTTCGGCGGGAAAATGAAGGAGCGACTTCCGGTCCGTGTCCTCTGCCACTGCCAAGCACCTCGCGGCGCTTAGTCCAGTCCCTGAACTCTCCTTCGCGGCTCCGTTGTTTCCTGTGCCGCGAAGGAGAGTTCAGGGACTGAACTACGCGGCGCTGTGCTTGAGGACAAAATGACCCGCGCGCTCAGTGATCCAAGACGGACTGTGATTGGCTGTGTACACGGGTCGCCAAAAACGCAAGTGTGCATGCTTAGATAAGAGCCCGCGATGTTTTCGTAAGCCGCTGAACGTATCGTTTTGGCTTGGATGGGTTGCTTTCTCATGTGACGTTGAATGATACGTGGGGCTCTACTCCGTGCCTTCGGCACGGGGAGTTCCGCTATAAAAAAGTACAATTGATTCTCGTGGCATACATAGAGGATGTTACACGGTGGCTTGAAGATATGAGTTTTATTTTCGAGTGGCAAGAACAATATTTTACGAACGAGCGCAGCTTTTTATTGTATGGATTAGAATTGACATAGCGGCAAAAAATTACAAATTGAACAACTCACTTGGTATAAAGTCGAAAGTGTTTGTGAAATGCTCCCTCAATCTTTCTGGTTCCCAGTGTCGTTAAGAACAAATTTCCCTTTTTGTGTTGCTTTAGCTTTCTCTGCCATAGTTGAAATAAGGTTTTTCTCTTTAGAACTAGTGACCGAGATTTCACTGCAGACGAAGTCAGGAAAACAACACTGCAAACGTGCACATCCGGGACATTCGGTACATAACTTTTTCATATTTTCACTAGTGAAGATATGGAAAATAGGAGTGTTTAGTTTCCGGTAAAACACTGGCATCCATATAATAATGCAGAATATTACATTTGATACTTTGTATTTTCTTAGCATACACACATGAATGTGTGTATACCAGACAATACAAGTGCATGACACGGGATATTATACACTTAATGACTGCTTCCGAGGGAAACAGCGAGTTTTGTTTTCCCGAGAATCTCGATGTTTCCCGAGACGAAGTCGAGGGAAACATCGAGATTCGAGGGGAAACAAAACTCGCTGTTTCCCGAGGGTGCAGTCATTAAGTGTTTTATTATATAGCAAAAAGAAAATACGGTAAAAATGATCATAAAATATCATCCGCCGAAATTTCTCGCTCTAGCGATGTCGCCCGCGCGGCAATAATTTTTTAATTGTAGCCCGCGCGGGCTACATTGGATTTGTAGCCCGCCACGTGACCATGATAGAACCAATCAGAGCGCGCGCTTTGATCGAATAAACACGAGCTATATAATAATCTGCGCAGTATGCCACTTGAAAGCATTGTATAACAAGTATATAACAGTCTCTGGCTCTGTTTTTCCAACCGACTTGTTTCCTCCTATTTCTTTAGCGACGTGTAGTCTTCGCACTTGCTTTCAATGCTCTGTGTTTTCCAGGAAGTACACCTAAGAAGTTCTAAAAGAAAAGGAAATGGGAAGATTACTAGTGCTACTTGCGAGGTACAATGAAGGCCGGATGGAGCTCCGTTATACCATTTTCGCTCAATTACCCTGATGCGTCACGAATCTTTCGCTTTTACCTTAAACTGACAGGTTTTGTCTCTGGTTTAATGCGAGTTTCGTCTCTGGTTTAATGCGAGTTTCCTCTCAAAAAGTGACAAATTTCGTTTTGAAGCGTAACTTCAATTTTGAGGTAACCGATTGCCGCGTTTAATCATTTGTTCGAATTTATTTTTAAGAGCTGCATTTCCTTATGCTTATGCAACCCTCCTGAAAAAAATCTCTTACTTTTGTTGGAGTCAAGTCAACGCTCAAAAAGAGGGTAGTGTCCGAACAGCAAAGTGGGCAGGCTATGCACTAAAGCATGCTTTCCTTAGTAAGAATTGGCTGATTGCATTTTTAAACCGCTCCTCCCCTGGAATTTCCATTTTTGCCATTTTTTCTGGCAAAATACCCCTGGAAAATCTATTTTGGATAAAATGTCCCTGGAAAGTCACCTTTTTTACCCCTCCCCCCTGGAATTTCCAGTCTCCAGACACACCCCCTCCCCTGGAATTTCCAGATTAAAAATGCAATCAGCCATTCATAGGCAGTGTACAACGGGGCAGAGGAGGCCGGTGCTTGCCCCGCCTCCTCCAATAATAGATGTTCCACTTATTTCGGTTTCCTCTATTTCATTCAGGTTACTAGATCGCGTATTCACCTGAAAGTTATCAAGTATGTAAAAGTCGGGAGGGGATGAAATACTAAAAAAGAGCGGGGCTCAAATGGGTTGTCACTTGCAATTCATCATCAGATTCCCCTCGATATTCCGCCAGTGAAATTCCCCACTTCATATTTCCCCTTCGAAAGGCATTCAGGGTTCGTACCGTCCTGGAAATCCTCGATTTTCATTTCCTTCCTGGAAAGTCCTGGAATGTTAAGGAAAATCCTGGAAAACTCTTGGAAAAATGTTTTGACTCAATTGTTGTTGAATGAGTCAGTTTCGCGAATCTTATTTTGGCTACAAATTATGACATTAGCACTGTTATCATACTGCAACAAAGAGTGAATAGAAAAATGTAAATTGTCATATATCGGTCCAATATTGTAAAGCAGCCTCCTTTAAAGTGTTTTTTTTTTTTGGGGGGGGGGGGGGGGGGGGGGGATAAAAACTCCTGGAAAACTCCAGGAAAAATAAGTAAACACCTCCTGGAATATCTTCAGATAGCGTACGAACCCTGGGGATTATACCTGGCTAAAAACATATCAACATGCAGACGTCTTTCTTTCTTACCATGCGATAGATTTCCCTGTTCAAGACTTTTCCGTTAGCCTCGAGACAGTTGGTATCTGCCACATATTCGTGCAACAGCTTGCATGTTGTCTCCTTGGAATCAAACTTGTAAGCTCTGCACCTTTAAAAAAGACATGCAATGATGAGTAAGGCACATTACAGTAAATTCGCAAGGAGAGAGGGGTAGTAGTACTCCTTATTCTATATATTATATATTATATACTTTAGCGCTATTCACTGTTTATCAACATTGCCATTCTAATGCAAATGTGCCAACCGTAGATTGAATAGCGCCTTTTTGTTCTGTGAACCAATCGATATATTCGTCACCCACCTTTTGCGTGGTATTATAGAAACAACACTGGCTGGATCCAACATAGACTAGACGAACTTTCGGAAAATCGTACATCATGAGGCATTTTTTAGTAAAAGCTGGCAACAAGTGCCAGCTTATGTGAAATTTTACGCTGAATCCGATTTTTTTTTGTTGCCAAAGCAGATTTTGCATTTGAAGAGGTGAAATGACGTCATGATTGACAGCTGTCACACAAACCTCTACAATTAATTTTTCGCCGATTTTTTCTTTTCAAATTTTAACGGCCAGTGAAATTCAAATGGATAAGTGGCAACGTGATATTTAAAAAAATGTATGTATATTATGGGATAGGGTGCTTGATGGGCGTAGAACGGCATCCAAAATGGCGGATCCAAGATGGCCGCCGTGCCGCCATTTTTGAAATCTGGCGATTGTTTGAGGCCATCGCGTTCAAAGGCTAAACTTAAAAAGATAAAAGACAAGAACTTAAACGATTTTGCAATACATAAAAAATAATAACAGACGATTATGGTGGAAAGAGAATACTATATAGGCAAATATATGATTGTTGTGAGTGAATTTAGGTAGGAAGCGCAATCCACAAAATAGCAAGTTAGTCGCTCCTACTGTAAAAGTTCTCACTATTGCTTTCAAATCCTATCACTGAGCCAAATACATCTACGACTATTGTTTTAAGGTATGAGTATACCTTTGCACGAGGGATGTCACTTTTTCGCGAAAAAAAATCACTGTCGTGTCATTATTTACACTACAAGGGCCAATTATATATCGTTTTAAAGCTTATGGAATGGCCTTTTCTTACTAAGTGGTATATTTCTTTGCAACGGTAATCTGATGGATCATTTTCGTCATTTTGTGTTTCAGAGGAAAAGTACCAATTATTGCTTTTTAAGAGTTCCTGCCACTTCCAGTTAATGTTAAAAGCTCCAGATTTCTGCAAAATGTATTCCTTAGAGTGCGATCTGAAAAAAGGTGTGCGGGATTATTGATATTTTACATATTTGCAGAAATATCACGTAAAAAAGGTTGAAAACAGATATTTTTGGCAATGCTAACACAAAAATTAGCATAAAATATGTTTTAAACGGAAAATCAAAAATCCCGCACACCTTTTTTTAGATCGCCTTCTAAAGAATAGATTTGCTTATATTTGGAGCTGTGCAATTTAATTGGAAGAAGATGGAACTTTTAAAGAAAGTCGGTCGTTTTTTCTTTAGAGCTAACAAAATATATGTTCATGTACAATATAATGAAAACAAAAGTATTCATCAGATAGACCAATCTTTTAGCTTTAAAATGATATATGAACGACGTTTGTGGTGTAAATTGTGATGCGATACGAATTTTTCCCCGTGAGACCCCTCAAAGGTATACTCATACCTTAAATGCATGCAGAATATCCCTCTTACACACACAGGAATAATAATTATAACAAAAAAAGCATGGATAAAGGGGGAAATCAATCTGTGACAATTTAGGCGCTGTTCCAGCGTTTCTTCCGTATTTTTTATAGCCTGGTGGTGGCAACTTTGAACTTATAAGCAAAAGTAGCGAATGTAAGACTTTAATTCGTCCTCGGAGAATAGCTTTCCTCTCTATGCCTGAAAGCCTTCTCCTATTCCAACCCTTTTCTTCTCTGAGGTTTCCTTTTGAGGTTTTCTGCTGCTCCCGAGGTTTCCGCATTTTTAGATTATGCCACGGGGGCTGCAGATTGCATGATCATTGTGAACGAACTCTTGATATAAGAACTTCAAAGGCACAGTTTTGTTGCCGGGACCAAGGATGATAATCGAAAAATCGGGATATCGTTTAGATCAAGCGGCGGTGAATGTGGTTCACCTTTTTATATTGAATTGCCTTTTATATATTTACTGTAATATGGCTTCATTCGATCAAGCGGCGGTGAATGTGGTTCACCTTTTATATTGAATTGCCTTTTATATATTTACTGTAATATGGCTTCATTCGACTAGCAGCATTGTATTTCATCTGTAATACCTTGAATTCATTGTCAGCTATTTATTTCCATGTCTTTTTTGACTACCAGACTGATGGTTTCTAAAAATCAAATTTGACGATACGGCGGCCATCTTGGATCCGCCATTTTGAATATCACAGCAGCACCATATCCGATTAATACGACACTTTTTCGTATAGAATATTCTAAACTATCCTGTTCAAGTTAAATATTCACTTCGAATTTAAAATATAGCGACAAAACTATTTTAAGGGGTTCGCGAACAGCTGTCAATCATGATGACGTCATTTTCACCCATTAAAAGGCAAAATCAGCGATGGCAACAAGAAAATTCGGATTCAGCGTGAAAAATTACATAAGAAAACTCTTGTTGCCAGCTTTTACTAAAAAATGCCTCATGCACCTTAAATATTGCAATTTTCTGATATTTCGTCTAGTCTAACAGTGCGTGCAGCTAGTCAGATACTACGCATTTAGATACGCAAGTTGCTCAATAGCCACGTTGTAGGTACGCCAATCCCCAAACAAGAAGGCGCCACCAGAGCTATAAATTATTTTCGATGGCACAAGTGCGCATCAATATGTCGGTATCTCCTCAAAATAGGGCAGCGCTAACATCGCCCAAACCGCACTGCTTCCATACAACATTCCTTTTAATTGGATAATTTATTCGAAAATGCAGGTTCCCAAAAACTGTGAGATATCAGGGAAGTGGTGATACATTGTATCACTTTCACAGGGAGTCACGTTCGAAAAAGCCGCTGCTCGATGTTGTGTTATACGGTATGTGGATCAATAAAAATAGGGCGAATGAATAAATGAATGTGAGAAAAGAGTTCTTACTGGTGCCAATTGGATCATGTCAGACAATTTCGATGAAAGATCGTACATGCTCGTACACAGAGCTCCTCGCTCGGGGAAGGCTCCGGTGACATCCATTCGAGGGTCTAGCTTTGCTGATTGGCTGATGTTAAACGTTGAGGCATGCGCAAACAGCTCTTTCAACCCTCAGATCTCTTAATGTTTGTAATCGCTATTACATTTCAATAAAACTTTGCCAATGACCGTTAAACTATTTTGATATTTTTGTTGCAAAAAACGACTGAAATCAATCGCTCAATTAAATCATCTGTAAAATCGTTGTTTGAAGCTTATTAACGAAATTTTGTTTAGGTAACAACAACAAAAAAAGAATACGAGGACCATACTTCCAGATGGAGCTGAACACTGAAGCGTCGTATGGCGACACGCCCACGCCAGATATTTCGGCCCTGACAGTCGCTATCCTCGGTGTTTTAACACCGAGGATAGCAATTAAAATTGCTCAGTAGCGACTCAGGGACTTGGTCCAGGGACCTAGGTGAGGGAACGCCCGGCCACCAGACCATTAATTAGACGCCCCTTGTAATGAGTAGTGAACAACTAACGGTCTCTATACATCCGTCTAGGTATTTATAGGTCTGATTGAAGATCGCGTGTTCCATGTGGGGCACGTATTTTTAGTGAGTTCATGGCTGCCTTTAAAACTTCATCGCTATCGACTTGATTTATTCTCCAATCGCTGTGGGTCATTCGGTGATGTCTCTTTGAAACAATCTGAATAAGGCGTTCAAATTCGATATCTGGATTTCTACGCATGCCCACTCATATTCACGAATTATCACTTTTCTCTTTTTATTTTATCTATCAATGATCGTAGCGTACACATTCGCTTTGTGATTTGTTTTTACTACTCCCAGCCTCCTGAGAGAAGTTCAAATTGAAATTCAATTTAATTTCTAATCAGGGAAGACTGCATACGCTGCTACGTTGCACACATTCAGAGCTTGGTACGCCATGTGTTGTGTAATTTTGGGTTGCCTTGTTTTGAACATGAATTCTAATAAATTCGCTAAATAAACTTACAGAAGTCAAAACCCAGTGGTTTGGAGTGGTTCTCGTGCAAATCTCTCACAGATCTGTGCAGGTAGCTTCGAGGAAAGAGTACGGAGAATCGAAATGGAGACTCATACCTACAATAGGCGATCGCTAATTGATGATTACAATTCGTGACAAAATTGTCACAACTTGTCACAACTTTACAAATTGTCACAACATACGCACTTTTGAGTGCATATTGAGTGGCTATTGGGAGTTTTTCGACGTACGAAAATCGTTTTGGTTGTTGTATAAATAAATAGATCGCCATTTTTATATATCGGTGTGCGGCAGAAAAACGAAAAAATAAGGCCTACTCTGGGACCTTATCTCGCCGCGAGTTTATGCGAGATAAAGCGAGATAAGGCGAGATAAGGCGAGATAAGGCGAGATAAGGCGAGATAAGGCGAGATAAAGCGAGATAAGGCGAGATAAGGCGAGATAAGGCAAGATAAAGCGAGATAAGGCGAGATAAGGCGAGATAAGGTGAAAATGGCCCAATTGAAAGGCGAGATAAAGCGAGTAAAGGCGAGACAAGGAACAATTGTGCCAATAAGGAGCTGCGAGAAAAGGCGAGAAGGGCGAGATAAGGCGAGGTAAGGTCCAAGAGTAGACCTTTGATACGTGATCTGAGCAAGGAATGCATGACTAAAACTAAAACACGGTAAAATACGGGTAACATACGAGTCAATTTTGGTTACATATACGAGTCCATGCGTACGGGTTTCATAGGCGAGATAAAGCGAGATAAGGCGAGATAAGGCGAGATAAGGCAAGATAAGCGAGATAAGGCGAGATAAGGCGAGATAAGGGGAAAATGGCCCAATTGAAAGGCGAGATAAAGCGAGTAAAGGCGAGACAAGGAACAATTGTGCCAATAAGGAGCTGCGAGAAAAGGCGAGAAGGGCGAGATAAGGCGAGGTAAGGTCCAAGAGTAGACCTTTGATACGTGATCTGAGCAAGGAATGCATGACTAAAACTAAAACACGGTAAAATACGGGTAACATACGAGTCAATTTTGGTTACATATACGAGTCCATGCGTACGGGTTTCATAGGCGAGATAAAGCGAGATAAGGCGAGATAAGGCGAGATAAGGCAAGATAAAGCGAGATAAGGCGAGATAAGGCGAGATAAGGGGAAAATGGCCCAATTGAAAGGCGAGATAAAGCGAGTAAAGGCGAGACAAGGAACAATTGTGCCAATAAGGAGCTGCGAGAAAAGGCGAGAAGGGCGAGATAAGGCGAGGTAAGGTCCAAGAGTAGACCTTTGATACGTGATCTGAGCAAGGAATGCATGACTAAAACTAAAACACGGTAAAATACGGGTAACATACGAGTCAATTTTGGTTACATATACGAGTCCATGCGTCGGGTTTCATATACAGGTCCATACGGATTGTGTAAGAAAATTCTCTTGGTACATGTAAATAAAAATCCTTATGGGTGACTAAGGGTTTCATGCGAGTCCATAAGGGTTACATACGAAACATCCATGTCCCAGAAACAAGGTAATGATACTAATACACTCCAGTTTAAACCCAAGAGAACCTGTATGCACCGATATACACTCATATGTGTATTTAGTCGTTTGTACCCGTTTACTACTTTTGTGTTACCCGCTTACCATGAGTTTCGATAGCAAGCGTCCATGCACATGAATTCCGTGAACGTGTCACGGATCACCGAGAAAGGTGAACCCGAGATGCATTGTGGCTCGGTGATATCAGATATATGGGCATTTGGCTCCCGTTTAGGGCATGCAGGAGGCCTAGTTGTTGTGTTGTCGTAAGCATCATCCATTAGTTCCTCACAGTTAGGGTTTCTACAATCAGAAATCAAAGAATTGGCTACGATTAATAATATCGCGTCCGCTTGTATCCCCTTCCAGCCCCCCTTCACCAAGGAGAGCATTCAATTATACCCCTTTCACCAAGGACAGTCTTCAGACCCCTTCTATCATGGACAGCTTTCGAGACCCCTTTCACCAAGGACAGTCTTCAATACACCTTCCTCCAAGGACACTCTTCAGAGCGCTTTCACCACGAACAGTCTTTAAATCCCTTTCACTAAGGACAGTCTTCAGGACTCCTTCCACCAAGGACAGTCTTCAATACACCTTCCTCCAAGGACAGTCTTCAGACCGCTTTCACCATGACCAGTCTTTAAATCCCTTTCACCAAGGACGGTCTTCAAGACCCCTTTCACCAAGGAGAGTCTTCAATAATGCCCCTTTCACCAAGGACAGTCTTCAGACCCTTCCACCATGGACAGTCTTCAAATCCCTTTCACCAAGGACAGTCTTCAGACCCCTTCCTCCAAGGATAGTCTTCAGACCCCTTTCACCATGGACAGTCTTCAAATCCCTTTCACCAAGGACAGTCTTCAAGACCCTTTCACCAAGGACAGTCTTCAGACCCCTTCCTCCAAGGATAGTCTTCAAACCCCTTTCACCATGGACAGTCTTCGAGACCCCTTTCACCAAGGACAGTCTTCAAGACCCTTCCACCATGGACAGTCTTCGAGACCCTTCACCAAGGACAGTCTTCAAACCCCTTCCACCATGGAGAGTCTTTGAGACCCCTTTCACCTAGGACAGTCTTCAAGACCCTTCCACCATGGACAGTCTTCGAGACCCAAATAGCTTCATTGATTAACAGACAAGCAATATCTGTTTGCATTGCACATACACATACCTTTTATGCGGGATATGTTCAGGCAAAACATCTCGTTTCCCTTCACAACAGAGCAGCACTCGCCTGGAAACTCGCCCATCAGCTGGTCACACGTTGTTTCTGTCGTTGTCAGGTTACACGTAAATTTGGGCGAGTTAAAGTCGCATCTTGACATGTTGAAATAGATGACACATTCTACAACAAAAGACACAACAGTAGATTTAACAAAATATATTTTCTAATAAGAGCCACGGTTAAGAACATACTAAGAACATTGCTGGGACTCAAGCCAACGTAAGACAATATAATGATTTATAATGTTTGAGGGTAGGGCACATTTTAGAGGAAAGCTTTCATATTTCCACAAGTTCTGCATCATTCACTCAACTCATTGTTGTATTGGGACCTTGGGATATTTATACATACAAACTTCTATAAATCGCGTAAATAAATGTCATTAATAAAGTTATTGATTAAAAGTGATTTGCTAAACCACAAACATGCCATTAAGAGTACGAGATAAGAGTACTTTGTGAAATAAATCTCGTACTCTTATTGACAGTAATTAAGTTGAGCGTCAATTTATGGAAAATGCGTGTATCTACTATGATTTGTTTTTCTTTTGTTGATCTTAAATTTTTCACTTGAAAAAAAAAGCAGGAAAAAACGTTTTTACAAACTTCAGTCGAAGGAAAAAACGAAAAACGATGAGTGAATTAAAATCAAAACACAACACAAGGCGTGCCCATATTTTTGTGCATTTCGTTTTTCGATGTTCAAATTTTAATATTTAAAGTAAAAATGAATAATTCCTAAAAATCAAATTTTCTTCCATGTCCTCAATACTACATAACCTTGTTTTCATTCTTCGTTTTTCAAATTTCGAGTTGAAGCAAAATAGAATAGTTACATTCCTTAAAGAGCTTGTAGTGTCAGCCGCCATTTTGATAGCATAGCAACTTACCAAGGTCGGAGAAATCATGCATTTCCATCGGTTGATTTCGAGAATATAGAGCAATGTTTCTCGATTGAATTTGGTAAATCAAATCTGAAACTTTGTTTTTAGATGTTTTAGATGCTTATTTTAATCTCTTAAAAGAGATTGAGCACCCGGGGGGGGGGGGGGGGGGGGGGGAGGGGGGGGGACTCCTTATATTCCAATGCTAGGGGTGACCGTCGTATTTTTTAGGGGTTGAAATCGGCGATCTGGTATTTTTTAGGGGTTGGAAATAAAAAACGGTATAGTAAGAAAAATAGGTATTTTTTAGGGGGTTTTCACGCAAATAAGGTAGTGCTTTTGAAAGTCGAGAGGATACATTTGATGTATATTAAATAAACGGCCAGAATAAATTTAATCTGTCAAAATTGTTGGTATTTTTTAGGGTATTTTCAGACTGAGGGGTATTTTTTAGGGTGGAAATTTTTTCCGACCAGGTATTTTTTAGGGTCAAAATTCGAGTTCCCGACGGTCACCCCTAGCATTTTAACCTTAGAGTCCCCCCCCCCCCCGGGTTTGAGCACTTCTTATATCGAGCGAAAACAATAACAAAGGAGCGGCTGACACAGGCTCTCTAAAATATGAGACGAGTAAAAGAGAAATGTCGGGGGGATGAAAGAGACGCTTTTTCCTGTCAAAAGCTCATGACTGAGACTACCACCGAAAACACACCTGAGCAGTATCCCCATTTCTCATCCATGTCATAGTTCGATGTAAGTGAACACCACGCTCGTCCATATGTGTCGGCAACTGTTATACAAGAGTGATAGGTCTTTCCTTCGAACTCGAATGGAAACACACAGCAGTCGTAGTCCTTCGTCTTAATCATCGGACACGAAACTGAAGATTTAATCGCACTCAGTATTATAGTACAATACGGAACAGAGCGCGCAGATTTGCATAATGATTGTCTATTGGCAACTCCTGAAAACTGGCTGACCTTCCATATCTCTTTTTTATTTTGAAGGAGAAAAAACCGCCTCCGAGCAATATTTTTTTAAGGGTTGATCAGTAGAAAGTGTTGTTCACTTTCGATGATTGTCACATCATGTCGATCCCTTGGGCTTAATCAACTGATAAACATCAAGGAGGAAGTTTTTGGCAAAAAGGTTCACTATAACTAAGCTGCATCATCTAGAATACTAAACAGAGTTTTCCAAGGTAAACATATCAATTATGGTGTTCTGCGAAATTATCAATGCCTGTAAAATAAGATAGAGCGGATGGCTTCTCACCCGCGGTACAGTAGCCCCAATTCCTAGCTTGTGACGGCCGCCTCCCTTTGATGACGCACCAAGGCCGGCTCCTGGGTGCAGCTGCAGTACAAGAGTAGCGTAACTTTCCCTTGTACCTGAACGGAAACTTGCAGCAACCGCCATCTTCCGTCGTAACGGAGCACGAGTCTAAGAAAAACTCTCGTAAGGTCAACAAGATCAAAGGAGGAAAACGTATATAGAGGATATTACACGGTTGGGCGAAGATATGAGTTTTATTTTCGAGTGGCAAGAACAATATTTACGAATGAGCGCAGCGAATGAGAAAATATTGTTTTTGACACGAGAAAATAAAACTCATATCTTCAAGCCACCGTGTAATTTTCTTTTTATTATATAGACAAACCAGAAAAATATTCCAAATTGATTTCCAAGCACTTTTGTTTTGACCGACATCCTCACTAGTGAGGATATGGAAAATATGTCACTGAGGACCCGATGTAGCTTTGTATGAGATCTACGAGTGGCATATTTCCCAGTAAAACACTCGTGTCTATATAATAAAAAGACATACACTATTTTTGCCATTCGTGTCTAGAAGCAAATATACAACAGTAAAATAACACACGGGAGAGAAAAGGGTTGGGGGACTGGAAGAATGGTCCGGAATCACCTTCGGGCTGTGTTATTTTTCATGGGCAGAGGGCGCTGCCCGGGGGCTACCTCCCCTAAATTGATGGTTACCAAAGTATATGAGCAAATAAACTGGTACTTTTACAAATTAATTATGTCCCAAGAAAGTGTGTTTGGCCTTTTCCGTATCAAGCTTGACTCGGGCTACCTGTGCTGGTATTTCCAGGCTCCTGGGGGCCAAAATCCGCCCCTACGGGTTTTCACAATTTCAATATTGTTTAGTGATTCCAAAACTTTAGTTGCAGTTATTGGATATGGTCGAATGGTCAAGGTTGAAGTATAGGCTAATACCTACGTTTTGATGTGTGATGCAAACATAGCGAAGAGAGGAGAGCGAGGAGGACGAACTTCAGCTGTTGCGCCATCAACCGAATGACACCTTAATCTATGAATAAGAGGCTTGTTACTATTATAAAAGAAACGTGTACGTCTTCAAGTTTCTATCGTTTCTTAAGTCGGCATGAATGTTACGGCATTTGATATTGACGTCAAACTGGAAAAGCAAGTGAGATCGCAACTTTACTATCACTTCTTAATCTGTCGTTTATGATATAATAATGTGATATTACACATGATATTTCATAACACCCGATAGCTAGGATATAACGCGCGCTCTGATTGGCCAAATATGCTCTGTTTCACCGATAAAATAACGGCTCTCCCCTCTTTGAAAATATTAGAGCACAACTTTCTTTTACTTTATGTTGTCACCCAATTCAGATCATGTGATGATTCTGATACCTTATGGTTACAATTGTCAAATTTCTGTCACTTGACCGCGTGCACGCAGGCCCGTAGCCAGGGATTTTTTTTTTTGTGTGTGTGTGTGTGTGGGGGGGGGGGGGGGCTAATCTAGAAAACGCGGACCAACGTGGTATGAATTTATTAACCGCTAGTCAAAATTCACTAGAAGAAGCAAATATACGTGACTGCAACAGTCTTCTGTTTGGCCCATTAGTCACTAAAACAGTGTTTTCAAAACCTTAAATCCTTAAATGTGGACCTTTTTGTCGCGTGGGGTGGGGGGAGGGGGGGGGGGGGGGGGGGGGGAGGTGCTTGCGCACCCCCGTAACCCCCTGGCACGAGGGTATGTGCAAAACTAACCCAAAGGAATCATCACATGATCTGAAGATGGTGCCCACAAGAGTCATGGGAAAGTGAAAGGGGGTGAACAGATCCCTTGCGTACCCGTGAATATTGCACCACATTCCCTCCTGAGCCGATGGAAATGGTGGCTCTTTCTTGGTGTTGCAAGGCACTGCAGACACATAAAGAGAATAGAAGACAAAAGACCGAAGAACGAAACAATAAAGATTGAATACAATAGCTCCAATCCAAAATACAATACATCTTGCCACACCAAGAAAGACCCGAAATGGTTGATTTCTCAGGCTCGGTATGTTGCTAGACTGATTAAATGGCAGCTTACCGAGGGTTTACATACCTCTGGGTTTGAAAAGGGATTAGAATGCTCTCATCCGTTGATCGATCGGAAGCGTCCGTTTGATAAGAGGTAACATTTCGTCTGTGTTTGTGGCGCAGGTGTAAACCTTTTATTAAGCTCGAAATGGTTTAAGCGATGAAGGGACAACTGGATATTTTGACAGTTTATTCCTTTCAAGCGTCGCCGATGTTTATTCACAAATGTGTTTTAGATTCGGATCAGACAGATTGTTGGCTTATAGATGGTGCAAATTGCTGATATTCTTATGTTATATTTCGGCAGAGGACAGTTAGATCGAAGCAGCTGCATCGTTTACTTGTCGTACGAGCTGCTAAGAACACAGTAGTAATTTTAGCCAATCATGGAAGATATGTAGCGCAAGCTACGTATTGACCAATCACAAGGTAGGAATTATTTATTCACAAATGTGTTTTAGATTCGGCTCAGACAGATTGTTGGCTTATAGATGGTGCAAATTGCTGATATTCTTATGTTATATTTCGGCAGAGGACAGTCAGATCGAAGCAGCTGCATCGTTCACTTGTCGTACGAGCTGCTAAGACACAGTATAGTAATTTTAGCCAATCATGGAAGATATGTCGCGCAAGCTACGTATTTACCAATCACAAGGTAGGAATTCCTTCTATTGGTCCACGTGCAACAGTTTATGTTTAAACCAAAAAGTAACGACGAAAAAGACTCGGGGCTTTGATTGACGGAAGCCAGAAGGCGGTTTTACGGTTGGAAATCGTAGCGAGAGTTAGCAGAATTATGCAAATCGCAGTAGGACACTGATGAACTCTTGTTTCTGGATATAAAATATAAATGAATAAGTTTGGATGTCAAATTTTACAGAAAACAAAATTGCAAATTACTGAAAAGGCATCATATGAAACTTGAAATTTCAGGTGTGTCTCAAGTATCAGAAATAATGTCATGTCGTAAACATATGGTTTCTGTATTAGTCCAGTCAATCTATGATTTTCAGTCAAACTAATTGCAAAAGAATTTGTTTCACTGTAGAATGAAGGCTTTGAGGGACCTTAGTAACATACTAAAAATCCCAAAAAATCCCTTCGGTGGAACATCCTGAAATTCAGCAATGAAATATCAAGCATTTACCACAGGGTACCCGCGTTGAGAAAAAGCAAAACGATGATGGAAGTATACTTTGACCGTGCTTTTTACGCATTTCTATATGTTTTATGTTTAAACAAAAGTCATTAGCATGGATAATATGTTTTTTCGTTGATTTTTATCATGAAAATTGCTATTTGACATACCACAGGGTACCCATCTTGATAATTCACCATTTCTCTTTGTTGGGTTTTCTTTGGGTAGGAGACTGTAGAGCTGTTCCGTATTAATAAATAAAAGAAAGTAGGGACATATGAATTATGTATTTACAGTCTTAGAACGCACTTGGTTTGTTTTTATGTTAACTCTTTGATAGCATAAATGGATATCACTTCTCAACCACTTCGTAAACTTGCATTGCTTTGAGATATATAAACCTAGCTAGCTTTAAATTGTCACCATTCTTGAGGCCCTTGAAGTCAGGACTGGCTGAATTCAGGCCGCTCTGGCCTTTGCTTCCCCTTGGCAGACAAAATGACCCGAACAATGCTCAGCATTGCTGCCGATACATGCCAGACGGGCTCGGAGCAGTCAACAAGCCGATGGCAACGGGAACCAACATCCATTGCTTTCGCTTCTCCCTCTGTAGGCAGTATCGATAACTTGACCCTGATCGCCACATGGGCATGCGGCAAGTTCTCTGGCTACAGTCCAGGGATGCCGTTCACCATAGAAACAGACCACTGATACCTCTTCTCTCAAATACAGTGTCCAAGGCTACCTTTGTGTGTTCTGGATGGCCCGAAGGTCCAAGTGTAGCATCAAAATACGGCCGACGCCCTGTCTTGTGCCCCATGTAGAAGCCCTAATGTAATAACTAGCCCTAAGTATACTAAAGGCCCCAAGTGTAATAGAAATGGCCCTAAGTGTAATAAAGGCCCCAATGTAATAAAAATTGGCCCTAACTGTAATAAAGGCCCCAAACGTAATAAAAATCAGCCCTGAGTGTAATAATGGCAATGATCATACAAACTGGCACGGTAGCAAATTTGTAAGTTCCCTAGAACAGGGATACAGAATAGAACTTTGCAGGTTTAAGGTCAGTTTCTCAAAGAGTAGCAGCACACACCTAGTCTCGTGTTCCATGAGTACCCCGAAGCCGATGCTTAATATTACAAAGCCCGCGGTGTTTGCTTCATATTAGCCCCCGATGCGGTAGACATATCCGTCCTAGTTGGAGTGACAAATACGGTATTTTGGGACTTTAAAAAGTTGCTGCTCAATAGAGGATGGCCGCTCAATTGAGGTATCGCTGATTGATATAACAACGCTGACTTATTCCAATCAAGGACGTTGTATGATCATTGCCATTTATTACACTTAGTGCCATTTTTTTATTACACTTGGGGCCTTTATTACACTTAGGGCCAGTTATTACATTTAGGGCTTCTACACCCCACATGCAGTCCTAATCGTCAGGAATTGATCGAAGAACACAGTGAGTCGGTCCTGGAGTCACTACTAGCAACAGAGCAGCGTCTTTAATCCGGGAAGCCCAGGACTGCGACACCGTTGCAAGTCGACGGCCTCCATTTATGCCATTTACTGCCATTTCTCAAACCTATTTATCTGGGGGTTTGAGGCAACACTTCACAGTAACCCGTGGACTCGTCATCGATGCAGCTAGAGATGTTAGAAGTCATACGCCCCTCCAGGCCATTTTGGGATAACAAATGTCAAGGACCGCGCTAGCTACTCCGTCTGGTGAATGGTGAACAGATGCCGCACCTGTGCAAAGCTAAAAACCAGAGCTGAGAAAGCACCTCGTAGCGCTGTCATTGCCAAATCAACCATGAAGTCGGACCTCTGCGAGTTAGACCAGACCGACTACCTTAACACCAGTCGACGGAAACTGCTGTAGTCACACGTCAAGCGTGTATTCTTCGCTTTGTACTGAGAACCGAACACATTTGTCTCAAACACTGGACCCCAGAACGTCAGCCAGGAAATACTGAAAGCGCTATTCTGACAACAACGACGCCCTTCACAGAGTTGTGAAGCTACCAACACTCCGACAGGGGGACCGAGTGTATGTTAGGGACTGCGCCATGCTCTGTGATTGGACGAAATAGGCGAGTGCTTATCCATACCAAGAGAAGATCGACTAATCAGGCAACCTACCAAGCGCTCCTATCCGACCAACACTAAGGAGCTCCAGAACCTCCTGCTGCGTCCATCTCCCCCACCAGCGCACATGAAAGTTGTGATTAGAAGGTCGGGAAGACTATTAAGGGTGGTTCTAACTAGAACACAAGCGCAGGACGCAAGCGCAAGACTCAAGCGCAAGGCAATTGTGTGAATCAAAGCGACGCAAGCGCAAGCCTAAAATCAACATTGATTAGTTGCCGTGCTTGCGTTCACTTGTTTCACACTAGACACAAGCGCAAGGAATTGCAAAGTCTCGATGTATGAGTTTGATATCCTTGCGCTTGAGCTTGCGTCTGCTCTTGCGGTCCAGTGAGGACCAGATTTTAAAGCTTACCAATGACCCAGGCAAGATTTCTTGTTAGTATTACATTATATCTGACTGTGACACAATATCGAGTCTGCGAACAAATAACTTACTAGCCTCGCTGCTCGGTCCACTAAGCAACAGTTCAGCCCTTGGTCTGAATTTTCGGCCTTACCGTCCTCGCCCTCGGGTATTCAGTAGTTAAAATATGATTTTCTTAGATTCATGCAACTCACCTATGGTTTGGTAAATGAGTGCTGCGAGAAACAGTAACATGGGATTGAACAAAAGTGGCACCATCAGGTGATTCCACTGACACAACATGGCTCGGCCCGATATGCAGTCATAAAGCGAATTGAAAAATTTCCAAATAATAGAGAAATGTTATATTTTACCAATTCAAACCCAATCTGTAAAGGAAGTTGCAAAAAAATTGAGATTCTCAAATAAATTGACTATTCTCAGTTTTATGAGTGGTGGGTATCCTGTGGTATACAAGAATGCATTTTACGTATTTTTTCGGGCAACACGTTTTTTTTTCAATTGTATTAAATACAATCAATCTATTTACAGCTCATGGGCGCAAAAACGTGGAAAGAAACGGTTATTTGACTGATTTTTAGTAGTTAGCTGATTTTACTAGACGCGGGTACCCTGTGGTACCAGCTCCATATTTTCATCGCTAAATTTCGGGATGTTCCACCGAAGGATTTTTTGGGATTTTTAGTATGTTGTTTAGGTCTCCTCAAACCTCCATTTAGCAGTGAAAGAAATTCTTTTGCAATTAGTTGACTGAGACCCTAAATTTTTCGTAGATTGACTGGACTATATTAGCATATTTATTGTATAATGTTGCATCCCTGTTTATACCAGCTTCACTGGCTGCCTGTGACCGCCAGAATTGATTACAAGATTTTACTTTAATTTTTTTAAAACTTTAAAGTCATGATCTCAGTGCAGGGCCGTAGCTAGCATAGGGTCAGAGGGGGCAGTTGCCCCCCCCCCCCCCCCCAGCGCGAAGTGATTTTTTTAGTGTCAACATGTGGGGAAAACCTGCTTGCCCCCCCCAGCAAAAACAAAGAATGACCAATGCCTGCCCCTTCAGTCAAAAATTCTAGCTACGGCCTTGCAGTGGCACCTGTTTAAAGCGGACAGGAACGGACCAGGAAGGAGAGGAGGGAAAAAGTGTCTAGAAATGCTCGGGATGAGAGGAGACATGACTTTTAGGGATAATGGAGATCGGGCACAAAAATGATAAGTCTCAGTAAATATGAACTCAATATCTGTCCGATTGCTAGTTAGGGAGAGGAAATGGGGGCAAAACGAGAGGGAGATTTGGATATCAAGTCTCTGCCTCCCCACTCAGTTTATTTGAAAGACCTTTTAATCACTTTTATCACTTAAGTTCCCTTCGATCTTCTACCAAGTCTCATCTTTTGGTCCCCAGATAGTGTAACATACGATAGCGTTGAATTTGGTGCTCGATTCGACATCCCGTGCTTGAAAAAAAAAGGTCAACAGCAGCCAAGGAGGCAGTATAGCGCTATTCACTGTTTATCAACATTGCCATTGTAATGCTAATGTGCCAACCGTAGATTGAATAGCACCCTTTGTTCTGTGCGAACCAATCGATCTCTGGTTGGCACATTAATAACAATGAAGACGTCGGTGAATAACGCTAGGTGATGGTGGAGCGATTAGCACGCAAACGTTAGGACAGGGGAATCCTCCTCGGAATATTATACATGCAAGATTTTAGTCACTGCGGTGAAAAGGGCTATAGATATGCGTGCACTTGAACGCCCAAAAAAAAAAAAAAAAAAACGCGCCAAACAGAAATAGTCAAAAATCAATAAAATATTCACGGCGCGCGCACATTTTTCTTACGCTACTGTTCTATTGGATAATGGATATTCTTGATGGAATGAGGTTGATTTCTGCCTTAATTTAGTGGCACTTTAAGCCATATATGGAGGGCACTGTTGATGAAATCACCCCTTCTGTTTGAGATTAGATCCACAGTTTCATAGCCGCAGCTCTAAAGACTGTTTCGCGACTGCTATTTATTCAGAAGGAGATAAAAAGTTATAAAGCGAAACAATTGCTGTATTTCTTTAACGTGCGCGCGAAAAATAAAATACAATTGCTTGCACCACTGAGTTAGCTCCTCCTTGACAAGGTTGTCTATTTACTTTATCCTGAACGGCTCGCACATATGATACCTCACGCAAACGCATTGGCCAGATGGGCGAGTAAAATATGACTATTGACATAGATCTGTCAAGCTCTGGTGAATGTTTAATAAATTGTGAGTTTAACCATCATAAACCAGCCTTAACGGAGCTACTGTCATACAACGGAGAACACCTGTTTTGCTGACACCAGAAAATAAAATAAAGCGAGGGAATTATATACTTGCCACAACCTAAAAGTGATATCTATATCTTTACTGTCATATTTAAACCGTGCAAGCAAGCTATCAAAATAACATCGAGCTCCGATTTCTATACGTTAAGAAAACGCTCCCAATCCGATAGTGCTACTCAGGTTGATTGATTTCTGGCAATTCCTCATGAGTGACAGTCATATGTTCATTTTGCGATATCAAACGACGATTGCTGCAGATAAAGGCCTTTTAAACAGCTAACACTTTTAAACGACTGCTGCAGACAAGGCCTTTTAAACAGCTAGCACTTTTCTTAGCTCACCTCTCGCTCAAAGACAGACAGTTCTCCTGCCATGTAATCCAGCTGCTCGGCACATCAAAAGCTGCTACCCTTTCGAGCCAAGGTAAAAAACTAATATCCCGCTCACCAGATTGTTTATCCAATATATAAAAACTGTGTACTAGGTGGATGCAACTTGAATATGTGATTTATCGACTTGCTAGCTCCATTTATCATTACTACTGAAAGAGAAACGCCACTAGACTAATACCTCATTCACACTAAATCCATGTTAATTAAACAAGGTTTTTCTTCGCCTGATAACAAGACAAGTTTCTTACTCGCTCGAAGACTCGCTCGCTTGCGTTATGACACGAAACCTCTTGGAGATAAATATTTAACCAGTTTAATTAAACGACCTGTAAACTAGTTTAAGCGGCGGTGTGAATGGGGTATAAGATTAAAAACTAGCGAAATCATAGAGAAGAGAGAAAGCAAGCAACGTTACAGATGTTAGTCTGGGAATCGCTAGATTTGACCTATAACCACGATCCTAGCAATCTTGCCATTGATGTGATTTTAGTAAGTTATTATCAAACACGAGACTGTGTTTCATCAGGATTTCCGAACACTGAGAAGCTGGGTTGAAAAAAAGCCGCGTTTTTTTAACTGACTTAGAGGTGTTAGGAAATCCTAATTGAAACCACTGTCTATCGTTTGATGTAGATTCTCAAACGAATGATTAAATGTCAAGAAAAAGTAGGAATACGATCTCAAAAATCGATGCGAATTAACGGACCACGGATCCAAAACCTCCTTCGCACTTATGATAATCTTTGTTAAATATTGATGGATTATTAACGAGTTTGAAAATTAACGCTACAATCAATATTAGTATATCCTTTCCTATTCCCGTTCTATGATTTCTCTTGCCTCAATATTTGACAGGGTTACTAATTTGAGGTAACTAGTGTCCATTTGGTAGTAGATTTTTCGCTCGTTTGCCGAGTGCCAAGTTGAACATTGACCTCCCGATGAGCCCACCTTTAGATTGAGTGCTAATATATATTCGTCTATTATCTCTGTATATATTGATCTATATCTTGTATCAAACATCTGAAACATGCTGCTTAATAGACTTTTTCCAAAATGGCCGCCGAAAATTCAAATCGATTTTTGTTAAAAATGAACACCAGCACTAGAACACACTCATCACTTTAGTAAAGCTACAAAATTTCGCTGCATTATATCCATATCTTCCGAGAAAACGAAAGTTAAAAATGTGAAAATTTACAGACGTTTGTATGACTGGGGTTATGCGTCATACCCCCAGTCATACAAATCTCTGTAAAAATTTAATTTTCAGACTCTGCTTTCTCAGCCGACATGGCATTTGGCATAGCGAAAATTAAAATTATTACTAATGTGAGGATACTCTTTCTTGTGCCAGTATTTGATTTTCAGTCAGTTTAATTTTAAGACATGTGAATTTGCGGTGGCCATTTTGGAAAAAGGTCTATTAAGGAGAAGGATAGGAACAAGGAAGGGGAGAAGTGGAGAAGGACAGAAGAAGCAGTTACTCCAATGTCCATTTAGCTCTTGTCATTTTCCTTACGATTTGTTCAAAGGTCCTTAGTTCTTGCATGTCATTTAAAAATATAGCTTAATGCAGCTTGCACTACGTTTTTCTATTTGGGAATTGCTTTTGCTAGAAGCAGTTCCTGTTTATATATCAAGGTTGACTTTAATAAATAATTGGGTAGGCGTTTAATGGATATTAACTTGGATGACGGAATAATCTTTGGCAGCTCAAAATAATGCACTTTTACCAAAAATGCTGGCTTTGATAATGAATGCGTGGTAAGTTATACAAAGGCTTGCGTAGTCCATAATGGGATCATTACGTCAAAAGAGTCTACGAAATATTATTCCTTTTATCATAGTTCGATTCGCTATTTAGAGCTGTTAAAACGCCACCATCGTATAGAGGCTGTGTGTCAGAAAGTGAAAACGGTGCTCAACTTGCTCGGCGTTTCGACAGAATTCTGACATAGGGAGTATACGTGTCCATTGTCTCGCATTATGAGCATAAAGATAGAAGCCTACCGTCAGATCTCATGATTAATTTTGCTCAAATTACATCATCGAAGATTAGATGCCGTTTTAATCATAAATCTGCTGTTGTTTTGAAAGGTAACTAAGGAGGAAGATATATATATTATTTTTTTTTTGGGGGGGGGGGGGTCATCTTTGCACATATTATTCAACATTCGTTCATTAAGAGCGAATGCACAGAAAAATCGAGCAAAGCGTGGCCACAGTTCAAAACCTTATCTACCCTCATTTTCAGTTTATAGGAAGGTGTTTGATGAGTTTACAAACCTGCTGGGGTTTATTTTTCGAAACGCGAACGATTTTAGTAATTATTGAGAATTTCGATTTTGCTGTTTGGTGCCCCAGCCCGGCTTCCGACGAAGGCAAAATTGCTCATACCTCAGAAACTTGCTCGGCGCGACTTCGCAACTAAATTCACAGGTAATCTAACACTTAATTTTATCAAACAGATGTCTAGCAATCTATTTACGATCGATTTTCGATTCTTCGGCGTAAAATAGAGGCGAGCAACCATGTTATTTAACGGGCATTTTACACGTTCTAAAATAACAGCTAAAATCTAACTCGAGTTTTCGGGATGTGCCCATTCTCTAAATTGCATCGTCTTCAGGTTCTAGAGCCTAGAGATATAGTATTTACCTAATATCCAAACAGAAGTTTGGTACTCTTAGCGAGCACTTTAGAATTCGGGACGAATCTTATAATATTTCGGTGAAACGGACCTTAAATTTGACCTCTGTACGAACGTCACGATGGTATATTATAATTCTAGCCCGATTCCAACACCCAATTCGACCCTTTTCAAGAAATTCCAGCAGCTATGTAAAGGGAAATACGACTTACCATAGGATAAGAACCACTTTGGTGCGCATATTTTTGGTGAACTTGTAATAGAACTTGGGTTGTTGATCAGCTCGCATTCTCGACTGGAAGAGCGACATATAACACAATGCGCGTTTGGAGAAATGCGAATGTTGCGAATAATTCAGAATAACTTTTAAAGCTATGCAGTGCTTAAAGTACCCAATAAAGTATGTCAACCACGAAAAGGATTGGACAAGGAGACGAAATGAAAACAGCTACAGGTCGTTGGAGCTGAACAACTTCGCATTGTATTTGTTGTTGGCGTGACAGTCGCAAAACTGGCGGCGAAAGCAAATTATCTTTTGAGGGTAGGGTGGGGGATGAATTCACTCTCGGAAATAAACATTTTAGTCCCTCTTCTAGAGGTATATATGGGGTCAAGCACAAAACTGTAGTGCCATTTTAGGCACCAAGACGACCAGAACCGCATCCATTTTGTACCAAATTATCAGCCTCGCGAGAGTTGCAAAGAAATGTATCAACTCTTGCTCGTGTAAACCAAAAGGAAACGCAGAGCAATTTCTGTGCTCTCTTTTGTTTTAACAAAGACGCTTTAAAGCTTTAAACAAGTGCAACATCAGGAGAGAAAAAATCACCGTGATAGCACCGACTTGCATCTTTTTACACTAGCATTGTACCCCCCCCCCCCCCCCCCCCCCCCCCCCCCCCCCCCCCCTCATAAAATTGTACGGGGATGTTCCGCCCAGAGTGACCGGTGACCTCTCTTACCCTGTTATATAGTAAAATTAGGAAGAAGGTACCCTTTTAATATACTGAATTGAGAAAAAGGCAAGCGGCTTAAGTGTGCCGAAACAAGATGCAACCACATAAAACATGAGGTTGTATTGGTCTGCGCAATGCAACCTGGGAAGGATAAAGTCGTGCGCGTAGACTCGCTTGCCTATCCTCGAACACGGCACCTGGAGTCCTGGACACGTTGTGTCGTTGTTGTTATCTATCAATAAAGATGCGCTGAAGAGCTCTTCATTACGGCCGACTCTGCATCCCGGGGGAGTAATCCGGGGGAGGTTTGGTAGGGGTGTGCCGCCGAAGTCTCTCCAAAATTAAAAACCCCTCCTTTTTCTAGGATAGTGGTACATAGTTTCTAGGATAGTGGTACATAGTATACCATCTTCGAAAGAAGACTCCTTAGCTTAGGTAACGAATTCGACGTTCATAGAAATTCGTCATTTAGACCGCGCTTCACGCGATGAATAATACTAATCGTCATTGCGGCGTGCATTGCCCATGTTATCTGCATGGTGAATAAGACAGCCTTTGTTTCCCACGCACAACGGGGAGGGGGGGGGGGGGGCATATACAAAAACACAAGGCAGTTTTATGAAAGTATAAACTCTTTTGCGCGAAAAATGTAGAGCCAAGCATGTGAAAATACCGCATGTTTGGACGGAACTTTGATATATGCAGGGTGTAAAATCCGGGATGTGAAGGAGAGTTGAGGAAAAACTGGGGGCACGACTCCCCCCGGCCCCTGTAAGCGCTACGGCACTGCACCAAAAATGGAACTTGTTCTATTTTATTTTGCTGCGCTCAGCCGAATAGAAAACATCAACAACGAGACAACTAACAAGGACAATGATGTGGAGGAGAGCCGACCAGCAAATAAAAATTTATTGACAGGCGGTTAATAAAGCTGACGTGGAGTAAAATACGAAGGTGCAATGGACTTATTACAAGACCGTCCCTAGGTACAAAAAAATAATTGGTAAGCAGAAAATCGTCAGTGCATAGGTGAAAAGTAACCCTCGTACAAAAGTACAGAGTACTTGTTTACTTGTTGTCAAGTGAACAACGCGAAGCTGAAGAGCGGAGGGGAGTGAATGACAAAAAAGGCAAACACAACTATCTTATCTCGTGAATACCGTAATAAATACATGTCTTCTACTTTTCCTCTGAATTAGGGCGCGCAACGAAAGAAAAATGCGATCCTCTCTTTCTATACAGGCGTATTGCCCCAAATCCCCCCCCCCCCCCCCGTACGGTCACTTATGCCCTTTTACAAGTGTTTTTCTCACAAAATTGTAATGCATTTTCTGTCGCTTTCAGGCCTACACTGCCCAATAACAGTTTCCTTGGGGTACCATACCTCCATCCTCTAGACAAACAAGAAGAACTTCAAATTTATGCACTTATGCATGCAATTCCCTCCTCCTCCGCCCCCAAAAACATAATTTTGCTTTCGCCGCCCCTTTAAATTAGCGACTGTCACGCAAACAACAAATACATGCTGCGAAGTTGCTCAGCTCTCCAACGACGTGTTTAGCTGTACTTCTCCTCCCTTTGTCCTAAACAGACTTGGTTCTTCTGCTTTATTAGGTACAGTTTAAGCTCTGGAGAGCTTTTGAATTCTTCTGAAAGTTATCTCAGGCAAATAATTCGTAACATGTCTTCAAACGCGCGTTCATGTTTTCGCTCGCGATCGCGAGCTGATTAAACAAATCAAAGTTCTGTTACAAGTTCTCCAAACATATGCACACCAAAGTGGTTCTTATCCTATGGTAAGTTGTATTTCTCTTTACATAGCTGCTGGAATTTCTAAAAGGGTCGAATTAGGTGTTGGAATCGGGCTGGAATTATAATATTACCATCGTGACGTCTCGTAAAGAGGTCAAATTTCAGGTCAGTTTCATGTTTTTCACCAAAATATTATAACATTCGTCCCCGAATTCTAAAGCGCTCGCTAAGAGTACCAAACGTCTGTTTGGATATTAGGTAAATACTATATCTCTAGGCTCTAGAACCTGAATTTGAGGCAATTTGGAGAATGGGCACATCCCGAAAACTCGAGTTAGTTTTTAGCTATTATTTTAGAAAGTTTCAAATGCCCGTTAAATAACATAGTTGCTCGCCTCTATTTTACGCTGAAAAATCGCAAATCCATCGTAAATAAAATGCTAGACATCTGTTTCGATAAAATTAAGTGTTAGATTGCCTGTGAATTTGGTTGCGAAGTCGCGCCGAGCAAATTTCTATAGTTGGCCGATTTTGCCTTTTTCCGCCGGCACTAGACGGTAAACTCGAAATTCTCAAATAATTACTAAAATCGTTCGCGTTTCGAAAAACAAACCCCAGCAGTTTTGTAAATTCATCAAAACCTTCCTATAAACTGAAAATGAGGGTAGATAAGGTTTTGAGCTGTGGCCACACTTTGCTGATTTTGCTCGACTTTTTTGTGCATTCGCTCTTAAGAGCTCACAGTTTGATGGACAAGAAAACAAAATTAAAGGTAAGGATATCTGTACTTGATAAAATGGTTTTGATTTCGCCATAGTTTGAGATAAAAAATTGCTCGACAGTATCTACTGAGCATCGCTGAGGTTGAATGGGCATATCATGTTGCACTGGTATTTATAATATTAAAAATATCATTATCCTTTTTTGAACTTTGTGTACGCATGTCCCGGCGCGCTCAAACATTTGAGATACGCTTGTTTTGTTGGCTTTATGAGGAACGATAACAGTACTATATCGGATACTATATATAAAGCTCATATAAACCCAAATGAAGCAAAGAGTAATTGAAATCGTCTTTATACAAATATTGCTCTATCTGTATATTTCTATCGATGAAGGTTTTCATGGCGAACTATCTATCTTTATAATATAGCTACGATAACGCGCGCTCGCCTGCGGCTCGTGACTTTACAACGTTCTCGTGTCTCTCCCAACATCACGCGTGCTCTATTTCCCCGATAAAGTCATAGAAAGTTGTCCTAATGCTTAATTAAGTAACATTTTTTTATAAAATCAAGAAAACAAACTTAGGAGCTCTTCCCAAGTTGATCTAACAGGGGTCTGTGTATTACTTCTAACTGAGTCAAATTAAGCTGGTGTATAAATACTAGTTATGATAGAGCTACGACATATAACGCCCGCTCTGATTGGTCCAAATCTATGCTCTATTTCACCTTCTCCCCCGCTATATCATGTTGCAAACGTTGTCGTGTCACTCCCAACATCACGCGTGCTCTATTTGCCGATAAAGTCATAGAAGTTGTGCTCTAATGCTTAATTATATAATGCTTTCGAGCGGCATACTGCAGAATATCCCACCCGTCACTTGTATTTTCTCCCGCAGCTTCAGTCTCATCTTCTATCTTACCGAGGAACTCTTTTTTAAAAAGATCATTAGAATCTTGAACTCACTACCTAGTCATGTTGTTAATTCGGGATCCCTGGACACTTTCAATGCAGCTAAAGGTGCACCTGCGCAAACAGCATAACTGGTGACAGGCTTCCGTTAATAGATTACAGGCGCGGATCCAGAAAAAAAAATCTGACCTATTTACGGTCTTTTTTTTGCGTGGAATTTCACAAATACGAGAGTATTTTTCTAAGTAAAGATGAAAATAATAATATATAGATTTAGCCATTGGCTAAAAGCGGAGCTCCTGGTTTTAAATTTTCTGTGTGAATGAAAGGGATTCCCATGTGTACATGGTTTACATGGTTGCTTTAGAGTCTTCCCTTCACGAGATATAAATTTTTCAAGCATAAATGACGTCATCGATGGCGTCATATCACGTGACCACTTCATTTCGCTCATCTAGTGACCTAGACTACACTACCCAAGTTTTGTTGTCTTAGAGTCTTCCCTTCACGAGATATTGATTTTTCAAGCATAGATGACGTCATCGATGACGTCATATCACGTGACCACTTCATTTTGCTCATCTGGTGGCCTAGACTGCACTACCCAAGTTTTGTTGTCTTAGAGTCTTCCCTTCACGAGATATTGATTTTTCAAGCATAGATGACGTCATCGATGACGTCATATCACGTGACCACCTCATTTTGCTCAGCTGGTGGCCTAGACTACACTACCCAAGTTTTGTTGTCTTAGAGTCTTCCTTCACGAGATATTGATTTTTCAAGCATAGATGACGTCATCGATGACGTCACATCACGTGACCACCTCATTTTGCTCAGCTGGTGGCCTAGACTACACTACCCAAGTTTTGTTGTCTTAGAGTCTTCCCTTCACGAGATATTGATTTTTCAAGCATAGATGACGTCATCGATGACGTCATATCACGCACCCACCTCATTTCGCTCATCTGGTGGCCTAGACTACACTACCCAAGTTGGTTGTTTTAGAGTCTTCCCTTCACGAGATATTGATTTTTCAAGCATAGATGACGTCATCGATGACGTCACATCACGTGTCCGTGTTACAGCACCCCCCTTGTGGCATAGACAAAATATCCCAAGTATGGCTGTCTTAGCATGTTCCCTTGAGGAGATATAATTTTTTCTTTGCATACCACAGGGTTCCCATGTGTACACGGACGGACGACGGACGGACGGACGGCGTACGCTAGAGCAGATTTCGTATGACTGTGAAAAGTACCGTGACACGGCGCGGTACTGTCGCGGTGGCGGTACGGAACCTGGCCTGCTGTAGATACCGAACGAAACCGCGTAGTCGCGGTACGGTCAGGGTCGCGGCGCGGAACAACTCTTTCGCGGTACTTTTCACAGTCATACGAAATCTGCTCTATAGGTTTAATACCAGAAAAATAAAGAAAAATCATATCTCCCGAAGGGAAGCTTCTATAGAAGCCAAACTTGGACAAAGTTTCAAAGACCATAAGAGGATCATTTTGATGACGTCATTGATGACGTAAGGGCACGTGACTTTGGTGTAGAGTTCCTCTTATAGTCTTTGAAACTTTGTCCAAGTTTGGCTTCTATAGAAGCTACCCTTCGGGAGATATGATTTTTTCTTTATTTTTCTGGTATTAAACCTATAGCGTACGCCGTCCGTCCGTCCGTCCGTCCGTCCGTCGTCCGTCCGTCCGTCCGTCCGTCCGTGTACACATGGGAACCCTGTGGTATGCAAAGAAAAAATTATATCTCCTCAGGGGAACATGCTAAGACAACCATACTTGGGATATTTTATCTATGCCACAAGGGGGGTGCTGTAACACGGTCACGTGATGTGACGTCATCGATGACGTCGTCTATGCTTGAAAAATCAATATCTCGTGAAGGGAAGACTCTAAAACAACCAAACTTGGTACTGTAGTCTAGGTCACCAGATGAGCGAAATGAGGTGGTCACGTGATATGACGTAATCGATGACGTCATCTATGCTTGAAAAATCAATATCTCGTGAAGGGAAGACTCTAAAACAACCAAACTTCGGTAGTGTAGTCTAGGTCACAAGATGAGCGAACTGAGGTGGTCTCGTGATATGACGTCATCGAAGACGTCATCAATGCTTGAAAAATTAATATCTCGCGAAGGGAAGACTCTAAAGCAACCATGTAAACCATGTACACATGGGATCCCTTTCATTCACACAGAAAATTTTATAACCAGGAGCTCCGCTTCTAGCCAGTGGCTAAATCTATATATTATTTATTTTGCATTTAAGCTTATTATAGCGGAGCTCCTGCGCGGGCCGAAGGCCCGCGCAAGCGGAGCACCATACCTAAGGGAAAAACGTATAGTATACTATCGAGTTGATTTTGAACGTCACGGGCATTATGGATCATTTTGATGACGTCATTGATGACGTAAGGGCACGTGACTTTGGTGTAGAGTTCTTCTTATGGTCTTTGAAACTTTGTCCAAGTTTGGCTTCTATAGAAGCTACCCTTCGGGAGATATGATTTTTTCTTTATTTTTCTGGTATTAAACCTATAGCGTACGCCGTCCGTCCGTCGTCCGTCCGTCCGTCCGTCCGTCCGTCCGTCCGTCCGTGTACACATGGGAACCCTGTGGTATGCAGAGAAAAAATTATATCTCCTCAAGGGAACATGCTAAGACAACCATACTTGGGAATTTTGTCTATGCCACAAGGGGGGTGATGTAACACGGACACGTGATGTGACGTCATCGATGACGTCATCTATGCTTGAAAAATCAATATCTCGTGAAGGGAAGACTCTAAAACAACCAAACTTGGGTAGTGTAGTCTAGGCCACCAGATGAGCGAAATGAAGTGGTCACGTGATATGACGTCATCGATGACGTCATCTATGCTTGAAAAATCAATATCTCGTGAAGGGAAGACTCTAAAACAACCAAACTTGGGTAGTGTAGTCTAGGCCACCAGATGAGCGAAATGAAGTGGTCACGTGATATGACGTCATCGATGACGTCATCTATGCTTCAAAAATCAATATCTCGTGAAGGGAAGACTCTAAAACAACCAAACTTGGGTAGTGTAGTCTAGGCCACCAGATGAGCGAAATGAAGTGGTCACGTGATATGACGTCATCGATGACGTCATCTATGCTTGAAAATCAATATCTCGTGAAGGGAAGACTCTAAGACAACAAAACTTGGGTAGTGTAGTCTAGGCCACCAGATGAGCGAAATGAGGTGGTCACGTGATATGACGTCATCGATGACGTCATCTATGCTTGAAAATCAATATCTCGTGAAGGGAAGACTCTAAGACAACAAAACTTGGGTAGTGTAGTCTAGGCCACCAGATGAGCGAAATGAGGTGGTCACGTGATATGACGTCATCGATGACGTCATCTACGTTTGAAAAATGAATATCTCATGAAAGGAAGACTCTAAACCAACCAAACTTGGGTAATGTAATCCAGGTCACCAGATGAGCGAAATGAAGTGGTCACGTGATGTGACGTCATCGATGGCGTCATCTATGCTTGAAAAAATCAATATCTCGTGAAGGGAAGACTCTAAAACAACCAAACTTTGGTACTGTAGTCTAGGTCACCAGATGAGCGAAATGAGGTGGTCACGTGATGTGACGTCATCGTTGACGTCATTTATGCTTGAAAATCAATATCTCGTGAAGGGAAGACTCTAAAACAACGAAACTTCGGTAGTGTAGTCTAGGTCACCAGATGAGCGAAATGAGGTGGTCTCGTGATATGACGTCATCGATGACGTCATCAATGCTTGAAAAATTAATATCTCGTGAAGGGAAGACTCTAAAGCAACCATGTAAACCATGAACACATGGGAATCCCTTTCATTCACACAGAAAATCTTATAACCAGGAGCTCCGCATTTAGCCAGTGGCTAAATCTATATATTAGCGAATTTCATAGCGGAGCTCCTGCGAGGGGCGAAGGCCAGCGCAAGCGGAGCACCATACCTAAGGGAAAAACGTATTGTATACTATCGAGTTGATTTTTGAACGTCACGGGCATTATGGATCATTTTGATGACGTCATTGATGACTAAAGGGCATGTGACGTTGGTGTAGAGTTCCTCTTATGGTCTTTGAAAGTTTGTCCAAGTTTGGCTTCTATAGAAGCTACCCTTCGGGAGATATGATTTTTTCTTTATTTTTCTGGTATTAAACCTATAGCGTACGCCGTCCGTCCGTCGTCCGTCCGTCCGTGTACACATGGGAACCCTGTGGTATGCAAAGAAAAATTATATCTCCTCAAGGGAACATGCTAAGACAAAGATACTTGGGATATTTTGTCTATGCCACAAGGGGGGTGCTGTAACACGGACACGTGATGTGACGTCATCGATGACGTCATCAGTGATTGAAAAATTAATATCTCGTGAAGGGAAGACTCTAAAACAACCAAACTTTGGTAGTGTAGTCTAGCCCACCAGATGAGCGAAATGAGGTGGTCACGTGATATGACGTCATCGATGACGTCATCTATGCTTCAAAAATGAATATCTCATGAAAGGAAGACTCTAAAACAACCAAACTTGGGTAATACAGTCCAGGTCACCAGATGAGCGAAATGAAGTGGTCACGTGATGTGACGTCATCGATGACGTCATCTATGCTTGAAAAATCAATATCTCGTGAAGGGAAGACTCTAAAACAACCAAACTTGGGTAGTGTAGTCTAGGCCACCAGATGAGCGAAATGAGATGATCACACGTGATATGACGTCATCGATGACATCATCTATGCTTAAAAAAATCAATATCTCGTGAAGGAAAGACTCTAAGACAACCAAAGTTGGGTAGTGCAGTCTATGCCACCAGATGAGCGAAATGAAGTGGCCACGTAATATGACGTCATCGATGACGTCATCTATGCTTGAAAAATGAATATCTCATGAAAGGAAGACTCTAAACCAACCAAACTTGGGTAATGTAGTCCAGGTCACCAGATGAGCGAAATGAAGTGGTCACGCGATGTGACGTCATCGATGACGTCATCTATGCTTGAAAAATCAATATCTCGCGAAGGGAAGACTCTAAAACAATTAAACTTTTGTAGTGTAGTCTAGGTCACCAGATGAACGAAATGAGGTGGTCTCGTGATATGACGTCAGCGATGGCGTCATCTATGCTTGAAAAATTATATCTCGTGAAGGGAAGACTCTAAAGCAACCATGTCAACCATGTATACATGGGAATCCCTTTCATTCACACAGATAATTTTATAATCAGGAGCTCCGCTTTTAGCCAGTGGCTAAATCTATATATTAATTTAAAAACATACCAAAAATTTGACCTGTTTCTGTAAACAGGTGTAAATAGGTCTGGATCCACGCCTCGAGTAAATCTGTAGGTAGGAAGTATTGTGGAGGATTAACTGGGCGTTTTATTTTTCTGTAAATCTACGCCTGTTCTTGTTGGCTTCGAAGATGGCTGTCGAAAGTGAATAAAGATTAAACGCAAGACGTACTTATTGTATTGAAATTAAATTTAAATGTTGAGCAGAACTTTGAAGGATTGAATCAGCTTCATAGTGAGATCATGTTGTATCGTTAATAAAAGTTAACGCTGTGGTGATTATCAGAGGTTTTCGTACTGATGGCGGTGCATGTATATTATTTTAGGATATTCTTGATTTTTATGATCATGTTATTTATAGTAAAGTTATTATAGTTTTTATATATCTATTTATATTTATAGTTGAAAATATGCTTTATAAGCTGCCAGCTTTATACCAATAGATTATCTAGCTATCTATCTTACTATCTATCTCTATCAATTGTACACCAGATCTAGAGTACGCTAAAGCAAACCAGAGATAGATAGATAGCTTTATTAAAATTTCCATGGCAGCCAGGAAGCTGAATACCGGAAAATTTACAATAATACATAAAATATACAAATAAAATACTATATACAAGAATGATAATAAAAGGTTTAAAAACTAGTTGTGGATGATAAAACTGGTTCGAAACCGTGCCTTTTTGCACAGAGGCAGATTAAAAGTGCGGTTGCGCCTCAAACGGTTGCAATTATTACGCGTCGGTAAAAGATTGTGCAACTTATGGTTACTATCTTGATGTATTTCATTAAAGAGTCGCTCACTTAGTAGTTGCCTTCTATCATTGAGAGACACTAGACCAGTCGCCCCTAGGGCATCGCTATAGCTCCAATCAGGGAACATGATTCGTAAGGCGCGCCGCTGAACGCTCTCCAGCACATCTGTCGTTTACAATCGTTTACATGATATGCCAAACATGATATGCCAAAGCCTCGCCTTAATTTCTGTATTTGTTAATCATATTTGACAAACTCTTGAACATGTTGAACTTAAAAATGTTTGACAACAAAATGGCATTTGAAAAAGGTTTCATTAAATCACCATTCTCTTCCGCGTCAACGATCTCACTATAGATTAAATAGTGATCTGTGCTGTTCCGTGACAAATGTGCCAAAACCTAGAGGGTTTCTGTACTTCAAAGGGTGCACATTGGACAGGCCCATACAGCTGGGAAATCATGCGAGTTTGCTTTCTTTATATGCAACCGGAGTAACAACAGAGACTCGGAAATGTAATGAAGAGAATTTAATAGTTGGGGTGGAAAAAGCAGGCTGGTACGTACTCTCAAAAACAATCTTCAATTATTTTTAATGCAAGTTTTAATTGGAAATTTCAATGTTCCAAATATTGTTAAATGAATAGCTATTTCTTTGTGCGTTTCAAGTTGATAATATAAGCTCTACGGAACGCTCTGTTTCCCTAAATGCATTTAACATGATTTGCTACCATGAAAATGATGTTTTAACGAGCAAATTACGACGTATATAACATTTACTAAAAAAAAGAACAGCTTAAAACGTTATAAAAAAAGACAGCTTTAGCCAGGTTCTGGATTTTTTCGGTGCAAATGTAAAAACATTAATGTTAACTTCAATTATTATGTAAGTTCGACGATTATTTAGTGTACGCATAGTGTCATTTTCATCCCTTTTAAATTAACTGTAACTGTAACCAAAACAAACTAGCCATTACTATCCATTCAAAGCTTTTAACGTATATTTTCTAAATGTTACCTTGGTAACTAAAGATTCGGATTTCTTCTGAGATAACTTTTATTATTATCTCCCGATCTGTTGATCATGATTTGAGTTCCATGCAAACAACTGTAAGGGAGGATTTCAGTACCGAGTTATGCCCCGGTCGAAATTGTTATACCAACGTCGAAACAAGCAGCCTCTATTTTTTATTATTTCATTTTGACAATTGTCACCACTAGTATATGACTTATAAATATACCTTATCTACTGGCTAGGAAGTTGTTAAAAGGCATTCGACTTTATTTTTTTCTTTCGTTTGAAATTTGTCACCTAATGTTCAGACGAAATCTCTTTATCTCGAAAACGGATATAAAAGGGATTGTTAGTTTGCGTAACTATATTATATGAAATCTTCTTTAAGATGAATTAAAAAAACTTCCGATTTTAATTCCCTCTTAACGCAACTTGCAATAAAAAAGAAGAAAATAAGATTTGTCTTTGCTTTTCCTGTTGATCAAGTTTGCACTTTTTTAAAATCTTTTACAATTAAGAGTAGTTTAATTTATTTTCCGGTAATTTTATTTCTAGAAAAGTGAAAATCTATTTAGGCGTTTATATTTTGTTAAAACCAATTCCCTTTCACTCCAAAAATGGTGTCAGAAAATCCGTCAGAGAAAACATTATTCTTTTTTAGAAAGTGAAGCTCATCAAACAGCTATATTCTCCCACATTTCCATTAGATCTATCGATGTTAATGTTTGCCTTATATTTCAAATACATATAAGAAACCACATCGGGTAATATGGGATACTTAGAGTTTGACCAATCAGAGCTCGAGAAGCCATCCACTGTAATACAATTTGATTGTTGTTAAGTTGTCTCGAATACAAACATTAAAACTTTGGTTTACTTAAAAAATTGGACTTTTATGTGAAGTTTTTAAAATCCTTTTTTGTTATGGTATTGTAATGCATCTATTATTCGTAATGAGAAACATCTAATGCTCTGGGATTTAGATAGTCATTTATTGAAAGTTGGAGCCACAGGTTCTTGTCTCAGATGCAATTGTGAACTATCAAGGTCTCAGATGCAATTGTGAACTATCAAGATCAAAATAAAGGTACGGTTATTGGATTAAAGCCCATTTTAGGGCATCTTGAAGTAAGCAGTCGGGATGAATTCAAGGAGTAGTAACCATAATGCACGTATGTTTGATATGCGACCATACTATATTCATTTACTTTTTTTCAGTCAGTAATAGATAATTTTTTAAAACGTCATAATCTCAGACACTTGATTCTTTGGTCATATACATACTTTTGCTACTATCGATCTTACGATTTTTTACAGCCAGCCTTGAATTATATATCATGACTTCCATATCATTAATATATTCTGCAATTTCATCTTTTCATTTTTAATTCGTAGCTGCGTAGACTGATGTAGCATCCTTATACTTAGTTATTTCCATTCATTGCAACCGCTAGTTTTTTGTGGTTTAAGGACGGCGACTCCTAGTGCTACTGTGCACATTTTTCGCGAATTCTATACGGGTGTTTCTATATCTAGTAATCTCCAGTGAAGTCCGGATAGTAGGTACGGCTAGGTGGCGCAGTGTGTTTGTGCACGGCACACTGTGCGTACGGTCATGAGTTCGAACCCCGGACCGACCAACCGTATCGACTTTTCTCTGTTCCGAGTAGCTTGCTTATAGCTTTGAATTCCTTTCACCTGGAGCTCTGACAGAGAAGGGGGTAAGGTGTGCACCGTCTCCCCAATTAGTAGTGCACTCTCGTGCACGGCTAAATACATTTGAGACGTTAATAAAGTTCCTTACTTTTTTTAAAGTCTCGATGGCGCAGGTAGCTAGCGCGTCAGAAAGGGATGCACGTAACCTCGGGTCGGATCTATCTCGTGGCCAAGTAGTTTTTTTTTCCTTTTTGTTGTTGTTTACTTTGTTTTTCTCTGAAAATTACCTTCAGTTAACAATTTGTTGGGAAATAACCTACAAAAGTTACATTAAGAAAACATTTTCGGGATTTTTCTCTGAGTAAAAGTGGCCGGTAGGTTTGATATCCAGATATTTTTAAGTTAAAATACAACAATGAATGAGAAAACTTAATGCATGTTCACCCTATAAGTTATATGGCGTAAATATAGTTTCATTTCAAAAATGATTGTCCAAGACTCGCTTTGTAAATGAGAAAAGAGTTGTTGTTTAATCGTTTGAAAGAGAACCCGACTTTGGTTTGCCTTGCTATTTTCAATAATCTCGACCTGCTTGTCATCAATTGTGGAATCAAATATACTACACTTTCATCTAAGATCAATATTCAAATGTTTTTTAGTCAATGTTCCACGTAGTTACCTTTGATTTTCCAACTTTCCCCGCTGGCTTATAAGAGCCGCCATTTTGAAACAATTTCTACTCACTGGGGAGGGGTGCGCAAATTTGTCACTTTCTCATTCTAACTGCAGGCACGATATTTCTGAAAATCGCGTGGCTACCCTATTTTATTTCAGAAAATCAATTAATAAAGTGTCGTACATCATATGCTAGTTTTTTTTAGTGCGAAAAAACACTTTTTCTGAATTGAAAATGACCAGAGTCCCATCCTCCAAAATACGCTCTTCGTGTAAAATTATTTTCAAAAACACCCTTAAATTATACCATGTATTGCTTGTTATCGAAGTGTTCAAAAGGAAACTTCACGATATATGGGAACGGAATAAATTTTGAAAAATATTTGATGAAAAACGCTTACTTCCTAAAATGGCGTCATCAACACGTCATTATCTCTTAAATTGCGTGGGGACCCCCTATTTCCTTTACGGATTTTGATGACCCCCACTACGTTCTACATTTTACACATAGTCACAAGATGCGAATTTATAGGTCATATTAGTAGGCACCGTCCTTAATATCTGTGTTTTAACTGACCGTTTTCACGATGTTTGTGAGAACCTTACCCTTGAGCTGTTCCTACTCGTTCTGGCTAAGACGGCTTTTGTTATTCAAAACAGACAAGTATTGTTCTCATCCCATTGATGTTACGTGCGCAACATCGTGAAAACTGCCAATTGTACGTTTAATTTCTTTTTTACCTCCCGGAACAAGACAAATACATGTCACGATATGTTGTATGTGTACTTCTTCACTACATTGCTTTACAATTATAGTTATTTCCGTTCATTTCAACAACGTTTTAGAGGTGCCTTTTGTTTACATTAAGGTGACTCCCACAAAATGAAACGCGTATTTCAGACATTTTTAAACTCGCTCGCGTCGCGTCATCAATGGTTGGATGTTTTTGAGCTCTGTATATGTTAAACCTCGACTATTGGTGCTTTTAACTATTTGTTTGAATTTATTTTTAACAGCCGCATTTGCTTATGCGAGCCCATATTCTAACAGTGGTATTTTTACGTCCCTCCAGTGCGAAAAATCTTTCAAGCGTTTTTTCTGAAATTCCGGATTTGGGGTCATTCGACCTTCGTTTTTTTGTCATTCAAGTTTGAAGAAAATTGTACGAGCGAAAATTGCAGTACAAGGTAGAGATATTACTTCACTTTCATGGCAACGTTTTGGCTCCATCTTCTACTGCAATTTTCGCTCCTACAATTTTCTTCAAACTTGAATGATAAAAAAACGAAGGTCGAATGACCTCAAATCCGATATTTCAGTTAAAACGCCTGAAGATTTTTCGCACAGGAGGGACTTTTGTAAAAATACCACTGTTAGAATATCGGCTCGCATAAACAAATGCGGCTCTTAAAAATAAATTCAAACAAAAAGTTAAAGGCACCAATAGTCGAGGTTTAATATATCCAGAGCTAAAAAATATCCGATCATTTTTGGCGCGACGCGAGTGAGTTAAAAAATGTCTGAAATACGCGTTTCATTTTGTGGGAGTCACCTTAACAAGACAACTCCGTGAGGAAACAATGTCTTGCAGTTATAGTTACTTCTGTTGATTCCATTACAACGTTTTTGGTGTTTTCTTTCTTACAGGAACAAGACAAATCCGTTATGAAAACGATGCATTGTATGTGTTCTACACTATTTTTTCTGTTGCTTGGCTTGGTAATGAGTTCCCGGGGAGGCCTTGTAGAACGTAAGTCGATTTGTCCACGCAGTGGTATGACGGGGCACTAAAACGAGCCCCTTCGATAAACGCACTATGAAAAAGGCTGGGTAAGGGGTCCAACGTCTGGTCTGGACGGAGCATCCCCGTACAAAATGACCCCCCCCCCCCCGGGCACAATTTGCAACACAAGTCTTGTCGCATAACATGTCCACGTCAACTTTTCTCGAAACATTCATATTTGGAAGTGCAAACCACAAAAATTAAATGTTTTTTTCAAAGCACCCCTTGCCAATTGTTTGTTGCTTGGAATTCCGTCACGTTTAAGTGCCAAAGGATTCAAAATCATAAAAAACTTTTAGTGCAACAATGTTGTGTGTAAAACTGCCATACAACATTAACAATTATACCACAACGCGCGGCTTTCTCGAATTCTGATTGGCTCTCAGCCGTTGGTACATAAACGATCTCTTCATATAGTTTGTACGCGGCGTCGGTATAGCTAGCTTATTAGTTGCTGTTTCTAAAATGTTTGTCAAGTTAGCTTAATTCTTTCCTTTTCTTATTCTTTATCAACAGAATGCAATATCACGTTATCGTGTTCTTGGGGTAATGCATTACTCTGTTTATCCTCAAACAACGAAGTGGACTGTTTTAACGCAGTTACGAATGGCAACGAATGTTGTTGGAGCTACCAAGTAGGAAGCTCCCAACCACCGCTTTGTTTCAATACAACCAAAATAGCTGGTAGGTCCTTTTTAAAGGGCACTCGCACGCTTGCCTGACCAGCAGCAAATAATTCAAATCGCAATCCAATTCCACCCTCTTGATAAACACTGTATAGATTTTTATTGATTTAACAGTTTATTTTATATAGCACCTAATTTTCACTTCAAATTCCACCAAATTCGGCACGCAAGTACTAGACATCATGATCTCCACGACTATCTAAATAATTTTGCCAGAGGCTGAAAGGAAACATATTTTTCCACCAGAATCTTCGATAGTTATTAAACTTCTGTGGTACACGTATTCAGTCGAAATGCTCCCAAGATACACCGCGCGCGTTTGACGTTTGAATCCAGAGTTTGGGATCCAAAATCCGAATACCTCTTGGATTATCGTACAATCGAGTGAATAGACCTCCTCGGCTTGGGCGTAATGTTTTGAATGATCACGTGTCATTCCCATGAGTATTCTCTCTTTGTTTGGAATGATTCCATATTCATATATCCTTCGGTGCGTAGCAGAAAAAGAAAGAAAGAATACTCATGAAAATGCCACGTGATCTGAAATGGGCAAAACAAACGGGCAAGCCGAGGAGGTCTATTCGACACAGACTCTTCAACACGCTCAATGCTCTTATTCTCTAGCTATACCCAACTGTTTAGTGCCAACGTCTAGCCCAGCTTCAACTCCCTCGCCTACTTTAAAACCACCTCCAAGTTGCCAGCATCCGAGCTACAACTCTGGAAACACTGTAGGAGTAAATACAGCCGTAACTGGAATTCTGATGTGGAGTCTGAATGTCTTTACCGAATTACAGTGTCACGACTCATGTATTCGGAATCCCAGGTGAGATTGAAGGTAATTGGCATTAGGTAAATTAAGAGTGCTATCTAACGGATGTTTCAACTAAATGTGATAAAATAAGACCACTGATCTACATACAAATGATTCAGAATCCTATAATTATGTTATTATTTAGGAGCTAAAACACGTATCATATATAGCCTCCGATCGTCCTCAGGCTACTCCTCTCTCTTAGCTCTCATCATGCTTTGCGTTACTCCTCTCTTTAGTAGGTAAGTAAGCAAAGTTGAGGGTCTTTAGAGGTAGTGAGTCTTTTGTGAGGTATGCAAGAGTGTAGTCTGATGGACATCAACATCAGAGTTAACAAAGTGATGCGTTAAGGTAGGATTGTCTTGAGAGGTAGAGTTGTCCTTGGAGGTAGAGTTGTCTTGGGAGCTGTTAGAGTTGTCTTGGGAGGTAGAGTTGTCTTGGGAGCTGGTAGAGTTGTCTTTGGAGGTAGAGTTGTCTTGGGAGCTGGTAGAGTTGTCTTGGAAGGTAGAGTTGTCTTGGGAGCTGGTAGAGTTGTCTTTGGAGGTAGAGTTGTCTTGGGAGCTGGTAGAGTTGTCTTGGAAGGTAGAGTTGTCTTGGAAGGTAGAGTTGTCGTGGAAGGTAGAGTTGTCTTGAGAGGTAGAGTTGTCTTAGGAGCTGGTAGAGTTGTCTCGGGAGCTGGTAGAGTTGTCTCGGAAGGTAGAGTTGTCTTGGGAGGTAGAGTTGTCTTGGGAGCTGGTAGAGTTGCCTTTGGAGGTAGAGTTGTGTTCGGGAGCTGGTAGAGTTGTCTTGGAAGGTAGAGGTAGAGTTGTTTTGGAAGGTAGAGTTGTCTTAGGAGCTGGCAGAGGTATTGGGAGGTAGAGTTGTCTTGGAAGGTAGAGTTGTCGTGGAAGGTAGAGTTGTCTTGAGAGGTAGAGTTGTCTTAGGAGCTGGTAGAGTTGTCTCGGGAGCTGGTAGAGTTGTCTCGGAAGGTAGAGTTGTCTTGGGAGGTAGAGTTGTCTTGGGAGCTGGTAGAGTTGTCTTTGGAGGTAGAGTTGTGTTCGGGAGCTGGTAGAGTTGTCTTGGAAGGTAGAGGTAGAGTTGTTTTGGAAGGTAGAGTTGTCTTAGGAGCTGGCAGAGGTATTGGGAGGTAGAGTTGTCTTGGAAGGTAGAGTTGTCTTGGGAGGTAGAGTTGTCTTTGGAGGTAGAGTTGTCTTAGGAGCTGGTAGAGGTATTAGGAGGTGGAGTTGTCTTGGAAGGTAGGGTTGTCTTGGGAGGTGGTAGAGTTGTCTTGGGAGGTGGTAGAGTTGTCTTGGGAGCTTGTAGAGTTGTCTTGGAAGGTAGAGTTGTCTTGGAAGGTAGAGTTGTCTTTGGAGGTAGAGTTGTCTTAAGAGCTGGTAGAGGTATTGGGAGGTAGAGTTGTCTTTGAAGGTAGTGTTGTCTTGGGAGCTTGTAGAGTTGTCTTGGAAGGTAGAGTTGTCTTGGGAGATAGAGTTGTCTTTGGAGGTAGAGTTGTCTTAGGTGCTGGTAGAGGTATTGGGAGGTAGAATTGTCTTGGAAGGTAGGGTTGTCTTGAGAGGTAAAGTTGTCTTAGGAGCTGGTAGAGTTGTCTCGGGAGCTGGTAGAGTTGTCTTGGAAGGTAGAGTTGTCTTTGGAGGTAGAGTTGTCTTAGGTGCTTGTAGAGGTATTGGGAGGTGGAGTTGTCTTGGAAGGTAGGGTTGTCTTAGGAGGTAGAGTTGTCTTGGGAGCTGGTAGAGTTGTCTTTGGAGGTAGAGTTGTCTTGGGAGCTGGTAGAGTTGTCTTGGAAGGTAGAGTTGTCTTGGGAGGTAGAGTTGTCTTGGGAGGTAGAGTTGTCTCGGGAGGTAGAGTTGTCTTGGAAGGTAGGGTTTTCTTTGGAGGTAGAGTTGTGTAGGGTGGTAGAGTTGTGTTTGGATGTAGAGCAGTCGTGAGAGGTAGGGTTGTCTTGGGAGGAAGAGTTGTCTTGGAAGGAAGAGTTGAACACGACCATCGAGTTACCATGGTAATTAATCATGGATTACTGATAAACCACTATCGAGCAACCGGACCCTGGAGCTAGAGTTGTCTCTAACAAGTTGTGCATACCTAACCTGCATACCAATCCCTCTCTGTTTTTTCCTTTGAAAAATAATCGCTAATGATGGACAGGCTAAACAAAACCGAGCTACCCCTATTCCGGAGCTGTCTCGAACACCTGTGAAAGGTTTAATCCCAACACATCTCACAAAATCTCACATGGCTTAGCCAAAGATAACTTAGCGAAAGTTAAGTTAGAAAAGAAACATACAGTTATTGAAAATAAACAAATAGTGATTGGAGACCCTAATACGCCTGCAATATCCTCAGATGCAACGCCATCAATATTGGAGACATGTCGAATGGAGAGCGATTTTGTGAATTATTGGAGCTCGAAGTGGATAACCTAACAGTTGAGCCAAGATCAGGATTTACAGGAACTATCGTGGACCGTGACGCCTTTCGACAGGTAACAAAGCCTGGCATTTTAGTGAATACTGTAAATGTTTCACAGTAAAAGCCGCATATTAGAACTTCCTTCCTTTTGGGTTAAACTAAACAATGCCGTCCATGTTTACTGTATGTTTCTTATAAAACTGGTGTCTAACATGGGAAGCAATAAGGTCTGTTCCATTATTATTTTTTGACTAATATGCATAAGGAGCAAGAGGATCAGTTTTGAATATCAAAAAGGGTGACAAATCGAATATAATTAGAAAATAGATCTCAGCTCGTATCTTGTACAACAAGCGCGTGGGCTAATGAGCTTTATGCCCCCAGTATTATTACAATTCGCAGGATATTATTTCAACACTGACTTGTTTTCGGCATGTTTTCAAGGCTAAGTTTTTTTCTTCAGATTATTTAACAATTAGTCGCCGAAGGCGACGTAATTATCGACTAATTGTTTTAGTATGATTTCAGTATGATTCATAAGGTTTTCAGACAAAAATCCTTGTTTTGGGGGATTTTTTCACGATCACAATAAAACTCGCGCGCGCACTCCCAATCCTTTCAATGTTATAATCACCAGTAGGTGATTATAGCAAGAAAAAACAAACCTCTCGACCAATCAGCGCGCGGAAATTCTTATAACCACTTGAGCAATTATACTAAACTTGAATAACTGGAGGTCAAAGTACTCATTAGTCCATATATTTTCTGAATTAAAGTTGACATCCCTTCCAATTCAGGTTTTCGGAGGCAAAGGCCGTTATACGCTCGTATGTTTGATTCAAATTGTAGATTTTCACGTCCTTTTCCTGCAGGCATATCTCAATCCTGATTGCAACGTTGCACCGACGTAGCTTCATTGTCTATACCTATGGCCATCGTACGTTACATGCTAGTGATATGGTACCTTCAAAACGACGCTTTGAAATCAAATGGAATATAACACTTCTGTAGGCATTAAGTGGATGAGCATGCTGACATTTGTCTTGTTATCTACAGGAACGATGGTTTTAGTAAAGCATTGCATACCAATCTTTTTCCGGATAGAATTATAGACTTAGCAGGGAAAAATTGTGTGCGTATTATATATATGGTGTGCAATCACCAACAGTCGTAAAGCAATTAAGAAATATGTGCAATGAACCTTTGGTATCTAAAGGCAAGCAATACAACGGACAATTTTATGGTAATTAATAAAGGATGACAATGGAGCTTATGTTTTAACGCCAAGGTTCGTATACCCCTGTATACCCCCTGGACAATGGAGTTTTGGTATCTTAGGAGAAGCGACAGTCGACGGTCGTATGGCACTTACCAAGGATGAACCAATGTGGTGCCTCTGGTATCAAATGACATGCGATGCTTTAACAATCTAAAGGCAGCAATCCCACTGGCAGTCGTATGGCACTTAAGGTTACTGAGAACCTTCGCGCACGTCCTCGGAAAAAAAATCATACTCGTCCTTAGTTTAACCAGAACACTTTCAAGAGCTATAGCCGCCGAACTGCTTGACATTGACTCCCAAGAAACACATTGTTTTAATCCTTAAAGGTGTTTCTGAAAAACCGTGTCTGCGTTTTTTAAAATTTTGTTCAGTTCAAAAGTTATGAATTTTTTTAATTATTAGAGCGTGAAAATTCTTTAAAATTTGACCTTGGAAATTTAAAAGTTCCACAACTTTTGAACTAAGCAAAATTTTAAAAAGCGCAGACACGATTTTTGAGAAACACCTTTAAGGATTAAAACAATGTGTTACTTGGGAGTCAATGTCAAGCAGTTCGGCGGCGATAGCTCTTGAATGTGTCACACCCACATTTTTAATAAAACCTTCAAAAAAATTATATTTATTAAAACGTTATTTCTTTTTGCCATAGCCCGATAGTCCATTCTATAAGCTTTCAACGATATATAGGTTGACATGTTTTGGTTAAACTAAGGAGGTTTATGATTTTTTTTCCGAGGAGGTGCGCGAAGGTTCTCAGTAACCTTAACAAGGATGAACCAATGTGGGGCCTGTGGTATCAAATGACATGTGATGCTTTAACAATCTAAAAGCAGCAATCCCACTGGTAGTCGTATGGCACTTACCAAGGATGAACCAATGTGGGGCCTGTGGTATCAAATGACATGTGATGCTTTAACAATCTAAAGGCAGCAATGCCACTGGCAGTCATATGGCACTTAAAATGCAGGAACCAATGTGGGGCCTGTGGTATCAAATGACGTGATGCTCTAACAATCTAAAGGCAGCAATCCCACTGGTAGTCGCATGGCACTTAAGAAGGATGGATCAATGTGGAACCTGTGATATCAAATGACATGTGATGCTCTAACACTCTTATAAAGACAGCAATACTACTGGCACTCACATCATTTATTCCCTGATATCATTAAACATGTGATAAGCGTATGATTTGTATATGACAAACATATGTTGTTCATGTGTTCTAATGCTTCACAAATATACTTGGAAAGTGCGCGCGTTCGGAATTTACACACAAGTTTGTTACGAATGGGTAAATTCTGTACAAGGGGCGTGGTAGCAGCATGAAGTTTAAACACAACAGGACAGTTCAGTGAGATCCGTAATATGAAATATCTCCAAGCCATTTGAGTGAAATGCAACAACAGTTTCATTGTACTATTTTTATCCTTTGGCAAGCGGGAAATGACGGGCTCGCCTGGTGCAACTTGTCTCATTTTGTTTATCGTTTATTCCATATGTGATATCACAAACAACTCCCGAAAGGGAGGTAAATAGTGATGGATAAATACCGAGACGCGAAGCGTCGAGGTATATATCCACCGCTAGGCACAGACCCTGAGGGGGATAGTTGTTTTAGTATATACCAAATCAGTAGAATAAAATACGGTCAATAAAGAGCCAAAACGCAATATCGTGCGCGAAACGAGCCGCCATTTTGAGAGTTTTCTCAAAACAGTAAATAGTGTTTGATATCTACTATTTCAGGAACCAGTCAAAGCTCGCGAAAATGGCTATTAACTTATTTGGTATATACTAATTGTGATTATACATTGATTCAATAGAAAATACTTTCGCAGTGAACAAATATTTACTTTTCTCCCTAGCCATTTCAAGCAATTTCTTTGAAACGACAAGCGCGTTTTTAAAAAGGGCCATAAATGATGTAAGTCTATCTTTATTATACATTGCGCGGCCTAGAATCAAGATGGAGACCCTCAAATGGCGTGATTCCCAAAGTAAAGTGCGCGCTGATAGCCAATAGAAATCTAGATTACAATGTTAGTAGGTATATAGTCACTCTTAGGCCTAGGGCATACGTCGGATTAAGGTCGAACCGATTACATTTTTTTCAAAAGATTCCGACTCATTATACTTTCAAATAACAAGTTATCTATTGTTTTAAATGTATTCGACGCGACTCTAATTCGACGTATGCCCTAGGCCTTCTAGTAATGGACTCGTATTGCTTTTTTCCCGATCTCAGTTTTAACATATTATATTGTTTCTACTTTTACATAATATGATCTTATGAATAAAATGATCATATAGAAATCGCTGTTTTCATTTTGTTCGAGTCATTTAGCAACGAATGTTTGGTATTTTCTGTTAGAAATACAGTGTCTGACTGGAAATAGTAATTTGATCACAAGTTATCATAAGACCCAAGGATTCGATATTGCGTTTTGGCTCTTTATTGACAGTCAGCTGTCGTGGGTCTCTCACATCGAGGAGATGTGCGCCAAGGGAAATCGCGTTCTTGGGCTGGTCAAGAGAGTGTGCGGTAGAGAAATGTGCGATGTCCAGACTAGGCAGCTGCTTTACTCAGCCTTGGCCAGACCAGTATTGGAATACGCGTCTTGCGTATGGTCACCCTACACCATCAAACATCGTGCATTAATCGAGAACATTCAGCGACGAGCAACGAAGTTCATCCTCAACTACCCTCCTAAGGGAGATAGGCTATAGGGATAGGCTAGTGCAGCTCAAATTACTACCGTTAGAGTTTCGCAGAGAAATCAGTGACCTAGTTTTACTCTTTAAACATAGGCTCGGTCTTGTCAATACCAACTTCAATGACTTCTTCTCGCCAGCTTGTTCCACCTATAACACCAGATACTCCGACCCTGCTAATCTACGCCTCCTATCTTCACATCGCCAGCAGAACTACTACACAAAATCGTACTTCCCTAGAACTATTCGTCTCTGGAACAGTCTGCCTCACATCATTAAACACAGTCCGAGCGTCTCAACCTTCAAACGCCAGCTCTCTGCGCACTACTTTGCTAAACTAGACACTTACCAGCCGCCCTAGTGACTTTTACTATTTATATATATATACATATTTCATTTTTTCTTTTTTTTTTACTGTTGTGTTTTTATACATATGTGTTTAGGGGATGATTATCAATTGGGCTCTGCCCTGTATTCATTTCCTGCCTGTACCATATCGTTTATTTTTTCGTAATTGTTATATTGTGTAATTTATGTGGCAAATTGAATTAAACTAAAATATGTATGCCGCTTTAAATGTTTCTAACAGGGGTACACGAAAACCCCCCTCTGGGGACTCGACTAAATTGTGACTCAAAAAGTAGTTTTGCGAGTCACATTCTACCCTTAGGCAGTAGTATCTTAGTAACACTAACCACCATATTACATTATTGTGCTGGACGGAAGACGCCGAGCAACCATAAGGTTTAGCTAGACTCGATGACAGGATGGAAAGTGCTTCTGGTGCGACCCATTAGCAAAGAAATCATCAGCTAAAACTTGCGGTAAAAAAATCTACTAAAAGCGCTGTGGCCATATTTAGTAAAGTAGAAAACGTTATTCAGAACATCATTATTTGCTAAGTTAAGGGCGCGAAATCATAGTTATCAAACAAAAGCGGACATTTGGGTTGAATGTCACAATTTACATCACAAGGAAGGTGCTCCATTCGCAGCTTGTCGCCTTTAAATATCAACAGCAATTCAATAACTCCAGAAAAAGCACAGATAATTAATTATTCCTGTAGTTTTGACATGTGAGCAGCCAGGTTTTAATAACAATATCCGACAGGAGCTATGCTATCTCCTTAGATCTGAGTTTGTTTTCGGAAAATAGCAATTTCTGTTTTGTTGACTTGTCGGGTTTTTGAGAATAATGATTGAAAGGAAATGCAGTCGAGGACAGATCAGAATTCGTTTGGACCTAATGAATCGTCCATTAGCACTCTGAATCTCTCTATTTGCACTTCCCAACAGTTTTACCTTGATACGTATTAAGTATCTCGCGTTATACCCTTCACAAAATGCATTTTTCGTTTTGTCCTTTTGCCGAAGTACTTATGACCGGATCGTAATGAGCTTGTGAACCATTTGCGAGATTTTCAAGGGACTTTATGCAGACGGGAAAACATAATGGGTGAGTTGAAAGGCAGTATAAAAAACACCTACACTTTGTTCTTTCTAATGTATTTCATTTGGTTGTACAATATTAATTTACGCAAAAATTAGAAGAAGTATTTTAACCGAATTTGAAATGAAGTGAGGAAGACTGTGTATTGATAAGCTTATGATTTTCGCAGCAATATATTTTTCTTCCTTTAATTCATCATAAATAACACAAATAGTATTATTAATGCTTTTTAAGAAACTGTTACATTTTTAAACCTCTTAAATATCGTTATAATCGATTCTTATTTTAGGTATTCTCTGTGTTACCAGAACATTAAGCATCTTTTTGATTGTGTTCTTCGAAAGAACCCTCTGCAGCTCAGGTAGGAATTAAGAAAAGGTTACAGAGAAGGAAACCTGATAAATAAAACTGATTGTCAAGAAAAGTACGAAACCATATAAAAAAGTAGAGCCAGCTCCCCCCCACTAGTGTATACCATTGATGAATTCATCTGTGAAACTGTCAAACAAAAAGAGGGGTTCACCAGATTCCGCCCATCATGAAGAATAAAGGCGGGTCTACAACGTATAAAAGAGCGTAAACGAGCTACAAATCCTTCGCGATCTAACAATGATTCCAAAGATTAGCTGAATTCACACTAGAGGCGAGTTTCCCGTCTGAGACGAGTTTCTCGCCTTGAATATGGTTCCTTGTTCTTCTGTGATCACGCGAAAAATTTTTTTGAAGGAGAAAGTTTAGACAGATAACAAGCAAGTGTCTCTGAGTAGAATTGACATAAGACAACTTTTTCTGACGAGAAACTCGTCAGACGAGTTTTCCGTCTCTTGTGTGAATACAGCTACTAAATTGCCGATAATTTGTATCTTCTTTACACTATTCTCTTGAATTATAATTCGCGCGAGAAAAAAAAAAACGCTTTCGTGTAAAATACATAGATTTGGACTGATGTCTTGCGTATAATATAGGCTGCGTTTTTGACGCATTTCTCTCGGCGATTTTTCTCGCGCGAATTACAGTCACCAAATCGCTACTTCTGTGCAATATTTTGTTGACTAATCACAGCAAGTTTGAGAGTGAGATGTTTGATTCCACGTGGCAGTGCGATGGTACTCGGACGCCCCACCAATAGGAGACGAAGGCTCCTGTTCATGGACTCATGATGGTGGATTTTCTCGCAAAACACACTGCAATTTGAATACGTCAAAATCGCAAATGTAGAAACCGGTCTTAATAGCGGAGCTCGTCAGCGGCCGAAGGCCGCAGAGCGGAGCACCATACCTAAGAAAAAAGCGTCCAAATGATAGCAAATGATCGCAAATAGAGTGTGATATAAAATACACAGGGTACCCAGTACCTGAATAACGCAAAGGATCGCAAAGGGATCGAAGTCATTTTTCAACGTCAAGCAGAATTTCCGCGCGTGTCTGTGAAGCCAGCCTCTTTCGCAGCCATCTCTTGATTTTTATAGTCGCCTTCGCCAGGTTCGCAGTCGCGCGGCCGTGACGTCACAACGTCGCGCGCCCGTGACGTCACAAGGTGGAGCCGGTCGAAACGAACTCAAAATGGGGGGGGGGGAGGAGTGGGTGGTCAGGGGGGAGGAGATTGGGTGGTCAGGGAGGGGGGAAGCTCACGTGAAAGTGACGTCACACTACAGTGAACCCAAATACGGCAAATCTGCTTGATCACTGATTATTCAGTTTTTTGATCGCCGCCAATGAATAAAATACTACTGCAAGCGACTGGAGAACCAACTAGAACCGGACTACGCAAATGTGTCGGGACTACAAGTCTCTGTAGAAATCAAGAAAGTTTCTTCTTGTTCAAAAAGAAGGCGGACAAGTGAGAATTTCTGGCGAAGTTGTAAAGTTGTAACTGGTCATTCGCCATTCTTCGGGGTTTCATTTGACAAATCTGTGACTGTTCTGTGGCGGTTTGGGCGTTTTAGATAAGCTTACAGCGGCTTTTTCAAGGAGAAAAAATACCTGGGGGAAACTACGGCACGGAACAGGTGAGTTTCATTCGACTTGTTGTTTGGCTTCTTGTTGTTTGATTTGGAGAAACTATTTGGCGGCCATGCAACATTCGTGGTTCAAACTCAGGGACGTCAAGTCCCGTCTCCCGGGAAAAAACAAGAAGACTGACCTGGATAACACTTTGTTTATAGGGAGATGGCAGGACATTCCCAAGTTCCGAGCAGGATAAACACTGAAGTTGTTTCTACACGGGAGAAAAAAAGCTACTCGGAAGGAAGGTATAAACTAAGCTAAAGTTTGTCATGTTTGTTTATCGCGCAGAACGTGAATCCGGGGATTAGTCGGGACTCAAATTGTTTTTCACAGTTTTAAGCCTTTTCCAGTTTTTAGCTTTTTTCAGTTAAGCTTATATGCGACCCTAAAACTCTAGAGAATTCTATTAGTATTAACTTAAGCTTATTGTAGTTTTCAACAACGAAGGCTAATAAAACGCTTCGGTCCTGCGTGAAAAGGGCAAAACATCAGCTTTCTGAGCTTTCTGCAAGTAGCATTAAAAATCGTTAAAAAATCAAATCTAGAGAGAAAAACTACAAAACGCCTGTCATTTTGCATATAATAAAGCAGGGCATCCTTTTCTGATTCACAGATATACCAACATCCACCAAAACGTATTTTTCGATCGACTGTTGTTGGCCGGCAATCGATGGTGGTGGAGTACTCTTGATCTTTTTACTCTTGGATTTCCAAGCGGCAGGAAATTGACTTTAATGGTACTGGAAAGTAGTTTACTTAGGCTTAGTGTTTCTTGAACACAACAAAAGGGCAGAAAAACATTAAAGGCTTTCAACTTTTTAAAAAACATTGTATTTTATCTCTACTCTGATTTCAACATGCATTGACTGTGTCATGCATGTAGCTTATTTACTAAATACCAGTAAAACATTTTTTAGAAAAACAAAGAAATGAATACATGTAAATTAGTGCATTATGTTTGCTGGCATTTTCATAGCCTTCATGACTTCACTCACAACATAACTGGTATGTATGAGTGTGATAGTATGTATGTGCCTCTGATTGCATGGCACCTCAGTTTACATTTCCCTGTGCAGTTGCACGGTTTGGACACAGCTTTGGTGAATAGAGATGAAAACACCAAAAATGGTAGAAATTTGCATTGACATTACAATATCTAATACCCTGCGAGCAGTGATTTCCTCCTCTCTTAGGCCCGCCGGCCTAAGAGAGGAGGAAATCACTGCTCGCAGGGTATTCTAATAGACCTCCTCGGCTTGGGCATAATGTTTTGCCCATTTCAGATCACGTGGCATTCCCATAAGTATTCTCTCTAAAATTTGGAATGATTCCATATTCATATATCCTTTGGTGGGTAGCAGAAAAAGAAAGAAACTATTACTCATGGGAATGCCATGTGATCTGAAATGGGAAAACATTACGCCCAAGCAGAGGAGGTCTATTACGCCATATGGCATACTTGTGTCTAAAATGTACCCATTATGGGATTATCGGAGGCAAACATTCTCTTTTCTCTCTTAGTTGTATATTATTGGTTTCATTGTCTTTCACATTATTTTCAATGCTTTGGATAGAGATTAATGTAACTGCAGCTTCACTATTGCTTGGATTGGATATGCTGTTCAAACTAGCATCTAACGAACATATTATACACGGTTAGAGCCCCTGATGGAAATCCGTCGACTGCAAACAGTGCAGGCCTTTGGGTGGGAGCGAAGTGAAGGGCATGAAAGAAGATTGATATAGACTGTTGGAATAGGTTTACATTTACCATTTGACATTTTTTAACAGATATAGTAATAATAACAGGTCTTGATTAATTTTTAAAAACTTTATTGTGTGTTTTGAACTGTACTTAATAAGATTCCCACCTAGTGTTTCAGGAGGGTGCAACTGGCAAAAGTATTTGGCAGTAATCTAGTGCACATTAACCTTATTTTTTTAATTTCTAAAGCCCAATAATGGAACCAAGTTACAGGCTGTCACAAGCAAACTTTCTCCAATTTTTAAAAAAAATCATGAATTATTAATAAGAACAACACAAAAGAAATAAAAATCATAGGATCGTAGCCTGTTGTACAGCCACTAGTGGTTGTAACTTATTTGCATTAGCAACTTCCATGAAAGATATCTTAAAGCTGCCAAATTTACAAGCAATGAATGGCATCTCAGCATTTTAAGTAGTTTACAACATCAGCATCTGTGTTGTATCAGATCTACATCACCTGCCTCTGACTCGAGTTGTAAATCTGATACAACATGGCTGAGCTCATGTTGTATTAACTATCCAAAACTCTTACATACCAGTAAATTTTTTTACTGCACCACGAAGGCCCCCCCCCCAATTTTTTGTGCAATTTAAAGGGGGAGGGGAGACTTGAGTTTAATGTTAGCAAATGAGATGTAGGTCAGAAGTTGATTATTGTAGATTTACACTTTGTGATGCATAGCAATTTGCTAATATCATACACGAGCAAATAATATTACTTAGCACCTCTCTAATAGCAACCCTCCTTTCCTGTTACTGTTATTCTCTTATCCGTTTTTATTTCACATCATTTAAGACTTTTAGTGTGTGGTAAGGAGGATGTATCTATATTTTTGTTATTCGGCATGGGGGGGGGGGGGGGGGGGGGGGGGGGGAGAGGAGGCCAAAAATGTTTTTAAACTCTGTGTTGAAAATTGTTTTACAAAACATTTCAAGTGTTTCTAATCAAGCAACCTCCCCTGATAAAGAATAAATGAAAGAAAATGGGAGAAATGTTCACTGCATTGCATGTTTTTCATATGAAGGGACATGAAAGGGCTGTTTATGTACAACTTACAGCCATATCATATTTGGCATCTTGTAATGCTTTTTTGGCAGGTGTGTGAACTGAGAAACAGAACAGCATCAGATTACCAGTACCAAATAAAATGAGAATAAATGTTTTTTTGATACTTTACATGTACCATCTTTTATTAAGGCCCTTCCGGTTTCCACATAGAGGTGGGGGACCCCGGTTCAGCGGGGTTACTCACCTTTTCATATAATCTCTCTTATTTTGAATGTCCGCCCGTACGAAACGAGAAGCGCTTATAAGCGCTTCATTTTACTGCAAAAGCACTTCCAAGCGGATAAGAAGCTGTTTTGAAGTGCTTTTGCAGCCATTTTACGTCGGAAGCGGTTTTGAAGCCGCTTCCATTTCGACACTGAAGCGGTGTGAAGTGGTTTAAAGCGGTTTTGAAGGGGTTTTGCAGCGCTTGTGCAAACACGATTATCAATTCAAAGATAATCAACTTTGTAGGGCCGCTTCATTGCGCCATCAGATCGCTTCCATCGAGCTTCCAACGCAATTTGCATGCAAAAAACATACATTGCTAAAAAATGCAAACTGATCATGGCTACATATGAAACGTCTACTGAACACGAAGGTTCAGTTTTTACAGGTTCACGCATCTTAAACGTTTACCAATATTCAGCATGCACTCTCATTTTCCTCCATTATTGAACTGCAAAGTGATCGTAACGCGCAGTTTAACGTGTCAGCTCCTTTGACATCCGGTATTCACTCAGATAGGATTACCCTTCACGTGATTTCAGCTCGGCCAATGAAACCAGGTTATACATTCAAAAATAAAGCGGCATATCGTCCCCTACAGTTCGGTTAAAACTTTAGATAGCAATATGAGTTCGCAATTCGCAGTCTTTTAAAATGTTTGCAGCAGTATTTTGGAATGACGAAGAGCAGTTTAGTGTGGTCGAGAATCGCACAGGTGGGTCGGTCAGGAATATACCTTGGTGCTACATCAAAGGGGCGATCGATATCGAAAGCCAAATACAGGAATAAAAGCACTGTCAGGTGAGGCTGCATGAATGTCTTATTGCTACTATCTTAACTTTGTTATCACATACATACGGCTGTCCAAGCGCGCGCAATACAGCGTTAATGATGATTTATACAGTATGAGAAAGCCTGATAACCCTAGTTCAGTAATGGATGTCAAATTAAAGTTTTAGTTCAGCGTTATATCCGTTGTATAACAGATATAATTTGAGACGCATATAATTCTTTCATATTTGACTTGAAATCCATACGCTATAATTATAACATTCGCTATAATTTCGATGAATACATAACCCCGTGGTATTATACTCAAAGTATTATATAGTCATGGTAACTATACACATAATTGCAAGGAAAAAAAGAATTTCATTAAGATTCGACCGATGCTAGGTCAAAAGGTGTAAAACAAACAGGACTTAAATGTTGTAGGGTAATAAAAAAGTACGGAGATTGGAACACTCGTTATCGCGAGCGCTGCGAAATACACAGTAGTCAGTTTCGTGTTCGTAAGCTCGATACGCTGTTGTGAGATACAAACTTTCATAATTTCACTACGTTTGACGTCAAACACGGAAACTAATAATTCGTTTGTTTTTGCTTCTTTTCAGCTCTTGCCAAGCGATGCGCCACTGTTTGGGAGGCTGATCAGCCGTGGACTGTGCAAAGATCACGAGAAACAAGCGCTGAAATACAAAAGCGTGATAAAGAATAAAGAGTATACCATCAGCGATAAGTGATTATCAAATTATTTTATCAATTTAGTACGTATCTACCGTCGATTTCATCTAAGCGAATACACTTCAAAAAGAAACGGGAAACTCGCGGAAGCTCTAAGACAATATTGTTTCATTCCCGTACATCGTTTTAAAACCGTTGTCGTAAATTGTTATGTGTTCGATGCATACCTCTTTCAAATCGCAAATTATCGTTGTAAGTTTCTGCAGAGTGTTAAAATACTGAATTTATACAGAGTGATTTATGTGAATAAATATTGACCATCTGAAATTAGCATTTCAATCATTGCGTATAGCTGAGTATAGCAACGCGCTTCATAACGCGTCCTACCCGCTTCCGAATTAATTAACGCTTCCAAATCGCTTCAAAAGCAATGAAAACCGCGTTGAAAGCGCTTTATCATGAAGCGGAAAAGTGCAGCCGAAGAAGCGCTCTCGTTGAAGCGCAATTAAAGTGGTATTGAAGCGTGTTTGAAGCGCTTCCAGAAGCGATTTATACGCGCTTTTAAGCGCTTCTCGTTTCGTACGGGCGCAGTGGTAGTGTTTTTGATCCTAAAAATTCTACAGGGCCATTCATGTCACCTCGGAATTTCCACAGGGCATTCATTACAACTGGCATTACCCCTATCGAGGAACCTGGAATTTCCATAGGAGTTGTTGTGTTTGACCCTGGAATTTCTGCAGGGGTATAAATACTGTTTTGAACCATGGAATTTCCACAAGGCCATTCTTTTACCATGGAATCCATTTTTTGCAAACTTTGGAATTTTCACAGGGGCCACAAGAGAATGTTTCACCGAGAAGGTTTCACTGGGAATTTTCACAGGGGGGCCTGTAATTTACACGGGTAGAGCAATTTGTTAAAATTGAGTTCCTCAATAGCGCAATACAACAATTTTAAACTTTTTAATCATCAATAAAAAGGATATTTTTATCAAGGCAATAAATTTTGAGTTCATAGCAAGTTGATTTTACTGACGACTGTTAATTCATGTCTTACAACCTCAACAAGCTGGGGTACCCCAGCTACCCATCGTCCCACATCTTCATGTTAACAGGCCCTAAATATTATTGGGAGCTCAGCTTTTAGGCAGTGCCTAAATCTATATATTAGGTTTAGCATTCAGTGGGTTTGGCTGCTTAGTCCTCCTATTTGCCCTCCTTTTCAGCCAGCTTATCTCGACTGGCAATGTGCCTGAGGTTCGGAGGTTAGACTTTCAGGGGGACCAAAACTCAGGGTATTTTTTAAAAAAAACGGAGAGGTGGTGACTTTGCTATTCCTGAGAAAGGGGGGGGGGGGGGGGGCTCGCTACACCCTGCCCCATCCCTAAAGGGTGAGCTAACCACCCCGCCGAGTGCTTACAATGCATTGCGGTGTGCATCAGCAGTAATAAGGCGGACATTTTTTTTATACATGTTATCCATATTTGAACTTATATATATAAAAACACTAGCAAAGCGGAATACAAATGCAAGGATTTAACCAAGAAGGCCCTCCCTTGCTTAGAAAGAAAGTTTGCCTAGTCCAAGAGCTAAACATGGGAAGAAAGCTTACATGAAAGCTATGCTAGACCCCGGGGGCGGGGACTCCCATATTTTTTTGGTCGGGGATGATCGTCGTATCTTTTAGGGATTAAAATCACGGTGGTTTGGTCTCTTTTAGGGGTGATCTTGATCTTCAATAAATTTTAGGGAGATTGGTATCTTTAAGGGCCGAAACTGTGTCCAAATTGTTTTTTCCCATGATGGTGCTTCTAAAAACCGTGTAAGAAAGACAGATTATTTGATTATTCGATGAGAAGACGATAAATTAAGTAACAAACACGGAAATTTCTTGATGGGTATCTCTTCACCTGTTACCTGTGTCCTTCGCGCCTACTTGGTACATAAGACCTCATCTTTTAGGGTATCTTTTAGGGTAATAAATGTTTTGAGCCACGCCATGGCCCGCCATGTTTGGTATCTCTTAGGGGTGAAACTGAAAATTTCCGACGATCATCCCGACTAAAAAATATGGGAGTCCCCCCCGGGTGCTAGACATGTGTCATGGTTTGAAGTTAATATGTATGGCAGTTCCTAGTAAGACCTTCAGCGTTCGAATCTTCCAACCTCAAGCAAATAAAGTCCACTTTCAGTACCCGGCCCATAATGCACTGTTCGCTACCATTTTCGATACCAAAAGCCTTAAAATTTGGAAATACGTTTCGAACTTCCTGTGGCATGTATAATTAAGTTCGACACGGCAGAAGCGCGGCGTTTAGAACAAAGTCGTGCTACTGCCGATCGCACGGCAAGGTTTGCCGATTTTTCGACACTAGCGCGGCAGTGGTTCTAAACGTCGCACTACTGCTGTGCTACTGTCGAACTTAATTCATAGAATTGAATAGCTCATTTCGCGGCACTTTGAGATGCCTGTATTTACACCAAAGGCTCAAGCGGGCAATCTTTTTTCAAGCGCGCGTGTTGCTCAAATGGCGGGAAGAAAAGTTGAGAAATACATTTTTCGCAGGAGCTCCTGATTTTCGCCACTAATGGCAGGTAGATCGTAAGGACTTGCTAGAGAACATTGCCCGCCTGAGCCTCTCTTTGGTGTATAATACAGGGATTTTAACCGAGAAATGGGCTATTCGACACGCTATAGCACTGCTTAGCTTTAGCCACATATTTTATACTTGTGCACTCACTTTAAAAAAATGTATGGATCCGCCACTGACGTGATTGTTTCTCTTAGAAGTAGTGGATTCTCTGGGGCTACTGTTGGACCTTATCTCGCCCACCTCTCCTTATCTCGCAAGTACAAATCATAAATTGCTAATTCTCCATTTCCGCCCTCGCCTTTCATAATTGGACCATTTGCCCCTTATCTCGCTTTACCTCGGATAAACTCGCGGCGAAGGTCTCCTCTGACGTCAGACACGTTTTTGTGGTCTTTCCCTCTTTTTTCTAGAATGTTCCAGCGCTGCCATTGAACAGTTTGTTCCCTGTCCAGGGTCAAGCCCTGGTAACCAAAACGAAGTGGAATGCATCCGGGAGCTTAGCTGTTGCTACTTTTCATCCGGTGGCCCGGGTGAGCAGTGCTTGTCCGAGCCCGTCGCTCAGTTGAAACAATGGCCGGAAGTGACGGACAATTGTACATTTCCAACTATTCCCCCGCCACAAGGGCTAACCCCGCAAAAGAAGCTGTTGGGTAAAGTGCTATCTATTGTGTCTGTACATACAGAACTCCAGTGCGCAGACGCGTGCTTACGTCAGCATCACTGCGTGGCGTATAATTTTGGTCAGCGGTTGGTAAATGAGTGGAGAACTTGCGAGCTGCTTCATGTAATTGATGGATATAGAAAGGACGTGGAGTTCAGTTATAGGGTTTTCGATCGTTATTCAGTTCAAAAGGTAGGTGCATTATGTGATTTGCGCAGTTCGTTTCCCGCTATTTATTTTCACCCCCATGCTTCAGGACTACGATAAAGACCGGGTCACACCAATAAAATTATTTGATAGTGCGTCCACACAAGGGCTGTAAGATGTTCAGATCTTTCATATCGAGATGTCGTTTTCTGCGAATACGCACGGGCTACACGCGCGGGCCTACCTGTGTTTTGTCCCAGGCCCTTGACGGAGACAAAGACAACATGGCGACCATGACTACGAAGTTTTCAACCTCGTCCCCAGGGTCTTCTCGGTCGTTTATCAAAATGGCGGTTAGCTCAGAGAATACCCTGGGGGAGGCTAAGTCACATGACCGTTTCGAAACAAAGGACAAACCTCATTCTCATGTCCTCAAACAATAGTCACGTGACTCAGCCTCCCCCAGGGTCTTCTCTGAGCTAACCGCCATTTTGAAAAACGACCGAGAAGACCCTGGGGACGAGGTTGCGAAGCTTTACGAACACCTGCTAGTTTTGGTGGATGTTTCTGCCTTTTTAGCTAAAATATGAGGGAAAATACTTACAGGTAAGGGGAATTCCTATTAGGGAAAGCAGCAAGTCCACGACGTTGGACTACAAACGTCTTGATATGGGGTTTCTGTTTTGTGCAAAAAAAAAAGAAACATAAAAATTGAGCGAGAGTTGGAGAAGAGGTTCCTCATCGTTTTCCACGCACAACACTGAATCCTGAAAACAAGGTTTCTCCTCGCTTCAAACTTTAGATTGTATTAGCCCCTGACTCTTTTGGATCCCTGTGGTGAATTTAAAAAAAAAAATAACCGGGAGGTGAAGAGAGGCTCCTTGGCACGCACCACAGGAATAAGATTAAACATTGTTTTCCGCGTTGGCCCTTGCGTTGACACAGCCAGGGTGTATTACAGAACATGTATCCGAATATGTTTGGCACTGCTCCCCAACCCATACACTGTATCCCCATTAGCGGGCCCAGGCGCGCTCCATGCATTCTCGAACCCAGAGCTCCCCGGCTCGTTTTCTCGCGGGGGAGGCTCTGGTGACAGCCACTGACGCATGCGCGAGATTAATACAGAGCCGCTGAGAGAAAGACCTTTCAGCGCATGCTCCAACGCTTAAATCTGCCAATCAGCGATGGCCCTCTAATGGATGTCCCCAGAGCCTCCCCTGCGAAGTGACGAGCCGGGGAACTCTGGGTACGAGAATGGCATCCATGTTGCTCCTTGCATTCATGTGGGATCATTTGCGCATGTGTTCATTAAAAAGAAAACCAACCGGACCCATATGCATGTGAATAAATTCCTTATAACGAATTCATATCTATTTTCACACAATTCGCTAGAATGCTGATTTCGGTTTGTGAGGATGTGTTCGCAGAACTCCCAACCCGGAATGCATTCTAGTTCGAGTCTCCACCGCGCGCGTTTGATCGTTTGCAGCATGACCGAGAGGCTCTGGGAACGAGAATGGCCCGTGGCGTTCAGGCACGCGGAGGTGGTGGGAATATAGAAGTGTAACGTAGCTAGTAACCGACCTATTCTATCATTAGTGTATCTCATATTTTATTTTATTTAGTTTTTCCTGCGAGATGATGATTGCCCGTGACGGATAGACCTGCAGGAAAAGCACCGGTTGTTTTACACCACGACCAAGATCACCTCTGTTGCTACGCGGGAGAAAGAGCATTACGTGCGGGCTAAATATTCATTCACAAGAAAATTACGTTCTCGCTCAGGTCGTGTCTTGAAGCGTGTCCATGACAATGTTTTGCTTACACAACATATCATTAGACCGCCTGGGGATATTAATCTTCCCGTATAGAATACGCAGGGTATATCCCTCTAAAAACAATGATCCCAAATAGGGGTATTCCAGCTTCAGAATTGATGTATGCCTCTAAAAAAAGTCTGACACAACTGCCACAATTGTTGGACCAGACAGCCCAACGTAGAAATATAGCGTTCTGGCTATTTTCCAAATATATTACTTATTATTTGTCAAAATTGAGTGGAATCAATAAGAGTGCAAAACCACTGAATACTTACATAAACAAAGAACAGGAAGGACATTGCAGGAAATATGTTTAACGACTAATTCTACAGCGCATGAGTCACACAAACTTTTCTGTACTGTGAGGTGGGAATGACGTACTATAAATACTAGCTATTGTTTCAAAGTGAAATCGAAACCACTAAGTGAGAGGTCATGTCTTTTCTATGCAATTGTGATTGAAACAAAAGAAAAGTTAGCAAAACTTTTGCAGATAAGCAAAATAATTAAAACATAACTGTATCTAGAATTATCTGTACAACAAAGCTAGCTGAGAGGTCAATCTAGTGATAAGTTTTGAATTATTGTGTATAAAGTCTTATGGCATAAGATTTCAAGAAAATAAACTTCAACTACGTGAAAAGTTTTAAAAGTTTGTTCTCTGAACGAAGAGGACGTCACATTATGTTACGCGTGACTGGCTGTGTATTCGTGACGTGACAAACAAGGGGTTTCCCGTGACCTATGCATGTTAATTAGGGGAAACCCCTGAGTTAGTTTTAAGACCATGCAGGCGGCAGTTTGCTCAGCTCAGAGTCTACTGGAGTGGGTTCAGGTCGTACAGGAAACCACATACAAACAACTGAAACAAGATACACTACATAAACAAATGCAACGTGGGTGGAGAATCAAAACCCTACTTTGGGGTAAGTGCACCGAGCTGGAAATTATAAATTCAAATCTGTAAGGTTGTAGATAAAATCTCTCCAAGTTCTGTTCCTTCAAAAATCCCTAATTCGTCATTTACATGGCAAGAGGTTTAAGTGGGTGCAATAACTTTAAAGTGAGAGATTTAATCTGTTTGATCATTAGAACTTAGATTATTGAATAAAAGTAACTTTCAACAGGTGTGTCGTGCCACGGATTTGTGTTTTCTTGCCGATTCATCAAATTTTCCTTGAGGCCTTTGTTTCAACAATGAATGAGTAAAACGCATGACTCTAGCTTTTCAAATATTCATAACAAGGTTAGAATAGTCTAAATATCAATATCAAACAATACAGCAAAAGCTATTTCGCAGTCAAGTCGTGTATTTTTGAACACGCGAGCGCTTTTGTCTTGATAGATCAATTCTCAAACGTTAGCAAACGTCGGCGCGCATTCTATTGTGTTAAAATCAATCAACACCAAACCTCCAAAAGACTACCCTACTGTCTTCATTTGGTCCAAAAACCCTTCGGAATAGCCGGTTTAAGGATTCCAGCTCGTCCTGTATATGGTATTTTCAAAACTTGTTATTTTCTACAAAGTTCAGTAAAATCACTTTGAAGTAGCAAAAGCACACTTGTGTGTTCATGCACCGGCTCCATAACTTGTCCAATCAAAACGCCTGCCTGAAATATCGATGCACATTTGACAATGTCAGATATCATTCAATGCTATTGCGTTTTTCTTGCTAACCGGGTTTCACAGCCATTTGAACAAAAGAAGGAAAACAGTTTCATATTTTGGAACACTCCGAATGTAAGTTAATATTAAAGTGCTACTAATGCTTTTTGAGAGACTTTTTGAGCAAAATCCTCTAATCAAGTAGTGAACTTCTGTGAAAAAAATTTCGATTCGGTTAAATCCTGAATTTTTTACGAATCATTTCATATTGGAATTTTCCCGCCATCTTTGAAACACTTACCAGTCTCCCTCACGGATCGTCTTCGCGCGGCCAAGATCAAAGCAATGCCCAAATAAGGACGTTCAAGGTTCAAGTCGTCTTCTCAATTTACAGCATATTCTTGGCAAGAATTCCCTAGTTTTATCGTTCTTTTGCGATGTTGGTATTAGTGGAATGTAGGCCATTTATTGATATGTATTTCTTTGTTGCTTAAATTATTGATCTTTAAAGTTTTTAACGTCAGAACATTGAATGCGAGTGGAGATTTTAGATTTCAGTGACAACGGTTGCCGCCATTACCGTTTGTCACGTATTATTTCCGTCGAATAAAATAGCCTCTATCTGTCCTCTATGAGGGTCCTTTATGGTGTGAAATAGCTAATATTAAATTTCAATGTCATACCCCGTTATTTATAATAGTGGGATGATAAAGGACCCACGTCTAGAACAGCAAAGCCATTTGAAAATGGTCTTCTTGAGCGGTGCTACCGGAAAGAAACACAGAAAATGTCGGGTATTTTAGCGACTACTGCGAAGAAATTTTGTGCAAACCCGAGGTTGTACTCACAATAAACTGTTCTCGCTTTAAAAACTCATTAAAAAGAATAAAAGATTCCTCCGCTTGTTGTGACAGATAGCGCGCGCACTCACGCGCACCGGTTATCTTGTAATGAGCCTGCGATCTCAAAAGAAACAAATGCAGTCAGCGGAGTTAAGTGTTTCAAAGATGGCGGGAAATTTGCAACATGAAATGATTCCTAAAAAATCAGGATTTAACCGAATCGAAAAATTTTTTCATAGAAGCTCATTACTTGATTAGAGGATTTTGCTCAAAAAGTCTCTCGAAAAGCATTAGTAGCACTTTAAATCTCGAGAAACCAATTGATATCAATAGTTTTATAATGAGAACCGAGAATTATTAATATTCTTTTGGGCTCCTTCTTTTGCAAATTGAAATTCATTGATGTCATACTGGATATATTTAGTTGCAAATTCCATTTTTCAATGAACCACTAAGTAAAATTACTGAAAGAGCTGGCTGATTGACAGATGATACAACACACCCTATTTGACTGTTTATTGTAAAGGTGCTCAGTGCGCGCCTTCTGGTACTGAGGCCTACGTGAAACGTCGTACCAGAGCCGCCGCGAGAGTTCATTATTGACCAAATATGGTCATAAACTGGTCACGAGTAATCCACAGTTTGTTTCGCCGTAACATGTTTCAACTAAGTTATAGGTTTCTGATGAAAATCAACACCACAGCACAAACCTCTCATGTGTGCTTCCTCGGCACCGAGGTTAAAAGGCGGCGGATCCAGGAAAAATGGTACTCGATAGGTATCCAGGGATGATCAATTAGCTGGTTGGTACAGGGTACTACAACCCACCCCCCTAAACTGGATACTTATAGATTACCGTGTCATTTTGCCCTCTTTCCTTATCAATTGTACTTTTCGAGCAGCGGTTTCTGCATGTTTTTCATCAGTAGAATAATTTTGATTTGAGTGAGATGAAATCCTTTTCTCGCAGGGCAATTGTTTGTAGAAAGTCACTTCGTGACTTATAAAGCAATATTGAAGGATTGTTTTAAACAAAGGTGGGCGATCAGGAAGTGAAGTGTTTAGATTCTTATGATTGGTCCAATATCAAAACACTTTACCCAGCAAGTCACGAGTTTTCTTTGACACAAAATTATCGAAAAATTAGAATCGAAAAAACAAAATCAGTACGCAACATTCTCTGTTAAAGACGTCTTATTCCATCACCGCCGATTGTGACTAGTTCACATTAATAATTCAACGCAGTAAGAACGCCCAGTTGATATTGATGTAACGCCTCTGTATACATGTCAATAAACACTGACACAAATGGATGAGGAAGTTGGAGAGTGCACTTCAAATCTCTGTTACGCAATTCTGTGGGGTATTAATGTAACAATATAGTTGTTCGCGGGCGTAATATGTTTTGGGCCAGAACTTTGGAAAGCATATAGTACAAAAACGAGAATTTATGGCGACCACCATAGCAGCGATCTCAGAGTCAGCGGGCTGTAATATATTAGAGCCCACAAAAATGTTCATTAGAGCCCGGATAATGTCCCCACAATGATCGCCAAAGTTATTATAATAGACCTCTTATTGCTCTACCTCCAGCATCTGCACATTGCTCTTTCCAGATGATGTGATATTTTCATCTTTTCAAATGGTTTCATATCCACGTGGAAATGCCGAATAAAACTTTAGCTGCGAGATGCGTGCATACATGATGAAGCAACTTTTTCCTCTTTCCCAGCTCTTCGTCCATGTCAAGGTATTTGAAAAGTGATCGGAGAATCGTTGGCGAAAATGGCCAACATCCCCGATGACGCGTGGCCTTCGTTCCCAATGGTGTAGACTAGAGAGAAAATCGAAACTTCAAAATGATTGCAAAAGCCAGCTCTGATTTTTAATTCATCGGCACACAACTGACATGTTTCTCGCCCCCCTTTTTGCTGCTCTAGCAAAAATGCCGGAAACCCCTCAGATTGCTGACGACTTTTCATCTTTTTGATGGCAGAAATTAAAATCCGGTTTCATGTATTCTAATTTGAATTTATTCTTTGGTCGTTACTTTTATTCTACTTTATAGCTTGTTTATATATTTTTTTCTTCTTCTTCTTCTTTTGTGGTGACTGTTGCTGCTCGAAAAATATCTCTTTTTTCTGCGACAAATTCTCCGATCTACCTTCTTCTTGCGGCGCAGTGTTAGGCCTAGGCGAGATAAGGAGGGGTAAGGCGAGATAAGGTACCAGAGTATCTCGCAGCTCCTAATAGTCTAGTTTCGAATTATCTATTTCTACCGCTGAGTAGGCATCGACGGCGCAAAAATACAGTGGGAGCCTCTATTTGAAGTCGGAGAAGTTGCGAATACCGATGATAAACTGATATGAAGCTTGAATGAGACAATGAGACAAACTTGAGAAAACGTTTCGGACTCGTTGGTTCACAACTTTTGGGGCTTCATTCAAATTCGTCTTTAGCAAACGTCGTCGGTTGCGTCTTAGTTCCTGGCCTGTCTCTGTCTGTATAATGTAGGATCGTGGAGTTCCAGCCTCTTGTTTAACAGTTGCTGGTATCCACTTGTTCTTGTTATAGACTCTTACTGCTTCGTTGGGTGCAAGGGGTAGTAGTGGTTTTGTGCCTCTGTTGTAATAACGTGCTTGTCTGTCTGTCAAACTGAGGCTCCCACTGTATTTATGCGCCCTTGATACCTATTCAGCGGTAGTAGAGAATTCGAAACTGGACTATTGGACCATTTCCCCCTTATCTCGCCTTATCTCGCCTTTCAATTGGACCATTTCCCCCTTATCTCCCCTTATCTCGCCTTTCAATTGGACCATTTTCCCCTTATCTCCCCTTATCTCGCCTTTCAATTGGACCATTTTCCCTTATCTCGCCTTATCTCGCCTTTCAATTGGACCATTTTCCCCTTATCTCGCCTTTCAATTGGACCATTTTTCCCTTATCTCCCCTTATCTCGCCTTTCAATTGGACCATTTTCCCCTTATCTCCCCTTATCTCGCCTTTCAATTGGACCATTTTCCCCTTATCTCGCCTTTCAATGGACCATTTTCCCCTTATCTCCCCTTATCTCGCCTTTCAATTGGACCATTTTCCCCTTATCTCGCCTTATCTCGCCTTTCAGTTGGACCATTTCCCCCTTATCTCGCCTTATCGTGCTTCTCAAATAGACCATTTTCCCCTTATCTCGCCTTTCAATTGGACCATTTTCCCCTTATCTCCCCTTATCTCGCCTTTCAGTTGGACCATTTCCCCCTTATCTCGCCTTATCGTGCTTCTCAAATAGACCATTTTCCCCTTATCTCGCCTTATCTCGCCTTATCTCGCCTTTCAAATGGTCCATTTTCCCCTTATCTCGCCTTATCTCGCCTTATCTCGCCTTATCTCGCCTTATCTCGCCTTATCTCGCCTTTCAATTGGACCATTTCCCCCTTATCTCGCCTTTCAAATGGTCCATTTCCCCTTATCTCGCCTTATCTCGCCTTATCTCGCCTTATCTCGCCTTATCTCGCCTTATCTCGCCTTTCAAATGGTCCATTTTTCCCCTTATCTCTGGATGTTGTAGCTCTACGCTTGTAACGCCGCTGTAACAGAGTAAGAATTATAAGAACAAACAATTTCTTACTTCCTCTCAGCTTGCATTTTCGGGGGAAATTTGGTTTTGAAAGGTTATCGTCTGCGTTACTTCTTATTATTTGCGGAGCTTATTTTCAATTGTTAGCTAAACAAATAACATTCGGTAAATTTCCCGCCAAATTGTTTTACCTTTTTGATGGCAGAACAAAATCCGATGTCCTGAAATTTATTCTAATTTTGAACTAAATTTCTTGGTCATTGCGTGTATGATTGTTGTTTTCTTCTTCTTCTTCTTTTTGTAGCATTTTAAAGGGAGCCTGTCATGATACGCGCATGCTCCAAATTATCAGCAAACTATAATATGAAATTAAAGGCCATCCTATCAGATAGCTTTTCAAACGAAAACGGATATATTTTGCTCCGTTTTCAAAAAGATTTGGCATCCACACGTATCGTTTTCGTATTGTTTTCGCCGTTTTCTGTGATCGTTTTCGGCTTTTTAGTGTGGACGATAGCCGTATCCGGAGCAAAAAGTATCCGTTTTCGTTTGAAAACGGTGTAGTGTCTAAGTTCGACAGGACACTCTAGTGCGTGGGTGGAAGAAAATACAAAAAGCATCATAGAGCATTACACAAATAATTTGGGGCTTCTTTATTGCAAGCAGAGGCCGGACGAAACTGGATTGAGGAACTACTTTATACGATGAAAAGAAAAAAGAAACAAAATTCAAAGATGCGTGGTAAAAATACAAGCCCCGCGCCGTTAGCTTCTAAGCGATAACATTTCGTTACCAAAATAGAAACCGGAAGGGCGTAACCCTATCATGTGAGCATGTAAACGGGGCTGCGGAGTTTAATTTCTTAGAAAAACAGGATAGGGTCCGGAAAATATTATATCCGTTGCAATAAAAGGTTTATTTCATGCACTATTTACTGTATCCATATATATTTTCTAAAGTCGATATTTTGAGCTTATTTTAGCCAAGCTATATAAAGTATAGCACAAAAGACCTCAGTAGTCGCAACGCGACGTGATTTCTTTTGTCTTTATAATCTATATATGTCACTAATTATTGGCTTATAATATTCAGCATAAAAATGTATTAGGAATACTTTTAGAAGCCAATTGAAATGGTTAAAACATAAAGCGGCTGATTTTTTAACTTGAATCTGAATCATGAAATCTGAGTCATGAAATCCCAGGGGTCAATAAAACAAGTGTACATCCTCGCTTCTTTTCCGCGTAGAAATAATAATCCAAAAATAACCTCTTGACTTGAAATGTACCACACGGAATGTATTTCCTTATTGGCACACGTCTCGGGAAAACCCCAAATTATATATGCCCTTCTTCCAGGCATTGCATGAAATAAGCAAGCAATGTAGCAACTCATTCAGATCTGAAAAATACTTTAAGGCGAGCGCGCTTGAAGTTTGCTCGGAATAATCTGTCTATAGCAAATCATTTTATGAACTGCAAAATGCAGAGGTACTTGGCGTGGCTTACGGCTTTACTGTTTCTAGGTAAGTGCGGCATTCAATTAACAAGCATCCAGATTACATTGTCATTAATTGATAATCAGTTTTACTAATAAAAGTTTGAGTTTTCTCGGCAATAATATAAGCGAAACCTCAGCCGTGAGGCTTGGCAAGGTTCCATTTTAGCTCGAAAACATGGCATTTCAAAGACAAGGTTGACCTTGAATTTGTCAGGGCTCGGGACCTCAGAATTTGAATCATTCGACGTGTGTTAAGATTCTAGGGCGAAAAGAAGTCAGATTTCACGACGCCTCATACAGACAAACTTAAATGACAATTATTCATATAATATCAGATTATACTATTATGTACTTCACTTGTTCTCGAATCAGCACACTTTATGACAACCCAAAAGCTTGTTTGGTGACGGAAAAAAAGGTCATCGTTTCAAACAAATGCCAAATCTGTGCTACAAATCGCAGGTGTGTAGCCTTCAGCTCGCAGTTGACTGAACCGAGTTCAGTTCAGTCAGTTGTTTGGGGCTACGAAAGTTTTCAAACCACAAAACACACAACGCAGTGTTGGAATTTTTACAAAGCTTAAAGTCACGTAGTAAAGCGTGATTATCTGTGCATTTCAAAATGCATCGACGGAAGAGTATTTTTAAAAACTACAAACAATTTCATCAATAGAAAATTATGTGGAATAAAATTCGCGAAGCGTACTAAGTACAGTATAATTAGCACAAGCACTAGCTCTTCCTACATGTATTGTACATGTAGCTGCTACTTGTAACGCCCGCTGTAACGGAGTAAGAATATAATGAGAACAAACTTGTTTACATTTTTCGGGGGAAATTTGGTTTCGAAAGGTTATCGTCTTCGTGACTTCTTATTGTTTGCGGAGCTCATTTTCATTTGTTGACTAAACAAATAACATTCGGTAGATTTCCCGCCAAAACTTCCCGTTTCCGTCCCGGGACTGACGTGACGAAAGGTTCAGAGATATGAATGATGCAGGATCTTTTGAATGAAATTTACTTTCAATTTTTAGTAATACAAAATAGATAAATAAATAAGTTTAAAGGATATTACCGATAAAATAAACAAACTGCATCGGTGCTTGAACTCCAATCTCTTCCGCTCTAAACTTGGGCTAAATATGAGGGCGAAACTAAATGTTCTTTAAATATGGGCGAATATGCGGCTAAGAAGTTTCTCTTGTGTATCGCAAATTCACAAGAAGGTTGTGGAAACTTATGCTATAGTAGCCGAGTTAGAGCGGGCTGCAATTGCCCATTTCCTTCTTGATCTGGAAACACAATAAATGTAAAGGTTCTCATTCTTGTTCCAATAATTCTGCATACCAGCAAGAATTAGAAAATAAATTATTGAGGTGAGTTTTTAAAATCATTCATTTATTCACCTCACGTTTCGAAAGGTCGTCATGCTAGCGTTGAATGACGTCACAAAACTAACAATTTCAACAACATATTGTTTTGATACTTGTGTTTGACTCAATATTTACCCTGACCTTTCTGCCTTGAGCTTGTAAAGGTGTTCAAAATTCTTACAACAAAAAAAAAACACTTATAAAGAAACTATAATTTTAGCCTTAACATGTTCTTTTGATTTTAAAATAAAAGGAAATATTGTTCACATGTGTTAACACTCGACTGTTTAGCATAAAGAGGTTATTAAAATCCAAGTTCTCATCCGGTTTTTTTTACTGTATTGGAAGCAACTTTCATTCGTTATGAAGAAAGCTTAGGGATGAGCTCTAAAGTTAGCAAATTCGGTCAGTCCCCTCTACTAACTATGGTCAGACTATGCGGTATGCAAGCCAACTGATGAGCGTTTTACAGGTTCAGTGGAACAATAGCTAGCTTTTTTTTGTTATATAAATAAATCGATATGTTTGTCTTATTCCCAGCAATAACAGCTGTTCTGATTGGAGGAGCCGGGGCGACTAGCAATCCACAATGCACCGTCCAGACTTTCACCCAACAGGCAAGGGAATGTGTGAATCAGTTTGCTGACACCTTTCGAAGAGCACCTGCGGCAAACTGCACTTCAGTGTACAACCAAGCAAAGACGTGTGTGAACCACAAGCTAAGCGAGTGCTTGACAAGCCAGCTTGACAGTAGAACTTCTCGCTTTATTAGCCACACAGCTCGGCTTTATGTGGCAAACGAAGCGTTCTATTGTAATGACGGTACCCTAATGACGTTAGTAAACTTCACGCCCGCTCGGCTATCGACATGTAGTGCTAAGTTCTTCAAGAAGGCTGCGCAGTGTAGGTCGATTTTTCTGAGAAAGTTTCGAAGCAGTCGAGGAAATCGAACGCTTTGCAGGTAAGTTCTCTTCTTCACGTCCTTTTTGTTTTACAAAAAGGCCTCCTTTATAGGAACGTTGATAAGCGACTGAGTCTGGATAAAAGGAAATATCCTAAGAAAAAAAGCTGGGAATGAAAGTTATAATAAGAACAATTCTTACCGAGCCGCGGTCATTTTCCTCTTTTCCTTTTTCCTATATTTTCCTATTCTATACGTTGAAAACATAATAAAAGAGAATCCTTGCATTTGCACTTTTTTATGGCAACCTTAGCTCTTAGCCTCACTTCATTCCTCAATTTGTCCATTATTATCAATGTACAAGAAAATCGGCCGTCAACTTGCGGCAATAATTTAAAAATGGAAAGCAGACTCTTCAAATTATTAGCTTAGGAAACATATCTGTTGAGAGCTTCCTGTATCAACATAACACGAGTGCCAAACATATGCATTGGCGGGAATTTAGGTGCCAATGTAAATTATAGTAAAGATGGAAATTGTGACTTATTCGTGTGTCGTCACATGATTAAACACAAATTAGGTCTCGTACTAATTAGTGTCTTCCCCTTTAGACGCTACTCCCGAGCAAAACAGTGCATGTACCGAAGCCTGAGTAAGTTCTGCAAGCCAACTCGTCTAATCCACTCCTGATGGCAGGCTACCAGCAAAAGTACAACCCGTACTGTAGAAAAACTAGGCTAGATCCTGGCTCGGGAAAAGGTGGGAGACAATGAACTGAAAGCAGACATAGACTTAGACATGTGTTTATTAGTGCTTTGTAAATGAATAATTAAATTACATTGGCATTTTCCCAATAAATGTTGCTAAAATAAATAAATTAGCGAGTCTAGCTAGGGTGCTGGCTGATGAGGCTGGCTCTACAACCTGAGCACTCCTCTGTGTATTTAGAGCCAGGGGACACGTTGTAGAAGCCCTAAATGTAATAACTGGCCCTAAGTGTAATAAAGGCCCCAAGTGTAATAAGAAATGGCCCTAAGTGTAATAAAGGCCCCAAATGTAATAAAAATTGGCCCTAACTGTAATAAAGGCCCCAAATGTAATAAAAATTGGCCCTTAGTGTAATAAAAAGCCCCAAATGTAATAAAAAGTGGCCCTAAGTGTAACAATGGCAATGGTCATACAAACTGGCAGGGTAGCGACTTTTGTAAGTTCCCTAGAACAGGGATACAGAATAGAACTTAGTTGCAGGTTTAAGGTCAGCTTCTCAAAGAGTAGCAGCACACCCTAGTCACATGTTCCATGAGTACCCCGAAGCCGGTACTCAATATTACAAAGCCCGCGGCGTTTACATGCGGTAGAATATCCGTCCTAGTTGGAGGGACAAATACGGCATTTTGGGACTTTACAAAGTGGCTACTCAATAGAGGATGGCCATTTAATTGAGGTATCACTGTATTGATATAACAACGTTGACTTATTCCAACCAGGACGTTGTATGGTTATTGTCATTATTTCACTTAGGGCCACTTTTTATTACACTTGGGGCCTTTATTACACTTATGGCCAATTTTTATTACACTTGGGGCCTTTATTACACTTAGGGCCAATTTTTATTACACTTGGGGCTTTTATTACACTTAGGGCCAGTTATTACATTTAGGGCTTCTACACACGTGCCTCTGTTTTTGTCCGCCCCCCCCCCCCCCCCCTGATATCTTTTTAAGCAAATTCGTTCGTCTGACTCTGATATTCACTCTATCTTTCCTCAGCCCGTACAAACCATTTGGCCGGTGTTCCGCACATGGATACGTCATCAAGTCACGTGCGTGTATTGCTCATTTCTTCCGCGAGTTACAACAAAACAATGGAAGAAATTGCAGGTAAGTTAAACATAGCTTGTGTAGAGCCCTCTCTCCCTCTCTAGTCTAGTCCTCCCATTCGTGGCTAGCTCGGGTAAGCTGAGCCGCAATGGAGAGTTCAGGACTTTGGACAACCCGCTCCCCTAACACAATTCTGAGACTGTGCTGTCTTGGTAATTTTGTTCAAACGACGAATACCTTGAGTTAATTTTTTAAACTTTCTGAGCTAAACGTTTTTTTTCTCTCTTATCTCGTCGCGTCGTACAATGCAGTTGCTTCGGATTCGCGACAAAAATTTCAAAAACAAAATTCGCGTGAAATAAAACGACATCGCGAGAAGCGCTAGCATTCTAATATTCCTTTCAGGAGTTTTCCCATATATTTGCTGTAGTTGGTGAATGGAATTGCCCTATATGTTCATAATCCGGCCCCTCCTCTCTGAAATTCCTTGATCTGCCCCGGACATTGAATAATGAGAAACGACCCATCAACAGGTCTACCGTCACGGACATCCTACTTCCCTGTATCAAAAGAACCAAGAAGCGGTGCCTTAGGGGAACAAGGAGTGAAGAAAAACTTGAAAGCCAGCTGAACGCGTTATTCACTCGAATCCAAGTCTCCGTTCAGAATCGTTTCTGCGAAGGAGGGTACTTGGAGACGATGAGATTGAAAGCGAATCAGTGCAGTGAAGAATACTTCGAGACGCTACAAGGGAGGTGTAACAACCAGTTCATCGCCAAATACAGACAGAACAGGGCTGACCCCAGCCTTTGCTGGTACGCGTAATTTTAGTTGCCTGGAAGTTTAGGCGTAGCGCGACTTGGAAAGGCGTTGTTTTACCGAGTAGTAATGGTTCAAATCAATTGGCACCTGGATTATTTGTGGATTTTACCTTTTTGGAGGGGAGGGGGGGGGGGGGGATCCGCTAACTTTAAACTTAGTTTTAGTGAAGTAAAAAAAAAAAATGAATCTACACTAAATGAACAATGAATGAACATTTTCTGTTTTTTAACTGCAATTTTTATTAGCAAACGAGCCCATGTAACCGTTGTGCGATATACAGTGCCAATAAAATATGCCTATGCCTGCCTAGTAAATATTTTAGTATCGACATGTGTGGAAAAATCTGTGTCCCCCCTAGCAAAACAAAGGATGACACCAAGGCTTGCCCCCTACCTAGACAAACAATCCTAGCTACGGCTTTTATCCACCCAGTTTAAGTGATACTTGTTTGTTTAGTTGTCGTTAAATGTGATTAAATGTATCTTCGTAAATCTATGTCAATTTTCAGTACAATATTGCCTGCAAACTTGGTGTGTTCAATAATTTTGGAAAGTTTTTTCCATTTGATTTTCGGAAAATCTTCATTTCGAGAATTCAGTATTGTCGGCTCCACGCGCTGTCTCCAAAAGCTGGGTATATTGAGCTAGTAATCGGTGACGTCACACCGAAAAAAGCTGCGCAGCGAAAAGGAGCCTGGAGCGAAGCTAAACTTGGGCTAGCTTACATGCGTGCGACGTTGGAAATAATGTGACGACACGATGCACATGCGCCTAAAGATTTTGCATGACTGTGAAAAGTGCCGCGACACGGCGCGGTACTGTCGCGGTCGCGGCACGGAACCTTGCCTGCTGTAGATACGGAATGTAATCGCGTAGTCGCGGCACGGTTACGGTCGCGGCGCGACACAACTTTGTCGCGGTACTTTTCACAGTCATACGAAATCTGCTCTATAATGAACGCCTTTTCCAAGGTGGTCAATTTTCGCTAGGTTATTAACGTTATGTGATAATGTCTCTTTAGGGAATACGCAGATGTGAAGAAATGCGCCAGAAACATGACCCTAACACACTGCAAACTGGAGAAAAATCAAATCCAAGAGATGAACTTCATATACGGGAACTTCAATCCTTTCTGTACAGACGCAAAGGACCCTGGGAAGAATGGCGGGAGGCGTGGAAAACAAACAACGTCCAATGGAAAAAGCAGTGGCGTCACGCATGGTTACAGTTTATTACTGCTGACCGCGTGTATAGCAGGCCTTGCGATGGGCTTTATCTATTAGATGATGTCATTTTGTCATGTTGAATTGAAAAATATTTATTAGTTAAAGATGTAAATATTATTAGAAAATATCTTAGGTGGAAACAGTTTAACTGACTTCACATAGAGCCAAAGTGCAGGTTAAAATATTATTAGAAAAAAAAGGAGATTTTAGTTAAATACTCTGATTGATGAGCGCACTGTGGTTGAAACCAGCCGGTCTGTGCTAAAACGAGGCCTTGTTAGTCAGAGGTAATTTGTGTTTTTGAAGAAGTTTGTCTAACTTGTTTGGCAAATGTTTCTATGTACAGTTTTATATTCATTCAATCATTTATTTCTAGTTAGGAAGTTTAATATCATTCGTAAAAAAGACTTAAAATATAGTTGTTGGATTCTGCCGTTAGTCTAGTTTTATAAACTTGTAGTACTATCCAGGGAGGCAGTGGCAAAAAAAAAATCCACACCACCTACTAAGGACCCTAGGTTTAGCTTTCCACGCTGAAAATATTTGCTCTTCCTTACCCAAACTGGAATTCCATTGAATTTTCTCATGACCACCCTAGAAATTGTTTATAATAAATAATAATACTAAATACGTTTACCCATCCTGAAATTCCATCGGGATTCTCCACCGTTGAGTTTTCATCAAATCTCTTAAATTTCATCCAATACTAGGGTAACAGACCCTGAATATATTGACCGTTTTCACGATGTTGTGAGAACAATGCCCTTGGGCCATTCCGACTCGTTCTGGTGAAGACGGCTTTTGTTATTCAAAACAGACAAGCATTGTTGTCATCCCATTTATGTTGCGTGCGCAACATCGTGAAAACTGTCAATTATTGTAGGCTGTTCTAGCCCCCCTCCCACACACACACAACCACACCACCACCCTGGAACGCCAGAGGTCCTTAAAGAGCCCTAGTCAGCCACTCCTTTGTTATTGTTTTCAGTCAATATCAGACAACGAATTACGTGTCGAAATCTTGAAATAGCCATCTAAAAACAAAGTTTTTATTATTCATTTATCGAATTTCAATCGCAAATATTGCACTACATCCCCTAAATCGGCCGATGGAAATGGATGCTTTCTCTGTTTTGGCATGTTGCTACGATGACAAAATGGCCGAGGCTGACAGAGGCTCTTTAACAGGGGATGCAGATTGTTCTGTGACTGCGCATCACTACATACTGTATGTAGAGTTAACGAAGAAGAAGACGGAGAAGAAGAAAAAGAGTAACAATGCAACAACTGTATGTTCTAGGTAGTTTTAAAGAAGTGTTTTATAAATACTGCAGTTTTCATAATATTGCGAACTCTCCACCAACGCCAAGCCATGTTTTGGTGTCTGTCAGTCAAACGTTAAACCTCAGTAACTCTTGGTACGTATGCGAGTTTGTAGTTGCTATTGCAAGTCTTAGAGGGTGTTTTTATTAATTGGATCTGAAATACTGTCAAAGAACAGTTTATTGTTATTTACTCATTTAGTTTACGGAAGCCAAACCGCGGTTTGTGTTGCCGTAGAGGTCGCGAATGAAAGTGGCAGTAAAACTTTTTCCAACTCGTGTACTCTTTGACTAGCTAACATTGATTTCTGAAAAACACTGTTATAGGTTGTCGAATAAACTTTTTCCATAACAAAAAAGTGCAGTTATTTTATTGCTGTTCAATGTTATCTAAACTCAATCCTTCAATGTGCTCGTTTTCTGTCACAAACGTGCACAATTCAGGCAGTTACTTCATATATGGTTTCATTATAGTCTTCTCCGTATAAATCTTTCCCACTATCTTAAGAACGAGGATATACATAACAAAACTACAGTAGGATGAACAATATATGAAGTATCGAGGGAATGTCATGGCAAGCAACCGCAGACATTTCATTGGTCAAACGTGAGACACCCAAGCCAAAGCCTACATACGTTTAAACGCAAAATATATCAATAGCTTACCTTGCAGGATTGCAATTCTCCGAATCCATATGGAGCAATTATGACCTAATTATGGGATCCTATTCGTGCATGCGCAGATAAACAGTCATGACCTGTGAAGAAAGGTAAACCACTCTTTAAAGGCCCATCACCAACCGAGAGCCTTTGCGGACTCTTAGCCAATTAAAGCACCCGAAAAACAATGGATCAATTTGAAAACAAACGAAAACGGGGCGCAAAGGCTCCCGGTTGGTGATGGGCCTTTAACGATTGTTATGCAAATGAAGTACACCAATATAATCACCACGGACTGCTATGACTGTCCTCTTCGTATTGAGTGCCAGAGTGCAATGTCTAAGACGTTTACCTTTTGTCATAAAAGGATTGTAGTCCATGTACCCTTACCAAGTTCTGGTAAAGGTACATCAGGGGCGACTGGCCTCTTATGAAACCTAGAAAAGGTTTTCTCGTTTGTCCAACTGGCCAACTTTAAAATTTGTGCTACACTTGCCATAAATGCTTTGGTAGCAGCACTTCTAGTCACTTCTAGTACTTCTAGTGAGTTTTACACGGGGCTGTGTCAATCGGCCTGTGGACGTGGTCTCAAACCTCTTCACTCCGGATGGGGGAATTTCTGCGCCCGAGGGACTTTTAAAAATTTAATCCACCTTTATTTCCCTCGGTGCCATGGTATTACCTATAATAATGCCAGCGTAAGAATGAATGAGACAAAGTTCCTTTACCGAAACACAAAGCAAAACTGTCCAAACGAAACGTTTAAAACGTATCGACCAAACACTATAGGCATATTTCCACGATCAACAGAATAGCTCCGTAAGTTTTGAAATCATTATTCCATTACAAGCCATTGTTTTTACCTCCCTTAGGCCTAGGGCATACACGTTGATCTGAAGTCGCGTCGAATACTTTTAATATAGAACAATAGATAATTTGTTATTTAAAAGTGTAATGGGTCGGTTACTTTTGACCTTAATTTAACGTATGCCCCAGGCCTTAGATCCTTTATTACCTTGGGAGCCAGTTATTGCACATGATGTAATTGCGCATGGAGATAAAAACAACAGGACCTGATAAAATCTGTGATACAACCTATCAATTTCTTTTTTTGGCGCACCCATGTGCCCAGCCGAGAGGACCATATAGAAGACAAAAAAAAAATATATATATATATGTTTTTGACCGACTCCCAAGAGGCACAGCAAATTGAGGGTGACCACAGCCACAGGGTTTGTTACGTGTCTAAGGATTCTTTAACGTCCCCTTTTAAAACTGGGTTGAAAAATAAAGGCGAAACGGGACCTAGGTTTATTGTCTCGTGAATCGTCACCCAGTTTCGACTGAGACCGGTGCGGGAAAAAATTCCTCGGTCCCGGCCAGGAGTCGAATGCGACCCGCCGCCGTAACGCTGAGACAACCCTGGTTTCCCAAGACGCAAGGATTTATTTTCGACAGTCATCTCAAACTTGGTATAATACAAACTAGACGTAAAATTACAAATAATTTCGACAAATTATAATTTTGATCGTGAGATAAAGTGACAACAAGGACGGATTCTGGCAGATAAAAGAAAGCTAGGCCATTTGTGATATTGAACGGTTAATTGTTTGGCCTAAAAGCATAAGATATAACATTTCTATATGTTAGCCCGTGAATGCCTTATAAGGCTATCGCATAGTACTAGAGTCCTGAACAAATGGAAAGCTCTCGCGATAACGTTTTATCATAATATGCAGGGTATATATACTGGCTAATACGGCCTCTACAACAGTTATCGGCTCTGAGGAGTGTTAACACCAAGCCAAATTAAAACAAGAAGTTCTGAAAGGTAAGATAAAGAGAATTTGTCAAACCCCTCTCTCTAGTGGTCTATTATCAATGCTGCCTTCTGATTGGATGAGGTACTCCTAAGCTATAAGTTAACCTACTGCTAGTGATATTAATTAATATATAGATTTAGGCACTGCCTAAAAGCGAAGCTCCGAATGAAGCCCCGAGTGACCATGAAATCGAACCCTCTTCACCACTAACACAGCATCATTCCGATGTTAACTGCTTAGCCTCATATCCCTCTCTGAGATGTATAATTCTTACAATTTGTTTATGTCATCGATAACGTCATACCACGTGACTGCGGCGTTGCACCCCCTTGCCTCTTAGATTTGGTTGTCTGTTATTTGTTTGGCAAGTGTGCATGTGTGCGAAGAGTGCAGGTTCTAATGCGCTCCGCTAAAATAGGCTCTTCGTATCGAATTTAAAAATGTTTTCTTCAAATCCTTTAAAAAGAAAGCAGGAAGGGAGCTCGCCATCTGCTCAGGAGGAGGAACCTCCTCCGTCTCCCTCTAGTTTCACCGAAATTTTGCAAAGTATCAACGAGAAGCTCGACCACGTGAGCGACTCTATTAGGCCTAGTACATACGCCGCTCTTATCATGAGCCGATCCGGCCTGTTGCCGTGAAATACGCGAAAATCGGGGCATTTAAATTTATTCTACGTTACCGGTATGATTTAGAATAGTCTGGGTGACAGGCAGACCAGAGCAATATTGTTTTATCGAGATTTTGCAATTGGATCGGCTCATGATAAGAGCGGCGTATGTACTAGGCCTTACTGTGCTTGAAGAAGATTTTGCCCAAAGAAGGTGAACCAATTTCAATGCAAGTTTTTTTTAAACTCAAATAGCCTATTGCGCTGTAACTTCATGCGTTTCTTTTCCCGCAAACTGTCAGGTTAAGGTCACTCCACGAAAAGTCCAAGCGCATTTTCTGTATATATAAATTCGGTCATAACTTTTATAATATTCCCGTGACGAATATCAAACTTGGAGGACAGTAGCAGGCATCTTTTAGCAATACTTTAACATACTTCGATCTTTATTTGCGTTAATACTTTTAAAAATATCCCAGCTACAGTGGACCCCCTTGTTCCACTTTAGACATCTCTGAAAAAAATGTTTGCTATCACTTTCAAAATTTCACGAAATTTCAAAATTGATGTTCATTTAATTGCCCCATGTAATTAGAAAATCTTAGACAATTCCTCGGAACCAAAATTGAGATTTTATAGGAGCAAAAAATTGATGACTTAAGTTTTCTTTCTACTCATTAATATTGAAAGTCCTATAGCATCACCAAAAAACACCGAAGCTTTCTGAAATTTTGCGGAGAAGACATATTATTATATGGCAACGATAGTACGCGCGCTGTGATTGGCTAATCAGCGGGCAAAATTTTACCGTATTGCCCGTGGGCAATACGCGCATTCCCGCCATTTTAACAAAACGGGCGCGCGTGGCTCTGTCAGAGTTCATACAAGCGAAGCAAAACTCAAACAGAGAAAACATTCGTCGTGGTGGAGGAAGCTAAACCTTTCTTCTTTCCGAACTGTAAAATCTCTATAAACTTAACTACCATCTGGATTGAGTGGAAACTGAAATGATGGGTGTAATACAAGGAAACATTTCGGGAAGTTTCAGAGAACTTCGCTCGGCAGACTAGTCGTGTTTTCGTGTTGAGATTCATTGTTGACAAACAGATTTACATGGATTTTCAAGAAATTTATATTCCATCACATAGACAATCTTCTCACTCACATGTAACAGAAATATAAGGGGCAACTAACAGCGGATACAAGCGAAGATTTTGAAAACTTTATAGTTCTCGAGAGTGAACATGAATCACGGATAGAAAACTAACAAGAACGGCCACTTCAGTGAAAATAATTTCGCCTGGCTCGTCGGTTATTTCCAGATAGAGAAGTTGTGAATTATCATTTGAAATCCTCAAAGGTTCTCTGGATGAACATTCTTTAAACTCTTTGGTTGGAAACTTTAGTCATCGTTGGAAAGTACTAAATGATGGAAAAGTACGGTAAGAAAACTCCATGTCAATGTATAAAAGTTATTTCGCTCGATAAATTGCAATATGCCTTTCGCCATCAAATCATTCTGCTTGCTATTATTCTGCAGTTTCTTTTCACTTGTATCGTTTTCCGGCTAAAATACTGTTCATTTTTCTTTTTATTTAATGGCTTTTTATGTGTTCTTGTGTTGGTTGTTCACAAATTTAAGTTATAAAACTAAAAGTCGTGCGGCTGGTTTAGTTTGACTTTCGCTTCGTCTCCTCCCTTTGTATTTTTGTTTTATTAACTTTGTTTGAAAATGCCATATAATAAACAACTTACTAACCTCGTTTGCTCGGGCAGTACGGAAAAATTCCAGACTTCGGGCTGAAATTTCTGCTTTACGAACCTCGCCCAGAGGCTCGGTCCGTAAAGCAGAAATTTCATCCCTCAGTCTGGAATTTTTCCGTACTGCCCTCGCGCTCGGTTAGTAAGTAGTTATTATTGCCCTATGACTTCAAATGCTAAGCTGATCATCCAGTGATAACTTCGTTGTGGATCACTCTATGTTTTCTGTAGAACATTTAAAAATTGGTCAGGAAATAATGAACTATTACCTCTGTTGAAAAGAGCCAAAGCAATCAATTTATTTGCATTCCCATATACATAAATGGTATTGCACATAAAGATAATCATAAATTTACATTTTCAGATAAGTATTCTTCGCGAGCAAGAAAGCCAGTAGATGAAGTCCCTTTAGATCAACCACGCTTCGCGTGCTTCTTTGATTCGCAGCAAATTCCTAAATTGACGGAGGACGATCGAGACTCGTGCCAGGCTTATTGTCTAAGAAAGAATGTCTTAATATTCTTGAAAGCTTTGCCAAAACCAAAATCCCCTGCACAGATGGCCTCTCGGCTGAATTTTATCTGAGTATTTGGAGTATAGTTGAAGCTCACCTCTTCCCAAAATATGTACTTTTTCTCTTTCGATGACGTCATCGATGACGTCATAGCACGTGACAATGCAGTTGCACCCTCCTTGCCACCTAGACATCTTCAGCCAAGTGTGGTTGTCCGAGGCTCATCCCTTCCTGAGATAAGAGACGGGTCTTTTGGGTTACCTGTGGGGGCAGACACGCATCGGCACGCGCCCGCGACACCCATATGGGAATTACCTCTGAACCATTAAAAATGAAGTCCATCGTATACTTCAGTTATGCTTTGAGCTATTGTATCCTTCTTGTGATACCTATGGTGCTCCGCACAACTGCGGCCTTCGGCCGCTAAAGAGCTCCGCTATAAAACGTTTTCATATAAAGTCGTCATTGAACTTCGTCGCATATTTTCACGCGTTTGTGGGTTTTGTGTTCTTTTTGGTGATTCTCAAAGTTTATTTGAAATAATTTCATCTCTTATTTCTTATTATATCCCAGTGAACAATTTTAACGCGCGCTCATTGGTTGAAACGTATCACGTGGTGCATTTTCACAGAACAGATATCAGACGTTATTATTCAGCACATCGATGCACTGCCCACTATGGTCATTGGAACGCCAATAGCTGTCTTCTGTACATGACAGCTATCCTGCGATATCCGTCTCTGAGGAAAATATGATGTTTTGAACTCGTAAATAATACACAAAAGTCATTTTTTTCGGGGGTTTTTGTGCTATCGATGTGCTGAATAATAAAACCATTATCCTGCTCGATTTTGCAGAATATTGTCTGATTTTAGCCAACTCGGGACTTCGTCCCTCGTCGGCTAAGTATCAGACGATATTCTGCGCAATCTCGCAGGATAATGGTTAATTATATCCCAGTGATCAATTTTAACGCGCGCTCATCGGTCGAAACGTATCGCGTGGTACATTTTCACAGGACAGATATCAGACGATATTGTCCGTCGGAAGTGATATCCGTCCAGGGATAAATGTTTTAAGCAAAAACTGGATATTTTCTGTATAAAAATAATGGAATACAAGCAACCAAGGTTTTTGTCTAAGAATGTTGATAAAATACGGAAATTGGTGGCTGAGGCGACACCGGAAAACACAAAAAAGTCAACTGAACAGTGAATGTTTTGAATGGTTTACAAATTTGGTAGTTTTTTGTTGTTGTCTCAATCCAAGTTAATTCGGTTTGACATTCGCGAAAAAATGAAAGAACTAAACAAAAAAGAGCAAAATGACGATAAAAGAATTGTTTTTAAACTTACCATTTTGTCGTAGCTTGGCAAATACAAAAACAACTTGCAATCAGCTCAACCAAAATTCAACCACTTCAAGTGTAGTCCAGCAAGTCCACTTCCAAGTTCGATCAGCAGCGCTAAAAAGTCAACTTAACAGTGAATGTTTTGAATGGTTTACAAATTTGGTAGTTTTTTGTTGTTGTCTCAATCCAAGTTAATTCGGTTTGACATTCGCGAAAAAATGAAAGAACTAAACAAAAAAGAGCAAAATGACGATAAAAGAATTGTTTTTAAACTTACCATTTTGTCGTAGCTTGGCAAATACAAAAACAACTTGCAATCAGCTCAACCAAAATTCAACCACTTCAAGTGTAGTCCAGCAAGTCCACTTCCAAGTTCGATCAGCAGCGCTAAATTTTTCCAACTCTGCATTTCACGGCTGTAATTTATACTTCAGTTCACAGCAGAACAATTAATTAACAGTCCGGCAAGGAATTAGACCTGAAAACCCGGAATCTGGGCTAGATTTCTGTAGAAAAGCACTCGGGAAAGCACTAGAAATTGTGCGTTGTAAAGTTGTTTTGTGAATTCGCTCTGATTTCTTCTAGCCCCACGTTAGGGTTTGATTGACAGTTTTTGTGTCAACCAATCACAGCTCCAATAAAAATATCTTAGCCAATCACCGCTTAGGATTTGCCTTTTCGCGCCATACTGCAGTTTAGTGGTTCCTCACGTTCACGATGTTTTTTTTTTCTCTCTCTCGAGTTTTTCAGTGAAGTCGCTGGGATATACAATAAATAAAACCCCTTCTTGGCTTGCTGTAATATCGGCGGATAATGTCCGCGGATGAAAAATGGTCCTCAAAATTTCACAGTTGCCCTCGAAGCTTCGCTTCTCGGCCAACTGTTCATGTTTTGTACCATTTTTCATCCTTGGACATTATCCGCCGATATTACAGCCGCCAGAAGGGTTTATTTAGTAATTATTACATAAACATCAGTGAAATAGGTATCGCTCGCGCGAAAAAAATGATATCTTCACACTGTGAAGGTATGATTTTTATCTTCACTCTTCGCAGTGAAGATAACACACATAGATTTTTAGTTTTCAGATTTTCGTAAAATAAATGTCGATTTGGTATTGCACTGATGTTTGTATAATTTACATGGCCGCTTGGAGATACACATTTTATCTTCTCGTGTTAAAATTTAATCTCACTCGCTCGCTGCGCTCACTCGTGAGATAAATTTTCAACACTCGAAGGTAAAATACGTATCTCCAAGCGGCCATGTAATATCCTCTATTTCTTGTTCGGCCCTTGTGTCACGTGATTTTGTAATTTTGGTTTTACTATTTTTCGGCTGCATTTAAAATTTTTATCTATGAGGCTGTAAAACATATGAAAAGAGTTTTAAATTATTTTTAAAAACGTATGATTGTTTTTGTCTCTTGCAGGTTCATTGTTTTGCATTCAATATGAAACATTTTATCTGTGTTTTGGTTCTTTTTGCACTCATGAGCTTGGTATATACCTCATATACAAGCATTGACGAAGGTAATATGTGTGTAGAAAATAGGTAGCACAGCAAACAGTGTAGCGTCACGTAGCATGCTGGTCACACATGCATCCTCACAGTGATGTCTGTTGCTAGGACACGTCCAATCAGAAGGCGCCGCTAAAAAAAGCTCCCTGTTCTAAAAATAGAAAGTGTCACGCTCTTCTGCCACTGTGAGAATGAACATTAACTATACACACATCGGCATAAGTCTGGCCTAGACGGAACGCTAGCACAGTCTATTACCCGTGCAGTTCGGCAACCATGTACAGCTGTTTCGTCCTTGTTAGGACTTATCAGCATGGCATAGCCGGTGTTTGCCTCAGGAAACTTCATTGGCGAAACAACTGCAGAGGCAGAGATCCGTGTGTTGGGGTTGCGTTCTCTGGGGATCATTTTCTCTTGATATGTTAGTAGTATAGGGCGCACCGAATTAGGGCCTTTTTTTAGAAGGAGTGCTAATTTTGAGGAGGTCAAAGGTGACATCAGTCATGTTACATGAATTTTTCATTGTTTTCGTAGCATGACGTAAGTCATGTTTGGTATATTCCATCTAACTTTGTTAGTTTAAACTAACAAGCTTTCAGGTTTATAAGGAGCATTAAAGAAGTCAAGAGTATTCCAGGTTTCAGGTTTTACACAGCACGTTTTAGCTTACGCTATTTTTTGTAGTTATCATGGTTTATCATTGAGTGCAAGTCTGGTGATAGGCCATTGAAAATGTTTTATTGTTTTCCATTATTATTTGTATTTCTATGTTTTTAGGCTTTAGAAGAGCTCAACCAAATGGCGTCTGCTTCTCAACGCAGAATGCAGGAATTCCAAAAAGCACCCCTTTGCTGGGTTATACTTGCGTACTAGATATAATGACTACAACCCCAGATAATCAGGAATGGGAAAATGAAGATGACGAATTGAACAATAATGAGTCAACCACGTGAGGTACAATCTTTAGACGATGGGAAGGGGGAGTTTAGCTCCATATGCAATAACAAAAATGTTTGCATTGGCGAGGCCGGTTAAAAGCGCACCTACCGTTTTGGAAACAATAGAAGCACCAGAATTCATTATTTCCGCCATATACAAGATGGCTCTTTTGAGTCATAATTTTAGCATAAGCAATGTTCAGAATCAGACCGTTCGAGGGAGCTATTAAAAGATCTCGTTTTGCGTGCGTGTGTACTGTAATAGATACACAGATGACGTCACAGAATGTCATGAACAAAAACGTACGCAACGACGTCTTCTGTGTATCTATTACAGTACATACGCACAGAAAACGAGATATATTTGTTTTATACAACAACAAAAGCGATTTTCTAAAGATGAAAGCTCAAACTGTGCGCGCATTTCATACTCGGTTTTTCTTGCATGCGCGCGCTATGACGTCTATCGCACGTGTTTACTCAAATAACACACGGCCTGTAAGCCAACCAGAGCGCGCGTTTTACTAGTATTGTTGTATAAAAAATGATAAGTTCAACAGAGGACTGCAATTGAAACATAATTGGAAAATGTCAAGCTGATATCTCGAATTCTAAGGCATGGTACAACGTTCAATTTAAAGGAAACATGTCAGCTAATGAGCGCTTTGCCTCGATGATTTCACACAATTAATTTGAATAGCTTCAACGCTTAAGACTTTTTTTAAGAATAAAAAACTGTTTTTTAATGAGCAAACCGAAGGTAATGAAGTTTGGAATTTGTTCTCGGTGCCTTATAATACTTCAATGAACTCAAGACTTTGGTGTTATCTTTGGTATATATTCAATAATAATTTACAGAAGTTGCAAAATAATTGACATATGGGATTTTTGTCAGAGGAGAAAAACGTAAGATTTAGAATTCTGACCAAAATTTCTCAACTTTTGCAGTTTACTTGTCGATACTTGAACACATGCCAAACAAAATCGAAAGCCATTCTAAGAAGGGAAATTTGGCTGACATATTGCATTGGGTTTGTAGATAATTCGGGCGGCAAGGATCTTCTAATTACGCAAATATATCAGCCATTCTTTTTTACAGGAAATCTTTGCGGCATAATAATTTTGACATTTTGGAGCTTTAAAAAAGCTGAGCTCTCGTATAACATAAAATCGGCCAAATGAATTCTCTCCAATTTACTGGGATTATTGTCTGCTACTCAGGGATTAGTGTGAGGGATGTCATTTTAAATGTTTAGATCGAGCAACGCGTTTACTGGCCCCTAGTAATAAATAAGGGCGTGGGTATTACGTTGCTATAGCAACTCCGATCACAACAAAATGCACATTACAATAAAGGTCAAACCCTCCAGGGTAACCATGTGAAAGCTCAGACCGGTACAAGTTCGTGTACTTGAACAGCAGGCAAACAAAGTTTGGTGGTCCAGGGCAGAAAAAAATTGTAGGCAGCCTCCTTAATCAACAAGTGTTTGTACAAATTTAAATTCAAGTATCAAAATTACATTATGCTTAAACATTTTGAGTTTTTCCGTTCTGGAACATTTGCTGTGAATTTTGCGTGTTTAGCTTTTGTGTGTGGACAATGGGATTAGACCTCTTGTTATGTTTCGCATCATTCAAGAGACTGATTGGCTTGGAATCACTTGACGTTGTTTATCAGTTCCACTCACTGAGATTTTGGTTATGAATTGGCTATTTTATCAATTTACTAATTTATATCAATTGATTATCAATTGGTACCAATCATCAATTTTAACAATTAGTTACGCAGGGTATTCAGCATGTTTGTATGCCTTCATGGATAAATGTTTTGATATTCATGCTAAATGGTTTACAGACAACTAGGCCACCGCCCGCATAATTAACACTTATTGGATGAGGTTGAGCATGATAGTGAGATTTGGCAACGCCGAGGTTTGTGTTATCTGCCGAAGCGAAGCTGAGGCGGATAACACTAACTCGAGGCGTTGACAAATCTCACTATCATGCGAAAACCGAATTCAATAATTGTTTTATTATTCAGCAACCAAGAATTCTTACCTAGCTAAACGAAGTCAACGATGAGGCCGTGCACGGCGACACGGTTTTTCAATTTCATCTTAGGTCCATTGGTACTTTCCTTTCGTATTCAATTCAAATAGCAATAGTTGATGTTTATATATCCTGAGCAATGATCTCTTGGCAAAAATCATAACAGATTCAACGAGAATATTCGCAAAACCGGCTTTCAATTCGGAAATGAAAACCAAGATGGCGGCCAAACCTATTGGCTTGCGTTATGACGTCATTAGAGTGCATCAATCCTAATGTCTGTAGTATGACGTCAGGCACTGCGCGCCAACAAGGTTTCGCTGCGTACTCTTAGCTCTTAGCGTACTCAGAACCGAGATAGTGGCATGGCTGAATAATAATATAAGTTGGCAGTATGAAATTGTATTTACCTAAGTTAGCTTACAATATATATATTGTATATTCGTTCTTTTATATTCGTACTGTATGGATCATTAGATGGACTGTCCGTGTCCAGTGCACCCCTAGAGAGCTCAATTCCCAAGCAGATGCACTAGCAAAATCAGAGATTGTGATGATTGTCAATTATCGGATTCATGTTTCCACCTATCTATTAGAGAATTTCCGGGGGCATGCTCTGGACTGTTTCGTCATGTTCTATAACAAAAAACAGAACGGTTCTTTTCTGGATTTTGGAATCCCGGTATCGCTGGAGTAACTGCGCATTTTCCCCAAACGTGGGAATGTAAAATTGTCTTGCTGTACCACCAGTCAGTTTTACTAGTAAACAGCTAGAGTTTTATATTTCGTAAGGGACGTGTCATTATTTACCGGGGGGGGAGGGCTCCCATTTTTTTTCAAATAAGGCTAAAAAAATAGGACCCTCCCCTTGAACATAACAAAAAAAATGTGACCCTCCCCCAGTCATAGGTAAAAAAAATTGGGACCCTCCCCCATGCAATTTATTTCTGAAAAACCTGTTAGATAGACTATTGTCCAAGTGACTTCTGTCATGCACCAGTCAATTGACATTACGGCCCCTCGATTTAACATTCACTAAGTGTTAAATGTTACTTTTTTCCCGGTCACCAGGGACATGGTCGTTGTTAAAGCTCCAGGGCCCCCGGGACACTTTTGCAACATGGGGAAACGCGCCTTTATTTTGATAAACGCATTTCATCAAGCCTCCAGTGAAAAGATAAACGTTTTATTTTCTGTGTGTAGTAAAAAAGCCTGTTGGTTTTATTCTTCACGCGCTACAAATAGTTATTATTTATGTGCGTGAAGCGAAGCCCAAAAACAAATTTCTATGCAGCTTGTATACGTCGAACTCACTTCTTTCGAACATATTGACTGCCAACCAGGCGTATCACTGGAGGGCTTTTATGGGTTTTCATTTGTCCTTGCCAAGATACACATGCTTGTAACGACATTCGTACGCATTCCATTTAAGTGCCACAATCGTATTGTTTTCTTTGGGCAACTCTAAAACTAGATTAGATGTCATTCCTTATGCGCGCGAAGCGCGCCGAAATTTTCAACATAATGTGTAAAATAAAACTAGAAAATGATATAGAACTCGTTGCTGGAATCTCTCTTTCAAGGCTTCAGGTTTCGAGAGATCCTCCCCTTTCACTCGCCCAAAATGAAGTGATCCCTCCCAAAATCCTCCGACCTCGGTCCTTAAACCAATATATTTTCGCACGATAATCGAACTTCTGGTTCAGCGTCAATTCCCCGCTGAATATCCCCGCTATAAAAGGTCCGTGTTAAATTCCCTGCCCTTCCGTAGATTAATGTGTTAAATCCCCGGCCTGACCGCGTTACTTTCCCGCCCTGTCCCGGGGGTGGGGGCCGGGGTGTCAATTGACTGTGCATAAGGAACCGCGGCTATTATTCATAGCCTGGATTATTTACGTGAGAATGTTTGGTAATACACGGGTAAAATGCAGTGATCCTCCCTTCAAGTACAATGATTAACGTAGTTTCACGTCTCCCATCCCCTGTTTGACCTAGTACTGTAGACATTTTACAGAAAAACGGGCTCGCATACCCTTCGTTGGGCGCGAAGCGCGCCCAAATTTTGATAAACGTTTGTTTGTTTGTTCATCGTTTTTTGTTTGTTCATCGCATTTCATCAAGCCTCAGAGAAAGGGTAGATGAACATGTTTTGTGTACGGCATAGTAAACAAAGCCTGTCAGGAGCTCAGGAAGTACACTACCTCAACTATATAGGTTAGGTTATATTATTCATGCGCACAACTGCGCTCCGCAAATGACGAAGTTATTAATATTCATGTGCGCGAAGCGCGGCCCAACGGACGAATTTCTATGCTTGTAACGTCGAAAATTCACGCTTATCTAAGGGGTCTTCTATCAAACATTTAGTATAAACCAACTAATGGTCTATTACAAATCCTGCATTCTGATTGGCTGAGCTACTAATGGTCTATTAGTGATAGACCGTGCCTGGCAAAACCACCACCTTTCTTTGCAAGAAAACTTGATTTTTTCAACATAAATAATGGAATTCATTGCCAAAACTGACCAACTAGTTGGTTTATACTAAAACAATTAGACCTCTCGTCCTCATGTGCTATGATATCAATAGACCATTCGGCCTTCGGCCTCATGGTCTATTCATCATAGCACATTCGGCCTTGAGGTCTTATTGTTAAATAGTGACATGCCCTCCAGGCCTATCATTTGCAGGGAAATTTGGGAGAGTTTGATTTTCCTCGTGAAGATAACTTGTTCTTGTCAACGGTAGTGTCCTCATTGCTCAAAGAGTATGTGAGATCTCATTGTTGTTTATGCGCGCGAAGCGCGCCGAAATTTTATGGAGAAGTTGCTGAAATAACCACTATCGCTACTTGTTTTACCCTCTTCATCGTCCAAATGTTGCTGAAAAAATTATGACCCTCCCCAAACAGGAGTGAAAAAAATTTGGACCCTCCCTTTAGACACGCGAAAAAATTAGGACCCTCCCCACAAAAATAGGAGCCCTCCCCCCCCGCTAAATAATGACACGTCCCTTAGCGATATCCAAGGAACTTGCTTTGCGCTTTCTCAGGCCAGTATTTCGTGTCATCAGGCTTTAAAACGAGGTTAAATCCTACGATCGCTCGTTCATTTACTTGACAAGGCATGCTACTACTTATTTGCGTTGTGTAACCTTCCGAAAACCCGATTGAAAGCGATAGAATCGTTCCTTCAAAGCGCTTGCCATGTTGCCGCCATCGCTGATTCCTCGCAGATCATGTACTCGTATTTCATGTTAACTATTAAAACGAATCTAGTATTTCAGCCAAGCTACATGAATAGGAAATCAATCGTTCGATTTGTACACGTTCAAGTATATGGATGAAAGATAGTTTTATGGGATTAAAGGGGTTGCCATGAAAGCTCCGACTGATGGACTCCTGGTGGTCAGTGATATTTTAGAAGCTGAAAATCTCATAATTAAGGCAGTTCAAGCCAAATCGTTCAAAAAAGAAATCGCTGCTTTGAACTCGAAAGTCGCGCTAAGTAAGACAAGTGCGCTTTCTAAGTTAGATCCGATACTTAATTCCCATGGAGTTTTACGAATTGGTGTTCGTTTAAGACGCGCGCCAGACTTGACGGAGAATGCTACGTTTCCTGTAGTGCTGCCTAAGGATAGTCACGTGACAGTGTTTCTGATTCGTCACTTTCACGAGAGCACAAAACATGAAGGTCGTGCAATTACACTTGGTGAGGCTCGCGCCAATGGGCATTGGATTGTTGGGGCTACTAGCGCAATAGGTAGTCTACTAGCAAAGTGCGTCACATCTCGCAAATTGCGCGCGCCTGTGCACGAGCAGAAGATGGCAGACCTACCAGAAGATAGGTTAGAAATTTCTTTTTTTTGATATTCTACGCTCTAAAATGATGTATGATACATGTACGGTAGCTTTAAATCAGACGAAATGACAACTATTTTGTCAAAGGATCGTGTGGATGCCTGAACGGAACTTTACGAAAACGATTACGAGAGGAGACTCACTGCGCATGCGCAACATTTTCAAAACGATATCTACAGCGTATTTGACGAGCAGAAACGATTCGAAAACACTACGTGTGGACGCGACTTTATTTATTTTTTAAAAAGTTTTGAAAGTTTCGTTTTGAGAACAAAACGCATCATGTGAACCGGACTTAAGTAATTGTAACGACTTTGCATGATTGTCATTTATTATTCCTTTATTCTTACATTTCTTAAAATTATTTAAGTATCTTATCACCAAGCGGTTGAATTATTGCAATTTAAGGCTTTAGGTAACATCATAATTTCTTAAAAGTTGATATGATTAATCATTAATTATAGCGACAGCAAACTCCGAGAAACGCGTGACAATACCGTCCAGGAATATTTCCTCCAGGGCAACTGTTTGTGAAATAATACGTCCCGTGAAAGTTATCACATTTACAACCCGTTCGGCGTGATAAGGCCATGGGCTCTGTAGAGAAAAAAAAATGTGTTAGATTGTAGCAGGCGTACAGAGCTAACGTGACACAGGACCCAAAGACGTACATACAGCTAATATATAGATTTAGACGTTCTTAGACACGCGAAAAAAAAAATAGACCGATCCCTATTTTGACGATAGCTCCGCCCACTCATAGCAAACAATAGGAAGTTTTCCCTACGGAATTCAATTGTCCGAGCAACAAACTTGAATATCGAAGATTTTTCAATAATTATTCAGCTATTCAAGATAAAAGTATCAAATCCAAATTACATGCAACAACTTCTAACACCTCCCTGCAAGCGATGTCTTTTCCGCGCTCTATGCCAAAGATAAGATTTGGCTTGTCCGACGTAGCAACAGTAACTAGGGGTATAACAATGAATGCGGGATCGGTGAATTAGGGCCCTCTCAACTAGGGCCCTCCCCCTCCCCCCTTATATATGTAAATACACTTAATATGTAAATTAAAATAACAGAATTTTCAACTATGTTTTCCTCAACATAGACTCGTGCTAGCAGCCCCTACTTGGCGCGTTTCACGCCATCGTCGCCTTCGGCACTTCACGCCATCGTCGCGCTATCGTCGCTCCTCTGGCGTTCGTCGGGGGTTCGCGCTCGTTCGGAGTTCGCGCTCGCTTTCTGGGAAACGCGCCAAAGTAGGGGCTGCTATCAGTCTATCCTCAACATATCTATTTTATTTGAGCAACCTATTTTTTAAACATATATTACCTTCGTCACTGTTGATAGGCGAGGTATATACCAAGCTCACGAGGACAAAAAGAACCAAAACGCAGATAAAATGTTTCATATTGAATGCAAACAATGAACCTGCAAGAGACAAAAACATTGGGTGTCAAAAATATTTTAAAACTCTTTATCTCGGTCAATTTTCATAGCCTAGTTTAGCGCTCGCAATATGGCTGGGTTGAGTTCTGTTCGCTCCGTTTTCGGTTTACTATATAATTTGGATACAATCGCCAGATTCCCACACCGCGGCAAATCGCATTTGCGCCATGCGCTAAAGATTCCCTTCCTGTGACAAAATGAAACAAAAGAAATAATCTACAAAATATCCCGTGTTGTCTTGGAAATTTGGAAAACGTAAGCTCCAGACACAAAACGTAAGGCCAAAATTGCAGAGTACAGTCCAGCAAGGAATTAGACCCGAAAACCCGAAATCTGGGCTAGATTTCTGTAGAAAAGCACTCGGGAAAGCACTAGAACTTGTGCGTTGTAAATTTGTTTTGTGAATTCGCTCTGATTTCTTCTAGCCCCACGTTTAGCTAGAATGCGATCATATCTTTCTCTGAACGTTTGCACCTCGCACTGGCTTGCACCCGAGGCGAAAATTATGGTTTAAAGTCAAAATTTATCGTTCGCTGTTGTTAATTAAGTAGATTGTTTCAATTGTCTTTCTTTTCACAGCCCAGTGAATCTTTAGCGCATGTGAACTGCGTTTTGCCGCGGTGTCGCCAACTCCCAGTTGTGTACACAACTGGGATTTGGCGACACCGCGGCAAAACGCTGCAAGCCGCTGACCGAAATAGTGAGTATGGTCACGGGGGAGACTGGTAACCAAACAAGAAACCACTGCACAGTTAATTCTTTTTGACATTTTATCTGTTTTATGTCTTTTTCACATGTTACACTGACAATTATTTTAAAACGACGTTTTTTTATCGTTTTACAAGGAAAAGGGAAATAATATAGACTCCCAGTTTAGTGGACATAAATCAATTCCCAGTGGTCAAATCTCAGCCCCAGTGACAGTGAGCCCAATCCCATTTTCCCAACCTAAAATAAGGCCAATCCAAGCTCCAATTTTACCCCTTCTGCTGGACCCTGTTTCAAGAAATGCGCCTAGGGCAAGAATCGCCCTTTTGAAGCCAGATGTAAATGTTATGGTTGCTAAGCAACAAGATAGCCACAGGAAAAACCATGATCCAATAGTGATAAGAATTCAGAATTTTCCGGGAGGCAAGTTAAAGCATCTTATTAGAGTAATTGTACAATGTAAGGGGCTGTTGACATAAACGTAGCCAAAAATACTAGTTTCGGTTGCATGTGTGGACCAACCCCCGGGAGGACTCCCTTATTTTTGGGGCGGGGGTGCTCGTTGGGAACTTCGTTTTTACCCCTAAAAGGTACCAAACATGGCGTCGCTTAGTTGATTTTCCCTCGTAATTTTTACCAGGGAAAATACGTCTGAAATTCAGGCTACCAACAAGTGTGATTTGCTTGATTTGCTACAACGTACCCCTTATAGGTACCTATCTGGAAAAAGATTGTACACGTTTTCGAATTTTACTCCTTAAAAGGATCAAGTGTTAAACAACTGCGCTCCGAGACAAGTGAGGAGCATGACTGAGAAAATGTCCCCCCCCCCCATTCGAATTGACCACAACCCTATTGTGGCTGCACCTGCCGAAGGCCATATGTACACCAACTGTCGTTGATCAGCCAACACCCGAGAACACTTTTTCTAAAACATCTGAAGTAATGGAGGCCAGCAACAGCTGAATTACCTGCCCCAGTTGCAAGAAGACATTCTCAGAGAGTTCGTACTCCCCCCCTCCCCCTCCAAAAAAAGACTCATATAACCGAAACCGAAAGGTAGAGCGTTTATTCGGCTCGAGAAAAAGCACTCGTTTCCAAACAAAAACATTCACGATGTAGTGTGAATTCCTTTACTGAGGTCAGCAATGCGTGCAATTCAAATATTTCAATTTAAACTTAAAACACAACAAAAGGCATCTGCTCGTGTTTTCTACTAATTTTATGAGGTAAGAAATGCAAATCAGCGTGTTATTTCCCAAATTTTTAACGATTTGTAATGAAAGTTAATTTATGCGCATGCTAGTTATAGATGAGACCATGTGTGAAACACTGTATTCCGTCACGTTGAATTAATGTACAGATAAAAAAGCTTTAAAAAAGCTTTCGTATTTTCGGAAGTCAGAAGTTATCCTTTTTTTATAAGTCATTAACCTAACTTCATCGAAACTTGATTTTATGGTGAAATTTTTAAACTGTTTTGTTCCTTCGAGAAACCCCAAAAACACAATACCCACAAACGCGGGAAAATGCGACAAATTTTAATGACGTCATACAGTGTGATGGCAACACACCTTTCTTACCAATGAGAACATGCATGAACATAACTATCTTAATTATTTTGTAAGTAATATCACTAGCAGTAGGTTAAGTTATAGCTTACTAGTACTTCATCAATTAGAAGGCAGCATTGATAATAGACCACTAGAGTGGGGTTTGACAAATTCTCTTTATCTTACCTTTCAGAACTTCTTGTTTTGACTTGGTATTAACACTCCTCAGAGCCGATAACTGTACAGTCAGTATTAGCTACTATATATACCCTGTATCTTATGATAAAACGTTATTTGCGAGAAGTTTCCATTGGCCCCTGTAGTATTACATAATAGCCTTATAAGGCATTCACGGGCCAACATATAGAAACCTCTTATCTAATGCTTCTAGGCCATTAGTCGTGCATTATCACGTAGAAATGGCCTCATTTTGCTTTATCTGCCAGACTCCCCATTTTAGTCACTTTATCCGCAGTATCGAAATTATTTGTATATTTTGCGTTTACTTATGGGTTAGAGACTTGTTTGAGTGTTTTGTTGACAAATACACGCACGCGCTGGCAATACAATGAACGATAATTTTTTTTTATACTGCGCGAGGCGTTGGCCGAATGCAGCATTAAAACATTTAGAAGAAGTATCAGAATGGTTTCCCTCCCTGATTAGACTCAAAATCAATTACAACTTTTACTTCTGCAAAGGCAAGTATTTTAATTGAATTCGGAATATTTTAGGTACATGAACTGCATTCTGATAGCTCGGAAATACAGAAAGCATCAATAAAAAGTATTGATAACTATTAATAAATTGTAAAATCAAGAAAAATTTGCACTTGCAGTGAACACTGCACGATTTTTATCTTCTAAGCTGTTCGTCGACCTTCGTTTTATTAGTACCTTTGCAGACGCCTGTCATTTGCAAGAAATGCACGTGCAAGGATTGATTTCTTGAAGTTCTCTGGTTTTGTTATTCGTAATATACGTGACCGCAGCGGCATTAAAACAAGAGTAAATACCAATCTAATAATAACTAAGTCTGTCAAAATGCCTCATCAAGCACATGTATCAGAGGACCGCCCCTACTTATAAGCCTTTGCTCTGGCTTCAAGCGTAAATAAACAGCACAGGTGGTTCCAATCTAAAAATAACTAGGTCTGTCAAATTGCCTTTCAATTTTAGCGGATTCTTAGACAGATTTGAGAACCGGACTGACTCACCAAGACACACACACGTGCGTCATTTTCTCCACCAAAATCAGGGAGACCAGTGCAAAACAAACACACAAAAAGGGAGGTCATTAGTAATGTAAATCAGCAGTTTATGGAAGGGGGAACTTAGGTTGGGTCTTCTAGCGTCACGAAGTGACGGGCTGTTTTCTTGTCAAGAATAATATATCAGAGGACCGCCCCTACTTATGAAACCCTGCCCCAACTGTAAAAATTGATTTAAGGGTACTAATTAAATTGCTTCAAGCGCAATAACAGGCGGTTCCAAATTTGAAAACATGCCTCAAGCTATAAATAACGTACAGCCCCTTTTCAATTGAGCGTACAATAATTTTCCTCGGTTTGGTCGATAAGTTTTAACGTTTCGTTTGGATGGTTTTTGTTATTATAAATGGGTTTAAATTGATAGGTTGTATCACAGATTTTATCAGGTCTATTATCAGGTGCTGTTATTTGTACCACCATGCGCAATTACATCAGGTGCAATAACTTGCTCAAGGTAATAATAGATGGAACGGAGGTAAAAAATGACTTGAAATTGAATAATGACCTGAATGACTTAAACTTACTGAGCTATTCAGTTGAGCGTTTTAGTTTTGTGTCTCAAAAACCGCTTCATACTGTTTGAATAGAATATCGCGACTGACTTAGTTACCAAGGGGGGTACTCGGATATAAATATGACGGGGGGTCCTACGTATTTTTTTGGGTATGAAATTTGTAGTAAAAGTATTTTGGGGTTGAAAATTTTACCAGGTATTTTCTTGAGGGTTGAAATATCCGTGGGTATTTTTGGGGATTGAAACGTTTGACAGGCTACAATAAGTTGATCATCAAGATACTGCCTTTGCTTAAGCTAAAGCTATTTCTGAGAAACATTATGGGACGGCTATCATGTGTATGCTGGTATCTTTTTAGGCTAAAAAAGTTGGTATTTTTTTGGGTATCAAATTTGGGAGCAGGTATTTTTTTAGGTATAAAATTTATGGCTCAGGTATATTTTGGGGTATCAAATTTGGAGCTCCGTCGCATAAACAATGACATCTCACATACTCTTTGAGCAATAATGATAGATACTACCGTTGACAAGAACAAGCTATCTTGACGAGGAAAATCAAACTCTCCCAAAATTTCCCTGCAAATGATAGGCCTGAAGGGCATGTCACTATATGTTTGAAAGAAGACCCCTTAGATAAGCGTGAGTTTTCGACGTTACAAGCATAGAAATTCGTCCGTTGGGCCGCGCTTCGCGCACATGAATATTAATAACTTCGTCATTTGCGGAGCGCAGTTGTGCGCATGAATAATATAACCTAACCTATATAGTTGAGGTAGTGTACTTCCTGAGCTCCTGACAGGCTTTGTTTACTATGCCGTACACAAAACATGTTCATCTACCCTTTCTCTGAGGCTTGATGAAATGCGATGAACAAACAAAAAAACAAACAAACAAACGTTTATCAAAATTTGGGCGCGTTTCGCGCCCAACGAAGGATATGCGAGCCCGTTTTTCTGTAAAATGTCTCCAGTACTAGGTGAAACAGGGAACGGGAGATGTGGGATTACGTTAATCATTGTACTTGGAGGGAGGATCACTGCATTTTACCCGTATATTACCAAACATTCTCACGTAAATAATCGAGGCGATGAATAATAACCACGGTTCCTTATGCACAGTCAATTGACACCCCGGCCCCCACCCCCGAACAGGACGGGAAAGTAACGCGGTCAGGCCGGGGATTTAACACATTATTATCTACGGAAGGGCAGGGAATTTAACACGGACCTTCTATAGCGGGGATATTCAGCGGGGAATTAACGCTGAACCAGAAGTTCGATTATCGTGCGAAAATGTATTGGTTTAAGGACCGAGGTCGGAGGATTTTGGGAGGGATCACTTCATTTTTGGGCGAGTGAAAGGGGAGGATCTCTCGAAACCTGAAGCCTTGAAAGGGAGACTCCAGCAACGAGTTCTATATCATTTTCTAGTTTTATTTTACTCATTATGTTGAAAATTTCAGCGCGCTTCGCGCGCATAAGGAATGACATCTAATCTAGTTTTAGAGTTGCCCAAAGAAAATACGCTTGTGGCGCTTAAATGGAATGCGTACGGATGTCGTTACAAGCATGTATATCTTGGCAAGGACAAATGAAAACCCCCAAAAGCCCTCCAGTGATACGCCTGGTTGGCAGTCTATATGTTCGAAAGAAGTGAGTTCGACGTTTAATACAAGCTGCATAGAAATTCGTTTTTGGGCTGCACTTCACGCACATGAATAATAATAATTTGTAGCGCGTGAAGAATAAAACCAACAGGCTTTTTTACTACACGCAGAAAATAAAACGTTTATCTTTTCACTGGAGGCTTGATGAAACGCGTTATCAAAATAAAGGCGCGTTTCGCCATGTTGCAAAAGTGTCCCCGGGGGCCTGGAGCTTTAACAACGACCATGTCCCTGGTGACCGGGAAAAAAAGTAACATTTAACACTTAGCAGGAGCCCATAAGTAGGAGCTTTCATCTAACCTATGTAGTTGGGGTAGCGCATTTCCTGACCTTGTTATTTTTAGATGCAAATTTGCATTTTAAATTTGTTGCTGGTTCCCCAAGAGGTCAGCACAGTGCCGAAACACAAGATTGCGGCGGAGGCCAAAACGCGATTTTTCGGGGTATTTTAATGTTAGAACTTCTGCTATAGTTGTTATCCCAGATACCGAACTGAGTAATGAACTTCTATAGACATTTACATGAGGAATTTGACTCGCAGAGTCAGTCTTCGCTTCTTTCCGCCATGTTTATCGATGGCGATAATTTATACAAAATTGAGACTTGGACGCTGACTGGACGCTGATTGGACAATTTCTACAACGTTTCGCGCCAAATTTGTTCTAAAAATAGATAGGTCAGGAAAAACGCTGCCTCACGGACCTCCAGTACCAAAGATGAAAGCTCCTACTTATGGGCTCCTGCACTTAGTGAATGTAAAATCGGGGGCCGCGATGTCAATTGACTGGTGCATGACAGAAGTCACTTGGACAATAGTCTATCTAACAGGTTTTTCAGAAAAAAATTGCATGGGGGAGGGTCCCAATTTTTTTTACCTACGACTGGGGGAGGGTCACATTTTTTTGGTTATGTTCAAGGGGAGGGTCCTAATTTTTTTTAGCCTTGTTTGAAAAAAATGGGAGCCCTCCCCCCCCGGTAAATAATGACACGTCCCTAACCGGAAAGCAGTGTAAACCGAACAAGTCTGCATTGTGTCCTAAAGTTTGAGGAGTAACTTGAAACATTTACAAAAATAATGAATTAAATGACATTTGTCTATTCCCCACTTTGTATTTGTCAGTAGACTTTAAATCCACTAAACATTCGTAAATATCAGAGGAAAAACGACGATTAGTGTCTGCGCATACTAGCTAACGACTTAGAGACATCTTGTCCATATGAAGGGAGTTTTGCTTGTCTTCCAAACAGTAGGTAAAATGGTGTTTCCATGGTAACCGAATGGACACTGGTATTATAGCCAAAGACAACTCCATCTAAAAATTTGTCCCAATCTGTTTGATCTTTAGCAACATACATGGATAATGAATGAGCCAAAACTTTGTTGAAACGTTCTGTAAGGCCATTGGTTAGGGGTTATAGCTGGAAGTGTTTCCTTTTTCTGAATTTAAGATCAGGCAGATTTCCTTAACGAGTTTGGAAAGAAAACATTTCCCTCGATCCGATAAGATAGTGGTAGGTGCGCCATGAAGGAAAACAACTTTATAGACTAATAAATTGGTATCAGTATCAGCATCGATATTAGAGACAGCAAATGCGTGTACCCGCTTTGTTAGGGCTTCCGTAACGACAACAATAAATTTGTTACTAGACTTTGTTTGTTTAAAAGGTCCCAAACAATCAACGGCAAGGCGTAGAAATGCTGACTATGTGGCTGGGGTCATTTGTAGGGGAGCATTATACTAATATTTGGTGTCTTTTTGGTTGCGCAATCGACACACGAGAGGATCCATGAGCGACAATCGGTGAATAGATGTTTCCAATAAAAACGCCCTTGGACTTTTTGGAAGGTTCGGAGGATCCCAAGGTGTCCTGAATAGGGACAATCATGGAGTGAAACCAAAATTTCATAACATAAAGGTTGGGGTACCAATACAACACAATACAATAATCATATCAAGATAAATGTGTCCTTTTTGTCAATGCCAACCCGTGCGTGACGCGGGCTACCTGTGTTTGAATTTCCGGGCTCCTGGGGCCGAAATAAAGATGGCGGCCTACACGAACAGCGATTCTCTCCAAAACCAGACCCTGGGGGGGGGGGGGGGGGGACTCCCATATTTTTGGGGCGGGGGTGCTCGTCGTACCTTTTAGGGTTTAAAATCAGGCCTCTGGTACCTTTTAGGGGGTAAAATTTGAAAGCGTGTAATTTTTTCCAGATAGGTACCTCTTAGAGGTCCGTTCTAGCAAATCAAGCAAATTACACTTGTTGGTAGCCTGAATATCAGACGTATTTTCCCTCGTAAAAATATACGAGAGGAAATTACGAGGGAAAATACGTCTTGTTGGTACCTTTTAGGGGTCAAAATCAACTAAGCGGCGCCATGTTTAGTACCATTTAGGGGTAACATCGAAAGTTCCCGACGAGCACCCCCGCCCAAAAATATGGGAGTCCCCCCCCCCCCCCCCCTGGGACCAGACCTACAGGAGGATGCAGAGGTTGGTCTTCTTATAGGATGCAATTGTACCCGCGCACTGAAGCCAACGAAGGTAATTTTGGGAAGTGGGGAGGGCCCCTATGCATTACGTACCCTTCTCGGTTGGGGCATGTCAAGGAAAGCGGGGTTTTAACCTTCATAAGCTTATAGGTAACGACAAAGATGTCATTAAGGACATACTCCCAGGGGACAGGGCGGAAGATCGGAAGAATCTCAACTTAGATTTGGACTCACTCCCAGAGCCCTGGGTGTTGAATGGTGTGTTGAGTCTGATTCCTTTCAGTTTCGCATTCGTCTACAAGACAAGCCCTGCACCAGAAGAGGGATACTCTCCACAGTAAGTTTAATCTTTGATCCTCTCGGGTTCGTAGCACTCTTCTTGCTGGAGGGTAAGCGTACTCCAAGAGTTGTGTAAGGGTAAAGTGGATTGGGATGACCCAATACCAGAAGAGATAAAGGCTCGATGGGAGAAGTGGCGACTGGAGTTGCAACAGCTGCAAAAATCACCATCCCTCGCTGGTACAAGCCACCGAGTTTCGAGACCACAGTAACAACAGAGCTACACAACTTCTCAGACGTAAGCGTCAAAGGCTATGGGCAGTGCAGCTATGTGAGGTTGGTCAACGAGCAAGGAAAATTTCACTGCTCACTGGTGCTTGGTAAGTCAAGAATCACCCCTCTTAAACAAATCACAATCCCGAAATTAGAGTTAACCGCTGCTACCGCAAGCGTTAAGATAAGTCAGCAAGTGCGCCAAGGCTTCAGTACCCCGAAGTTAAGGAGACGTTCTGGACTGACAGTTAAGTCGTGTTAGGTACATAAGTAATGAGAGTAGACGATTTCACACATTTGTTGCTAACCGAGTTCAACATATCCATGACGTCACAGCAGCTCACCAATGGCGTTACGTTGACACCAAGGATAACTCGGCGGATCACGCGTCACGAGGTCTCAAGGCTCACGAGCTAGGAAGTCCAACTGGCTAACGGGACCGGCATTCCTTTGAAAGGACGAGAGTGAGTGGCCTACCGATGCGCCGCCTGGCACCGAGAACCAGGAAATGCTAGATGGTAAAGATCCAGAGGTGAGAAAAGTCATTGCTATGGCAACAGCAACAGCAACCAGCCCGCTGACCTGGTAAGCCGCTTGAGCTCCTTTTCAAACTGGCATCACGTAAAGAAGGCAGTTGCGCTATGTATTCGCTACGTTAAGATTCTTCGCAGCAGAATTGGAAAGAAATGAGATGTGAAACCAGAGTTGGTGGTCACAGGAGTCCATGCGTAGGCGCTTTCATCTCTCATGCTTGGCTATGGAGGTAGCATTTTGACAGACTTGGCTATTTTTTAGAAACAGTTTTCTATTGTTTTCCAAAAGTTCTTCATTATGATGAACTTCAGTAAAGTCTGAATATGCGGCACCCTGGTGAGTTTTGTTGCTTGAATCTCGGAAATTTCCGCGGGGTGCCCATATATGCTGTCAGTCATGGGAGATTAAGTAGCAGGGATTTTCGCGCTTCCCTGAAACACGACCTCTGCAAACCTTTCAGCGCGTTTGCCCTACTTTCCTGGCAAACTCAGTATATAATTAGATATTGTATCTCAATAAAAGCTATTGAACTGTGCTTCAACGCATGGAGGATTAAGATAGGGATCAACAGTCTTGCTTCGCCTAAATACTTACCCGTGCAAAACGAACAGACGGCGCTTGAATTTTCAGTTAGATTGATCTTACCTTTCTTTTAGTTAATACGCCTTTATATACTAAGCTGAAAATTCTATACTAACGTGTAATACAAAAAATGTATGAAGTTTAACATTTGACTGACCAAGAATGACACCAAGGAAAATATCGAAAGATATTTCCGCAGAGCACAAACCTTACGGCCAAGTTTCTCTGCTGCCAACAGACCTAAGCCGAAATAATAAACTGAGCAGTGTATTAACAAAAGTCAACGAGTTTGAAAAATGAATTTAAGGCCAAGAATGACACCAAGGAAAATATCGAAAGATATTTCCGCAGAGCACAAACCTTTCGGCCAAGTTTCTCTGCTGTCAACAGACCCAAGCCGAAATAATATACTAAAAGTTGTATATTTAAAAAAATACATAGTCTTAAAAAATGAATTTAAGGCCAAGAATGACACCAAGGAAAATATCGAAAGATATTTCCGCAGAGCACAAACCTTTCGGCCAAGTTTCTCTGCTGTCAACAGACCCAAGCCGAAATAATATACTAAAAGTTGTGTATTTACAAAAAAATTACATAGTCTTAAAAAATGAATTTAAGGCCAAGAATGACACCAAGGAAAATATCAAATGATATTTCCGCAGAACACATAGAGGATATTACACGGTGGCGCGAAGATATGGATTTTATTTTCGAGTGGCAAGAACAATATTTTACGAACGAGCGCAGCGAGAAAATAAAATCCATATCTTCAAGCCACCGTGTAATGTTCTTTTTATTATATGGATAAGAATTGACATAGCGGCAAAACATAACAAATTGAACAACTCACTTGGTAAACTCGAAAGTGTTTAGTTGTGAAATGCTCCCTCAATCTTTCTGGTTCCCAGTGTCGTTAAGAACTAATTTCCATTTTTGTGTTGCTGTAGCATTCTCTGCCATAGTTGAAATAAAGTTTTTCTCGTTAGAACTAGAACAAAACTTAGTTTTGTGGCTTAAAACTCGAGTGACCGAGCGAGATATCACTGCAGAAGAAGGTGAGGAAAACAACACTGCAAACGTGCACATCCGGGACATGCGGTACATAACTTTTTCATATTTTCACTAGTGAAGATATGGAAATACGAGTGTTTTAGTTTCCGGTAAAACACTGGCATCCATATAATAAAAACCTTTACGGCCAAGTTTCTCTGCTGTCAACAGACCCAAGCCGAAATAATATACTAAAAGTTGTGTATTTACAAAAAAATTACATAGTCTTAAAAAATGAATTTAAGGCCAAGAATGACACCAAGGAAAATATCAAATGGTATTTCCGCAGAACACAAACCTTTACGGCCAAGTTTCTCTGCTGCCAACGGGCCCAAGCCGAAATAATATACACAGTTAGGTATTAACGTTACAAAAAAGGCATCAAGTATAAAAATTGATAGAATTAAGGAACAGGAATGGCAACAAGAGAAATGCCGATAGATATGTCCATAGAGCATGATTCTTTCGATGGCAAAAATTAATTAAGATCCCTTTTGTTTTCTTGCTCCTGTCCTTCGAATTCTTCCTCAGGCGTACTCGGAGGGGTATAAATTCGGAATAAATTCGGAATTGGCGGGAGTTGTTTGTCCCGCCAAAGGAAGGCCGATCAAAGTTGATTAATTCTCTGTGTCGTACAAACTCAGAGGAGGCAGCAAAACTATCATCATCTTTGTTTTCTTCCTTGCAGAAGGGCTTAGTAGGTCAAATACCGTTTCAATAACAACATCATCCTTTTCTCGTGAAGATCTGAAGAGTTCGAACTGCATGCAGTCTTCTGTCATTTCCATCATTTAGCGATATCCAAGGAACTTGCTTTGCGCTTTCTCAGGCCAGTATTTCGTGTCATCAGGCTTTAAAACGAGGTTAAATCCTACGATCGCTCGTTCACAAGGCATGCTACTACTTATTTGCGTTGTGTAACCTTCCGAAAACCCGATTGAAAGCGATAGAATCGTTCCTTCAAAGCGCTTGCCATGTTGCCGCCATCGCTGATTCCTCGCAGATCATGTACTCGTATTTCATGTTAACTATTAAAACGAATCTAGTATTTCAGCCAAGCTACATGAATAGGAAATAAATCGTTCGATTTGTACACGTTCAAGTATATGGATGAAAGATAGTTTTATGGGATTAAAGGGGTTGCCATGCTAACCGTAAAGTCTAAGCGCCCTCACGCTGTGCGATTCAAAAGGCCATGAAGTTCGTCATTGTTGATTCTTTTTGCAGTTATTTTAAGCAGGCTTCTTGTCTTGCCACAACTGACCTACGTTGAACAATAGAAAACTGTTTCTAAAAATAGCTTGTTCAGTTAAAACGCTGCCTCAAGAATGTATCTCAGATGAAAGCTCCGACTGATGGACTCCTGGTGGTCAGTGATATTTTAGAAGCTGAAAATCTCATAATTAAGGCAGTTCATCAAGCCAAATCGTTCAAAAAAGAAATCGCTGCTTTGAACTCGAAAGTCGCGCTAAGTAAGACAAGTGCGCTTTCTAAGTCAGATCCGATACTTAATTCCCATGGAGTTTTACGAGTTGGTGTTCGTTTAAGACGCGCGCCAGACTTGACGGAGAATGCTACGTTTCCTGTAGTGCTGCCTAAGGATAGTCACGTGACAGTGTTTCTGATTCGTCACTTTCACGAGAGCACAAAACATGAAGGTCGTGCAATTACACTTGGTGAGGTTCGCGCCAATGGGCATTGGATTGTTGAGGCTACTAGCGCAATAGGTAGTCTACTAGCAAAGTGCGTCACATCTCGCAAATTGCGCGCGCCTGTGCACGAGCAGAAGATGGCAGACCTACCAGAAGATAGGTTAGAAATTTCTTTTTTTTGATATACTACGCTCTAAAATGATGTATGATACATGTACGGTAGCTTTAAATCAGACGAAATGACAACTATTTTGTCAAAGGATCGTGTGGATGCCTGAACGGAACTTTACGAAAACGATTACGAGAGGAGACTCACTGCGCATGCGCAACATTTTCAAAACGATATCTACAGCGTATTTGACGAGCAGAAACGATTCGAAAACACTACGTGTGGACGCGACTTTATTTATTTTTTAAAAAGTTTTGAAAAGTTTCGTTTTGAGAACAAAACGCATCATGTGAACCGGACTTAAGTAATTGTAACGACTTTGCATGATTGTCATTTATTATTCCTTTATTCTTACATTTCTTAAAATTATTTAAGTATCTTATCACCAAGCGGTTGAATTATTACAATTTTAAGGCTTTAGGTAACATCATAATTCTTAAAAGTTGATACGATTAATCATTAATTGTAGCGACAGCAAACTCCGAGAAACGCGTGACAATACCGTCCAGGAATATTTCCTCCTGGGCAACTGTTTGTGAAATAATACGTCCCGTGAAAGTTATCACATTTACAACCCGTTCGGCGTGATAAGACCATGGGCTCTGTAGAGAAAAAAATGTGTTAGATTGTAGCAAGCGTACAGAGCTAACGTGACACAGGACCCAAAGACGTACATACAGCTAATATATAGATTTAGACACTGTCTAAAAGCGGAGCTCCCAGTGATTATTTTAGTCAAATATGTCGGAGGAAACACGACCACACTTTGGCCTCCACGAAAAATGGTGTAAAACCAAAACTGAATAAGGGACGTGTTATTATTTAGCGCGGGGGAGGGGGGGGGCTACCATTTTTCTAGAGGAAGCTTGGACCCTGCCCTTGAACATAATAAAAACAAATTGTGACCCTTCCCCAGGTCGTAGGCAAAAATGTGACCCTCCCCACTTCTATTTATATATTCTATAAAAAAAACTGTTGTTCTAAATAAATGCTGTCCCTGTCAGATAGACTCTTGTCAGAGTGACGCACGTTGTCTTTCATTTTTCTTAGTAATAGCAGAAATATTTTTTTCTTACTTCTGTGAAAGCTAAAAAACGGTCATTATTTATCGCCTGGAAGGGGGGAGAGGAGTTTGGGTAATACACGGAAAAGTGCAGTGATCCTCTCTCTATCAGTACAATGCTTAACGTGATCCCCTCTCAGAGCTATTAAACGTTTTCGTGATCCCCTCCCCCCCCCCGTCCCCTATTTGTCCTAGTAGAAGTCACTTTACAGAAAGAGGGGGTCGCATTTTAAGGCGTCTCCTTTCGAGCTTAGGGACTGCCCGCCACGCCTATCACTGCAGGGTATTTTCGGAAGAGTTCGTTCTTCTTTGTCAAGATACACTTGTTTTTGTGAAGGGACGAGGGTGGTGTAGTCGTTGCGCGAGTTCTCAAAGAGTATATGTATATTGATTTTCGCGCGCAAGAATCTTTATTTAGTGTTGAACTGTGAGGTTAAGTAGAAAAATGCAAGTGGTAGTTGCTGGAATAACTAGTCCATTCATTTCCAAATGTTGGTGACGGCTCCCCCAAGCAGGAGTAAAAAAAATGTTCTTAGACACGCGAAAAACAATAGACCGATCCCTATTTTGACGATAGCTCCGCCCACTCATAGCAAACAATAGGAAGTTTTCCCTACGGAATTCAAATTGTCCGAGCAACAAACTTGAATATCGAAGATTTTTCAATAATTATTCAGCTATTCAAGATAAAAGTATAAAATCCAAATTACATGCAACAACTTCTAACACCTCCCTGCAACCGATGTCTTTTCCGCGCTCTATGCCAAAGATAAGATTTGGCTTGTCCGACGTAGCAACAGTAACTAGGGTATAACAATGAATGCGGGATCGGTGAATTAGGGCCCTCTCAACTAGGGCCCTCCCCCTCCCCCCTTACAATTCCGCTTAACTTGCTCATAATTCTCGAGATTTAACCCAAAAAGACGTGTATTTCTGTGAGTAAATGAATCATGAAGAACGCAAAGTTGGCAGCGTTGCTTTAAATTGCAAATCAACGCGTCATTGTTTTGCTCTCGATAAGGAACCAGGCGAATCAAACTGTCATTGTTTTTGTTTTAAAAACGCTTGACAAGTAAGTTGTACATTTTCTAGCGCATTTAGAGTTTATTTGCATCGAAAATTCAAAGGCCGTCTTCGAAAATTCGGAGGCCGAATTTTCGCCGCGCGAAAATTCAGCGAAAATCGGGTCGAAAGTTCGCTGCGAATTTTCGGACGATATTTCGTTGGAACAAAGGCCGAATTTCGTCGAATTTCGTTCCAGTTTCTTTTTGCTGGTAGTGTATATATGCAAATACACTTAAATATGTAAATTAAAATAACAGAATTTTCAACTATGTTTTCCTCAACATAGACTCGTGCTAGCAGCCCCTACTTGGCGCGTTTCACGCCATCGTCGCCTTCGGCACTTCACGCCATCGTCGCGCTATCGTCGCTCCTCTGGCGTTCGTCGGGGGTTCGCGCTCGTTCGGGGTTCGCGCTCGCTTTCTGGGAAACGCGCCAAAGTAGGGGCTGCTATCAGTCTATCCTCAACATATCTATTTTATTTGAGGAACCTATTTTTTAAACATATATTACCTTCGTCACTGTTGATAGGCGAGGTATATACCAAGCTCACGAGGACAAAAAGAACCAAAACGCAGATAAAATGTTTCATATTGAATGCAAACAATGAACCTGCAAGAGACAAAAACATTGGGTGTCAAAAATATTTTAAAACTCTTTATCTCGGTCAATTTTCATAGCCTAGTTTAGCGCTCGCAATATGGCTGGGTTGAGTTCTGTTCGCTCCGTTTCGGTTTACTATATAATTTGGATACAATCGCCAGATTCCCACACCGCGGCAAATCGCATTTGCGCCATGCGCTAGTAAGATTCCCTTCCTGTGACAAAATGAAACAAAAGAAATAATCTACAAAATATCCCGTGTTGTCTTGGAAATTTGGAAAACGTAAGCTCCAGACACAAAACGTAAGGCCAAAAATTGCAGAGTAGCTAGAATGCGATCATATCTTTCTCTGAACGTTTGCACCTCGCACTGGCTTGCACCCGAGGCGAAAATTATGGTTTAAAGTCAAAATTTATCGTTCGCTGTTGTTAATTAAGTAGATTGTTTCAATTGTCTTTCTTTTCACAGCCCAGTGAATCTTTAGCGCATGTAAACTGCGTTTTGCCGCGGTGTCGCCAAATCCCAGTTGTGTACACAACTGACACAACTGGGATTTGGCGACACCGCGGCAAAACGCTGCAAGCCGCTGGCCGAAATAGTGAGTATGGTCACGGGGGAGACTGGTAACCAAACAAGAAACCACTGCACAGTTAATTCTTTTTGACGTTTTATCTGTTTTATGTCTTTTTCACATGTTTACACTGACAATTATTTTAAAACGACGTTTTTTTATCGTTTTACAAGGAAAAGGGAAATAATATAGACTCCCAGTTTAGTGGACATAAATATTCAATTCCCAGTGGTCAAATCTCAGCCCCAGTGACAGTGAGCCCAATCCCATTTTCCCAACCTAAAATAAGGCCAATCCAAGCTCCAATTTTACCCCTTCTGCTGGACCCTGTTTCAAGAAATGCGCCTAGGGCAAGAATCGCCCTTTTGAAGCCAGATGTAAATGTTATGGTTGCTAAGCAACAAGATAGCCACAGGAAAAACCATGATCCAAGAGTGATAAGAATTCAGAATTTTCTGGGAGGCAAGTTAAAGCATCTTATTAGAGTAATTGTACAATGTAAGGGGCTGTTGACATAAACGTAGCCAAAAATACTAGTTTCGGTTGCATGTGTGGACCAACCCCCGGGGAGGACTCCCTTATTTTTGGGGCGGGGGTGCTCGTCGGGAACTTCGTTTTTACCCCTAAAAGGTACCAAACATGGCGTCGCTTAGTTGATTTTCCCTCGTATTTTTTTACCAGGGAAAATACGTCTGAAATTCAGGCTACCAACAAGTGTGATTTGCTTGATTTGCTAGAACGTACCCCTTATAGGTACCTATCTGGAAAAAGATTGTACACGTCTTCGAATTTTACTCCCTGAAAGGTACCAAAGGCCTAATTTTAAACCCTAAAAGGTCGACGAGCACCCCCGCCCAAAAAGGATCAAGTGTTAAACAACTGCGCTCCGAGACAAGTGAGGAGCATGACTGAGAAAATGTCCCCCCCCCCCCTGATTCGAATTGACCACAACCCTATTGTGGCTGCACCTGCCGAAGGCCATATGTACACCAACTGTCGTTGATCAGCCAACACCCGAGAACACTTTTTCTAAAACATCTGAAGTAATGGAGGCCAGCAACAGCTGAATTACCTGCCCCAGTTGCAAGAAGACATTCTCAGAGAGTTCGTACTCCCCCCCTCCCCCTCCAAAAAAAGACTCATATAACCGAAACCGAAAGGTAGAGCGTTCATTCGGCTCGAGAAAAAGCACTCGTTTCCAAACAAAAACATTCACGATGTAGTTTGAATTCCTTTACTGAGGTCAGCAATGCGTGCAATTCAAATATTTTAATTTAAACTTAAAACACAACAAAAGCCATCTGCTCGTGTTTTCTACTATTTTTATGAGGTAAGAAATGCAAATCAGCGTGTTATTTCCCAAATTTTTAACGATTTGTAATGAAAGTTAATTTATGCGCATGCTAGTTATAGATGAGACCATGTGTGAAACACTGTATTCCGTCACGTTGAATTAATGTACAGATAAAAAGCTTTAAAAAAGCTTTCGTATTTTCGGAAGTCAGAAGTTATCCTTTTTTATAAGTCATTAAACCTAACTTCATCGAAACTTGATTTTATGGTGAAAATTTTTAAACTGTTTTGTTCCTTCGAGAAACCCAAAAAACACAATACCCACAAACGCGGGAAAATGCGACAAATTTCAATGACGTCATACAGTGTGATGGCAACACACCTTTCTTACCAATGAGAACATGCATGAACATAACTATCTTAATTATTTTGTAAGTAATATCACTAGCAGTAGGTTAAGTTATAGCTTACTAGTACTTCATCAATTAGAAGGCAGCATTGATAATAGACCACTAGAGTGGGGTTTGACAAATTCTCTTTATCTTACCTTTCAGAACTTCTTGTTTTGACTTGGTATTAACACTCCTCAGAGCCGATAACTGTAGAGGCAGTATTAGCTACTATATATACCCTGTATCTTATGATAAAACGTTATTTGCGAGAAGTTTCCATTGGCCCCTCTAGTATTACATAATAGCCTTATAAGGCATTCACGGGCCAACATATAGAAACTCTAATGCTTCTAGGCCATTAGTCGTGCATTATCACGTAGAAATGGCCTCATTTTGCTTTATCTGCCAGACTCCCCTTTTAGTCACTTTATCCGCAGTATCGAAATTATTTGTATATTTTGCGTTTACTTATGGGTTAGAGACTTTTTTGAGTGTTTTGTTGACAAATACACGCAAGCGCTGGCAATACAATGAACGATAATTTTTTTTTAATACTGCACGAGGCGTTGGCCGAATGCAGCATTAAAACAATTAGAAGAAGTATCAGAATGGTTTCCCTCCCTGATTAGACTCAAAATCAATTACAACTTTTACTTCTGCAAAGGCAAGTATTTTAATTGAATTCGGAATATTTTAGGTACATGAACTGTATTCTGATAGCTCGAAAATACAGAAAGCATCAATAAAAATTATTGATAACTATTAATAAATTGTAAAATCAAGAAAAATTTGCACTTGCAGTGAACACTGCACGATTTTTATCTTCTAAGCTATTCGTCGACCTTCGTTTTATTAGTACCTTTGCAGACGCCTGTCATTTGCAAGAAATGCACGTGCAAGGATTGATTTCTTGAAGTTCTCTGGTTTTGTTATTCGTAATATACGTGACCGCAGCGGCATTAAAACAAGAGTAAATACCAATATAATAATAACTAAGTCTGTCAAAATGCCTCATCAAGCACATGTATCAGAGGACCGCCCTACTTATAAGCCTTTGCTCTGGCTTCAAGCGTAAATAAACAGCACAGGTGGTTCCAATCTAAAAATAACTAGGTCTGTCAAATTGCCTTTCAATTTTAGCGGATTCTTAGACAGATTTGAGAACCGGACTGACTCACCAAGACACACACACGTGCGTCATTTTCTCCACCAAAATCAGGGAGACCAGTGCAAAACAAACACACAAAAAGGGAGGTCATTAGTAATGTAAATCAGCAGTTTATGGAAGGGGGAACTTAGGTTGGGTCTTCTAGCGTCACGAAGTGACGGGCTGTTTTCTTGTCAAGAATAATATATCAGAGGACCGCCCCTACTTATGAAACCCTGCTCCAACTGTAAAAATTGATTTAAGGGTACTAATTAAATTGCTTCAAGCGCAATAACAGGCGGTTCCAAATTTGAAAACATGCCTCAAGCTATAAATAATGTACAGCCCCTTTTCAATTGAGCGTGCAATAATTTTCCTCGGTTTGGTCGATAAGTTTTAACGTTTCGTTTGGATGTTTTTTGTTATTATAAATGGGTTTTGTTTCTGATTGGCTAAGTATAGTCTTATTTTGTGTGTTTAGTTTTCGACACACATCTGAAATCCGCCAAAACATTTTTAAAGAAAAGGTGTTGTTGAAATTGATAGGTTGTATCACAGATTTTATCAGGTCTGTTATCAGGTGCTGTTATTTGTATCACCATGCGCAATTACATCAGGTGCAATAACTTGCTCTTAAGGTAATAATAGATCGAACGGAGGTAAAAAATGACTTGAAATGGAATAATGACCAGAATGACTTAAACTTACTGAGCTATTCAGTTGAGCGTTTTAGTTTTGTGTCTCAAAAACCGCTTCATACTGTTTGAATAGAATATCGCGACTGACTTAGTTACCCAGGGTGGTACTCGGATATAAAAACGACGGGGGGTCCGACGTATTTTTTTGGGTATGAAATTTGTAGTAAAAGTATTTTTTGGGTTGAAAATTTTACCAGGTATTTTCTTGAGGGCTGAAATATCCGTGGGTATTTTTGGGGATTGAAACGTTTGACAGGCTACAATAAGTTGATCATCAAGATACTGCCTTTGCTTAAGCTGAAGCTATTTCCGGGAAACATTATGGGACGGCTATCATGTGTATGCTGGTATCTTTTTAGGCTAAAAAGTTGGTATTTTTTGGGTATCAAATTTTGGGAGCAAGTATTTTTTTAGGTATAAAATTTATGGCCAGGTATTTTTTTGGGTATCAAATTTGGAGCTCCGTCGGACCCCTCCGTCATTTTTATATCCAAGTACCCCCCCCCCCCCCCCCCCCCCCCCCCCCCTTGGGCTTAGTTAAGGTGGCTTGCACCAGGAATTTTTGTTATAATTAGGGATATGCGATGCACGGGGAAACAAAAACTCGTTTTGGGGTTTACGGTACAATTTCTACAAAGAAAACTGGAGTTGCAAACCACTACATACGGCGTACATTGTTCAAGTCTCATTTTGGTGATAAACTTATTGCCGCATTGAAACTTTATGCATCTATTTTGAAAAGAGTCAATTTCTAACCAATAAATGTTGGTTTTCGTGGGTGCATTCCAATAGAGGTAATAATAGAGGTGGCCGCTAAATAGAGGTATTAAATACAGTACTTGTGTGACAAATATTTTGGAACTTTGAAAAGTGGTCGCTTAACAGAGGTTGGCCGCTTAATAGGTAGCCGCTTAAAAGAGGACTGTAAATTTTTACGAATGGACACCATTATTCTCCTTCACCAGTTCATCCGAATGAGAAATATTTTCCCTTTCCTTCCCGCATGACTATTAATAAAAGACATCACAGTTATCGTTTTTTTAAACGTGTGGCAGCTTGGTTCAGGTATGAACACGGCATCGTTACGCTGGTTTATTGCACATGATTACAATGAGCATATCTACTAAAAGCCTGCGAGATGTAGTTTCTTTAACATGTCCTCCGCTAGATCCGATTCAAACAGTCATCTCTCACGAATACCATATCGGAGTTGTTCACTTTTAAGGGACGTGTCATTATTTAGCGGGGGGGGGAGGGCTCCTATTTTTGTGGGGAGGGTCCTAATTTTTTTCGCGTGTCTAAAGGGAGGGTCCACTTTTTTTTTTTCACTCCTATTTGGGGGAGGGTCATAATTTTTTCAGCAACATTTGAACGATGAAGAGGGTAATACCAATGGCGATAGTGGTTATTTCAGCAACTTCTCTATAAAAATTTCGGCGCGCTTCGCGCGCATAAACAATGACATAATATACTCTTTTAGCCATGAGGACACTACCGTTGACAAGAACAAGTTATCTTGACAAGGTAAATCAAACTTTCCCAGAATTTCCCTGCAAATGATAGGCCTGGAGGGCAAGTCACTATATGTTTGAAAGAAGACCATTTAGGTAAGCGTGAGTTTTCGACGTTACAAGCATATAAATTCGTCCGTTGGGCCGTGCTTCGCGCACATGAATATTAATAACTTCGTCATTTGCGGAGCGCAGTTGTGCGCATGAATAATATAACCTAACCTATATAGTTGAGGTGGTGTACTTCCTGACAGGCTTTTTTTTACTATGCCATACACAAAACATGTTCATCTACCCTTTCTCTGAGGCTTGATGAAATGCGATGAAAAAACAAAAAAAACGATGAACAATCAAAAAAACGATGAACAAACAAACAAACGATGAACAAAATTTGGGCACGCTTCACGCGCAACGAAGGATATGCGAGCCCATTTTTCTGTAAAATGTCTACAGTACTAGGTCAAACAGGGGACGGGAGATGTGGGATTACGTTAATCATTGCACTTAAGAGGGAGGATCACTGTATTTTACCTGTGTATTATAAACATCCTCACGTAAATAATCGAGGCGATGAATAATATATGCACCAGTCAATTGACACCCCGGCCCCCAACCCCGGACAGGGCGGGAAAGTAACGCGGTCAGGCCGGGGAATCAACACATTAATCTACGGAAGGGCAGGGAATTTAACACGGACCTTTTATAGCGGGGATATTCAGCGGGGAATTAACGCTGAACCAGAAGTTCGATTATCGTGCGAAAATATATTGGTTTAAGGACCGAGGTCGGAGGATTTTGGGAGGGATCACTTCATTTTTGGGCGAGTGAAAGGATCTCTCTGAACCTGAAGCCTTGAAAGAGAGATTCCAGCAACGAGTTCTATATCATTTTCTAGTTTTATTTCACTCATTATGTTGAAAATTTCGGCGCGCTTCACGCGCATAAGGAATGACATCTAATCTAGTGTTAGAGAACTTGCCCAAAGAAAACAATACGCTTGTGGCGCTTAAATGGAATGCGTACGAATGTCCGTTACACGCATGTGTATCTTGGCAAGGACAAATGAAAACCCCAAAAGCCCTCCAGTGATGCGCCTGGTTGGCAGTCAATATGTTCGAAAGAAGTGAGTTCGACGTTACAAGCTGCATAGAAATTCGATTTTTGGGCTGCGCTTCACGCACATGAATCATGATAATTTGTAGCGCGTGAAGAATAAAACCAACAGGCTTTTTTACTACACGCAGAAAATAAAAAGTTTATCTTTTCTCTGGAGGCTTGATGAAATGCGTTTATCAAAATAAAGGCGCGTTTCGCCATGTTGCAAAAGTGTCCCCGGGGGCCTGGAGCTTTAACAACGTCCCTGGTGACCGGGAAAATAGTAACATTTAACACTTAGTGAATGTTAAATTGGGGGCCGTGATGTCAATTGACTGGTGCATGACAGAAGTAAGAAAAAAGTAGTTCTGTATTAAGAAGAAAGAAAGAGACATTACATCACTTGGACAATAGTCTATCTAACAGGTTTTTTAGAAATAAATTGCATGGGGGAGGGTCCCAATTTTTTTTACCTATGACTGGGGGAGGGTCACATTTTTTTTGTTATGTTCAAGGGGAGGGTCCTAATTTTTTTTAGCCTTCTTTGAAAAAAATGGGAGCCCTCCCCCCCCGGTAAATAATGACACGTCCCTAAGATGGAAATGACAGAAGACTGCATGCAGTTCGAACTCTTCAGATCTTCACGAGAAAAGGATGATGTTGTTATTGAAACGGTATTTGACCTACTAAGCCCTTCTGCGAGGAGGAAAACAAAGATGATGATAGTTTTGCTGCCTCCTCTGAGTTTGTACGACACAGAGAATTAATCAACTTTGATCGGCCTTCCTTTGGCGGGACAAACAACTTCCGCCAATTCCGAATTTATTCCGAATTTATACCCCTCCGAGTACGCCTGAGGAAGAATTCGAAGGACAGGAGCAAGAAAACAAAAGGGATCTTAATTAATTTTTGCCATCGAAAGAATCATGCTCTATGGACATATCTATCGGCATTTCTCTTGTTGCCATTCCTGTTCCTTAATTCTATCAATTTTTATACTTGATGCCTTTTTTGTAACGTTAATACCCAACTGTGTATATTATTTCGGCTTGGGCCCGTTGGCAGCAGAGAAACTTGGCCGTAAAGGTTTGTGTTCTGCGGAAATATCATTTGATATTTTCCTTGGTGTCATTCTTGGCCTTAAATTCATTTTTTAAGACTATGTAATTTTTTTGTAAATACACAACTTTTAGTATATTATTTCGGCTTGGGTCTGTTGACAGCAGAGAAACTTGGCCGAAAGGTTTGTGCTCTGCGGAAATATCTTTCGATATTTTCCTTGGTGTCATTCTTGGCCTTAAATTCATTTTTTAAGACTATGTATTTTTTTAAATATACAACTTTTAGTATATTATTTCGGCTTGGGTCTGTTGACAGCAGAGAAACTTGGCCGAAAGGTTTGTGCTCTGCGAAAATATCTTTCGATATTTTCCTTGGTGTCATTCTTGGCCTTAAATTCATTTTTCAAACTCGTTGACTTTTGTTAATACACTGCTCAGTTTATTATTTCGGCTTTATAGGTCTGTTGGCAGTAGAGAAACTTGGCCGTAACGTTTGTGCTCTGCGGAAATATCTTTCGATATTTTCCTTGGTGTCATTCTTGGTCAGTCAAATGTTAAACTTCATACACTTTTTGTATTACACGTTAGTATAGAATTTTCAGCTTAGTATATAATGGCGTATTAACTAAAAGAAAGGTAAGATCAATCTAACTGAAAATTCAAGCGCCGTCTGTTCGTTTTGCACGGGTAAGTATTTAGGCGAAGCAAGACTGTTGATCCCCATCTTAATCCTCCATGCGTTGAAGCACAGTTCAATAGCTTTTATTGAGATACAATATCTAATTATATACTGAGTTTGCCAGGAAAGTAGGGCAAACGCGCTGAAAGGTTTGCAGAGGTCGTGTTTCAGGGAAGCGCGAAAATCCCTGCTACTTAATCTCCCATGACTGACAGCATATATGGGCACCCCGCGGAAATTTCCGAGATTCAAGCAACAAAACTCACCAGGGTGCCGCATATCCAGACTTTACTGAAGTTCATCATAATGAAGAACTTTTGGAAAACAATAGAAAACTGTTTCTAAAAAAATAGCCAAGTCTGTCAAAATGCTACCTCGATAGCCAAGCATGAGAGATGAAAGCGCCTACGCATGGACTCCTGTGACCACCCTCTGGTTTCACATCTCATTTCTTTCCAATTCTGCTGCGAAGAATCTTAACATAGCGAATACATAGCGCAACTGCCTTCTTTGCGCGATGCCAGTTTGAAAAGGAGCTCAAGCGGCTTACCAGGTCAGCGGGCTGGCTTGCTGTTGCTGTTGCCATAGCAATGACTTTTCTCACCTCTGAATCTTTACCATCTAGCATTTCCTGATTCTCGGTGCCAGGCGGCGCATCGGTAGGCCACTCACTCTCGTCCTTTCAAAGGAATGCCGGTCCCGTTAGCCAGTTGGACTTCCTAGCTCGTGAGCCTTGAGACCTCGTGACGCGTGATCCGCCAAGTTATCCTTGGTGTCAACGTAACGCCATTGGTGAGCTGCTGTGACGTCATGGATATGTTGAACTCGGTTAGCAACAAATGTGTGAAATCGTCTACTCTCATTACTTATGTACCTAACACGACTTAACTGTCAGTCCAGAACGTCTCCTTAACTTCGGGGTACTGAAGCCTTGGCGCACTTGCTGACTTATCTTAACGCTTGCGGTAGCAGCGGTTAACTCTAATCTCGGGATTGTGATTTGTTTAAGAGGGGTGATTCTTGACTTACCAAGCACCAGTGAGCAGTGAATTTTTCCTTGCTCGTTGACCAACCTCACATAGCTGCACTGCCCATAGCCTTTGACGCTTACGTCTGAGAAGTTGTGTAGCTCTGTTGTTAACTGTGGTCTCGAAAATCGGTGGCTTGTACCAGCGAGGGATGGTGATGTTTGCAGCTGTTGCAACTCCAGTCGAGCCTTTACCTCTTGTGGTATTGGGTCATCCCAATCCACTTTACCCTTACACAACTCTTAGAGTACGCTTACGCTCCAGCAAGAGGGGTGCTACGAACCCGAGAGGATCGAAGATTGAACTTACTGTGAAGAGTATCCCTCTTCTGGTGCAAGGCTTGTCTTGTAGACGAATGCGAAACTGAAAGGAGTCAGACTCAACACACCATTCAACACCAAGGGCTCTTTCAACTGGGAGTGAGTCCAAATCTAAGTTGAGATTCTTCCGATCTTCCGCCCTGTCCCCTGGGGGTGTGTCCTTAATGACATCTTTGTCGTTACTTATAAACGTATGAAGGTTAAACGTGGATTTAAGTTTCAAAATTTGAGTTATTTGAGCTTTTTGAAAACACACGAGTGCAATTTATTACAAATTGAACGAGAAGCCGTGTGATTACCTGTTAATAATATACATGGAAAAATTTCGGACGCAGGCATGTGACGTAGTGCCGCGACCACGTGAGTATTTTATTGCACATGAATGGATAGAAGTACAATGAGCAGCCCATAATTGTAAATAGCGGCGTTTTGATTCTATAGAGTTTAGCGAAATGCAGAGAAAAGGGGCCTCTGCTAGCAGGGAAGAGTTTGCTCCATTATAACTTACATTCGTCAAAAAATCTCTTACATTAATCAGAGTGTTCTGCTTTAAAAAATAAAAGCAAAAGTCAAGAATGGTAGCCGTGAATGTTCAGCATTCATGCTTAGTCCGTGTCAGAATCGCTTTCAATGATAAAGCGGCGTTTTCTCTGTGGATTCGCCTTCGGCTCTGCCAGGACTTCTGGTAGTTGAATGCAACTGTACAACCGTGAAATGAATTGCATTGACCTTGTGAACCAACGGTGACAGCTGACCTAGACATCTGACTGTTTGAGAAACCTGCCAAGGATTGAAATGGACTCATGTAGCTTGGGGAAAGCTGATAAGTTGACGTTGACGTGGAAGGCATGGCCGTCGGGGGCTTGTAGCTGTAGCGCCGGAGAAACAACTTCAGTCTGTTGTAGCAACCAAGTTGGATACTCGATTTCCCTTTCGGTTGGAAGTGCAGTGTTGTTATTTCTATTGGAGATGGCCAGAGAAAGTTTATATTGTTCTTGTTCGCCGCCCTCGTCATAGTCGTCAATTGATTGGATGTTTCTGTGGCCAGTTATCTTTGCAATTCCCGCTCGTTCGACTCTGGCATTTTTTAGCTTGTGGACGGTGGTTTTTCTGGCACTGTGGTTAGTGAACTTCTTTCCACTATCTTCGAGAGTTGTTCCCTCAACTATGGACTTCATGATAACATTGATTTTGTTGACACCCATGGGTTGAACAGTGAACCAAGTCGGATCGTCGGGCTTTCTCTTCTGGTTTATCGACAGGTAAAAATGACCTTCAGTCTTCAACTGAGGTGGTCTTCGTTGAATATACTCCTTGAAGAGTTGCACATGACATCGTTCGCCACCGATAGCAAACATTCTTGGTGAAAAATCTCGTTTCTTGACATTCATTCATTCCTCCATTCCTGGTTTTTGTTGGGCCTTCAGCAAACCCTACAAACTTCTTGCCATTGTCAGCCTTGCAGATAAGAGAAGTCTTGGATGTTCATGCCATGGTGCTCTTTGCGTCCGCGAAGGCCAAACTGCTGGGTGAGTAGCCACCACATACTGCTTACTAACGACTCTGGGCTTGTATTTCCGAGTTTCTTGGATTTCCATAGCTCTTCCTCTTCTTGTTTTGATACTTGCCTTGCCCTGTTTGGCCGCTTGCCTCGGCCAGCTCCTCGTAGTAGCCTAGCTTTTCCCTCTAGGACTTGTTTTGACGAGCTAAACTCTCGGTCACGTTGTAAAGATAGCTTAATCCTTCTTCCTTCAGATGTCTATCTATAGCTAGACGCCCGCCCCCTGACCCCCCGATTTGTCACATTTTGTCACAAATCCAAGATGGCGGCCAAGCGAAAGCAAACTCGCGTTTCTCAACCTAAAACTACTCTCCAACGCCTGCGAGCAGGCTAACGCAATCATAACTCGAAGGCTGTCTGGCTCATAATCTTGGCCATCCTTTGTCTTGACTTCTGCATAAAATCTCTCGAGCAAAAGGTTGAGATCTTCCGGCGGGATTTTCTCATTTCTTACGGTTATTTCTTTTTCTTCGCACCAGGATTTCCACACTCTCATCCAGAACTCGGTACTTCTTGAAGTGTTTTGGCTTTTTGCTCCGTTTTTTAGCTGCTCAATTCTCTTTACGCTAGCCTCTTCAAATCTCGAAGCTTGATTTTTAAAAGGGGCAGCCATTTTTGTTTTTGTTTTCAAATTTGCCAGACAAATGCTGACATGTACACTCGCATCTGATTGGCTGTTCATAATTTCAATTGTTTGTAAGCCAATCCGATTTGCTCAAGTTTGTAATCTGCACTGTGATTTCAGGTTTCTGCACTGTGATTTCACTAAAACTGCACTGCTCTCGACCAATCAGAGTAGAGAAATTTGTGCATGTATATTATTACGTTCTTTAACAACATTTTACAATGGGCCGAGATGTGTTCTATAAAATCGTGTTTGGGATTTTTGAAATTTTTAAAAGAGCCGATTTCAGAGCCAATTTTGTGTGTCCGCTAGTTTTTTTTTATGTAAAAAAGATATGGAAACAATCATAACTTGAAAAAGAGATGGAATTTCCAAAATCCACGAAACGTTTTGTAAGAACACATCTTAGTCAACGCGTGTATGGTGTTAATGAACGAAAATAGTGAATATTCGTGACGGTGGAACTCTAAAAAGTTGAAATGATGCACCGTGAAGGGAACTCTATAAAAAATTGGGTTTTGTAAAATTAAACTAAATTAAATTATATACCATAGTCTAGCCCTTGACATAAGCTTTAAAGGTATAACTATAATAGGTATAACTTGTAAAGATACGACCATGTTTCGTGAAATTAGCCATTTTAACGAAAAAGTACCCTAAGGTAGTCCGTTACCTTATAATAGAGATTATAATAGCATTTGGGACCGGAAAATAATGGCCGCGGCGGCTTAATAGAGATGGCTTAAACAGAGCAGCGCGGGTCATACGGGTTTAAATTATGACATAATTCGGTCCTCTGAAAGATTAAAAAATCTAATTAACAATTCAAGGCCGAATGTGCTATGATGAATAGACCATGAGGCCAAAGGCCGAATGGTCTATTGATATCATAGCACATGAGGACGAGAGGTCTAATTGTTTTAGTATAAACTAACTACAGCGGCGGACAAAAGTATCGTAAACACCCCGTTCCCCCTTCCAATGTTGGAGCATGCCAATTTGAATTGAACGCTGCGCGCACCAAACAACATTGAACAGGGGAGCGGGGAACAGCCTGGATAGCAAGTGTTTACTTCTTTTTGGCCCCCATTGTCTGAGCTGAAATCGATACCTGGCATTCGTCAAAATGACAGTTTAGTCAAGGATAACGTGACCTAATAGTGTCGCGCAAGAGCCGGATTTTTCGTCATTACGCGATACATTTTTGCTCAAAATTTCGCTAACATAGGCAAAAGTTACGGATTTGAGTCTCATAATGAAAGCACGATAAATTTAGGCAACTTATAGAGGAGAAAAATAAAACGGGTTATCTGAAGAACGAGCTCTGTGCTATGATTTCACGATAGAAGGATCAAGCAAAGTTAACGGTACTTGACAAAGGAGCGCAATAGGCTAAGCATCGGTGTGTGTTTTGAAGATTTGGCCCAGTTGGCCGATTTAATTCTTTAAGAGAATGTAGTAATACTCGAAACTGAAATGTATAAAGTATTGTTAAAGTCTTAGGACAAATTGTAAAAATAATAGGACGAAAGGAAAGCCAATCAGACTCAAAATTACTAGCGAGTTAACAGCGAAGTTTTAACTGGAAGTTCAGTTACAAAAAAATCAAAGGCTATCAGTTTAGTTATTGTAATGGGAAACATCTCACGGAAGCAAGAATAATGTTCAAAAGCGAGGTTTCTGAGATGTCAAAAGCAATGACAAGAAATTAACTCGATGCTTTTTCCATGCGCAACTATCTCGGGCCTTCAACGGACGCCAAATATGCAAATACATGGTCAAGCAAACACCGCCACATTACACTTGACCGAGTTAACCATTCATTTAAACTCTCCAAAATATCTTCGTTTTATCCACACTTTAAAGTTATAGCTTTTGAAATGTCTAGCGATCTAGCGCTATATTCGACACACAGGGTTAGAATTTTGTTTATCTTTGAGCATGCAAGGAAAATATTACGGTTAAGTTGAATGGTTAAGCTGCTCAGAATGAATAAAAGAGAAGTATTAGTCTCTTTATATATTGTCGCTAATGGTTTTACCACACTTTTTACTTCATTAAAACTGTATTTTTTCTCTCGCCTTTTTGCTTGAGAACACATAAAGTAGTGTTAGTGAAGATATAGTGATATTTTTATGCTAGTTTGAAATTAATTATCCCGGAGAACCAAGCTTTTCTGATGGTTAAGTCAAATGGCGGCAACTTAACCATTTACCAATGGCACGTGGCCCTGTACCAGACAGAGTGCTGTATCTCGTTAAGAAGCAAACAAACAAACAAGTGAACTTCCGCCGTGCTGCGGCTTGAGAATCGTAAACTCTCCCTTTTATCTAGAATCTCGTGGTTAAAACTAGCTGTAACATTTTTGCTTTTATAGCTTCGCAGTTGGCGCAAACTATCAGCTGATACACCCCGCGCAAAGTGATGACATTGACAGAAAAGATCAAGCGAAATATTTTAAGAATCGAGCAGAAGCGTTTAAAAAACTGTTCTGTATGTTCTGAATAATAAGAAAGCACTCGTTTAGAAATAAATTTTCTCCTAAACACCATTTTTTTGTAAAACTTTAGGGGCAACAAATAAGCCCTCGTTTGCGTATGATTTCAGACAGTCGCGTATTATTTTTCGAAGTGCCTAAAGTAGGCTAGTGCGCATGCGTTACTTCACTCAGACTGTCTGAGCTGAAATCGATACCTGGCATTCGTCAAAATGACAGTTTAGTCAAGGATAACGTGACCTAATAGTGTCGCGCAAGAGCCGGATTTTTCGTCATTACGCGATACATTTTTGCTCAAAATTTCGCTAACATAGGCAAAAGTTACGGATTTGAGTCTCATAATGAAAGCACGATAAATTTAGGCAACTTATAGAGGAGAAAAATAAAACGGGTTATCTGAAGAACGAGCTCTGTGCTATGATTTCACGATAGAAGGATCAAGCAAAGTTAACGGTACTTGACAAAGGAGCGCAATAGGCTAAGCATCGGTGTGTGTTTTGAAGATTTGGCCCAGTTGGCCGATTTAATTCTTTAAGAGAATGTAGTAATACTCGAAACTGAAATGTATAAAGTATTGTTAAAGTCTTAGGACAAATTGTAAAATAATAGGACGAAAGGAAAGCCAATCAGACTCAAAATTACTAGCGAGTTAACAGCGAAGTTTTAACTGGAAGTTCAGTTACAAAAAAATCAAAGGCTATCAGTTTAGTTATTGTAATGGGAAACATCTCACGGAAGCAAGAATAATGTTCAAAAGCGAGGTTTCTGAGATGTCAAAAGCAATGACAAGAAATTAACTCGATGCTTTTTCCATGCGCAACTATCTCGGGCCTTCAACGGACGCCAAATATGCAAATACATGGTCAAGCAAACACCGCCACATTACACTTGACCGAGTTAACCATTCATTTAAACTCTCCAAAATATCTTCGTTTTATCCACACTTTAAAGTTATAGCTTTTGAAATGTCTAGCGATCTAGCGCTATATTCGACACACAGGGTTAGAATTTTGTTTATCTTTGAGCATGCAAGGAAAATATTACGGTTAAGTTGAATGGTTAAGCTGCTCAGAATGAATAAAAGAGAAGTATTAGTCTCTTTATATATTGTCGCTAATGGTTTTACCACACTTTTTACTTCATTAAAACTGTATTTTTTCTCTCGCCTTTTTGCTTGAGAACACATAAAGTAGTGTTAGTGAAGATATAGTGATATTTTTATGCTAGTTTGAAATTAATTATCCCGGAGAACCAAGCTTTTCTGATGGTTAAGTCAAATGGCGGCAACTTAACCATTTACCAATGGCACGTGGCCCTGTACCAGACAGAGTGCTGTATCTCGTTAAGAAGCAAACAAACAAACAAGTGAACTTCCGCCGTGCTGCGGCTTGAGAATCGTAAACTCTCCCTTTTATCTAGAATCTCGTGGTTAAAACTAGCTGTAACATTTTTTGCTTTTAATAGCTTCGCAGTTGGCGCAAACTATCAGCTGATACACCCCGCGCAAAGTGATGACATTGACAGAAAAGATCAAGCGAAATATTTTAAGAATCGAGCAGAAGCGTTTAAAAAACTGTTCTGTATGTTCTGAATAATAAGAAAGCACTCGTTTAGAAATAAATTTTCTCCTAAACACCATTTTTTTGTAAAACTTTAGGGGCAACAAATAAGCCCTCGTTTGCGTATGATTTCAGACAGTCGCGTATTATTTTTCGAAGTGCCTAAAGTAGGCTAGTGCGCATGCGTTACTTCACTCAGACAGCGGCGGACAAAAGTATCGTAAACACCCCGTTCCCCCTTCCAATGTTGGAGCATGCCAATTTGAATTGAACGCTGCGCGCACCAAACAACATTGAACAGGGGAGCGGGGAACAGCCTGGATAGCAAGTGTTTACTTCTTTTTGGCCCCCATTGTAGGTCGTAAATATGCAAAATATCCCAAATCGCTCACACGGTTGTGCAGTTCATTTTTCAGAGACTAAAATCCGAAAAACGCTAATGGTCTGGGGCTTTTTAGTTCGGGGTCTTACAAATACAAAAAAAATTAAACTTCACTAAACTGAACAACTTTGTAGGATAGAGCAATCTTTTAGCTTTAAAACGATATATAGCTGATTATCATAGCATAAATTGAGACGCGACGAGAACTTTTATCCGTAGGCACCGAATGCCTCTTTACAGAGACCTTAAAGAAATAAAGTCTTTATAGTTTAGGAGAACAAAGAAGCTTTAAAATGAGGTATCACTTGTCAAGATGCGACTTCTTTTTGTTCGCGAAATTATGGCATTTTAAAGAAAATTCCCGGTACCACGAAGGTAGTGACAAATATTTTGGAACTTGGAAAAGTGGTGCTAACAGAGGTGACACTGTAAACTCTTTACGATAACTCTGCCGAGGCAGTTTGCACATAACGTTTCATCACTTTCTGACAAATGGTCTCGGAGATATGGATCGAACAGTTCCATGACAAGCTTTTTTAAACTTATTTTCATTAATGAAAGAAAGGCAATATTCTTGAAAGCTAAGTGTACAAAAATGCATTTCGCTAAAAGGCGAGAAGTACCTATATTGTGAAAAATGGTAAATGCGAGATGAGAGCCATTAAGAGCAAGCTATTCCAGGACATAGCAGAGGACAAGGGCCACAAACTTTTCAATATTTTACCTTCAACAAACACGTGCCTATATAGATTGCCTAAGGTATGGGGAAAGGTTCAAAGGGATCCTTTGGCAAAATTGTTGTCATTTCGTCTGCTTTTAATATATATATAATATATCATTTTAAAGCTTATGAAGAGTAGAAAACAAATGTAATATTTTTAATAACTATTATTCATAAATAATTAATAAAATCAATAATAATCTGTCGTTTGGCTAAATTCTAGTCCGTCAGAATTAAATAGAACCACCCAGGTTTGTATTATCTGAGTGACCCAAAGGTGGACTACAAAAGAATGCCACGATTTTCAAAATGCTTTTTTTCTGTTACTATCTAACTTCAAAACGCAATAAAATCCTTAATATTAAATATACAAAAAATCGCTCATTTTGATACAAAACTGAGTGGTTCTATTTAATTCTGAAGGACTAGAACTTATCGACATGAGAAAATCAGTTTCAAACAAATAATTATTGATTATTATTATATGCATTATTTATTTGTATTCTACTCTTCAAAAGCTTTAAAATCATATATAAATACATGTACGTACCTTAAAAGCAGACGAAATGACAACCATTTTGCCAAAGGATCCCTTTAACGTTTACCCATACCTTAAGGAGATTTTGTGCTATCCCCAAAACTCACTCGGTGCATCGAAGAAATTTCAACTTAGCAATTTATTATATTTCATATTCAACATTTATTTTTATTTTTATATTTTAGAGGATTTTTATATTAATGTTTAGTTCTTTATCATAATTTTTGGCAGTACCTTTAGAAGATTGCAAAAGCTTTCGAAATAAATAGAGGATATTACATGGTGGGGCGAAGATATGAGTTTTATTTTCGAGTGGCAAGAAAGCGCAGCGAATGAGTAAATTTGTTTTTTGAGACGAGAAAATTAAACTCACATCTTCAAGCCACCGTGTTATTTTTTTTTATTATATAGACAAACCAGAAAAATTATTCCAAATTGATTTTCAAGCACTTTTGTTTTGAACGATATGAGGATATGGAAAATATGTTACTCAGGTCCCGGATGTAGCTATGAGACCTACGAGTGACGTATATTTCCCAGTAAAACACTCGTATCTATATAATAAACCTGTATATCTAAATGAAAGATCTTGAGTCAGAAGAACATATTCGAAATACGTTTTTTTATACGTTATTCCTGTGGCGAGGCATCCTTTCGTAGAAGTTCTGAAATTGTTGGGATTCGTTTAACCAGGGTGATAAGGCCTAAATTTTGTATTGAACAATAGGGGAGCGCTTTACGCCGTTTTAATAAAATCTTAGTTTGAACTTCCCTCCAGAGAGAATAGCCTGAAAATTTGGTTAAAAATAGCTAGCCCTACAAGTCTACGAGGTTTTGCTTTGATTTGTGATCAATTTGGCAAATAATAAAATAACTGAAACCAATTTTTCGAAACTTTTCTTTTAAACTGAATCCTGGCATTCACTTTTGACATTGGTCATCACCTGCAGTGGTCGTAATAATCATCTTGGGGGAACAACTGAGACTACTCTAGTCTCATTTATGAAGGTTTTAATGTGTTGCGGGCCAAACCAATCGGTAGCTTTTATAAAGAAATTCGTGTTTGAATGAGATCCACTCGAGCTCCGCGCCGGCCGCCATTTTTTCTCTCAGAGCAAAGCCATCATCATCATCATCATCATCATTTTTACATTTTTGTATGTAAAAAAGCCAGCATTGGATATTCTCAGCCCATTAATCCATTTTAGCTGTAATATTTCTGGTATGTTTACAGCATCGTGGAATGGCAAACTTTCGCTTCCTAATTCTTCAAAACGTATCGTATAAATTTATTCAGGTAGTTTACAAACATTCTCCGGTGCAATAGCGAGGGAGAGTTTAGAATTTAGGGTTTAAAATCCAAGAAGCTAAAATGGAGATATTTTTTGAAAAATAAATACCCGCTGCATAGCTAACTTAACTACGTCGCGACATTCCTTTCAAACATTATGAAGCGGTCTTGACAAAACATGCTTTTTGAGACACAACTATCCAAACGAAACTATTCTCACGATTTGAATCAGTTTTGACTAAGACCTCTGTCCCGGCCAGGATTTGAATGCGGACCACGGTGATGGCAGTGACTCAGCGTTACGGCGGTGGGTCTACCCTGCTTCCCTAAGACGAAGGAGTTTTCGACAGTCATCTCAAACTTGCTCTAATGCAAAGTAGACGCACAATTTACACATAATTTCGACAAATAATAATTTTGATGGTCAGGTAAAGTGACTACAAAGGTAGGATTCTTGCAGATAAAGCAAAATGGAGGCCATTTGTGATATGCACGACTAATTGTTCGGCCTAATAGCATTAGATAAAACGTTTCTATATGTTGGCCAGTGAATGCCTTATAAGGCTATCGAATGCAGTACTAGAGGAACCAATGGAAACTTCTCGCGATGACGTTTTATCATAACATGCAGGGTATATATACTAGCTAATACGGCCTCTAAAGTTATCGGCTCTGAGGAGTGTTAACAACCAAGTCAAAAGAAGAAGTTCTGAAAGGTAAGATAAAGAAAATTTCTCAAACCCCACTCTTCTTGTGGTCTTGTCGTGGATTTAGGAAATGAGCATACCGATTCGATCTGAGAGTAGAACAGTAGAACATAATATGTTCTAATTCTTGTGATTGCTATATTTCCGACATCCTCCCGGGCCAGCAAGAATGTTCCAAGTTTATACAATTAAAGTTACAGTTACAGTTATCATTGTTAAAGTTTAGAAGTTGGCACCAAATCTAGTCGACTATAGCTGGTTTATAAGTTCTGCCTGGTCTTCTTGCCTAGTTAAGTAACGCGATGTGCTCTTGTCGTTGTGAGGTGCCATTGGGACTCGCCAAGCGAGTAGCCATCCAGCCTTGCTTTCCATGGCAGCCAATGTTTCGCCATTGACCTTTATAATTCTGGACGCCTCATCGAATAGTTTGCTAAACTGATCATTGCCGATTAAAATGTCAATGTTAAGGTTTCCGGCTGTGTGCAAGGGATCGGCTATTTTTAGGGACGTGTCATTATTTACCGGGGGGGGGGGGGGGGGGGGGGGGGGGGGGAGGGCTCCCATTTTTTTCAAACAAGGCATGAAAAAATTAGGACCCTCCCCTTGAACATAACCAAAAAATGTGACCCTCCCCCAGTCGTAGGTAAAAAAATTGGGACCCTCCCCATGCAATCTATTTCTGAAAAACTGGTTAGATAAACTATTGTCCAAGTGATGTAATGTCTCTTTCATTCTTCTTAATAACAGAACTACTTCTTTCTTACTTCTGTCATGCACCAGTCAATTGACATCACAGCTCCCCAATTTAACATTCACTAAGTGTTAAATGTTACTATTTTCGCGGTCACCATGGACATGGTCGTTGTTAAAGCTCCAGGCCCCCGGGACAATTTTGCAACATGGCGAAACGCGCCTTTATTTTGATGAAACGCATTTCATCAAGCCTCCAGAGAAAAATTAACGTTTTATTTTCTGCGTGTAGTAAAAAGCCTGTTGGTTTTATTCTTCACGCGCTACAAATTATTATTATTCATGTGCGTGAAGCGCAGCCCAAAAACGAATTTCTATGTAACTTGTAACGTCGAACTCACTACTTTGGAACATATTGACTGCCAACCAGGCGTATCCCTGGAGGGCTTTTGGGGGTTTTCATTTGTCCTTGCCAAGATACACATGCTTGTAACGACATTCGTACGCATTCCATTTAAGCACCACAAGCGTATTGTTTTCTTTGGGCAAGTTCTCTACCGGAAGATTAGATGTCATTCCTTATTGCGCGCGAAGCGCGCCAAAAATTTCAACATAATGAGTGAAATAAAACTAGAAAATGATATAGAACTCGTTGCTGGAATCTCTCTTTCAAGGCTTCAGGTTTCTTTCAAGGTTTCTTTTAAGGCTCTCACTTGCTCAAAATGAAGTGATCCCTCCCAAAATCCTCCGACCTCGGTCCTTAAACCAATATATTTTCGCACGGTAATCGAACGTCTCAGGGTTCAACGTTAATTCCCCGTTAATGCCCCGCTGAATATTCCTGCTATAGAAGGCCCTTCCGTAGATTAATGTGTCAAATCCCCGGCTGACCGCGTTACTTTCCCGCCCTGTCCAGGGGGTGGGGGCCGGGGTGTCAATGGACTAGTGCATAAGGAACCGCGGTTATTATTCATCGCCTCGATTATTTACGTTAGTATGTTTGGTAATACACGGCTAAAATGCAGTACAATGATTAACGTTATCCCACATCTCCCGTCCCCTATTTGACCTAGTACTGTAGACATTTTACAGAAAAAAACGGGCTCGGCGCCCAAATTTTGATAAACGTTTGTTTGCTTGTTTATCGTTTTTTGTTTGTTCATCGCATTTCATCAAGCCTCAGAGAAAGGGTAGATGAATATGTTTTGTGTACGGCATAGTAAACAAAGCCTGTCAGGAGCTCAAGAAGTACACTACCTCAACTATATAGGTTATATCATTTATGCGCACAACTGCGCTCCGCAAATGACGAAGTTATTTATATTCATTTGCGCGAAGCGCGGCCCAACGGACGAATTTCTATGCTTGTAACGTCGAAAACTCACGCTTACCTAAGGGGTCTTCTTTCAAACATATAGTGACTTGCCTTCCAGGCCTATCATTTGCAGGGGAATTTTGGGAGAGTTTGATTTTCTTCGTCAAGTAAGTTGTTCTTGTCAACGGTAGTTGACAAAGTTTTAATGGAGAATTTGCTGAAATAACCACTATCGCCATTTCTTTTACCCTCTTCATCGTCCAAATGTTGCTGAAAAAAATTATGACCCTCCCCAAACAGGAGTGAAAAAAACTTGGAGCCCTCCCCCCAGCTAAATAATGACACGTCCCTTATCCCCTCTAAATCAGATGGTAACTTGTTGTGTTTGATGGTGGTGGGAACGGAGGACAGATGAATAGCGTAACTAAAGCTGAGCACTTTATATGTTCTTTAAGTGCAGTTTCCACAGGTAAGGTGACCACCTCGAAAGATTTTCGGCTGCTTTTCGAGGTACCAAAGTTTGTGATATCTAAACTCGCTTCCCGATGTATGAAGCTCTAGCTTGTCTTTTAACTGCTGGGTGATAAAGGTTCTGTGTGAGCCTGTATCGAACAATGCACGCGCTTGGTACTGGTGTTGGAGTCCTTGACGGTTATTATTGCTGATGGCATCAAGATGTACTCAGATTTGAAATTTTTCATCCATGTTGATTTGTTCCTACGTGTTGCGTGTTGGAATCGGAGGGAATGGACTTCTTCTCGGTTGATTCGTCGAATGCATGTAGTTGGAATAGCGCGTTCTTCATCATCGTTGCATCGTTGCGTATGGTGTTTCTGTCTGCATTTTAGGCATCGCCCCTTCACATAGCAGTGAACTTGAGTATGTTTGAAACCCAAGCAGTTGAAGCATCGTTTTGTTCGCTCTAAGAATGCTCGCCCGTCACAATACACACAGGGTCTCGGTTTGCTTGTAAATGGTGTCGGGTGTTGGTTGGATAAAAGTGCATCGGCTGTTGGAATGCGGACTAATCTTCTGATGTGAATTCTGATGTGTTCGATTGATTTGCTGATTTAGTTGCGTGACTTCTCTCTCGACTTTCTATTTCGCTTCTGAATTCTCTCCTTAGCTCGTCCAGGGAATTGTCTGCTGAGGGATGTTAGCTTCGAATGTTAGCTTCGTAGGTATCACAAAAGCTCCTAGGCTAATTTAGCTCGGTTGATGGTGCAGGGAAATTCAACATGCATTCCATGTGCGCGTTTATCAAAATTGCTTGCGCCCGAATCGTTCTTTGAGTAGTTCGATAGCTCTTTGGTAATTTCCTGTTGTCAAGGGCAACCCGGATATTGCGCGCGCTGCTTCTCCCGTCAAAAAATATGTCATGATTTCGATGTCGCTTAGTTCACTGTTCTCATCAATGGTTGCGCTATAGCTGTCCCAAAATGTTTGCCATTGTAACGGGTTACCATCGTAAGATTTGATGGTTATTTTTGGTAAATGAACGCGTCTTCTATGGGAGTCGCCATGTGCGCTTGAGCTGTTAGTTGTGTTAATATTATGTCTCACCGGTGATGGTTGCTTGTTGTTGATAAATTTCGTAATCTTCAGTTTCCATAATGCAATGTTATCTTGGGCCACAAGAGCTTCTTCGGTGTTACAGTCCATGTCCTCATCTGGTGTGTCGAGTAGAAATAGGATTTGATCTCAAGCTCGCGCTTAGAAAGATGCATGCTGATTCTTGCAGAATGAGTTAGCTGATTCTTGATTCTACGCGCGCAATGCATCATGGGACTAGAGCACTTGACTGTTTTCCCTGCGCTTGCGAAGAAGAAATTGCTTGACAGAAAGAAAGTATTTTTACTGAATCAATGTATAATAAATCAATTGTTGAATTCGTTTTTTTGTGATCTCCAGCATAAACAATGTCTCGCCAAGTGGATCGGCGTCTCGATATTGTTTATTCTGGACATCACAAAAACCTCATCCAATAATTGCTTATAATCAATGTCTCTAAAAGTCATATTTTTCGGCTGATTTAAAATGATTGTCTATGAGAATGTAAGGCGTATAAAAAGTTAAATTCTTGTTGATGACTTATGTTTTTGTCTCTTGCAGGTACATTGTTTGGCATTCAATATGAAACATTTTATCTGTGTTTTGGTTCTTTTTGCACTCATGAGCTTGGTATTTTCCTCGCCTATAAACAGTGACGAAGGTAATATGTGTGTAGAATATAGGTAGCTCAAATGAAATATATATAAGGGGTAGGGTTTTCAGGCTGGAAGCCCAACACTACAACACTCCCCCCTCCCCCTGGGGCCCAACACTACAATTTAGGCTACTGGCTAACACTACAATCACGATAACAAGCAACCTTTTTGCGTTGGTTTGTTTGATTCTTTTATGGTTTTACACATTTTCCTGTAGGCCAGAGTGGTCAAGTTTCCTCCGACATATTTGACTAAAATAGCTGCACGTCTTTTGGTCCTTGTCAAGTTATCTCTCTAAGTGTACGCCTGCTACAATCTAACAATGTTTTTTTCTACAGAGCCCTTGGCCTTATCACGGCGAAGACTGTCTTGTAAATGTGGTGATCATGTCGGAAATATTATTTCGCGGACAGTTGCCCTCCATATTGGAATGAAAACCATTGCTCCGCGTTTGCCGGAATTTGCTGTTACTGACATCATCATGAAAAACTTTAATTACAAATGAATTATGATGTTAACCTAAAGCCTTAAAATATGAATTATACCAATATATTTAATCTCTTGATGACAAGATTCTTAATTTTAAGAAATATAAGAATAAATAATTATGGAATAATAAAAAGCAATTATGCAATTAGTGTTATAATTACTTAGGCCCCATTCCACGCGATGTTCTTTATTCTTTGCGTTTTCAAAAAAAAAAAAAAACGCGTCCACCTTAGCGTTTTCGAAACGTTTCTGCCCGTCCACACGAATATGCTGTACATATCGTTTTGAAAATGATAGCCTGCTCGCAGGCGTTGGAGAGTAGTTTTCGGTCGAGGAACGCCAGTTTGATTTCGCGTGGCCGCCATCTTGGATTTGCGACAAAATGCGATTTTTTGTCACATTTATAACGCTGACCCAAAAATGCGCTGGACCTAACAGCGAGACTGATCCAAATACAAAGACACTTATACCAGAGGAGACAGGAGCGGAAAGATAATCGAAATTTATCCGAGGAGTGTTCGTACACTCCCCTCTCCCATAACTTCCATTACTTAAATTCAAAACTATTCAAAACACTAATTACTCAAACTCCCATTATTCAAATCTCGCAATACTCAAAGAGGTTTATCACATTAAGACCAAAATCCAGGGCTCGCTGACAATCTTAATTTTTGAATTTTCAATTTTAGAAAAGCAGGAAAGTTAAACAGAATAGGCTATACATAGTAATATTCACTACAAGGAGGAGGCAATATTTCTCTTGAGAGAATAATGAAAAGATGACGTCATAATTTCACTTTGCCTTACCCCTCCCCTCTTTAAGGTGACGCGGCTTGGCTATAACCGGAAAAAAATGTCTACAATGTCTACAGATTATTTCCTTCAAATTTCATGCTTGTATCACAATCAGAACAATTTGGCCATTTTCCGGATGGACATACTGTGATGAAGTCTTCCCAAAATATTGACTTTCTGAGGTTACATAAAGATACATAACGATGTATGTGTGATAGATGGACTAGGATGAGCCTTTACTATCATAAAAACACCGACCCTTCTCCCCTCTCTATATACGCGGGGAGTCCTATAAGGTGCCTCCTTGGGTTTTTTGGCCCCGGCGCCAATATCGATACTTTGCGGGAGTGCAGCGATCAAACCGATATTTTTTTCCAGCTATACACTGGAAATACCGACCCTTCTCCCCAGTCTCCCTCTTCCTCTCCTGAATGGCTCCAAAATGCCGCTCCAAAAAGCTAGATTCTGATAAATCAACGGTTCCGTAGGGATTCGACATCGAGCCGGCCCAGGATGCACTGGGATTCAAATGATTGTTTACGGTTGCTATGGCATCGAGTTGATCCACAATACTTTCTGGGCAAGCTCCATGTCGGATCCCTACCACAGGGAATTTCTGCAGAAACTCATCCATGGGAAAAGCTGAATTTCCCATGGTAGAAGAATGGGAAGTGTTCGGATTGCCAATGACTATCCATGTGAATTCCAAACACTTCCCATGCGTGTGCCTTGGGAAATTCAGTTTTTCCAATGGATGAGTTTCAGCAGAAATTCCCTGTGTACGGAACCGTTGATTTATCAGAATCTAGCGTTTTGGAGCGGCATTTTGGAGCCATTTCAGTTTGGATCAACTTCAAACTTGGTATAGATGTGCTTTGAATATCCATCTGAGTGCGATGCGATAATTTTTTCGGGGCGAAAAAAATTCGAAAATTCGAGGGTTTTTTTTCCAGAATGGTGCAAGGGGCCGGAAGCTGCATACCTTGTGAAAGGATAATGGAAGGAGGAGCGAGTGAATGATTTTCATTGAACTGTGGGAACGCCAGAATCAGCTTGGAGGGCTGTTATTCTCCCATAACACAACTCAGGAGATATTTTTCCATTTTCCTGGTACTTGCACTCCATAAAAAAGCTCCACTGCAAAAAAAAAAGCTCGCTTATCAACCAACCATAAAAATAGTACTATAATAATCTTCAGCGTTTGGCCTCGCTGGAACTCAAACATCATGTTAAATATTTAGGAGTACTTATATAATCAACCACCTAAGCTGGAAAAGCCACATTGACTTCATAGCCCTCAAAATCAGCAAAACTTTAGGCATCATTTCAAGACTCAGACACTCTGTGTCTTTTAGCATATTAACTAGCTTATATCGATCCTTGATATTTCCATACATATCCTATGGCTTAGTTGCCTGGGACGCGCGGCTAAAACCTATACAAACAAAATTATTGTGCTTCAAAAACGCGCCTTACGTAGAGAGATCGATTTACGCGCACTATTTTGACGCAAACAAAATAACCGAAAACAAGTTCAAGGCGGTCAGCATTTTTTGTGCCAAAACGTAGGCCCGAAAACATACCATGTAATTGAAAGGGCTTGTGGACAAACCGAGTGACAAAACATTTGATTTTATCACCAAGGCAGTCAAGACTCACTTTAAACCGAAGCCAGTGCGTGTTTACTATTTTCACTTGGGAATAGTGTGCGACATATAAGATATAAATTTACATAATCAATACAGTTGGTTTTGAGATCTCGCGCCAGATGCCGCTTTCTGGTTCCGCTCCTCAACACGGCCAAGACTTCCTTCAAATCCACCTTCAAGAATAAATGTCTCCTCCTTCTTCGTTTAAATCTCTTCTCCTTTCCCGTGGGCTCGAGTTAAGTATTATTTGGTGCTATTTTGGCCTGGCTTGTGGTCGCTTGGCTCGGTGCGTTGTGTTAAATGTGCTTCACTTTATGTTATTCGGCTATTAGCTTAAAACCGGAGTTTGTTCTATTTTGTTTTATAGGTTTCCAGTGGAGCCCATGTGCTTTGCCTGTCGCATTTCACTCTGTTCACTCGTTCTTAAACTGTCCTGAGTTCGTCAGAGTTTGGCCAGTTATTACGCAAGATTACGACCACACGCGTCTCCCGTCGGTGTTTCGGGACATTCCACTCTCACGAGCTCTACTTGTTTCTGGCATCTTTCGTCGTTCATAAAGAAACTCGCCGGAACAGAACTCGGCTACTGCTCGGGAAAAGTAGAAGTAACGAGGTGTATTTAGTGTGGTAGGTCCTGCATTCTCGTGTCACATTTCCTTATCCGCGTCATGAACTTTTATCCGGAGTGCTAGTCAGTTTGTTTACATGTTTGGATTGCAACATCAGTATATCGTTTGCTCTTCGCCTATACATGGAAATATAGACGTCTGTGGGTTGCAGATTCGAGAGCCTTTTTGTACATAACGTTGTGTGCATTTATGTCTTCTGTTTGCTTTGTAGTTTGTTGGTTTTGTGGCTTCTGTGTGTTTGTCCGCGTTTTGCTGGCAGGCCCGACTCACTGGGTTGTATCGTGATTTTTTATTGTCAGTCGCCTGCAGTTAGCGTTAGGCTCACTTTGTGTACGCTGGCTGTTGTATGTTATTTTGGTAATACCTCGTCGCAATTATGTCCTTATGCCGTAATTATGTCGTAATTATGTGTCTTATTATGTGCGTTACGTGGTGCGAGGCAATTTATATGGCTTGTTTGTGTCACGGACCGCAAGGAGGGGGGTACAAGAGGATGAACGTACCGCACGTAGTGCGAGGAGATTTACCGCACGTGGTGCGAGGAGATTTACCGCACCTGGTGCGAGGCAATTTATATGGCATGTTTGTGTCAGGGACAAAAATTTTAGACCGCAAGGAGGGGGCACAAGAGGAAGAACGTACCGCACGTGGTGCGAGGAGGTTTACCGCATGTGGTGCGAGGCAATTTTTATGGCACGTTTGTGTCAGGGACAAATTTCAGACCGCACGGAGGGGGGTACAAGAGGATGAACGTACCGCACGTAGTGCGAGGAGATTTACCGCACGTGGTGTGAGGAGATTTACCGCACCCGGTGCGAAGCAATTTTTCTGGCACGTTTGTGTTAGGGGCACAATCTTTAGACCGCAAGGAGGGGGCACAAGAGGAAGAACGTACCGCACGTGGTGCGAGGAGGTTTACCGCATGTGGTGCGAGGAGAATACCGCACGGGGTGCGAAGAGGGAGGGGAAGGACAGGGTGGAGCTATACCGCACGTGGACGAGGAGGATACCGCACGTGGTGCTAGGAGGGATGTACCGCATTGGTGCGGTGGGATATGTGCCATATGTAGGAGGGATAGTGTCGCACGCGGTGCGTGGAGGCATGTACTATATACATCTGGCGCGAGAGGATGGTGTCCCACGCGGTGCGTAGGGGTCATGTACCGTATGTGCGTAGGGGTCATGTACCGTATTAAAAAAAAAAAAATGGAACCTTTAATCCCCTTCGATGACTGGGGGGGTCCATATCAAGAAAGTGCTGTCGTTTTTATGGCAAACCCGCGCGGGTTGCCTGTGGTGTTTAAAACGTAACTCAGGCCCCTCAGCGGGGGGTAAAAACAAAATGGCGACCAAGAGAAGGATGTTTCTCGAGTATCTGCAAGTTTTGGTCAATTTTCCTGCTTTTTCGCTAAGATATGAGGAAAAGTACTTACAGACCTTCCAAATAAGGTAAGGGGGATTTCCTAATAAGGAAGTTTTGCAACGTCGGCAAAACGACAGCTTTTGGCGAAATTTTCTTGATATGTGAAAACAGGATCTCTGCAGACATAGTCTGAATCCTGGTCATCGAAGGGTTGGGTTCCCTGTGTTTGGCTTTTCTTTGCTATATTATTCATGTATGCCATATCTCCCTTTGTTCGCCAAGTTATCCAAGTTAGGAGTTGAGTGTTCATTCCTTACACAGGGAGCCCAACCCTTCGTTGGACCTGTTATAGTGTATATATGCGTCGACCCATTCTGTCATGGTTTTCCGCGTGTCCGTCGTTGCACAGGCAACCCATGATCAGTTTTATAGCGGAGCGAAATGAGAGGTTTATATCTTGGGAAGGGATGAACCTAAGACAACCGCGCTTGGGTGAAGTTCCCTAAGGAACAAGGGGGTGCAACAGCACTTGGTCATGTGGTGTGACGTCGTCACCGGACAAACATGTATGGGTATGCCAAAGAGTGGTTTGAGTTTTCACGCTGGGACCAACCACCCCCCTAAATGAGTCATCAAAACGTGGGCAAAAATCAATTCTCGACATAACTTTCTACCCTTTGTGTCTATTTTTACCAAACTTCGTACATTGGATAACATTATGTAGACACACATTTTTCGCCTATTGAGTGGTCACCATGGTGCTTGTGACGTCACTGGGGATGACGTAATTATTGGACTATTTTTATTATGTCGAATCTGCTTGCTTTCTGTAGCGGCAATGATAGATTATAACAAGAGAAGCTGAAAATCGAAAACCGTTTGCGTTTGGGTTTATATTAGCTGAGTTATGATTTTTAATGATTCGTATAAGGTTGGTTCTACCTTACAATTGAAAAAAATACAAAATAATTAATTTTTGTAGGGTAACGTCATTCCACAGTCAAATATCTTAGTATATAAGTTTTACTAGTTGACTACAAAAGAATTGCAATCATTTCCATTCTCGATCATCTATTTTCCGTGTTTAAAATCCAAAAATGTAAAGTCATGACGTCATAGATTATGACGTCACAATCTAACAACGCTTTATATCTTCGATCTAAGGACGAAATTCAAAATTTTAAAATCATACGATTTTAGATACCATTTTGCTTGGCACTTAACAACAGAAATCAGTTCAATTGACGAAATACTCGAAAAAAAATACCAGTGAGTTTGTTTTACCATACATTTGTTACTGTAACAAAATATTTAGGGGAGGGGAGGGGGTCAATCTTTGAAAAACTAGAACTCAGCTGTTTTTTATGCTATCAACAAACGGTTTTCGGTTTTCAACATCTCTTGCTGAGGTGTATCATCGCCATTACGAAATAGTGCATATTCCAATTCGTAAAAATGATCAAACGATTGCGCAATCTCTGGTGACGTCACAAAACATCATAGTGACGTCAAAAGTAATGGAAAATATTTGTCATTGTGATGTCATCCTATGTACCAAATTTGATCAAAATAGCCACTTTGGATGGAAAGTTGTGTAGAGTCAAAGTTTGGATGACGCATTTTGGGGGGTGGTTGGTGCCAGCGTGTTTGGGTGTGCTCAGAGAAGCTTTGACTTATGGGTGCGTTCAGAAAGGTTTTGTTGAGTTATGGGTATGTTCTAGAGAGCTGTTGAGTTATGAATGTGTCCAAGAGGAGCCTCGAGTTATGGGCGTGTCCAAGAGAGATTTTTAATTGGGGGTATGTCCTAGAGAAATGTTTAGTTATGGGTATGCCCAAAACCGGTATTAGTTATCAGTTATGGGTGTGGTCAAGGGCAGTTTTGAATTATGAATGTGGTTACGAGAGGCCTTTGAGTTATGGGCGAAGGCGCGAGAGGTTCTGAGGTATGGGTGTGGTCGCGAGAGGTGTTTGAGTAATGGTTGTGGTCAAGAGAGGCTTGGGGTTATGGGTGTGGTCAAGAGAGGTTTTGAGTTATGGGTATAGGGAATAAGGTTGGAGAGGATTTAGGATATTTTGGGTTAGGGGTTGCATTAGGATGGGAAGGTATCTAAACACTGTAAGTGTCAATGGGGCGGAGCCAGGTCTCCTTCCCATAACTTATATCATATGGAGCACAATAGTACCAAGTGAAGATATACGACTATTTTCACTTGGGAATAGTGTGCGACATATAAGATATAAATTTACATAATCAATTCAGTTGGTTTTGAGATCGTAGCGCCAGGATGGCGACCCTGGTGTAGGTCTGCACATGGGAATAGTATGTCTGTGTGTAGCAGGTTAGAGGGCCTTATTGTGCTCATCTAGAGGCCTGGTGGAGCCAGCTTTTGCCCACCCACCCACCCTCCCTCCCTCTTTGCTAGTAATTGCCTTTTTGAGCTTCGCCAGGTCTCCTTCCCATAACTTATATCATATGGAGCACAATAGTACCAAGTGAAGATATACGACTGTTTAAATCAACAATCAGAAAAAGAGCAATGAAAGTGTTCAAATTCTTGTAGCGGAGGTAAGGAAGTTAAAGATAGATTTATCGCTCAAATTAATGATACTGAAATTCACATCAATCCTAGCTACCCAGATGAAGAACTGACTTTCACCAAAGGCATTTCAGATTGCAGAAGCACATGAATCTGCTCGCCGAAATGTAAAAGAAATGCAGAAGAAAATGGGACCAGAGTCCATCAATTAAAATGTAAATCCATTACACACTAGACAGAGTGGTATAAAAGATAATCATAGAAGTAATGGGGAGGGGATCATGTGTCCCAAGAGGCATTTAAACAAGGAGACAAACCAAGGGGAGACAAATATAATGTTATCGACGTGGAAATACCCACGACCCTGGATTATGCTGGTAGATTATTGTGGGAAGAAGCGCCATGCAAAGCGAGCTCGCAGGTCTGGGACTAGCATTGCCCATGTCACAGAAGAACCTTATACTGAGGATGATGATAGTGATGGAGGTCCCGAGGAAATGTATCACGATCACATCAGAAACATAGGAAATAAAGTTACACCGATCACTGTAAACCTAGAAGTAGAGGGTACATCAATACAATTTGAAATGGATACCGGGTCACACCCTACACCCTGGATTCAGAAGAAAAACAGCCAAAACACTGCCAAATTTTCAAAAAAAATGAAACCATCCGAGTTAGATCTAACCTCATTCAGTGGTCACAAATTGAAAGTTCTAAGAACTATAGTTACTTACTATACAAAAGTTAGTTGTCAGTTACCATGGCAACACATGTGCCATTCCAGTGGTTATTACGAATCTAAAAAGGGTCAACCTTGTTGGGAGGGACGTATTGGAGAAACGTACTGTTAAGACAGGTTATTTTACAACTTCGAGCAACGTTTGGCCAAAAATACTGTTACTCAATGATTTCTATCCTAATTTGTAGATTTGTGGTCCACATTTCGAAATATCACAAAAGGCAGAGGACTGGGTTTGCGCCGCCAGAGAAACAAGCGTTCAAAAATGGAAACATTCTATAGAATCGATATAGGCTGTGACTGACATCACCATTTTAGGTGCGAAAAATACGTCTATCTGTAAAAACTAAAATTTATTTTCTCAGCTTCCTCTTGAAATGTTTTACCGGCGCGATAATACACGAACACTACCATGAAGACCTTTGAAATGGGACTAATTTCAAAGCAACAACTTTTTTTATTTCGAGTAACAAGATTTTCTTGCCGCTTTCTGGCAAAATTGCTCGAAGTTCTAAAAAAAATCTGTCTTAACCATTTGAAGGAAACCTTAACCCTAGAGACTGTGCTGGAAAAGCAACAAATTTTTTAAAGATGAGCTGGGAAAAATAAAGGGCACTCAGGCTAGGATAATTGTCGAACCCAGCGCAGATCCAATTTTCTATAAGCCGGCGACCACTCCCATTTGCCATGAAGGGCAAGGTTATCACAGAACTTGATCGACTCGTTGAACAAGATGTTTTATACCACAACGCGCGCGTTTCTCGAATTCTGATGGCTCTCAGCCGTGGGTACATAAAAGTTTAGTATATACTACACGGGAACCTCCATAGATCGCGCGTTTTGATTGGTTCGCTATCTCGGGATAATGCCAAAAAAAAAAAGAAAGAGATCGAAAGCATTATCCCGAGATTGAGAAGCCCGAGTGCAAGTGGTTCGGATATTTTTACTTTCTAAAGGAACTATCTGATTCGAAATGCAACGGAAAAAGCCTTCTCAATTAACTTATGTTGTCTCTTTAGTTTTTCAAGGTGAATCAGAGAGAGAATGTATTTCTTGAACTTCGAAAATGTGCTGTTCTTGTTTTTCAGTTCTTCGGAATCACAGAGATCGATGATTCGTTCACGGCACTTTTGAGAGACGAATTACATTCACAACAACATATTAATTAAGGCAATTTGTCGAAAACATATCTACTTTGCCGAAAATTTACATGTACCTAAGTAGGCTGGAAGGGACAGTAAATCGTAGAAGCCAGTCATTGAGTGCAGTTTAAGGGAGCATTTCAGTTAAGCTTACCGTCAACTTGTTGATTCGCTTGATCACGAGCCATCCGACATCAAACGTATTTAAAGTGTCAGTGAGACCTCCGGTCTCGGGGACTATTCGCCACTATTCACTTCGCCTTCGGCGAATAATTGTTAATTATTATCAAAGCGCGCGCCCTGATTGGTTCTATCATGGTCACGTGGCGGGCTACAAATCCAATTTAGCCCGCGCGGGCTACCATTAAAAAATTGTTGCCCGCGCGGGCGACATCGCTAGAGCGAGAAATTTCGGCGGATGATTTTTTATGATTTTTACCGTATTTTCTTTTTGCTATATAATAAAACACTTAATGACTGCACCCTCGGGAAACAGCGAGTTTTGTTTTCCCTCGAATCTCGATGTTTCCCTCGACTTCGTCTCGGGAAGCATCAAGATTCTCGGGAAAACAAAACTCGCTGTTTCCCTCGGAAGCAGTCATTAAGTGTATATTATTATATAGCTCGTGTTTATTCGATCAAAGCGAGCGCTCTGATTGGTTCTATCATGGTCACGTGGCGGACTACAAATCCAATGTAGCCCGCGCGGGCTACAATTAAAAAATTGTTGCCCGCGCGGGCGACATCGCTAGAGCGAGAAATTTCGGCGGATGACTTTTTATGATTTTTACTGTATTTTCTTTTTGCTATATAATAAAACACTTAATGACTGCACCCTCGAAAAACAGCGAGTTTTGCTTTCCCTCGACTTCGTCTCAGGAAACATCGAGATTCTCGGGAAAACAAAACTCGCTATTTCCCTCGGAAGCAGTCATTAAGTGTATAATATACCACGGATCGCGCCATCATCAGCGCGCGCGCTAAAAAGAACCAACGAAAACACCGTTTGGCCGAGCGCGCGCGAAGTTTTGTATTTATTTTTGCCTTTTTGATGTGGTATAAAACAAATGTCCTCTGTTTTTCCGTGGTATGTCCTGTTATATACCACGGAATGACGTAATAATGTGGTCAAAATGTACTGCGGACCCACTCGGCTGCGCCTCCTGAGTCCACAACATTTTAACCACTTTATTACGTCATTCCGTGGTATATAAGAGGACATACCACCGAAAATCAGAGGACATTTGTTAAATAGAACTGTCAGTCATTCAGACTGGGCCGCACCCGTGGTCCCCGTACCAAAGCCAAATGGTGCAATAAGACTCTGTGGAGATTACAAAGTCATTGTGAATAAAGTTTCAAAGGTTGAGCTGTACTCCATACCAACATTAGAGGAACTGACAGCTCAGATTTCAGGCGGGACAGTATATCATAAACTTGACGTGCCTCGTGCTTATCTACAGGTCGAGCTTGACCCCGAGCGTAGAAAAATCACAACAATCAACACCGGTATGATCGAATATAAGCGCCTTCCCTATGGAATCACCAGCGCACCAGCCGCTTTCTAGAGGTCAATAGCAACCCTATTGCAAGGTATTCCAAATGTAGCTGTATACTGGATAACTACTTGTCACAGGAAAAACCCAAGTAGAAAACCTAGAGTAGGTCCTAACTAGACTTAACAATGCAGGACTTTGGACACCAAATAGACAAGAAAGGCATCTTACCAGATAAGGATAAGGTTGAGGCGCTAGGTAAGGCCAAAACACCAGAGAATGTCACGGAACTGAAGGCATACTTAGGCCTTTTGAATAAGGTAGATTCTTAAAGAGACTGTCTCAGGTCCTTCGCCCTTTACACCAGCTGCTGGAAAAAAAGGGGTGAAGTGGCCACTAAGATAAAGTACAGGAGAATTGTTTTGATCCAACCAAGATGATTCTTTTTAGCATGATGTTTGGTACACTATGACACTGAAAGACCACTAGTGCTTCACTACGACGCATCTCAGTATGGGCTAGGTGCAGTCCTATCCCACGTCATGAAGGACGGCTCAGGAAACCTATCGGTCACGCCAGTCCTAACTACAGCCAACTGAAAAAAGGATGGTTCAAAGGAAAGATAGGTAACGTCACAGGTACTCTATCATATGAAGTTGAGCTCATAGGTGGTCGAGTTGTACGCAGACACATTTGACCATTTGCTAAAGCGAGAGGCAGACACTAATGTCACAGAAGAACCCAGAAGGATTTTGAAGTTCCCATAGGCTGTTGACGTATTCGCAGAAGACAAGCTAACACCAGCTACAACCGCCATTCCCAGCAGCGAGCAAGATTCAGCAGCAGTAGCATCACCACCGATGGAGGACAGGGTTCCCACGTTTTGAAGTTGTCAAAATTCCAGGACTTTCGAGGACCTTTTCAAGAACTTTTGAAAAAAATTAAGGACCTTGCATACCGAAAAAAAGTATAGATAGTACTGCATCGGCGCACATCTTGACATTTTGGTTTCATTGACTACATTCAACAAACAAATTTAACTTTGCAATCTTATTTTGTTTATTAATCACTTGTATTGTTACAAAATTCATTTGTAGAAAATTTTTCCAGGACTTTTAATGACCTTGGCATGTTTTTTTCAAAATTCCAGGACTTTCAAGGCCTGGAAAAGGACATTCAAAATTCCAAGATTTCCAGGTTTTCAAGGACCCGTGGAAACCATGGAGGATGTCCAGCAATCAGTTACGCCTACAGCGAGCCATTATCTTACAAGGGTTCGACAAGCTCCAGACTATTTAAAGGACTATGTTTGTATTAAGTCAATTGTTATCCAGGCATATGTATCAGCCCAGGACTTGGACTTTTGAGATTTCATAGTATGTTTGAGTTAGAAAAGAGGAAGTGCCATGTAGTGACCGGGAACCCTGTGTCGGACCGTTGTTATGTATGCGGGCTCAAGCCCCCACATGTTGTCGCTTTGGAAACGTATTTCATAGTTCCCAAGTCAAATGTAGACCAGAAACTCGTTGATATTAAAAGGATATCGTTGAACATAATAACCTGTAATATTAAATCCAATCCAAATACCATTCAACTATATTTTGTTGTGCATGCTGGCCATGCTGATCAAGCAAATGAAATGCGTGCCATAGTCCAGTTGGCGGTTAATTCCAACATTTGATAGGAGCGATTTTACATTAATCTTTCGCCATCAGCGGAAAGGGCAAAGCGAATTTAGTAGGTATGCCAATTTATAGCACCATAAGATGAACACTAGTGAAGATATGATCCCAGAAAGTTCAAATATTTTACATTGCTTTGTATGGTGAGGTGCAAACTTTTGAACCTCACCATACAAACCTCTGTAAAATTTCCGACTTTTGCAAAGCCATATCTTCGTTATTTTCCATGCTATGGTGTATCTACTACATTTGGGGGCGTATTTCCAGTTATTGTGACAGGTTTTTGCCAATTCACTCCTATCAAATAACGGAATTAACCGCCAATTGGTCTGTTTTGTTACTCGGGTAACACAGATTCACGAAAAAATCACGGTTCGGTAATGTTGCAGGGTTCGTACACGTTTGTGAAGCAAAAAATCCAGGACTTTTCCAGTATTTTTGAGAGTATTTTCGAGGATAACTGCCTTGGGTGGTAAAAGTTTTGTCCTATCTAATTTTCTGTTTTAGGCAGCTTGATATGGCAAGGCGGTCCTCGGATCGACCCCACAAAACAGCGTAGGCAGTATTACATGGTTTGCTAAATATATCGCTTGTTATTTTGTAATTTTGGCGAAAATTACATTGTCTATTAGTATTTGTTATTATTGGTTTCAAGACAGTGGATGTTTAGATGCTTGAGTAAGAAGCTTGTTATTTTGTGTTATATTTCCAGGACTTTCCAGCCTTGGAATTCAAAATTTTCAAATTCAAGTACTTTCCAGGTTTTCAAGGACTTGTACGAACCCTGCGTTGTTATATGGCCGCAATGGTGTGTGAAGCTTCTTTTTCATTTCCAGTATGCTTAATTCTAGTCGTCCTTTTCAGTAAATGCCTTCTGAGTATGACCCTACAAATTCAATTTGAGTGTGGGATAGGGAGTTACATGGTCAGAGTCAAACTGAACTTCTGCTGTCCTCCCTCACTTCAGCCCAAATCTGTCACATCATTCCCTCCACAAGTTTTCTGACCATTGTTTCTATTTGTTGTTCGGTCATGTATTCAGCGTTTGTGATACAGTTAGATATTGCAATGATGTGAGCTGCAGTTTTGGCATTTATCCATACTCTTCCATTCAGACCAACGGTACATTCAAAAGGAAAGCATTTTCCCAATAGTTTCAGTAAAACATATTCTTTGCTAAGTAATCTGAAAAAAAAAAGAAGAAGAAACATCGGATGTCACATGGCCAGCAAAGCAACAAGGAATATATTGTAGGTACAAATTTAAAAAAATGTCTGTCGAATCTTTCTACGTTAAAACATAAAAAGGCTACATATCACAAGATTTTAAGGTTTTTAAGGCGAAAGTCAGAGCGCATTCGCGAAAATATATTTCGTCTACAACTTTAAGAATATGCTCGCTATGAACTTCAATCTTGGAGAATATAAGCGGGTCACCTTTTGGCAATATGTACGCATTATCAGATCTCCATTAGCGTTAATACTTTTAATAATAATAGTAATAATTCCAGAGGGTCACGGGGTCCAACGCCTTCTATTTCCAATACAATTGCTGTATCTTTCACTGGAAGTACTAGACTGGGGAGGGGGGTGTCATATCTCAAGCCCCTTCCATGGGTGTATTATGAATTATTGGGCAATTCCAGAAAATAAAGGTACCCCCCCACGGGCGGCACTAGTTTTGACCCCCCCATGCATCCAGAATTTCCAAAATGGTTTACCCCCCGTGCATATAGAATTCCGGGTAGGTTAAACCCCCCTCCCCTTCAGAAATTTCAACTTTTACCCCCCTCCCCCCCGGAATCTAAATAATCACCACCTTGTTTATTATTGCGAGAAAAAGTAAAAATTTGCGAGAGGGAAACGTTGCGGAGAGAAAAGGCAAAAGTTGCGGGGGTTGTTGCGGGAATTTATTAAATTTGCAAAGTAAAGAAAACACAAAAAGCGCATAATCTTGTTTCAGAATATTAATACAGAGCATGATAGTTTGATTTTGAAGAAAAAAATACCACCGGCATTCACAACATCCACTGAATATGAGCTCTACACTTTTTAGCGTGTTTAACTAGTAGCTAACTGGCTATTTTGTAAGATTTGAATTGTAGGGGCAAAGGAGTAAAAGAAAAACATATTATTCGACATGCATATTACATGTACCAGTTTTGAGAAACGTTTATTAAACTATACCGTGTTGTTCCGGGATTTCATTAGATATGTTAGGGAAAGTTGCGGCGGGTTTTGGTGAAAGTTGCGCGTCCATGCAAGCTCAACTTATCCCGTATCGCCAACATCCTTTATATTAATTTCAATGTGTGATTGTACAAAGTTGAACCTGCTGCGTGATTGAACTAACAGTCGAAATCAGTAGAAAATTATGGAGATTCTGTCTTAGAAGGGGCAAGTACGAACTGGCAAGCATTCTCTATCTATCGTATCGAATGGCGGCGAAGACCGTTTTTCCGCGCGTGAAATGACGTTATTTTCTTTCTAAAATTTTAGCAGACTGAAAAACACGCGAACTCCTTTAGAAGTTGGGCATCTTCAGACCCCCCCTTGTGACAAGAAATCCAGCTTCGAAAACCCCCCCTTGCAATCAGAATTCCGAGCTCTTAAACCCCCCCATCCCTTCGGAATTTCCAAATGCCGCCCGTGGGGGGGGGGGGGGGGGTACCTTTATTTTCTGGAATTGCCCATTTCTGTAATCACACAATAGTAAATTTTGTTTTAGCTTTGTTTGCTTTGAGTTCAACCATTTGGTCAATTAACAAGACTAAATAACATTCTGGCAGCGCTGTGAGAATGCTTTTAAGCAGGCGGCTATTAAGAAAAAAGTAGCCGGCCCAGTTTGGCAACTTTCAGTGGTTCAATTGTGCTTTTGTCTGGGATCTGCTGAAAAGTACATGGCAGTGAACATAAAATAGTGTAAAGTAGTCGGTGGAGCTCCGGTGGTCGCTGGCTTTTCTGACAGCACTGTTTCTGGGCAGCTTTATGGAATAGACCAACTTTAATATAAAACAAATAATGAAAATTCTTACTAGTGTCTGAGGAACAATATTTTGTTAGTAATGCTACAATGTATGATTATCATTAGAGGTGAAAACAAAACACACTTACTTTCTTACAAGTCCTAACGAGCAGCCAAACATGAATCCTCCTGAAAGGGGCCCAAGCCCTGTGCTTCGCCCACTACCATCTGTACAGTCTAACTCAGGCTCCATGTCTTTATTAGCCACAGATAATCGGCAGTAAACCAAATCCCCAATCTATACAAGGGCAAATTGAAAGCTATAATTTATGTAAAATGTTCTGTATGTACCAGTGGCCCTAGAAAGTCCAAATGCCACATGATTTAGACAACAATGATTTAGACAAGGAATACTTGAAGGGTTGGTTCGAGAACGACCTAAGTGACTTTTCAGACTGTTTTTCGGTTTTTAAAAATTCTGCACAAATCATGTTTAAATAGTCTAAAACTAACTTCTCTATAGTTTTTTCCCAAAAATCGCAGCGAGAACGATGTAAAACGGCCTTACTAATCCCTAACCCGAAACTAAATCTAAACCCAACACTGGTGGTAAACCTAAGTGTTTGCGTATAACAACTGCATATATTTGTCTATTGTTTTGAATTCAAGAGTTTTTCATCCTACCTGGCGTATTGTTAACCCTTTAGAGCCCGAATTTATTTCTGTAATAAGCAATTATTGGATGAGGTTTTTTGTGATCTCCAGAATAAACAATGTCGAGACAAGTGGAATCAGGCGAGGCCGTAAGGCCGAGCCTGATTCCACTGGCGAGATATTGTTTATTCTGGAAATCGCAAAAAACCGAATTCAATAATTGTTTTATTATACATTGATTCAGTGAAAATACTTTTTTTTCTGTCAAGCAATTTCTTTTACAGAAGCGCCTTGTTAAATAGGGGAAACATTCAAGGGCTGTAGTCCCATGAAACATTGCGCGCGTAGGATCAAGAATCAGCTAGCTGATTCTTCAAGAATCAGCATGCTGATTCTTGGAGACCCTTAAAGTGCGTGATTCCCAAAGTAAAGCGTGCGCTTTTAGCCAATCAGAATCGAGATAGTGAGTACAATGTATAATAATTTCGCTTATTTAGAGGGCGAGCAATTGCACAAGGTTCTTCCACTTGAAAAAGGCCTTGACCTGCTAAGTAGAAATACCGCTGTTTCTGAAGACTTACATGTAGGACTCGCGGTTTTCAGTGAAAGCCATTGCTTCGCTTGTCGAACAGAGAGTGAGGCCTGAATTCGGTAAAAGTCGCTTTATAAGTGCTTTTTCAAGTCAATTTTTACTGCAGGAGCCACTTTCCTTGCATCATCAAGCAAACAAATAGTCGGTAGAGACGATCTTCTGGAAGAACTCAGAAGTGGGAAGCACATTTTCAAGCAAAAGAGTCACAAACATCTGAGCGGCACGTTTTGCATGTCGTGTGATTTCTTGAGCATGAATGAGCTTCCCTGGTCATTCTGTACCAGGATTTCAGCAACTGTCAAGACAATTTGGGTTAGTTTTGAATTCAAAAGAATGCATTCGGCACAATATTTAGTTGACAGATGCGAGTGACTCAGCACTAAAACATTTCTAAAACGGGAGATTAGGACGAAGTGCTGTCGATTTTTTCAGTTTTACCCACAACGCTTTGCGCTTGAAAAACGGGAAAACATGTGAACGCGTTAGTAAGCCAAATCAAATGGCTGCTGCTTGGCCCGTTGCGGCATTGGGATGGAGTAAGTGAGTTCAAAAATGATGTTTTCCAGACTTGTTATAAGGTGTAAAACCGCATATTTTCAAATTCTCCTGTAAACAAACCATTACAGTATATCTGCCAACAACTTGGACTTGGTGACTTTTTGGTAGTATAAATTTGAGGAGCGTACTTGGCGTCACTTTTTTTTTCACAGTTTCAGAATGAAGTGATTTTTCAAAGTACACTAGATGATAAAGCCACTGGTTAGAGGCCGTTTTACAGAGTTCTGGCAGCTGTATTTGGGGGAAATTACAGAGGCTAGTTTTAGGCTATTTTAACAAGGTTTCTGCAGTTTGTTTGTCAAAAATCTGAAAATCGAAAAACAGTCTGAAAAGTCACTTAGGTCGTTCTCGAACCGACCCATTCACTTTCCCATCAACTTTTCTTTTTTAATTAACTGGGTACAAGCCTAATGATTATTTTGAAGATTAACTGCTGCGTTGCAGGGAATCTGGCCTTCCATTTGAGTTTCATTACTCAAAATATAATTTAGCAGAGAAAATACTATGGATTACACCAAACCATGGTGCACATTGAAAACAATGGCTGTACTTCTAGAAAGACAATTCTGCCTGCTCAGGCCCATATTTTTGTCTGCATTCCTTTCACTATGGGCTTAAATATGTGTTCTTGAAAATAGCGGCCATGACTGACTAGAAATAAAAAAACTTGCCTGTTAAAATATTGAAATATGAAAGCAAAAAACTTAAAAAATATTTCATAGACATTGCCAGTTTTAGGTATTTAAGAGAAGTTTTAGAAAAGTATGTTGGCCTGAGGAAAAAGGAATGCAGACAAAAACATGAACCTGAGTGGGCACAATAACAATTAATTTTGACACTTTTTTTCTGATGCACAGTCGTATTATCATTGGTGACATGTACAACCCAGCAGCTGGTTGAATCATGCATTATACCGTACCTGTAAATTGGGTTTATTTCTTTTTGTAGCTCCTTCAAATGCTAAAGACGAAAGTGATGCAGTAGAACTTGTACCAATGTCAACTTTATAACTGTCCCCTGCCTTGTTTGTGATTACACCTATCACTCTTTCTTCCTTTACTGGAACATACTGCAAAATACAGTAATGTAAATGTACAAATGTAAATGTTTAGTGCCCAACTCTTCAAAATTGCAGCCCATAAGCTGAATTACACTGGATCTGATGGTTATAGTGGCTGCCAAGCAGTCGCGTGTAGCACAGTTTTGGCGCTCCCGTATCCGAGTAATTTTTTAACATCCCTCTGGCTCAGGTTAATTTAGTGCCTGAGAGAGACCGTTTTATATCTGTATCCTAGAAGACATGAAGGCCTTAATTTGCAGATGTCAGAGCAATGGCATCACATTCTCCTCAATTTTATTACTAACCACTTCCCAGTTAGCATTGGGCACATGGTTTGGTGGCAGTGAGATTTATTGTCAGTAGATTTGAGTTGGTATTTGATCTTGATAACAAACTTCTCTTTGTGCCAAAAACAAAAAGTGTGTGTTATTTCCTCTTGCACCATCATTGGGAATTAGTATTACTTACTATCTCCCAGCTAGCTCTGCCTACCAGGCCTGTAGCCAGCATGAGGCGAGCGAGGCACTTGCCTCTGTAAAAATTTGTGTTAATGATAAACTAGCAGTTTAACTGCCTGCTTCATAATTGGAATAAAACGATTATTTCTGGCCAATCTGGCTCACTCTGCCTTGGTAACTATTTATTTGTGGCTACGGTCCAGGAAGAGGGGGGGGGGGGGGGGGGGGGGGACACATTTTTTTGGGTATGAAATTTGTAGTAAAAGTATTTTTGGGGGGTTGAAATTTCTAGCAAGTATTTTGGGGTGCTGAAAAATCCACTGTTATTTTTATTGGGTTGAAACTTCTGACAGGCTAGTTGGTTGGACTAGTTAGAGTCTTGTTCTGACATGCAGGAGGTTGTAGGTTTGACCTACACTATGAATGAGGCAGAGCTAACTGAGAGGTGGTAAGTAACTGAAAAGGAGTTGATCCCCATGTATTTTCCCTTAACAGTAGACACTTCTGGTCTTGCGCTCTCTTTCTGCAAACAACAAAACTTCGTGTCATTGTAGGACTCACGCCTAGCAACCAAATTTAAGAAGCATACCCCAACGCCTATAGAGCTGCAAAACGAGCATCTGTTTTTACTCCTGTAGAGCAAACAAAATATCGCTTAAGTTTATATACCCGTTTTTGGTTCGAGTCGATCCAGTACATGGCCGGCGCACGATGTCTCAGAACTCCCGATTTAAACGCAACAAGCTGTTCTCCATCCTGCCTCACTCCTGGCCCGAGTCTCATTTTAGCTTTACTAGCTGCCAAAGAACTCTGTATTTCTTCTGCCCTACATAAAACATCTCCTGGAAGAACAACACGATTCACCATGTGCGCCGCCATCTTGAATTTTACACTGCAACCGCTGTTCAGCTTTTCACATTTCTTAGACGTTGGGCTACCTGTGTAAACTTAGTTTTCACTTTTCTCTAAATCTAAAGGAATCTGTGCTTAAATTTCATCAAGAACGTGCTGTTTTCACTGATAAAAATCAGCACTAATAAAGGAGACACATATTAAGAGCGTCAAATTATTTCTGTGATTGCAGTCACACGGGCTCCCTGTGGTACGACTGAGCAGCCAAGCCGTCCCTTTCCATCTCTGGTGTATTGACATTCCCGCGTCTTTCGGATTGTTGTTTTGTAGAGCATTTTTCGAGCTTTTAGGATATGCAACACATGAGTTTCAAACTAATGTGTTTCTATGATGGATAAATACCTTGTTCGCCGGGAGCGGAGCCCAAGACCTGAGCGGATACGATCAAAATCACCGCCGAAAAGAAAACAAGTTACCATCGAATCCTTGCCGGTGAGTGAGTAGCGATCTCTAGCTCTATGCCACTACTGAATATGTGAATTGAATCGAAATGATTATATCGCCATCGATTAGCATCGATTTTCATTGAATTCAATTCACCCTGAAAAGGTTCAATTGGGGGAGTAGTAGTCACCTCTTGTTACGGAGACTTCCGCAAGCGAGAGCTGAACGCCATGCCATTGTCGCGCCATTCCAATACAAAACAATAGACATTTATTGATTATGAAGAAAAAGGAAAGGTTCGGCAGAAAAAGAGCGACTGAAGTTCGGCGCTTGCCATAGGCCTTAGATGGGGGTCCAACTTTTGTCCATCATAGCGAGGTCTTCGTAATGTCGGGGTATCCGCAAGGCAAGAGTTGACTGTATTATTAATCAACGGTACTATTTTCAGTGATAACAGAGCTCCTTTTTTCTAGCAAATATTAGTCGATGAAATTTAATGTTAATCGATGAAATTCGATTTTAATCAATGAAATTCGATATTAATCGATGGAAATCGATATATCAACGTGTGATTTTCAATTAATCATTGATTGCCAATATCAATCGATATTAATTTACTGATTTGATCGATTATATCGATTTATCGATTGGCAATCCGATTATCCATTTTCATCGTATAATTACTTCGGGACAAAAGCTTGACAGTTGTCTGAAGATCAAAACCTGACTTTTGGTGGGTGGTTGGGATTGTAGGTGTTAAGGTGTAGGCATGAGATTGTGCAATCCCAACCATGGAACCCCTCTGGAATTTCCAAAGCAAAATACAGTATTTGTATGGAAAATAGCAGGTAGATTGACACCCCACCCCTCTGGAATTTCCAATTCCCTCCCTAGTGGGGTATAGAGTTTTTCTGGAATTGCACATTTTTTGTAAGTCGTTATTCCTTCAGACATAAAGTTGAAATAATTGTTAAAAAGTTGTTATTGGTGGTAAAATGTAGATGGCCTTCTTTTGGTAAAATTCCTTCTGTAAAATGCCCCTTGTCTCTGTTTTTCAGCTAGTGGTGGTTGTGGAAGATATAGAAAGAATAAAAGTTTGTCTAGAGAGTGAACTGTCTACTGAAGAAGATATTCTGTCTGTACTACAAGAATTGAAATCTAAGACACCATCCAAGACTGTTCTCCTTTCTACAGAAATTGGCAAGACAATAAATGCCCTCAGAAAACATTCCAATGATGGCATAAGTATACTTGCAAAAGAAATATTTAGGAAGTGGAAGCATTATATTGTTGATGAGGAAAAGGAAGCCAGTAATTGAAGTCAGATGTGATCGGAAGACAGAGAATCTTCGGGCCAAGGCCAAAGGTCTTCTGGCAAATGCTCTTCATGTTTCAGTAAGTAGACTACACCACATTGAGAGCATCATGCAAAACAAGCCTGGACAATAATGAATGTAGAGTTTTACTTTATAATGAGCTCAAATTGATGTTCACTAAAATTTAAGTTCATAAATGCCCAAAATTACTAAATTAGAGGCTGTTGTGCTCACCGTTGCTGTTGGCTATTTAGGCGATAAAGAACCAATTCATCACTGACAACAATATTTGTACCACATGAAAGGCGCCAGTGCAGCGGTAAGGACATAGACTTGAAATTGAATTTAGGATTGCATCCCCAGGTTTGAAACACAATGGGGGCTTTTTTCCCTTTTTCTCATGTTAAATCTTGAAATTTTGTTTTAGGTAGATTGCTAACAGTATGAAAGTATGAAAAACTATTTACTAAGTATTGCTATTTTGTACAATTTTTAGTCCAAGAAAAAGTTGAAATGAACCCCCACTAAATTGTGTGAAATAGTTGAAGTGTAACATTGACTTTCACTCTAATGTCTCCCTCTTTCTGGCTGTAGTGGTTGAGTAACCACACTATTTTGTTAGTGCAAGTGAGTATTCACTGTATGTTCAGTAAACAGTACAAAACAGAGCAGATTTCAGATGACTTCCAAAAGCAAGCTAGACTTGCGTTTTGTCATTGGTTGGGAGCAAACTGTTTTGTCTTTCAGCCAATCAAATTGCAAAGCAAAGCAAAACGCACCATTGCTCCCATCATGGCCAAGCATCAGTCTGACTTACTCCGCCCCCTGATTGGTTTGCTGTTGAATGGATTCCACTCCTGCTTGGCTAGGTAGTGAATTTGCGTTGAGTTTTCGATAATCATCTGAAAACAGCTCTAGTACTGCTCTAGTAGAGTTTAGTATACTAGGTAATTTTCCTTATTATTTATACTGTTAGCACTCTATGATTTGTAGAAAATAAGCAACAGCTTCCTGTACACTGCATACCGGTACCTATGTTTTATGATGTCATCCTCGAACTCAGAGCTCTCGCTCACTACATTTCAGGGCAAGTTCTGGTGGTGGCAGCCATTAGAGCACCTTCACTGATTGGCAAATTTTGAATGTCAGTGCATACTAGTACACAGAAAGTTCTTTCTCTCAATGACTCAATATAAAACCTCAGGCATGCATCAGTGACTGTCACCAGAGCCTCCCCCATGAGGCGAAGTGAGTTGGGAAGCTCTGGGTACGAGAAGGCACACAAATTAGAAATACTGTAGCAACAACAGGGCTGGATTTTTTTTCTTAGTCGCCAACTGGCGTGTGCAAAAAACTGGTCACCTGAACTTACCCATCTGGTCGCCAGGTGTCATTAAAGAGCCTCTGTCAGCCTCCATTTTGTCATCCTAGCAACATACCGAGACAGAGAAAGTATCCATTTCCATCGGCTGATTTAGGGAATGTAGTGCGATATTTGCGATTGAATTCGATAAATGAATAATAAAACTTTGTTTTTAGAAGACTATTTCAAGATTTCTACACGTAATTCGTTGTCTCATATCGACTGAAAACAATAACAAAGGAGTGGCTGACAAGGGCTCTTTAAGTTTGAAAAGAGTACCAAAATATTTGGTCACCAGCTTCAAATTTTAGTCACCTAACCCTGATTTGTGGTCGCAATTTCCAGTCCTGAAACTGTATTTTATATTTCTTTCTCAGAATGATAGTCACGTTCCACAGCAGATAGAGCAAGCTGTTTTCTCCAGATTTGGCCGCAAGGTCAATAATCAATACCGTAGGAAAATGAGAACTATAATATTCACAATACGTCACAAGGACAATGTGCGACAAAATGTCCTAGATGGGAGACTGAAAATCACAGAACTCATGGATTACCAAGCTAAAGGAACTGATGGCTGACAATATTGCTTGAGAATTTCTTCTGATTGAAATAACCTACAGCTGTAGTTCTGAGTTCTGATCATGGACACTTTGATATGCCATATTTTTTACTTCAGAATTTTTTACTTCTATGAAAAAAATGAAGCAAGCAAGGTAGTACAGTATCTGGAATGGATTATGGGATGGAAGTGCGTTTCTAAGACAGCTAAAACAAGAAGTGAACATATTGGGAAGTTAGAGGTGAGTCACCCTTGAAGGTCACTTGGAAATTGGATTTGCAACTTTTTTTTTCTGACTATGTAGTGCAACTTTGCAGCCATGACAATCAAAATATTTGCACAATTATTATGAGTATTGTTTTATTGTGAAATCGTATTCGGCAGGAAAGAAACATTTGCTGTGTTGTGGAAATCATTACTCGCAGTGTAAGGGGATTTAATTTTGTTATCAACTCGGCATTAAACAAATTTGCATGGATTTTGAATATCAATAATCCCTAGAATGGTATAACTTTGAAGATATATAAATCACTACCCGATACCAATGAGTTTCAAAGGATGGTAATTGAATTTACTTACGCGCAAACGTTGAAATTCTTCTGTCGAACCTTTCCTTTTTCAAAGGATGCCGCTTCGTTAGGCTTTCTATTGTTTTAGATTGGAACAGCGCGACTCTGCCACGACGTTTGCCATCGGCCTTTTTTATTACATTTTCTTATTTCATACAATAACGAAAAAGAATACATAGATGATAAAAGACGCTATTAAAGACAAGCACATAATCTTAAGTTCAACGTAAATGAACATTTATGCTAATAATAAATAAATAGTTATTACAAAAATAAGAAGGTTAATGAAACAGTAATGGGAAGAGGATTTCCCATTTGGAATAGTGAAAATCAAGTTGCTTTATTTTGGTTGCAATAGAAAGTTCAATCCTATAATTATTTATAGTATAGCTACGATTTATCTCGCGCTCTGACTGGTCCAAATCTATGCTCTATTACACCGAAAAAGTAATGGTTCTCCCCCGCTATATCTTAAAAGCATTAGAGCACAAATTTGTATGGCTTTATCGGCAAATAGAGCACTTGTGATGTTGGGAGAGACACTCGAAACGTTTTAGAATCACGTTCTCATGTCCCTCCCAACATCACGTGGGCTCTATTGCGCCGATAAAGTCATAGAAAATTGTGCTGATAATGCTAAAATATAATCGGGCAAGTTTGGTTTGATTCGGCAAAATATCAGGCGAGTTTGGTCGAGCCGTGGTTCGTATTTTGGCGAGACGCAGTCGAGCCAAAATACCCATGGCGAGACCAAGCTCTGATATTTTGCAGAATCAAACCAAATTTGCCCGATTAAGTATTTATCATCCCACCTAAACATCAACATAAAGAAAAACTTATGTTTCCCCTGAGCTAAAAACGGTTGCGTTTTTATTAAGACTTCATTTTGCCGTCGCGACAGAAAACCATTTTGTAGTTTTTGCCGTCACGAACTCCATACTTTATTTATTCTAATTATTTTACAAAAAAAAAATAACTATTTTTCAAGTCTTCTACAAGAGTTTTAGATGAACTGTTTATGATATCAGGTCAGTGACCCGATACCGTAGAATATAGGGACAGTATCTCGTTCCTGATTGGCTGACGAACTCAAGTGGGATGATAAACATATTTATTATATAAACACCAATGAAATATTGGGTGATCTCCCGCGCGAAAACTTGATATCTTCACACGTTAAAATAATATGTTGAAAATGTCACACCTGCCTTTGCTCAATGCTCGATTTTTAAGCTTAAAATAAAAGCAAAATAAAATTTTAATTTGGTATTTTATTGATGTTTATATAAAAAACAGAACATTACATGACCGCTTGGAGATACGAATCTTATATTCTCGTGTTTTATATTTTATATTCTCGTTCGCTGCGCTCACTCGTGGGATAAATTTTCAACACTCCAAGATAAAATTCGTATCTCCGCGCGGCCATGTAATATCCTCTATTTATTATATGGATGCCAGTGTTTTACTGCGCTGCGCTCGTTCGTAAAATATTGTTCTTGCCACTCGAAAATAAAATCCATATCTTCGCGCCACCGTGTAATATCCTCTATTTATCTTTCCCAAAAAGCGGGAATGTTGTCAGCAATGATAATGAGAAAGTTAATGAGTAGAACGAGAAACACACGCGAGTGGAACGTGTAACACACATACATTGCTTTAGTACCAAGCTGCGGAATATTCGCAGAATAAACAATTGAACTGATTTTGATAATAATGTTGTTTCAAGACTTCAAGGTGTTAAATGTTAGTATATTATCACTTACCACTGTTGCTCTACTTTATTTGAGCAAAAAATGAAATATTATGAAAAGAAAACCTGCTTGGATAAGCAGGCGAGAGTTCTTTACTAACCAAATATGGTCATAAACTCACCACGAATTATCCACAGCTTGGTTCGCCGTTACATGTTTCAACTAATAACTATAAGTTATATGTTTCTGGTAGAATATTTTCCTATTCACCAAATCCGTAGCAAAATTTCCAGTTCTGAAAACAACTCAAGTCAAGTGAAATTTATTTTTTGCCTTCTAAAATATGCGGTGCAAATACGACGCACACTGCCCATAACCACTGCTTCAGCATTATTTTCAATACCATTATCCACAGAGACTCAATAAACAGGTTTAAAATTGTTTTCTCAGTTTAGCGCATTTTACCGTTGACGCGAGAATTCCTTGATAACATTAGTTATTTGCACTTTTAACAGTAAGTGTTATAGTCGCCTTAAAATGTACAGTAAAGGTTGTGAAAAGCAATGTATAATTCATACTTAATAAACATTGTAACATTGTAAAACCATGGAAAAAACTATGGCCACACTATCGCGCATTTTACCGCACTATTCTGGAAAAATTGCCGCACTATTTATTCGATTTTCACCCCACTTTACCAGATGCCCGGAAAAAAACAAACATCAATTTTAAATATTGGGACAGTTTGCAGATCTTTTGTCGAGCTTCGTGTCTGTTTGCGACACAAAAGCAAGTCCATCAAACGAGATCTAAACACATGACTATGTACAGTATAAAGCACGGGATTGATTCCGGCACTTGAGATTTGAAGATAAAACAGTACTACAATAATAACATCATCTACTTCACTTACCATTCCGGCCAGCCCAGATATAAATGCGACCATCCACGGCAACCATAACACATTATACGCCACGAAAACACTAACTATTATCTTTGTAATTCGCCTTCTGTTTCTCAACAGTACTAAATTTGTACCTAACTGTTTTCCTGTCCATAATATTCTAATTGTCCTTACAGAAGTATAACTTGTTAGTAGCATGGGTATAAAATAGGTTAATGTCATTGCTGCGATTAATCCTTCGCGCGAAGACACCTTGGTTGGGATCACGTGCACGCATGATTTTCTCATGAGTGGAAAGCTCGACTTGTGCCTGTAGTCAGAGGGGATTTTTTGAGATAAACGTGACGAATGGAATGGAGAAGATTAAGGCAAAGGTCCAAATGATGACGATGGTTGTCTTGATTTTCGTCTTCGTCATGCAGGTCTTATATCTGAGAGGGTACTTGATCATCCAGTATCTCTCCAAAGAAATTGTCGCTATAGTTATGATAGACACTTTCGAGAATACCTCTCCGGCGCAGAAGATTATTCGACAAACGACAGTCTGCCAAACGTTCCATGTGGAATTGCCTTGAATATACCTAAAAGGAAGCGGACATTTTACAGACTCCTACCTCTACACACACTGGGATGGCTATTTATGTGAATTCCGAACACTTCCCATGCGTGTGCCTTGGGAAATTCAGCTTTTCCCATGGATGGGATTCTGCAGAAATTATCTGTGCTAATTGGATGTTAGAGAAGCCAATTCCTCAACTATTTACAGTTGCTACATTAGTATCGATGAAATCGAACACAAGCCAAAGCAACTCGCTAACACAGGGCTCGAAATAGTCCTGTTTCGAATTATCTTATCTACCGCTGAATAGGCATCGACGGCGCATAAATACAGTGGCAGCCTCAGTTTGAAGTAGAAAAATTGTGAATACCAACAAGAAACTGATGAAGCTAGAATGGGGACAATGGACAAAACGTTTTGGACTCGTTGGTATTCGCAACGTTTGGGTTCAAATCGAGAATTCGAATCTGGACTATTGCGCCCCATACTGACTGTTTTCAGGTGTTGCAGTGTTCTCCTAATGGATTTACGCCTAGATTTTTGATGAATTACGCTTTTGTTGTACAAGCCTTTACATTATTACTACGGATTATTTCGTAATATTGTGTTCTCTAACAGCAAACCTTAGGTAAAAGAGCAATGCCATGAGCCCTCCTCCAAAATCCACAACTGCTAAGTTAGCAACTAACAAGTTGAAGACAGTCCTTAAGGCCTTGGAAGATGCGATGATAGAAAGGACCACAGAGTTGCCAGAGAGGGTCAGTAGGATGAGCACAGCGGGGAATACAAAGTGAAACAACACATGAACTACATCCTCATCCGTTGCACTGATATCACCAAATGTTGAGTTTATACGTCCTGTAGTTGTCTGGTTCCAATAAGGGAATACAGAGTAATTTCCCACCATCGTTGTAGACGATTAAACATTGGCTCACAACAAAGAGGCTTCCGAGCTCTGCAGCTTCTGAAATGAAAAAAAGAAATTTGATGATATGAGGAGAAATTGGAGAAATTGTTGTGAAGATGAGCTGTAAAATGAGATTATTACAATTGTCTTCTCGTCAATAAAAACGGCATCTTGCTTAATTTCCACATTTTGTAACCCTGCAACTTTTTATTTTATATGAGGTCTTACACCGTTAATAAGGAAACTTAAAATGAAACGTTTGTAGCGCTAATGTTTTTGCTGTTGCTCAACACTTGTACTTACCGTGTATTTTTGTAATGTGAAAAATGATCTTCTGTTTCATTCACTTGCGTCGCTACCAATCTCCATTTCATTTTCTTGCATTCATTAACTTAAACGATTCACAAAGCACACATTGCCAAGTTTTCTGAGACACTGCCCTCACCTTGAAATCCAGAAATTCAAACAGAGATTGTCATTTTGCCAAACGAGCTAAGGCCAGTCTGGAACACTCCTAAAATGTAATTTAAAGTTCTAGTAATGTCTGAGTTGAAGTTTCATAGCTCGTAGACGGTCTCGGATCATGGTATTGACACAGCCTGTCAGAATCGAGATTCTTCTGTTTGAAAAGTAAAGTTCATAAGTATATTTTTCGCAATTGCTATTTACCCAGGCAACAATAGTTGTACACACTTAAATGCAGAGTGCTTGCTAGAGGAAGACGGGAGTCGATCATTATGCCAAATAATATAAGTCTAGCCGGGGACAGTCAGTTCTTTAATTATAATTAAGCAATTTACTTCTCATGAGTATGTTAATTAAGTGTTTTTGATTGTCTCCTGGTCCATGATGAGGCAAAGTTAGGGAATACCACTAAAGCATGGAAAGTGAGCTTTATCGAGGGATATAAATATAACTGTCTTTCTACCGCCCGATTAGCACTTTATTAGTAATATTTTACCTATAGGCATTTATTTGTCTGCTAAGATATATTATTTGGGGGTACTTAAATGACAACATGGAAATCAACTCAGTTGTCTCAGTTGCTATGATTCCCTGCTAGCAGAGGTCTCTCGGTGATCGTGTTCCAGCCTATAATGTTTACAGGCCGTTTATGGCCATTTTGGTTGCTTCTAACTACACTACAGTATATACTACAGTATAATAGGCTATTCTAGTATATCAACCATCAGAATGCAGCATTGGTAATATACCGCAACTAGGATTTGGATAATCTATAAGCTGCAGTTAATATAGACGTATTGCCTGTAAAAGCGGATAACTCATTTTCGGGTCTTTCAAACTTTGCTCTTGAATCCTCCTTGGGTCAAAATAAAGTCACTAAAAGGTCAAAAGTGACCTTTTGACCGATATTCCTTAAAATATGGGATGCTACAAAGTACCTCCTATGGCACTTTCCCATCACTGCTTTCTTTTAACAGGTTTCACATGGTCCTGGAAGTCTGAAATAAGCCATTCAATGCCTCAGACTTTCTCAAAATCCTTCAGAAGTTTTTTTTTTCTCGTTCTCGGCTCGCTTTGCTCGCTTTTGGTAGTATCCTCAGAGAGGTCGACTTGTGGCAAGTGTATTCAAGGCCTTGAAAAGTCCTGGAATTTTAAAAGATCATGCTTAAGGTCATTGAAACGTCATTGAATGTAACATTGGTTCTTGACTTATTGAATTTCAAATGTCGAGATATATACTGTATGTTCTGTTCATTGAACACTCTTCATCAATTTTGGCAGTTTTGCAGGAATAAATCCTACTCCCAGTTAATATGTTAATTCATTTTTTGGGATCGGGACAAAACGTGGCCTTGGCCATGGCCTACCCTATGGCCTATCCTGTATTTTCTTTTTAAAGCTCTGAAAACAGGTAAACTCAAAATATAATGCCTCCTGACAGGTAATCAACATAAACAAACACATAAACAACCTGTCAATCAAATATTTGTGACGTCATTACTAACGTTATCTCCTAAAAATGTTTTTAACTCTGGAGCGAAGGTGTCCATGGCTACCCTGCTAGCAGAACTTTCTCCTGTGAGTCTTTTATCATGTCGTAGTCATTCGCGTCTCTGTTTTTCGCGTAACAACAAAAACAACGCGCAACACGGAATCGCGAATAAATTAGGTCAACGTAAAAGAGAGGGACAGTGGAAAAGCCTCTGAGCAGGGTACTCCATGGCTTTCTCGAGAAGGTCGAAGTGTTTATAATACACCGTTTTCACGATGCTGCGCGCGCATCCAAATCTAGCATGAAAGCGAGGCTGTAGCATTCGAGTGGCGGGCCACAGCTGGAAGCCAATATGGCGGAAAGTACGGAAAACTCGAACTGCAGCATACGAAAGTCGCGAAAGAAACACTCTGGAAACGTCTGCTGTGCATTTAATTGTGCAAATCGACAGGGAAGAGATCAAGCGAGCTTCTATCGTATTCCAGCCGCGCCACGATACGGCGTAGACACTGGATTAGAGCCATTAGTCGCGGTGGAAACTGGCGACCATCCAAGCATTCGAGACTGTACAGCAAGCATTTCGTCTCTGGCCACAAGAGCAACAATCCTCTTTCACCAAACTATACTACACTACTACACTCTTCGAGTTCAAATCATCGTCAAGCTGTTCAGTCTCAATTTTCACAGTATTTCAGTTTTAGTCAGCCGGTCAAAAACCTACATTTTCTAGAACCAAGGAACATTCCGCGTTTGTTGATTAAAATATATGATATCATGCCGTTGCTTGACTGTTGTTTTGTCTCCGTTGCTTTATACAAATCATCCTTCTTAAACGGTTTCATTGTAATTTACCAGCACCAGCTGCCTTGAATAACAAGTTTAAACCCACTTAATTCAGCCACCGGTTCTCAAGGTTATGGCTGTGCAAATATCGCTCAATTGTTTTTCAGGCTTTTGAAGCTATTTGACTTTGCCTTGAAAATATCAAACGGGTGTTGCATCGTTCTAGAAACAGTAAGCTGATTAACCTGGAAAACCCGTAATATTTGACGTGAAGATATTTTCTCGAAAACACTGCCTGAAGTGGCATATCACGCATTTACGAAATTTTGTATTATCATTAGGAGAGATACAAAATTAAAAGTAATCTGGGTCGCCGTAAATCAAACCCGACATCTTGAGATATGAATTGCATATTGTTACTTACTACACTAAACAGGTAATGATTAAGCATGAAATTATTTCTCGGCGTTGAAGAGCAAACCGCCCAAACTGTGAACGTGTTCTAAGGCGATAGAACTGCGTCACGGATAAAAACATGATGATAGTGGCGTCGAACGAGAGGAAAGCAAAGCAAAGACAATGAGTCTCAATTACTTGCCACTCTGGGCTCAAGTTGCCGTAGGTATTGCTATAGCTATACTAGCTGTCGAAGGCCTCGTCGGTAACGGCCTTGTTATAATCGTCCTTCATAAATACCGTACCACGAGAACGCCAATGGATTTTCTTCTTCTCAATTTGGCCATAGCTGACTTGATCACATCCGTGGGTATTGCTCCTTGGCTTCTTACTTTAGGGAAAACAGTGCACCCTCATGGAACACCAGGAACTGTACTTTGTTTGTTATTTACTATGGGAGGCTGGGTATGGATTGGTTCCGTATGTTCGGCTGTTCTTTTGGTAGCAGTTGCATTCGAACGCTACTATTCCGTTGTACATCCATTTGAACGCGTCAGAAAAATGTCCAAGAGAAATATTGAGATTATTGTCGGCTTTAGCTGGATTTTTGCTTTCTTGTTCAACATCCCCATATACATAAATTTATACTTTGACTCGGGGAGGAATCGTTGCGCATGGGATTGGCCCTTCTGGTTGGATATGGTTGACTCAATCGCGTGGCTGTTATTCATTGGTGTTATTCCGGTTGGTTGTTTTTTATTGCTTTATTCTAGAATTATTTACCGCCTATGGTTTACGACTCATCCTGAGTCTATGCAAACGCAGCAATCTATGCTGAAACATCGAAAACATGCTACTAAAATGATTTTGACGGTCAGTGTGATTTTCATAATATTCACAGGACCAGACAGAATAATCTATCTGATGATAAATGCTGGATATATCGATTCAAGGTTATTCAGTTATCAAGGTGCAATTGAGGCTTCCATTGTATTTATGCGCGTTGATGCTTATTCAGCGGTAGAAAAGATAATTCGAAACTGACTATTAGCTCTTTCAGAATTTTTTTTCAGGATAACAAGTGCCACCATATTTAGAGAAATTTGAACAACGCTTCGGGGTATTTCATGACCTATATGGCACCCTAAATTTGTTCGTTCGATTCTGTGTCCAAACAATGTCAGTTATGAAAGAATTTCAGCGCGCGGATCAAACGTTCGATTGATTGGAACATTTAATCGGAAACAGTAACCAAGTTGCGGATTTTCAGGAGTCTGCGAAGTGAATGACGATGCTTGAATTATTAAACAGGAAAAATAACCGATTTGTTGAGGCCTATAGACGCTGAGGCACCATACGGTTATCTTGTTCAGCTCCGGTAGTAATTCGACCCTCGGCGAGGTGTGGATATGAAAAACACCCTTGCCTCTATGATATACCTGAGGATATTTCTCCTCAAATTTTAATTTGCTTATTCAGGCAAACCCCTACGTTTGCAAAGGAAACCACAGTATAATTATTTACACGAACGATGCCGTCATCGATAACGTCACACCACGTGACCATATCAAATAACCACCTTGTCAAAGTCACCTTGAGTTTGGTCGTCTGAGGCTGATGCCTTCCAGAGAAATCGTATATCAAGATTTCCAAAATGTCTCAAGCTACTCAAGAGCCATTATGGAAATAGACCATGAGTTTGCAGCAGGCCGTACCAGACGTCAAGTTTCGTTCGGTGAATAAAATACTAATTGCATGCATATGGCTTCTTCAAGAAAACCAGAAACTTTGGTGATAACAAGTCATTAATTCTACGCTAATGGTCGTAGCATCATCTCGGCACGCATTGCTGAATACGAGTGGCCCTTCCACGCCTTCCAGTTAATACCATCAGCATGAGAAGTGTGGGAGCCGTTCAGATAAAGACCGTTCAAGCACGAGTCATGACATTGTGTATACCACCAAGCTCCCTTGTATGTCGTAGCGCAGTTTCCATTCCATATATCGTGATCCCTGTCTGTCGTACTAAATCGGTAGCCGTTGTGTCTCGCAAGGGAATCGCCGGCAGTTCCTGTAAAAAAGAACTCTATTAAAGTGCATCACCCTTGTTGTGAAATTAGATGATTTTTCAGGAAACTGAACATAATAAAAGGTGCCATTGATTCTCCATCTTTTCCTTTTTGCCAAACAAGACATATTTATGCGCTAACATTTATGCTTGTTAATGTGACTCCAAGCGCATTTTCTGTAAATTTAAATTCGGTCATAACTTTATACATTCCCAGAAATATTGGTCAAGATGGCGGCCGCTCATTTGCCTAATAACTGCGAAAAATACAAGAGAATGTATGAATAGTAAAAAGTTCGGACTCTGATATTAACTTGCATAGTATATGAATTCGTACGAGCGATATATTGAGTCTTGATACGTTTTGGAAACCTGTTCCATCGTACCCCGCTATCTGGCTCCACCAAGGCTCTCATGTCCTCTGTAATTTCGCCCGAAATCACTGAAATCACCTACACAATTTTGTCCGGCACTACCTTGGAAGGTCGTCTACACGAAAGTTCGGACTCGGAAATAGTAAAATGGATATAAACTTTTGTAAATCAGCTAGAAAATAGGGTAAGAAGCAGACAAAACAGGAGCCGAGAGATGCCAACGTTTCGGATTTTACTTTCAATCATTCATCAGGGCGGCTACTAAAACCGTTACAAAGATATATTACAAATAATGAGCTGCGCGCGCTGAAAAAGACAAACGCGCGCAAGGAAAAGAATACGCTAGTTACAAAAGAGAAAAACTAACATTCTTCTCTAAGATTGAGTCCATCAGGAGTTATTGTTCTCAACTTGTTTATCCAGAAGCCCTCTACAGTGGTGACGTCTTCAGACTTGACCACCTTCTTGATTGCCATGATGGTAAGGTCTGACATGCTATGGCCGTTGCTGGGGTTGAAGAGGGCCGACACTGGGCACGTTTCCGCATATTTTTCCCAGTTCTTGATGGTACACTTGTGATTACGAATTTAAGGGTATTTTTTTAGTTTCTCGTAAGACAGTGCGCGCGTGATCACCAATGCTTTCAATGCTATATAGCAAAATATTCCGAACGTCTCGACCAATCAGCGCGCGGAATCGCTTCAGTAATTATACTAAGTGCTAATATGTTCCATAATCCCTTGAAATTGTGCTTAAATTCGACGACCAACAGACGCCATGTTGGATTGAAATCCAGAAGAAGATCACGAAAAAGTTGAAATCACACTAAAACATCTTTGCTCTTTCGCCATTTTGTTTGAATCACTCGTTTCTTAGTGTATAATGGGTAATCACACAGGTAAACCGCGATAATGATAGTGAGCTTCTGGTTGGGAATTATGAATTTCTGGTTGGGAATTATGAATTATCGGATTCAAAGTTAAAGGAATTGTGAATTACGAAGATTGTCAAAAGAATGAACTATATGAATCCCGAGTGACTTATGAATTATGGATGAAATGACAAAATGAATTATTTGGGAAAAGAGCTGGAATAATGAATTCTGGCTTGCAAAAGAGCAGATTTCTCATGATTACGCTTTGCCGTGTTTAAGCATTGTGATTGGTTGATGAGTATTTTCGCGCGATGTGATTGGCGAACATCTTTGCGGTGGCCTGACCGTACCGTCTAAAGAGCTAGTTAAATGCAAGATCCAAAGTTCAGTCTGACCGTCCGTCACTCACCTGAGTAGCCACCCACGCTCAGTCGATAGTTGTCCTGTTCTCCTGCCACTACAAATGTGCTATACTCAGCATAAGCCATGTTCCCCTCTGTGTCCACAAGCTCCACCCTCAACCTTATGTTAAACGCTGTTGTCAAGCGATGAATGTTATCGAGACCTAACCAGAACTCGCCATCAAGATTGCCGAACCCGTTCTTGTAGTCCTGCCACCCGCGATAGAAATCAACGGATCCATCAACTCTGCGCTGTATCACTGTCCATCCACCCCCCGATGTATGTTGATTACAGTAGACCTTTAAGATATCAGAAGTTTTTTTTTGTCGATGTTGTTACTGTTTAATATTTCTGCGAAATCTGAAGCAACAGTCAGACCGTTTTTTAGCTGCTTCTTTTTTGAAACCACAAACATCGATCACTTGGAAAAGCTACCGGCTTGTTTAGATGTTTGATTCATGAAACGGTTTGAAAACACAATTTTTAATAGCGCAGAGTTCACTTCCACTTACAAAGAAGGTATTCACTCAAAACACCCAACCCCTATCTTGCCTAGATGCCATCCCTATAGCTCTTTAGTTTCATATTCTGTCACAGGTAGTATCACAACCTTGATGGTGTGATAATGCCCCTGCTAACAATTCAGAAGCTCTGGAAAAAATGGATGAAATATGTCAACATTGCTATACTAAAAGTCACGGACTACCTTCGGGGTACTTTTGGTTAAAATGGCATATTTCACGAAAAATGGTTGTGTCTTTACAAGTGATGCCTCATTTAATTTTGCAAAACAAAATTTTTATGGAGTTCCCTTTCCGGTGCATGAGTTCAACTTTTAGATTTCCAACCTCGCGAGTATTTTCCATTTTCGTTCATTGACCCCATATTACGTTGTCTAAGATTTATTATAATCACTAGGAGCTCCGCTTTTAGGCAGTGCCTAAATCTATATATTATAACAAATCTAAGCCCCTTGTAAAATGTTGTTAAAGAACAAAAGGGTCGCGAATCCGCCTGCGTGGAGCTCTCGAAGCGTCGGAAATGAAACTCCCTGAAAAAAATTGTTTTTATTAAATTGAAGAAATAAACTTTTCATAGTCGAGGAGAAGAAATAAACTTTAAAATGAGGTACCACTTGTCAAGATGCGCCTTTTTTCGCGAAATTATGGTATTTAACGAAAATTACCTCGAAGGTAGTCTTACCTGAAGTACCCCTTGACTATCCGGGTAGATTTCGTACACTCCATCGGGCTTTCCACGCGCATTATATTCTTGACAGTTCCTACCAGCACCTTGGGATAAAATGATATGTGTTACCTATTAGTGTCAGGGGATTGTCTACCTCAATATGAGGAACAAAACCCGTTAGTTTTACTTCCTTTGCGAGCACTAGTCGATATGTGTTGGCGTTTTGCCATAATTTGAATAAGAGTTTGTTTTCGGGAGGATGAAGGAATGCTTGTTGTGTACAAGGTCATTTCACCCTGGGACCATATGGTGGTCTTTCTACTGTTTTGCCTCAAAGTATAAACCCGAGAAGCAAGTCAGAGTGATCCGGCGGAAGAAGGATGTGTCCTTACCTGGTCGCGAACACGTGTAAGTCATCCCGTCATTATTTACATTGCATGTTGCGTCCTCCCCGCATAATGTTCCACTACAGTTATATAACGGACGGTGTGAGTATAACATATAGACCACATGAGATCTGTTTGTCATATCCTCTGGATCGCTGAGATGTGTTGCATTGTTGAGCTCACAAACTTTAGTATCCAGGTGTAGATTAATGCTGTGGCAGTTCTTCTCAAAGGAGCAGGCCTTCCAGCATATGGTATAGCTAGCATCTTCAACATGTTTCACCACGTGATCGGAGATAATTGTGTTGAATTTATCTACGGCATCAGGGCCGCACTGATGAGAACCCAGCGTGCGTTGCCATGGCAATGATGTTATTATTGCAATGATTAATAACATAACACTGGAATGGGATTTTCTAAAGAAACCGTTGAAAAGGATATAAATAAATGAATAAATATCGATTTGTTCCTGAGAATATTTTTGAAAAGCGAGTTGCCAATAAATAATATAACGGATAGAACACTGCCGATCGTTTCTGGACGTCACCGAGTGGGACAGAAACATTTCCCCTCTCAGCATGCGAAACATTGACATGTTTACAGTTGAGCGTCAATTTTTACCAGCAGCTTTCCAAAGTTTGACGTCGTTGATTGACGCAAAAGTTCAGTGGAATTAAACGTGTCGTTGCTAGATTTCTTCCTCGACGAAAAACAAGCAATATCAGCTTTATCGCTGAATATTCGTGTAGAAGACAATTGTGGACTGACATATTGTACTCAGAAAAGCAATTTTACCGAAAAATATATATGCAATTTTGAAGTTTCACGTGCAGAAGATGCTTTTCTCGCGTACGGTCTGTACATTCAGTGTGATTTAAGGTGACGATAATGTAATACTTCAAACTCCCGTTTTGCAACATTTAATGATATGCCTAATTATAGGAAACGGTTTGAAACTTTTTCTTTATAAGATTCAGATATTTTCTTTGCTAGTTGTTCCGTCGAAAAATGTCAAAGTACGTTAATTTTTTTTTCCAACGACAAGAAAAATACTTACTTTTGTTGCAAAGCTTTCATCTTAATAAGTAGATGTTGCCTCAGGGATTATATAAAATTTGTCGCGTGCTTTGTAGTGTAGATTAAAGCATAGTTATTGTGGTGGTGTTAATTAATGTGACTTATTAATAAATAATGATAATGTGTGCAATTGTATAGATATAGGTGTAAACAACGAATCACAGGGTTCGAAGCACGACTTAAGCAGAAGAGAAAACTCCCGAGCAGCCCAAAGCCGGGAATCTAGGAACCAAACCTCGGTAAAATAAATGAATAAATAAACGAATGTTTCTGATCAGCTAACGGAGTTTCAATTATGAGAGATTTCTGTCGTCAACTGAGCCTCTTGTTCCAGACGTTCGGAACGCCTTGAATGTTGGTTGGCCAATATGGTCATCGTCTTATATTTTACTTCAGATTTTCAAATGATGGACAAATATATTAGCCAATCAGACTCGCCTACAGATTGTCTACCACCAGAGCTGATTGTCTACCACCCGTCAAAACTAAGAAGGCTTTGGAAACTAGAATGAGAAGTGTCTGTTCCAGTTGGGACAATTTAAGGCTATCTAAGAGGTCTGTATAGGACCTGGTGTTGTATACAGTTTAATATAGGGAGCTCCTTCGGAGCACCATCGACTTGCCGGTTGAACTAATTGGACGTTATTGATGCTTTAAGGAGGCGCGGGGGTATTCGTCTCAACGCACATTTTGGATGCAACACCTGCTCCATATGTACATGTAGGACTTTTCTAACCTAGATAGCAAGCGCAAAGGGAAAGAAGTGCGGAGGGGAGGAAGGGGCTACATTTTGTTTCTTGGAATTTTACTCTTACTCGTCAGTTATTTTCCAGAGGAATGGCGATGGAAGTACATAAATTAAGCGATTATCACACATCAATGATCGTTACGCGTTCGCTTTTGATTGTGATCTGTTGGTTTTACTCTTGAGTTATCTATGAAAATTGTTTTGGACGTGTAAAAAGACCGGACATGAGTATTGCATGGCACGATCCCATAACTCTCTTCGCGCCATGTTAAAGTGCCACTAAAGGCAGAAGTCAACTACATTTCATCAAAAAGATCCATTATCCAAAGGAACAGTAACGAAAGAAAAATGTGTTTACCGCGCGCCGTTAATATTTTATTGATTTTTGAATATTTCCGATTGGCGATTTTTTTCGTTCAACTATGCGTTTCTGCATCCTGTGGGGTGAACAATGGTTCCTGTGACGCATGAAGAAGACATAGAAAGTAGAACAAAGACCACGAAGAAGACAATGAAAGAAGAACAAAGACCTTCTTTGTTGTATTTTCTATGTCTTCTTCTACGTCAGGAACCATTGTTCTGAAGAACTTCTCCCCAAGATGCATCGCGCATAGTTGAACGAAAAAAAACGCCAATCGAAAGTATTCAAAAATCAATAAAATATTAACGGCGCGCGTAAAGCACATTTTTGTTTCGCTACTGTTCCCTGAAATGTAGTTTATTTCTGCCTTTAGTGGCACTTTAAAACTGATGAATTATCCCACAAATCTTTGCGCGCCCTTAAAAAGACCGGAAAGCGAGTGGGTACGAGACTGGCTAAATTGAAATATATGTTTATTGGATACACACAGGATACACAAAATTCAATAAACGTATGCTGAGGATACAAATTTGACTATATCAGGTGTGTCAATGGAGGAAGTAGAGAGGGCGGCCATGAATAAAGACCTCAATAGGCTAAAAGATTGCAAATTTTGCAAAACAGGGCTGCCCGAATTATACTCAGCTTGAACAATGATTCCCCCATCTAGAGGCCCTAACATAATTATTTTTAAATTTAAAACTCAATTTAGGTGTTCCACCTCATCACTGCAATTACCTCTCCTTACCTCTAAAATAAAGCTATACTACCACTATACTATACACATACATCGATAAATCTACTCCCGCCAGGGGTACACGGGCAACGGAATTTATTTACTTACCATGATCTTTATAGTGTTTTGTGGAAGATATTGGAAGGTGCAAATTGACCTTTAAGTCTTTTATATACAACATTTGTATATAACGTAATTAAACAAGTGGGCAGTACCTCGCATGGGACGTGTACCTGCCCCTTTTGGCCTTTTTCTTCGTACTATTCAATAATTATAATTAAGACAGATTGTTTTAGTGATTCGAGCAACGCCGTTGCCAATAATCAGGTTCCTAGAAAGTACAAAACCTATTGGCTTCATTTTAGCATCTTTTGAAAGGTTTGCACGCAAGAAGTAACTCGAATTAGTTCCATCAAGAAATTTTGAAGGGAATCTATGAAGATACATTTCGAAGTTTATATACAAAGGTATAGGGATTTGGAAGGAATAACGCTTGACATGGAGTTTTCCTATTTAATTATTGTCCTCCAGGTGGTAAACTTTGAAATTTAATTTCTCTGCTTTCCGTGCGAGTTTCATGGCGGACCCAGGTTATACAGATCTTCCAAAGCAAACCAAAATCAAGCCAAGGGGTTCTAAAGTTTTGAGTAACTGGATTTGGACCACTTTTTGACAAAATTGCTCGAAATCCTGGTAAAATCTGTCTTAAATAATTATATATTACTAGGTGATGCCCGTGAAAATTTCACGGAGATTTACTTTTTACTGTTATAGTATTCTCTTAGGAAAACTCACAACGTACATATGAGGGGTAGCATGATTTCCCTGAGTTCTCCTTCCATAAACACCCTCAACATGATTAACATGAGAAATAACCTTCCCGAACATTGACCCCCCCCCCCCCCCCCTCGCTACATATGCCGAAATAAATGAAGTGAGACCCCTACAAGCAATACAGTGCCAGTGGTCTACGTTTGCACAGACTTCAATGAAATTTTTTTTTCTCAGCTAAAAGCTTTCGAATTAAAATTATCCCTACACATAACTGGAATTGATCTGTAGCGGAACCATTTGGATCTGGATGTCTATGATGTTTTCGGCTGTGCGAACTCAGTTCTTTTTTAGTTTCTGTGGGAGATTTCAACATGGTGGCTTTGTGCCTCGCTTAAAAAATCGCATGAATTAGAACTTAGCCTAGGTGAATCCTTTTCGAACAAAATGTATCCTTAGACCCTTTTAATAAGTCAAGTCACGCATGTTCTCCCCGAATGACCTCAAATTTATTGTTTTGAAATGTGCTCAGTAGACCAGAAATTGAAAAGAATAAATTTGACGTCATCCGCGGAAAACATGCGTGACTGGACTTATTAAAAGGGTCTATAACACAGTTCCCCAAGTATGCAAGATAGTGGCGTGGTTTTGCAGTTCTGTGGCGCTGCCGTTTCTCCAGGTTTCTGTGCCGACAGTTTGACCTTGACCCCGCCGACATCACGTATTATATATAAGATGTTGTTACACTCCATGTTCACCCAATAAAGCTTCCACAGCGGGTATCCCAAACCACAGAGTTTCGCGCTATGAAATTAGTTGACTTCAACGCATTTGTTAACAAGAGTTTTTATGCGAAAATGTCATGGGATGGCAAGCTTTTGCCGCCCCTTCCCTCCCCAAATCTAAAACGATCTATAACTTCGCCTGATTTAAACCTATAAATCTGAAACTTGCAGAACTTGGCATTGTTTACTATAAATGTCTGGGTGCGCTTTCTAGTGGCGTGCAGAATATAGATTTTAGCTTGCTTGTCACTTAAAAACTCTAAAGTTTTAAAAAACTTTTAAAATATCTAATTACGTTTTCGCAAAATCCAGTAGACCTTTCGCCCCCAAACTTCGTAAATAGACTAAATTAATGTCTAGATGCTCTTCCCGTGGTATGGATAGGTTTTAGCTAAAACGCTCGTATCGAAAGTAGAGGATTCCACTGAGATTCGTGACGCCACGCTGTGGCCACATAGAGCGGATTTCACATGACTGTCGTGAAAGCAATTGCAATTGAGCAATCACTAGCCAATCAGAAACAAGAGTAATTACAACTTACTGCTGAATGGTTTCCAGCCCAGCCAATCAGGAGCCGAACCAATTCCTTGCTTGTAATTAGTTCGCAATTTGATTGGTTGATAGAAATAAGCAGCCAATGAGAAAGCAAACTAATTGCAAACACGACGGTCATCTGAAATCCGCTCTATAGACCAAGACCTGCTCTTAGTCTGACCTGGACGGTTCTGCTGGTATTGTATCGGACCGTACAATACCGAAGGTCATGGGTTCGAATCCCTCTCGCGTTCAGGTATTTTACTCTATCTCCGCTTACCAAGTGGACTCAGCTATGTATTTGTTCTTCTAGTCTTGCTAGTTTAGTCGTAACATCATTTCAGCGCGTGCCACTGAATAATAGTAACCTTTCCACGTCCCCCAGGTTACACCGTCGGCGAAGGTGGTATGGGACCCTTTCAGATAGAGTCCGTTCAAGTTTGAATTGTGACAGCTCTGATACCACCAAGCTCCCTTGAATTTCATAGCACAGTTTCCACTCCAGACATCGTTATCCCTGTCTCTCGTACTAAATGGGTAGCCGTTGTGTCTCGCAAGAGAATCGCCGGCAGTTCCTGTAAAAAGAACTTTCTCAAAGAGGCCGATGACCCGAAATTTAAGGAATGGTCCATGCTTAGCGTGCGTATATCCAGTTCTGGAAGCACGCGGATAGTTGAGAGAGCACGAAGGTAGCGTAAGAGTCGCACGAGGCGTTAGCCGAGTGCGACTCTAGCTAGCTGAGTGCTCTCTCAACTATCCAAGTGCTTCCAGAACTGGATATACGCACTGCTAAGTATGGACCATTGCTTTTATAACATAGACAACGAAGTTTCGCAAAATAAAGTTGGAAACAAAACGCACGCAAACAACAACCCCCCATAACTTGCAAGAAAAATTTAAGCTTAAATCATGCTCAAACGGGAATAAAATGCGGTTGGAATTATAGAACTGGATATACACACGTACTGACAAATCTCTTCTCTCTTTTTCTCAGGTGTGTTAAGGCCTGACTTGGGGCTTATACGCGGGCAGAAAATAGTATTGCAAATATCTCTAATACGAAAATAGCTACAGCAATGAAACTTTGCATCAATGTTAATTCTTGTACTAGCAAAATGTTGACAGTTTATGTTTCCATGACAACCAATTTAAAGGGACGTGCGGCATATTTGTCCTTTTTTGGGACATAACTTAAAATGGGGAACAGAAAACCTCATCCTATTCTGAAAATACGATGGAATTTTCTTTACTGCATCGATTCCTTCATAATAGCGCCTTTTAAGGCAGACCACCTTAAAACTTAGCGGAGATAGGAGAAAACCTTTGTTGCTAGGGCAACAGTTCTCACGATCACGTGACCCTGGACACGATTAAAAGGCGTTACCAGCTGCAGAAGTTCATGAAGATTACGAATTTAGGGTCAAAAAGTAGGAAAATTGGCGGTAAGTTTTCCCCGTTTTTGATTGAACGTAAATTTTAAACGGTACTTACAGATACTCTAAAATTGTGTCTCCATAGCAACTAAATACATGGAACAGTTAAGGTCGGGGGACGTGTTACTCATACCAAGTTCCATCTCGATAGCTATTTTGTGAACGTAGTTATTTGCAAAAACTGCTTTTTACCTTAAGAATCCGCGTATAAGCCCCACCTCCTTTCAAGTCAGGCCTTAACACACCTGAGTTAGCCGTTTTAGTTACACTGTAAGTGGACTTTTCAAAAGCTAGTGGAAAATAATACATCGCTTTGTGAGGTGGAAAATAATAATCTTACATCGCTTTGTGTTTCAACAACATCGTTGCATTCAGCACTGAAATTTTACAAGGAAACCCTTTTCAAATTAAATGACAAAATCAAACTTACTATTTCGTAGAAAATATAATGAAAACATAGTCTTTTCTGATTCTCATATTTTATTAGGCAATCATGGCATTGCAAGAGAAATAATACGAAGAAAATCGATAGCAGCGAAGGAAACCTTACTCGCCAAAAGAGAAATTGCAAACTACTAAATTTGAAGTAGCTGATTTCAGGGTTAAAAAACATTAATCCCAAACAAAATAATTTGGATCAATTGATTTGCTTACCTGCTAACTTGTTCCTTTCACGAATTTTTCACATGACAGTTTTGTGGCCGCTGAAGTAGAAATTCTTCCTGACTTGAATAAAAACAGCACTCAAAACAGAGCCCTCAAAACTCGCACGAAAAGGAGCAAATTTTGCAAAAATAAACCTATCTATCAGTCATCGGATTTCCGACTTACATAAATCCATCTGAAACAGGTTCCTTTTCACTTGCTTTCAATTTCCAGAGCTTGTTTTAGATCCAGGGTGTTGTTTTTGACAGCTTTTGTGACATTGGCGAGCTCAATCTTGCCTCCTCCCGTTTCGCTTGATTCCGAGTGTCACGTACTTTCTATGGGAAATCTCTATGGTATATCCATTTCTTTCACATAGAAAATCAGCCAATCAGAGCGCGCGTTATATCGTGTCTATGTTATAAATGTAATTCGATAAAGAGCGGATCTCGCCCTATGGCTGCGAAAAAGATGCGGGGCGTATCCTGTTTTAAACATTTTGATTGGTGAGACTTATTTTTTTTAGCGATGTGATTGGCTGAATATTCCTTGCTGTTCCGTGACCGTAACGTCTACAGCTAGATAAAATGTAAAATCTGTATCATATACAACGCATGTCACGTTTTCTGTCCGTCCGCCACGGTCGCTCACCTGAGTAGCCACCCACGCTCAGTCGATAGTTGTCCTGTTCTCCTGCCACTACAAATGTGCTATATTCAGCAGAAGCCATATTCCCTCCGTGTCCACCAGCTCCACCCTCAACCTCATCTTAAACGCTGTTGTCAGGCGATGAATGTTATCGAGACCTAACCAGAACTCGCCAACCAGATTCCCGAACCCGTTCTTGTAGTCCTGCCACCCGCGATAGAAATCAACGGATCCGTCCACTCTGCGCTGTATAACTGTCCATCCGCCCCCCAATGTATGTTGATTACAATAGACCTTGAAGATATCAAAAATTTATTTGGTTGATTTTGTTACTTAAACATTGCAGGGACGCTGAAAACGCTGCTACAAGAAAGCCACCAATCAAATTGATTGATTTTTGGCCGTTTTGTAGTAGCGAACCCGTTCTTTTTTAGTCTTGCCACCCTCGATAGAAATAAACGCACCCGTTGATTCTGGGCAGTATCACCGTCCACCATCTTCACCTTATTTTGCTTGCAGTGACACCTAGCAAATTGCCAAATAATAACAATAATAATAATGCTCGTTTATTCACAACCGATTGCAGTTTAATCCTGAATTACCTTGGTAGGTCACTCACAGCGAGAAAAGCTGTTTACTGTTAAAAGCTGTTTAGACGTTCCTTTCTTCCTGGTTTTGAAATTGGGGGCCGGACCTTAGCAAGTACGGAGCGGTGCACTCAACCCTTCCACTGTTCAGTAGAGGAAAGAGTACGCGCGTTTTGAGGCTTGATTGACGCAATAACTTTGCTGGGAAGCATTGCTGCACGCGTGTTCCCGGGGGGGGGGGGGGGGGGGGGGGGGGTATAAGGTATGATAATAAGGTATGGGGAATCGCTCTGGCCTGGGACAAGCCCAAACGAAAACGAGTATAAAGTGTGCTCCATTGCACTCCAAACCCCGGCTTCCTCAGCGGGCGCGAGGGTTGGCCGCTTGATCTTACGTTATCAACGACCAAGAGTGGAGTGACAATGGGTGGATCCCGCGTGACCCTTTTGTATTCATGATTTGCATATCCCAGGGCATTCATTATTATTATGCACATGACATTGCATAGCCATCACAGGCCCCTCTAAATCTTACCAGAAATCCCTCTTGACTATCAGGTTTGATTTCGTACACTCCATTGGGCTTCCCACTTCCATTATAGCCCTGACAGGTATCTAGAGAAACAATAATAAGTGTTACCTATAGAGTCCTAAGTGTGACGTCACAAATTTGAAAATTTTCGAATTTCGGATTTTAGCCCAAGAATAATGAAAGATCGACTCCAAAGAACGTTGCAGGGAAAAAGTAAGGTGAATCGATTGAAACGCGACCGAGATAAGGCAAGCTGAATACATAATTTTCTTTAACAAATCACTGCATTTTGGACTCACGACAGTTCCAAAGGGTTTGGAACTGGGTCCAAAATAGAGTGATTTGTTAAAGAAAATTACGTATTCAAACGTGTCGTATTTCGGTCGCGTTTCAACTGATTTACCTCATGTCTGGTTTGTAGCTAGATATGCTCTCTCTAAATCAAGGACAAACATTGTTAAATCGAAAATGTGGTTTTTGTGATGTCATCACTTTAGGACTCTATACGGGGAATTGTCTCCAATGCATTGTTACCATGCATCCCGGCGGACGGCCGAAGCCCTTGGTTTCTCGGCCCGCCATTGATTGCTTCAAATTGATCACGTGATCGCTTTGCGTGTACCACTGCTGCGTTGTTGTGTACCACGTGATTAAAAGTTCCAGGTGTCAGTCTTGGGCTCCCATAATTTTTTTGCCCTCAAGTGAAGTTAGCATCCTTAAATGATGATCGCATGGAACTGCATCAAGAACGCATCACGTGTACATAAAAAACCTATCGCGCTTTCTTTTTGAAACAGCCGGCGGCGGACCGAGAATCTAAAGCGCCGTATAAACAATATAAAATTTAATACCTAAATGTTCACGGTTCGAGTGTTTGTACTGTAAAAGCATATGATTTTTGCTCGTCTACACGGTGAAGTTTCCTTGTCAAGGGAAAACTGCTGATGTAGACTGTGCTTATTAGGCTGTCGCAGTCTACTGGGATATATAACATTTATAGCTACGATATAACGCGCGCTCTGATTGGTCCAAATCTATGCTCTATTACACCGATAAAGTAATGGTTCTCCCCCGCTATATCATAAAAACATTAGAGCACAACTTTCTATGACGTTATCGACAAATAGAGCACTTGTGATGTTGGGAGAGACATTTTAAAATCACTCGCCGCGTTCTCGTGTCTCCCAAACATCACGCGTGCTCTATTGCGCCGATAAAGTCAAAGAAAGTTGTGCTCTAATGCTTAAATAGAGTGAAAACCAAACTCCAGTGGCGGATCCAAGGGGGTCCCCCCCCCCTTGAGCATCTGACATTTTGAAAATAAATAAATAAATAAATAAAACGTGTACAACGATTAAGCTTTGCCCCACCGGTATTTAATTGTTGGTCCTTAAAAAAAACTCGTTTGTTTTTTGTAATATAGGTAAACAAACAAAATTATTGAGTTCGTTTCCCAGGAGAATGAAGCTATCTTTTTTGTTAACGGAGTGATTCATCATGATTCATGATCTCCCATTGTCTAGCACTCGTTTATTTCGAACGGATGAAGTCTCCTTATGACTCATTTCAATTGCTTTGCAGAGCATCTAGGAGCTTGTGTTTTGGCATTCCTTGAGTAAAGGGTTGTTTTCAGGAATTGGATGGCAACATTAATTCGACACTAAAGAACTATATGTTTCCAAAGATAAAAAATTATTGTTAAGAAAGATATCATCGTGGTGTCGTTCATTTTTTTATGGTGTGTCCTTACCTGGTGGTGAACATGCGTAACTCATCCCGTCATTATTTACTTTGCATGTTGTGTCTTCCCCGCATAATGTTCCACTACAGTTATATAACGGACGGTGTGAATATAACATATAGACCACATGAGATCTGTTTGTCATATCCTCTGGATCGCTGAGATGTGTTGCATTATTGAGCTCACACACTTTAGTGTTCAGGTGTAGATTAATGCTGTGGCAGTTTCTCATTAAGGAACAAGCCTTCCAGCATGCTGCATGGTTAGAATCTTCAACTCGTTTTACCACGTGATCAGAGAGAATTCTGTTGAATTTGTCTACAGCATCAGGGCCGCACTGTAGTGAAGCCATCGTGCGTTGCCATGGTGATGTTATTATAACAATGAGTAATAACATAAGGCCGTAGTAGACTTTGCTAAAGAAACTGTTGGAGGGGAATGACATACAATCAAGAGCCGTGCGTGGAGAAAAAATGGCTCGAGTTCAAAGTGGTGTAACCACTAGCCAATAAAAGTGCCACGATTTCGAAAGAGCATTATTATTATCAAGTGGGTAACCAAATACTTGGGCAAGACAAGTGGCAAATTCTTTGTTTCACCATACAATTGCATTTATGCTAAATTCAAAACCAAATCTTTGAGTTTTCTATAGATTTACTATCGCTGTAAATCTAATAATTCGACCGAACACGTCTTGATTTAATTCCGGAGCTAATGTTTAAATCCGGACTGTCGAAAATATCCACACCGAAACGTTTTTTAGGATAAATCTACAGCTAGCTGGAGATGCAGGTCATTTCTCCAAAAAAAATGGAGAACAGAATATCGACATGTCAGAATTTCCATAAAATATGAAGAAATGCTTATTAAATCAAGATGGTTGCAGGAGGTGATAAAAATTCCATATAAACTGGGAACGAGTACGGTGTCGGATATCGGATATACACGTGAATCTATATTGTCTCAACAATCAGTCGAAAAACTTTCATTACTGTGTAAAAATGCTTGCTGTGTTACAAGGATCGGTACAAAAAAAAAACACACAGAATTCTCTCTGCCAGTCATGTAGACGCTTCATTTCTTATTTTTGAGATTTGAAATCGAGAATTCATAAATCGCTTAGAGAAATTGCAGCCACGGAGAAAGCCGATTGTTTTCAGGCAAACTGCAACTGCCTGTAGAAAGCGCTACATTTGACACAAGATTGCTTACCGAAATGAACAGCGTATGTCTGTAGAAAGCGCTTCATTTGACACAAGATTGCTTACCGAAATAAACAGCGTATGTCTGTAGAAAGTGCTACATTTGACACAAGATTGCTCGTCAGTCTCTGACTCGTCAGTCTCTGACCAGTTACCTTCTTCTCCTAACCAAGCGCCATGGTTCCCCGGTATCCTGTTGGCGAATGTACGATCCCTGCGCTTCAAAATTGATGAGCTCCAATCCGTGGTTGACTTAAATCTACCTGGCATTATTTGTATCACAGAAACTTGGCTGGACTCTGCCATAAGCGATTCTGCTGTCTCGCTTGACGGCTTCTGTTGTTTTAGGAGTGATCGGATGGACGGATATGGTGGTGTTTGTGCATATGTTAACTCTCACATTCCCTGTAAACGACTAGTGGACTTTGAGTCTCCGGACGTCGAATCCCTCTGGCTTACAATCAGGCCTTTCCGATTGCCGCGTGCTGTTTCAACCATCCTACTTGGGGTAGTTTACCACCCTCCAAGAAATTGTGCGGATGATAATACGATCTTACTGGATCGCATTCAAAACAACGTTAACTCATTTCTTAGTAAACATCCTGATGGGCTCGCTGTGGTATGTGGAGATTTTAACCCACCAGCACTGGACTCACTGAACAGCAAGCCAAGCAGACAACCGGACTAGTGCAAATGATAAAGGTTTTAACCCGTGACACTGGTACTCTGGACTGGTGCCTAACAAATAGGCCTAAATTGTTTTCTCCATCTAAACAATTACCTAAGCTTGGCACCAGTGACCACTTCACCGTTCTTATACTTCCAAAATCCGAGTCTGTGGAAAATACACCGTCTGTCAGCTCAATGCTAAAGAGGGATTTAAGACCTAGTAGAGTGGAGGCGTTTGGCAGGTGGATTACGCAGCATGATTGGGGAAGCGTTTTCAATCTAAGAAGTGTTAAGGAAAAATTCGACCTGTTTTCCACAACAATGTCGGAGGCGATGGACCGTATCTTCCCCTTTCAGCGCACGAAGTGTTGCACCTCTGATAAACCGTGGATGACTTCCAAGCTTAAGACCTCAATTACACGACGTCAAAAGTCCTTTGCGTCGCACGGAAGAGACTCTGCTATCTTTAAATACTGGAGAAACAGGGTTCAGCGGGAATGCAGGATATGCAGAAAGAAATTTTATGAGGGAAAAGTTGCGGCCCTGAAAGATAGTAATGTGAAGCGTTGGTGGAGAGAGATTAAAGGGTTGACAGGTCAGAGGGGTACTACAGACAGCTGGGCCTATCAAATGTTGGACGAGAATACCCCGACCCTTGCTGCTCTCGCTGAGTGCTTCAACTGTTTCCTCGCGGGTCTGACTGCACACTTTACTCCCCTTGACCCGACGGATGGTCACTTAGATCTTGATGTCCCCAGGGAGTTGCTAGTAGAGCAAAGGACGGTGTACAATGCCCTGCGACAGATAAAGCCCAACAAGTCTCCAGGTCCGAGCCCGATTCCTAATAAGATCTTAAAAGAGTTTGCTATGGAATTGTGTCCTGTACTCACAGACATTTACAACTCGTCGCTGAAACAGGGCTACGTTCCCGACCAACTGAAGGAATCACTGGTCCGGCCCCTGCCAAAAGTTTCGCCTCCCAAGTTAGTAGACAATGATCTAAGACCCATTACACTCACAGGTCAGATAGCTAACATCATGGAAGGTTTCACACTTAGCTCTTTGTATCGTCAAGTCATTGACAATATTGACTTTTTGCAATTTGCACTTCCGGGTAAATCAACTACGCATGCTTTAATTTACACCTTACATTGTATTCTAGAAGCACTGGACAATGGCCATTGCTATGCCAGAATTTTATTTACTGACTTTAGCAAAGGTTTCGACCTTGTGGACCATAATGTCCTCTGTACTGAGCTGCGCAATCTCGGGGTGCATAATGTGCTCATCACGTGGATCGGATCGTTTTTAACAGGTAGATCACAGTCGGTTAAAATAGGTAATGTCATCTCGGGCCATGTTGTACCGAGGGGTGGTATTCCCCAAGGGACAAAATTGGCACCCTTACTGTTTGCCGTACTTGTAAATAATCTAGCCAAACAATGGAAAACCAGGGCTAAATATGTTGACGACCTTTCTATAATAGAGATTATACCTAGGTGCTCCACCAGTGTTTTGCCGTTCATTGCTAGAGATATTTCCTCATACGCTAGTGAGCATGGCATGCGACTCAACCCAGTCAAATGCAAGGAGATGTTTGTTGATTTCTTACAGTATAAACCACACCATCCTCCTCCTCTGCAGCTTTCTGGGTATGTAATTGAGCGCGTCACCACGTATAAATTGCTTGGTGTTCACATTGCAGAAAATCTATGCTGGAGTACCCACTGCGAGTACATTGTCAAGAGGGCGCGCAAACGCCTATACGCACTGCGCTGCTTGAAGAAGGCTGGTGTTGTTGAAGAGGACCTGGTCTTGGTGTACTCTAGCCTGATTCGCTCAGTGCTGGAGTATGCCTCTCCAGTCTGGGCTAACCTGCCAGTGTACTTAAGTTTTCTAGTTGAGAGTGTTCAAAAAACAGCCTTATGTATCATCTATCCTGGGTTTTCATACGAAGACGCACTTGTGCGCTGTGGTCTCCATACTCTCTCGGATCGGCGCCACGCAGCTTGTACTAAGTTTATCCAGAGAGTACGGGACACTGGTGTCCTTGCCAACTTGTTACCACCGCGCACAAGTGTGTCTCATGGATATAATCTTCGGTCTGGCGCTGCTAGGGGTGACCCAGCTGTGGCCTCGACAAAGCGATTAGGTATGTTTGTCACATATAGATATAGTTGATGTGTGTGAGATGTATGTAATATTTTTTGTAATTAATTGAATCCTGACCACTCTTGTAATTTAGCTGTTAAGCTACGAAAAGAGTAATTAAACTGATTATTATATTATTATTATTATTATAATATTATTACTTTGTTAGCTAAACTAGACTGTATTAACAAGAACTGCTAGCGATCATTCTATGTTGTTTGGCACGGCGATTCAAAATCTCCATAAATTATGGAGAAAACACGTCTTTGCCAGCATTGCCTAAAAAAGTGTTCAAAAGCCCATACAAAGTCGAAAGTTATTATAGTATGCGACTATAACAGCGTATAAATTTGTTTAAAAAAACCTGAAACAAATATCGACAGATGCAAGGTTGAATATATGAATACATGTCGAATTAATTGGTAGGGTGACCTCAAATAACGTTTTGTTAAAAACTTTGCGAAAAGTTGATAAAACGTCCACGCAAAAGTGCAGAAGTGCTTCGGTGATTCTCGTGGCAGGCAACTCTGCGCTGAAACAAAAACAAAATAGATTGTGCAAAATGCCCTCCGTAAAAATTGTTTACTCTGACGATAAAAGGTCCGATATTAAGAAACCTCTTCTCGCTCTATGTAGGTGATTGCCGTATTTAGAAAAGAGTCGAGACCGAGAAGCCAAACCACGGGCTGCACGGATCGATACTACAAAATGCCCGCGGGGAAATTGTTGTTTAATTCCGGTCGGGAAACGCCGTTCCAGACTCGCGCCGTTCCAGAGGATATTACATGGCCGCGCGGAAATCAGAATTTATCTTCGAGTGTTGAAAATTGTTAACCCAAGGAGATAAAATTCGTATCTCCAAGCGGTCATGTAATGTTCTGTTCATTATATAAACGTCAATGAAATACCAAATTCTAATTTTATTTGAGTTAAGCTTAGAAATCGAGCATTGAGCATGTGTGAAAGTAAATTTCCCTTTCATCAGTTCTTACTTTTGAGAAATCATAAATCCCTTGGAGCCATAAAAGCTTTCATTAGAATAATCGATGAGTCAAACAGGATATACACGAAATAAGCAGGGTACGCCAGTAGAAAGGCCGGGCTCGTAATATTTACGTGGCTAGTACTCGTCTATAAGT